>SEMN01000117.1:0-648836 GCA_005408345.1 Macquaria australasica | reverse complement strand
TATATATATATATATATATATATATATATATATACACATATACACATGAACACACATACAACACAATCCTTTCATAGCCAGTAGCGCTGAGCCTATAGTGACACCTTAGCAAGTAGTTATATTTAGTTTGCTCAAAGTCTTGTTGCTAGGAGATGTGCAAATTATAGGTAGCCTACATTGTTTCTAAAACTGGAAATAAATTCTTTCACATTAAAAGTGAACAAAAGAGAATGGTTAGTCTGTAATGAGCTGATGAACTCCCACACACACGAGCCTCAGTCACACACACCCACAGCCTGCTACCCAGTTTCTCTACTCAGCTACCCTGGATTGTGTATCAGCACCGAGGCAATCAACTGATTTGGATAACCAATGTGTGCGCAGAAAAACAAGCAGTGGGAAGAAACGTTGGCCCACTCCAATGAGTAAAACTGTAACTGTGTTCAAAAATACATGCCATTTTATATAATAATACTTGTTATTATGGAATAAAATGGATTTGATTACAATTGTGGTAAATTAGCACTGATGAGATGAGATGGCACTAGCTAATATTCAAGTTTCAGACGACTCATCCATTATGTAACCTTCAAAACAAATAAACCAGCCAAGAATGGAGAGATCAAGGTTTCTGATTGGTTGTGGTACTCTCGGGACTCTCTGCAAACATCTTTGCATCTCCCCAGAGAGGACTCGAAAGGTCATGACAAAACACAGCTTTTTAAAAGCATCTGCTGTGTGTTTCCCGTTGTGCAGAGCTGAGTGCTGTAGTGCTACTGCCCCAATGCTCTCCAGTTTACCTCCACAGTGCTTCTGTTAAGTAGGCATGTCAAGGAATGTAGTGTCCCCAGAGGCTGAATAAGCATAGGTTACATCACGCAGGCTTATGGAGGGAAATAGCTAGTGCTGAATCATTTGAGAAAAACTGCTGTCCTCCTGCTACTTTCTCCGTCCAAAATTGCATTGATTATTTTATATGAATTAAACTAGAGCTCTGTATTTGGTCTTCAAAGTATCAAACAAGATTTATCAAAAACGTATCTTATAAATATAAAATAAAAATAATCAAATATTTCTGTGGGTTGTTCTTGAGGTCCCCCCAGGTTTTTTTTTTAAACTAGTCAGTGAGAGAAAAGTCAACTTTAAAGTAAACTTGGCTAGTTTTCTATATAAAAAAGACCAGTTTAGCTCACATTAATTAAAATATTACATTAGTGCTAATGACAAACTGCTGGTAAGTCATGTCTGACAATGTTATGACAGACTGCCTTAAGCTAACGTTAGCTTCACAGACTGACAGGACAAGCTAGGTACAAGCTCCAAGCCCTGGAGGTCTTAATTCAGAGATTTTAAGGCGAAAAGTCCAAAACAAAGATACTGGATGATGTGCTAAAAAGTTTAAGTGAGAGTTTCATTTACGCTCAACGACGGCCAAACTACCTGTTAGCTACCTGCTAGCTATCTGGTGTGAGGCGGTCGCTTTGATTGTTCACGTAGTAAGAGACTCACCACTCTGCTTGACTTTTATGAACAGCAGAAAGACACACATTCCAAACATCAAAAATGATACAGAATGTGTATCTTCTCGCACAAAATTAACGTTAAATGCAGCTGAGTAAATTTGCCGCTGTTGGTTGTCATTACAGCCTGTCAAATAAACAGCTTGTTTCAATTGTGGCTTTTGCGATTTGAAGATAGCAATTTGAAAAAAGATTAGAAATAGTTAACACCCTAGGTACACATTATTTAAAGGAACACTGCTTTCAACTACAAAGAGGCTTTAACAAAGAAATGAAAATCAGGGGTTTCTTCCCTGCCTGAGGAGGAATAGGAGGATAGAAAGCTGGAGAGGAGAACAGAAAATGAAGAGGTAAGTGAGCTACAGAGGAGCCGTTTGGCCCGTTAGAAGAAATGTACTAATAAAACAGCCCACAAAACACAGAATAGGTAAATGTCAGGAGGGAGGATGAGGATTTGGAAGTAGAAATATCACTGCGACAAAATACTGCTCCAACAAGCGCTGCACGAGCAACAGGTACATCGCAGAGTGAGTGCTGTTTGTTAAGAATTGACTGGGAGTCCACTCATCTCATTTTCAATGCACTGATTTGTTGTGTTGCGACAGGTTCATTACTACATAGTAAGGAATAAGAGGAATTGATCCGTACAACACTTATAACATGTTATGTAACACATGTAGCAGGGTTTGGCTTTCACGCTAGCACGCGGCCCAGCTCTGCCCAGATGCTGCTCCTGCTGGAGTCTGCAGAGGCAAAGCGCTGCGGCAGGCGTCGCCACAGCAACCAGGAGAGAAACACACACACACACACACAGAGAGAGAGAGAGAGAGAGAGAGAGAGAGAGAGAGAGAGAGAGAGAGAGACCATCTCCCTGCTGTATGAGTGTGAAAGCCACAGATCAAACTACGGCTTGGAGATAAACAAGCCTCTCCGCCCCTCGTCGTATCGCTGTCACCCGTGCGAGCGCAGGTGAAGATAAAGATGACGACTGACACTCGGAGGTTTGCCGGTGTTTACAAGATTATGCCGTGCCTCACACCGGGTGTCGATTCAGCTCATTAACATTCACTCACAAATATTGTGCAGCACGATGGAAAATCACATTCAAACAAATATAGATGTTATGTTCATCACACCTCATGTAAGACATTTCTGAAGTGTATGTAGGAAACGCTCATTAAACAAAGGGGGTGTTACTAGGCTGCTGCAAAACTGATTACATCAGCAATATGGTTTAGTGCAGTCCTCAAAGTATGTATATATATATATATGTGTGTGTGTGTGCGTGTGGTAAAGAAAAAGCAGTTGTTTAAAGAAGAGAAATCAAGGTTTTTAGCAAGTTCTTGGAAAGACTTGTTGCACAAATGGAAGCCTGCCAAAAAATACCATTGCATAACTTACTGTGGTACATTAGAAGGTCAATGAACTGATTACATAATAATATATACGTATTTCACCTAAATATATCATACATTTCTTTGTGACCTAGTAGTTAATTACTAATTTGGTAGATATATAAAGGAATGAAGGAATGACGCCCACAGAGACACAATCATTCTCCAAAAATCCAAAATTAGACATGTCCTAAAAATAAAATACATAAATAATAAAATCAAGTGAATACATCACACCTCAATACAATTCCTCCAAAAAAAAAAAAACCGAAGGATAATGGCTTTGAGTATAGAGAGGAGAAAAGAGCAAAAACAAGAAAAAAATCTCAGAGGAAGTAAGGAAGAAACAAAATCTATACACACCTACTTATTAAAAAGAAAAGGAAATTCTGACACTGCAAAAAAAGAAGAAAAGAAAAAGGGAGGAGGAAAGACCCATTAATCAATACTAATGAAAAAGCACATTCTGCCAAGTGTTTTACATTAATAATTATGCACCTACAGTAAGGCTTCAATATTAGAAAAATGAGCTCAGAGCATTATTGTAGCTGCTCAGTCCAAAGACCAAATATTTAGAAAGGCTGATAATCAATCTGCAGTATAGATCTTATTTTCTTTTATTTAACCTTTTTTTTAACCAGATGAGCCCCATTGAGGTTGGAATCCTCTTCTGGAAGGTAGACCTGGCCAAGATGGCAGCATGAAAAGTTGTAGACACAGCAATATAAAACAATTCAACAAAACAACAAAAGGGCTAAAAGTAGGGAAAATACTGACAAACTTGAGAATGGAGTTATTTCCTATGGTTTACAATAGTCCAAAATTCTCAATCATTTTAAAATCCTTTTGAAGACTATTGCAAGTGGCTGGAGCAGAAAACATGGAGACTTTCTTTCCCATCTCTGTCCTTACACTATGGACAGAAAGCAGATTTATGTCATGTATTGTGTCCTGAGATAATAATTTGAACTCTGTGAAATAAATTTGCAGAAATATGATGGTAGTTTGCCCAGAATGGCTTTATAAATAGAAATATACCAATAACTCAATCAACGTGTGGACGGAGATAGCCAGCCAACTCTGGAACACAAAGCCCAAAAAAGTGTGAGTGATTTTAATTTGGTTGCAAATCTAAATGTGCTATGATATATAGAGTGCAGCATGTGGAGACAGTGTGAGAAACAGCAAGAAAACAACTTAGATCTAAAATAAAAATATCCGTTTAAAAATAAAACTGAAAGAATAAAAAGGCATTATTAAAGTAGAACTCCAGGTTAACCGTACCTCAGTGGCAGTCTTTTATTTCTCTCCAGGATGAACATTAACAAAGAGTTGTGATCTGGCCCAGATGACCAGGTCATCGGTGTCTAACAGCTCATCGTGGCCAGCGGCTGCTAGCCAGGCAGGGTCATTGATGAATGCTCCAATGGAGCTGGAGGATGTGCTTTAAAAGGTTGAGGTGTGCTGCAGTAAGTCTAAAAATAACCTGCCAGCCTCTGATATCCCCCTAAGCCATCTGCCCCTTTAATAAGTATCCCCATAACAACCACTCACTTGATATCTGTTGTCTTTTCCTTCAACAGATGTTTGAAGATTCCATCTGCCCTGACGGAAAGAAGCCAGGAACATGTTTCGATATTCTGCCACTCACAGTTTGGAGCAGCAGACCTATACATCTTGAACTGTAGAGTTCTACTAATGTTGGACTACTCTGTAGCAACATATGCAGTCTAATAGATAGTAAATCAGTGAAGGCAATATAAACCAACCATAAATTTGCAGATTAAGCTTCTCCCATTGCAGCATCAATCTAAAAGGTCTGAGTAATCGCTGTCCATCTGTGCCTCTCTTTGAAATCCATCCCTGACTGTTTTTAATTATTTCACTGTTAGCAGGACATATTTAAAAAGCTTCACCCCAAACAAGCAGACTTGCTCTGGTGCTATTTCAATCAGCAGTGAGCAGCAGCCTGTGGCAGAAAGATTGGGGGTTATGTTGCAGCAACAGTTTATAAGCTCTGTAGACTAACATTGGCTCGTCTCCACACAGGACACCTGACTGAGCTGAGCTGCTTCTAGCCTGTACACACTCATCGCTGCTCTGTGAGCACCATGACCACAGGAGCAACAGCATTACTCATCCAAAACATTCAACATCGCTTTGATTCCCCACTGGTGGCTACATGACTTATGTTTACTCAAATAACAGTTCTCCTTTTTTTCCACCCTTCATTCGATCTCTCTACTTTCCTCTTCAAGAACAGGAGTGTACTCTGCTGGCTCACTGTTTGCATGGTAGCGCCCAAGGTTATCATTGTTTAGCATCCTTATCCTTTCCACCTAACCACTTTCAGCCGCACTCAACAGGGCTTTTAAAAGCAGGCAGAATACTGTGAGGATACAGGGATTAAGATTACAAACACTTATTGAGACATTCAAAAATGCATTTTATTGCTTTACTGTTAAATGTCAGACTACAACAAGTGTGAATAAGAGTGCACTCTGTGGTGCTCTAAAACGGAATCACAATAGATCTCAAGAGACTCTTGTATGAGTGAGAATAGGAAAATACTGAACGAATACAAATATAGGCTGACACAATGACCAAATCTGGTTGACGGTTGGCTCTCACTGTCTAAATCTCTCTTATTTCTCATTTTTAAACCTAATTTTAATGATTACTGTTGAGGAGGTCTATAAATATTAAGAGGTGTCTCCGAGATGTGTTGCAGATTTCTGCTCTATGTTCATACTAATAAGAGACCTAGTTTGCTTAGTTTATTGTTCCCAAGGGGAAGTCTTCCACCCAGGTTCGGTACAAAGCGTGTGAAGGTAAAAAAGGTAGCATGTTTAAACTTCTCTCTCAAGCTCTATTTTGTTATTCTTCACACTACTTCCATCATTTTTCGTGAGCGCAAACGAGTACAATGTGATGAATGCCTTCGGGGAGAAACTGACTGGAAGTGTGCATCGTTGTGCAGACAGCACGTCACAAGAACTACGTCGTACAACCTACGTCTTACGAAACTACTAACTAATTCACTTCAAGGATACCCAGGCCTTAATGTGTTCCAAGCCTTAACAGTTGTGACACAAGGCGGGAGACATCCAAGATTTCATACTATTAAGGCCACATCCAACCCCTGCCATCAGCTTGTCACAACAGATATCACGTTTGACAAGTTGTAGAGTGGTGTGTCCTTCTTCATGTCAGTGTTGGACTGAGCTGTTATTTACGTACTTGTGAGCTACCTGTTACTGTAGCTTAAATGGGTCTGGATGCTCTCTTAGGGTGTATTCACACCTATAGTTCCTTTGCTCTGGTCTGAATCAGTTGATGAGTTTGTACACTCGTAGCATTTTCCCCTTGGTTCGGTTTCTTTTCACACAGAGAAAAATCCAGGCGAACTATAATGCATCACTACAAACCACGTGAGAACGTTCACTCCGCTTATTGATCAGATGTGTCTGGGGCGGGAGCAAGAAAGTAAATACAGGAAGAAGGTCCTGTGTTCTGGACTAGTGCTTATTTCTGTGAGAGAAATATTGCTGGTTCATTCTTCGGTTAGCTGCTACTGCTAGAAACAGTTTACGTGCTCTGCCGCATGCAAAGCACACCTGGCTACAGGAGCCGTTTAGCTCAAACTTGTGGAGTACACTGGTAGTTGGGTTGGATCGAGGTCAGGTCACGTTCCCGCCACAAACGAACCACTCCAGAATTCATTTGGAACCAGACTGAGACCACCTCCTCCAAAGGGTCTCGGTGCGGTTGTTTTGGTCTGCATCCGAGTGCGATTACTGTGTTCACACCTGCCCAAACGAACCGCACTAACTGGGCAAACGCACCAAGGTTCATTTGAAAACGCCCTTAACCTTAACCATGTCTGCATGCTTTATACATGCACCCACATAACTCAGTATATCATGATGTTTAATTAGCAGTTGTGTGTAATAAAGTGGCCAATAAGTCTATATTTCCATTTGACTTATTGCCTCTAAATTGGAAGCAGGATTTGATTTTATCCACATATAGATATAAAACAATTTTTCCCCATTTGCCCCCACCTAAGAGTGAAAAAAGACATTTCGGAGAGAACACAAGGACAATATAATGCAGCATGTTGAAGGCACATAGTTCACAAAGGTGGCAAACCTAGCCACCTGGACATTACCTCAAGCATTCTGTTTTCACTCAACTGAGTGTGGCTGATCAGGAAAAAATAACACTGTAGGTCTAGTATCTTTGCTCTATAGCAACTTCCAAAAATAGGACAAATCAATAGTGTGGGGGAGCACTAGTGTGGTGGTTGGGTGCCATTACACTTTAATGGCCCCATACTGAGCTGGCAGTCTTGGCTTGGGGCTTCCTGCTGTGCAATCATATAATTCTTCAATCTGCCTCTTTTTCCAAACTATACTATTATATATTTTGAATATTCTGTTCAGAGCTGAGGAATGCTTATTATATCTGTATTATAACCTCAGCAGTAAATGTGTCATTGTACAGGTGCAAAAGCCATATGTGAGTTCAAAATCTAGCTGTGGATGGGATTGTTGCATTTATTCGAGGACTCAAACTCAAATCTTCACTTGAACATAATTTGCATGGGCTGATTAAATTGACTTAGATGAGATGACTTGGATTTAAACTTGAATGCTAATGCTGCACTTGTGTATTTAAATTGGGGTTTGACTGGATAACTGGGTTTTGTCTCACTATAATTCCATTTCTCACTCCATTATTTTCTTTTCCCAAGATGACCTCACATCAGCTTGGGCACTTAGTTATCCTCTATTCTACTACATTGTGTTGTGATTGCTTGTCGCCTCTCACATTTTGTAAAACTCTCATAAAGTTCTTGACCTGCTGCCAGATCTAAATGTGGCTAAAGCAGAAAGTAGAAACAACCCATAACTCTGTAGTGTGATCTCTATAGCACATCCAAACACAAAGTAAAAAACAGAAATTACACCTAAACAGCTGCAGGAATTCTCTCAGAGGACTCCAAAGAAGCCTTCAATGGAGGCAACAAAGAGAGTTACACAAACTGTAACAAAAGCACCTGGGTTGCAAAAAGCCAATGTTAAATCAATGCCCCTAGTACAGTGTGTCTAATAGCTCTTCTAAACAACAGTCGTGCTTTATCACCACTGCAATGTGCAATGTACAACATATTTAACTATTTTTTTGTATATTGCCACTTAAACCTATTGAAAGCACGTAACAGAGTGCCAAGTCAAATCTTAAATAATGTGCCATCTTGCAATTATGGCTACAAGAAAAAAGGTCACCGTCTCATAGGCTGACCATCAGGTAGTCACTGTGTCACTCTGAAGCAGAAACGATGAAGTTCATTTGTAAAGGTGAATTGTAGTTTTTTTTCTCTTGTGTTGTTCATTCACCTAAGTGTGAATTAAAAGAGAAAAATAAATATTGTGAGAATGTGAAGAAATTAGCATTTTATTTTAAAAGAGTACTCCACCGATTTAGCATTGTACTACATTAACATTGTGGGACTTTTTTCGCCATGCATTCTTCTTGTCAAAACCTGGCGCCTACATTACCCACAATGCAACTCGACTGCCTACAGTTTAGTCAGAGATTTGGGTGTGACATCACTTGAGGACATTTATCATCATTTCACGCAGCTCCCTCTGGAGCCACAAAAGGCTTTATACAGATTTTTTCACATATGCAGTAGCACTCCCCAACCTGTGCCTGTAAACACAGTTTGATGTGTAGAATCTCCCCCTTTAAGGATATAGTGTGCTTGTATTTATATTTTTAAAAAATCTAAAAATTTGTTTGAGACAGTAGAAATAATATTATAGAAAGAATAGAAAGAATTAAACATAACGTTAAAGCCTTACTTGACTGGACATATTCACAGTATATTTGGCCATCATGCTGATGAACTAAATGCTTATTCACACATCCATACTAAGCACAACAGGTGGTGAGCAGATATTATCTTATTAGTATTGGTTGGATGTAAAGGAAACCACAGTACTTTAATACTCTGCTGATTCCTGAGTTGCAACACGATAAAATCAATTTCTATTCTATCAACAAGGAAATAAATTAGATTTAAAACACAATACTCATTTATACATGAGACATGACTTCCTAAAGAGACTAATAACAAAATAATGTTTGGGATTATCATTGTGTTTACTCAAGAACATCGCTTTCTATGGTTGTATAGGAGGTTTATGGTTCAATTGCATTGTAAATCATTTCCTCTGAACTCAGATCTACCTACTTATGTGTGAAAGCACTTAAAATACATGTAGCCTGATGTCAGTACAAGAGTATTATGTCATGGACTAAAAATAGTCATTTGATCTAAAAAAAAGAAAGAAAAAGAAAAGGAATCCATCAAAGAGCAGCAAAATATATATATATCTATATATATATATCTCTATATATATCTATATATATATCTCTATATATATCTCTATATATATATATATATATATATATATATATATCTATCCCTCACTGTTGTTTAAAATGTGTCACTCTCAGATATTGATTTGTCACTTCTTGGGAAAGTGACCATATCTAACACCTGAAAATGTGTATGTATACAGTATATATATACACGATTCAATCCAACATGCTCACAATGACAATGTTAACATGCTGTTGATATGGTAACATTTACCATGTTCTTCATCTTAGCTTAGCATGCAATCGTACACACAAATTACAGCTGAGACTGATGGGAGTGCCATTTATTTTGCAGGTATTTGGTCATAAACGTAAGTATCGAAAAAATTGAAATTTTGACCTGATGATGGCGCTAGATGAAAAGTTAAGGGATCAGCACACTTGTTACAGTTAATTCTGAGGTGAACATTAATGTGTGTATTAGAATTCGTCACCTATGCAATAGTTGTCTAGGACGTTCACTAAAAAACAAACAAAAAAACAATCTCATGGTGGCAATATAAGAAAAGTCAGGAGATCATCAAAGTGATTAATGTTCGTCCTCTGGGGACCGTGAATGTTTGTACAAAATTTCAAGGCAATCCATCCAATAGCTGTTGAGATATTTCAGTCTGACCCAATTGACCGACCAACGTTGCTGTCCAAAGAGCCTTGTTGCTAGCTTGGCTAAAAATGGCAAAACAATGGCATCTCCTATAGTAGGAGGAAAAGGCCTTCCTCTATGCAGCTACACTTAGAAACTGAAGCCAGTAGGCAGCTTTAATTTAGTGAACTTATTGTTCCAGGAGTGCTATTGCTTTTTGAAGTCTTATTCCCTCTCTGCACATCTCCCCAATACACATCATTACACATCAGCAGGATGTGAGCTATGGGTTTTGGCAATCCTTCTCATCTGCTTCCCTTGCCACACTTTCACCTGTAACCAAATAGCATTTAAATTGTAATGATCTCATTTTTCTATTTTCCAAATGTAATTTACTGCCACTTGGCCTCAATTAGGCAAAACACTCTTGATTGCTGCCTTCAGTTTGGGATTGATGTCAGAAAACACAGAATTAATTAGGGATAATCCACAACACGGCTCATAGATGCGCTCGCCTGCTTGAACTGCAATACATAAGAGAAGACATAGGCCAAACAGTAGCTCTCCTTCTGCAGAGGTAGCTTGCATGATAAATAGATACAATAGTGACTACCGGAGTCTTTGACCTTCCCTACAATACATTCCCAAATTTCTGCTGAATCTTAAAAAAACATATTATAATAAACGCAAAGTTGCTGAAGAAAAGTTACAACTAAAACACTGTTAGTAAGAGACTATGTAATTTCATACTCCCATATTCCCATGGAGGCTTGAAGCACAGTCAGCCATGAGCTCATGGAGCGAGTCTGAAGCTACTCGTCCATGTCTGCGCCGAGTTGGATGGGAGATGAGTGTTCAACAGGCCGGCGTACTGAACATTTAAAGGCAAATCTCTGTTAATCACATATGGATAGAAAATAATTAGGGCTATCTTCCCCCGGCAGACGTCGATAGCTTGGGTGTTGAAGCAGAAAAAAACAGCTGCTGCAATAAATCTGATCTGATAATCCAGTATGCTGATTTGAACACAACCAGAACAGCTTTTCTCACGGTCAGTGACCACATAGCAAGACGGACTATATTCTCACTGCTTAAAGATATCATTTTTACTCATAATTTATTATCCTGTGCAAAAAAGGCGGATGTCCCCCCTCTCTGATTACCTTATTTGACCTATGAAAAGAAAGAAACAAACTCTATCTGAGGTGATTTCCAAAAAATATGGTCTCATTATCTGATTTCAAACTATTTACTCTGCTACAAAATCAAGGTGACTGGGTGTAGAGCCTCAAACAAAAATGTAATTACAAAGTTGTGCTTTCATTGACTCTGGCCACTGTCACAATTTGCTCATCCGTGTATTGTCAATAGAGCGACTCCAGAAAGTGTCTGCTGATAAAGCAATGACTTAGATAATTTATTTGTTGGTTTGGAGTTTGGGGAGATAGTCGGCACTGTTCATTAATGGAAATTGAATAAAATATCCACATTCTCATTTATGTGCAGAGAACGGTTACAGGAATAGTTTTTGGACATTTTGGGAAATACAATTATTTCCTCTCTTGCCAACAGTTAGATGAGAAGATTGATACTATTCTCATATATGTTTGTTAAATATAAGGCTACAGCTAGTAGCTGGTTAGCTTAGCATAAAGACTAAAAACAGGGGGAAACAGCTAGCCTGGCTCTGTCCAAAGGTAACATAATCTACGTACCATCACACATTCTATCTAGATTATTTAAAAGCTTAAGTGTAAACAATTTGTGGTTTTTGAAATAGCCCTAGAAATAGTCCTGCACGTAGGCCCCTGTAAAACTACAAATTGTTGTTTTTTGTTTCAATTTTTGTGCTGGTATATGGATTTTCTTTCCTTTGGAGCCAGGCTAGCTGTTTCCCCTGTTTTCAGTCTTTATGCTAAGCTAATTCAATTCAATTCAATTAAATTCAATTCAGTTTTATTTATATAGTGCCATATCATAACAAGGTTATCTCAGGGCACTTTTTCACATAGAGACCGACTCTTCATATTTACAGAGACCCAACAGTTCCCACCATGAGCAAGCACTAGGCGACAGTGGCAAGGAAAAACTCCCTTAGCTAAGCTAACTGGCAGCTCCTTCGATATTAATCATTAAGTTTAACACTCACAAACTCTACTAATCTGTTTCATCAGGACTGTGTGGCTGTGGTTTGATCAGATTGATTGACAGTGGTCTGGCAACATGAGCAAACAACCCCACAACTGTCATCTAATTTGCATTCAAATATTTCTAAATCCTAATTGGTCTATGAAAGTATGTGACATCACCCTTTCCAAACAGAGCCCTGCATAAATCAAACCAGTGTGAAGAAGACAGGACAGACAGAAATATCTCATGTGAAATAACCAGAACTGTTCCAACTTGAGCAGAAAATTATGTTTATGTAGAACCCTGTTTGTCATAGTAGAAGCTGTATGAAGAAATGGGTTTTCAGGGTCTTTAAATTCAAGAAAGCAAAAAAGCACATTTGCCAAAATAACTTTTGTTTTAACATATACCCAGTTTATGAAACCTATACATACTCATCTCAGTCATATAAGGCTAATGACAATGTACCCTGGGATAGCCTCCCCTTCATTATATTAATCTGGTATCTTCCCCTACTCTACTGGGAGAGACATCTCTTGACAGAGGGCTTCAAGCACTTTGATTCTTTTCTTTCCTCTCATTCTGTAAAGCACTTCTGAACATCAAACTCTTTGCCATACAGTAATGTGGTTCTGAGTCATATCTGTGATTACAACTCTGTGCACATCACATCTGATTAAATTTGGATTACTCTTTTTTCCCATTGAATGACAATTTCTTGAATGTATCATTATAATTAATTGGGTGCTATCTTGCTCATTGGCATAGGAATAGACAGCAGATATTCCTGGGGTGTAGGGAGGCTCATTTGGTTTGATTAATATTACAACACTGCAACTGGCCTGACAAGCAGTCCACAGGGAGCCCTAAAACACACCATTGTCTTGAAGCCAATTAAAATAAAGAAAACATTTAACAGTACATCAATAACTAAAAATTGTATGATTATTTCTGTCAATGTGTGAACTAATAAGAAAAACAAATGGACTTCTGGTTATGGCGTGGTGCTGGTGAGACGCATCTTTGTAAGGCTCCAAGGCTAATTTATTGAATCGATTATTTAGAAGACCACAAATAGCTTAAACTCCACATATACTTGAACAGTAGACTACCAGTCAACACCATGGTGGGGTAATCTCAGGAAACAGCTCAGCAAAACCCAGCAACATCGGAAATATCAGTGCCTACTTCGCAAGCTAATGCTAGCTCAAGTGAGTGTTGAAGTCCTCAGCACCATATGAATGATGCAAAGCAACTTCTCAAAGAAATTTAAGGATGTTCCGGGCGGGAATAAGCAGACTCGAGGGTGATTTACAAAAGCAAGCTAACAGGATTACAGAAGCAGAAGAAAGAACTGGAAGGGCTGAGAACAATGTAAACTCCATGCACAGCGCTATCAAAAAGATACAGGAGAAATACGCTGCTTGGAAATGAAAGTAGAAGACTAGGAAAACAGGAGGTGTCACAACAAGTTAAGGCTCATTGGCCTCCCTGAAAAAGCTAAGAGTCAAGACTTGTGCAATTTTGGAAGGATGGCTACCGAGAGCCCTCGGCACCAACACCTTGCCCACCCCAACCGTCATTGAGAGAGCGCATCGGATAGGACAACATATCGCTGGCCAGGATCCAAAACCAAGAGCGGCGATTCTGAAGTTCCTTAACTACAAAGAAAAGAAAAAAACTGGGCTCACAAAAAGGAAACCCAAACAAACGTTATATGTGGAATCAGACAGTATTGGGCAGTTGAGTGTTCTGGCCATGTAAGAACAATATCTACTATGTGGTGAGGACTGCAGTCTGGAAACAAACAAAGAGAAGCACAACAACAAACTAAAATGCTGCACACGAGAAATGCGTGGCCTGAGAATGGTTTCAATGGAGTACAAAGCTTCTATCGGCATCAAATATTTGCTCACTGGGATGGTATGGCACTCGATAGTGCAGGGGATGCGCTGTACTGTAAAGTATCCACTTTTTTCCTCATCTGACAATCTCCAAGAAAGGAAAACCAAACAAGACAACTGTACAATAGCCTGCCGTGTCAATTCCACGCTCGACGATGGAACACGCTTGTTTGAGGAGGATTCAGAGTGGGGGAGTGGAGGAAGCGGTGGCTGACTGTTTTGACTCATCTCCAGAAAAAATCATTAGTAAAGTCATTAGTAAGCCTCCCGTGAGAAATTCACTGTAGTGAGGTCTAAACATGGCTGCTGTCATATGCCGCGCTGCACACTTACTCCCATTTCCCTGCTTCATTACATTGCATGGTGGTGGAATTCCTGTCCAAGTCCTAAGCTTAAAAGCCAACTGAAGACAAGTGTGAAAAAATACTGCTGCTGTTGTTTTGCTGACATCCACATTGATCTTTGTTTAATGAGGCAAAACCTCCACCAACATGATTAGCTTTCATGAGATTGATCTTTGGAAAGACATTCCTTGTAACCGTGAAAGGGTCTCATTCCATATACTGATATGGTAAAATAAGAGACGATGGCAGAGGCTGAAACAAGCAAGAGAAAACTCAAAAACTGGTAAAAAATAATGGGTCTTCAATGACTCTATATCCATCTGGAGGAAGGTTTTACCTTAAACTTCAAGCCACTAACAATTAAAGTTGCTGTTAAAACTATGATAGACAAGGTTTTACTGACTACAAGCTGTCTTAAGGAGGCAGGGGAAGCACCTCTGTTTCCCATTCCGCCTTTCTTATTGTGTTTCAAGCTTGCCATCATGTGGGAAGTTGAAAGCTGTAAAAATTGCTCCTGATGACGCACATGCAGCAGTGACTAGAAGAGGATTTCCCAGGCAAGAACCAAAGGGGTGCTGCTAAAGGAATGTCGTTTTCTTATGTAAAAAAGAAGAGCAAAACAAAGCCCTGCCTGCACACCCACATACAATCTGCTGCTGCACGATGTTCCTGTTGCTGCTTTCTTGTTTCTTGAGTAGATAATACGGCACACAGACACACTGTGGGGTGTAGAACTTTTATTAATGGCGATTATGTCCAAGACAAATTAACCCCAGGGCACTAACCATCTATTTATACATTGGCAAATTGTCGAGGAAGGAAAATGTACTGAGCAGAAAGTTTATGTAACAAACTAATTGTTGTGTTTGAAGGGCAAAAGAGAGGAGTTGCACAAAGAGATAGCAAGGAATGTTAGGTTTAATTTACATTATGCCATGGCCCTGGAACATACTTGTTTCTAATTGGCTGGCAGGTGCCTGTTATAAATAATTTTTAATAATTAAATAATTTGTCAGGACTTCTAATATAGACGTTAAACAGTTAACTACCAATCTGAATCAATATGCAATAGAGTCCGACTGATACTGGACCGTTGAGGCCAATCCTACATCAATATATGAGAGTTTAACAACATATCGACTGACATTCAAACCTAAACAGTATTAAACAGTACAGTATAAAGATTTTTTTATTAGTATCCATTATATTTGTTTTTTGTCTTCTTGTTTTTAAAAGTGTGTCCAAGTTATGTACTAAGCAGGATATTTTACAGTTGAAAGAAACCCAAACATGTCAGTGTTGTCTAGTGAACAAACTATGTAATGACAACACCGTTCGTCAATTATCTCAACCATATCTTTTGTATTTCTGTACTGCAGTTTTTTGTTACTTATCGTCCGACATATCCGCAATGCCAATATATCTGCAATAAGCTAATATAGGCTGATATATCTCGCACACAAGGTACGTTAACCTGCAGTTATCGATAACAACTCTTGCTACAGTTGCTAAATGTTAAGCTAGCTCTTTGACTAGAAATAAGCTTTACAAAACATATGAAACGTTAAGCACAGCTTCTCTTTAAACCTGTGGTAAGTGGTCATGCTATATGCTAGCTGGTAAACACTAGACAGCCAAAATAGATTGCCAAGCTAGCAAGCTAGCTAGCTGGGTCACTAGCTGAAAGCTAACTGGATGATAAATTGGACGGTTAATTAAAGCGAAGAAAATTGTAATTTGACATTTATCTCATTGCTGCATTTTGAACTCTCCAATTCTTCATTCTATTAAAGGTCAGCACTGCAAAGAATGTTTGCACTTGGTCAAATGTGCAAATTCATGTATTTAAATTCATCAAAGTTAAACTCTACATGAAAGCTTTGCACAGGTTTACTTCACCTCAGTGAGCAAATCCATCGACTGTGGCGATTCCTTTGGAATTAAGTCATTTTGGTCAAAATGTTTGCTTCTATATATGCTGGTATGACCTGGCCTTTAGCTTGATGTTTAGTGAAAATCAATCAACATCTTAGTGTCTGAGGAGATAGGTCCTTATCAGTATTATTCCGACAAACATTTAAAACAAGACTGATTATTTGGGAAGAACCACATTCAACCACAATTTTCAGAAAAAAACAAAACAAACAAGAGTGACATGACATGCATGACTTTCTGGGTGAATTATCAGTGTGAAGCAGGAACACTAAGGTAATGAGCTGTCAGTACTGCACTGGGGGGCAAATCACTATAGACAGCAGAGCTACCTGCAAGGTTATTATTTCCTCCACAGAATGAATGGCAATCAATGTCTTAGAAAAGTTACTTCAGTCACCTGCAGGGGTATCAAGGATTCAGCTAGGATTGAGTCTTCTCAATAAACACTTGCTCTACCATCCTCCTTACTCACATAAACTCAGATCCACAGAGATTCTTTATCTTATTTTGTAAACAAAACACTCATTACTGGGAAAAATACTACTTAAGGGGTTAGTGGTGTTTGTGTAAGAATACATAATGAACCTGAGTAGGTTTGACAAGGCTGGACGTCCAAGGTTTGTAATAAGGCAATGAATCATTTGTGTGTTTGTGTGCATGTCATCCTCTGTAAAACAAAGGTAAATCAGACGACCAGGTTTAGCCAGAGCTCTTGTCTCGGTTGTGATCTTTAATGCTTCACTGCATTGCTTGTAATGACAGCACTGTTGCATTTTAATACATTCTAATTACCACCCTTCTCACCACACTGGAGATGAATGCACTTAATTTCAGATGTGAGACTGCGAGCCAGCATACAAACAATGCTGATCAGCATCATGTGTGACTAAAGCTGAGGAGAATGTAGATCTTATATATAAAAACCTGTTGTACTCTTATCACTGCATGATTTCAGACTGTGTATGTGCAGCATTTAAGCCAGGACTGTGTGGGAGGGGGTCAAATAGGACCATTAGTACTTTTCTTGGGAGTCACCACTCCAACCGAGGGGGGGGGGGGGCATAAACAACACAAAAAAAAACAATAACAAAAACAAACTGTACCCTGGTGAGTGCTAGACATATGACAAAATTGATTTTCCTTACACTAAATAAATTAGAATTTTTAAGAAATTACAAAATGAAAAATTGGGTAAGAAAGCTTCAAAGTTTATTTGAATCTAGAAAACCACACAGATTAATTGTAATTACTTATTTTAATCATTACATTCAAAAGTGGCATTATATTTAACAGTGACTGCTATGTAGTGTTCTACGTGTGACTAGCATTTACTATCTGCTAGCATTGGCTGTTGGTCAATACCTGACTCCTCTCTAACTACAGTGTACAAGGCTGGAAAATGACATGCACAGGCAGCTAACGCTACATTGTTGATTGACGCGACACTCTGTTGGCCTTCGAGAACAGAAAAAACATGAAATTCTCCTTAACTTTTAAAGTATCAAAATGATGCATTTCACCCTCTAATGAACATCTTTGGCAGAGGGTACTGGCAGAGGACTAGCTTGCAATGCACATTTACTAGGTAACAGTTTCATTTTGTAGTTTGGCTAACTCACACAATAAATGCTGATACAGCTTGCTAACAGCGCTAACCCTGCACTTGATTTTACAGGGAAAATTGGTAAGTTGTAGTGACAGGACATTTTATGTTTTAACAGGGTCATTGTCGCGATGTGTGTTCTGGCTCAAACCCTGCATGTGTTTATCCAGGTGCACTAAACAAAGTGGAAAAGTGGCATCGTAGTCTTTATCACAGCATGGAATGACAGCTCTCAAATCAGTGGAGTCAACTCAATCCAGTTGACGAGTTTACTCAACAAGATTAATGGAGAAATAATAAAATAAAACAGTCAGTGAAGAAGGTCAAACAGAATTAGCCTATGCTAAGCAATCCAAGTTCCAAGCCTCTAAATTAAATCACCCTGAACTGCATTACATCTCTAACCTGTCCGCCATCAATCACCCAACTAAAGCAGGTACCCAAACGCACTCGCTCCATCAGTCAGGGCTCCATCTACCCTTCCTCTCTTCCTCCTCTCCCAGGTCACTCAGTCAGCCAGTGAAACTCTTTGCATCCTCCATATCATCCCCGCTCATTAAGCGCTGTGGGACTCGCTTGCCGTATCTATCTTCACAAGTCAAAGTTAATTCCTTCTTCCCACTCTCTCATTCATTTATATCTCTGAACCTATAACCCCCTCTCTGTCTTCCTCCATCTCAGCATTTCCTTCATTCGCACTGCCAGCCCAATCATTACAATCTCTCATTTTACTTTCCATTAGTCATAACTTCTCTTCTAAATGTGGCACAGACTTTACGACAGTTGGTGATATTTTTACAAGCTGTTATGAGTGCTATTATTATTTATCAAAAAGTAAAGAGTACAAAAAGTACTGATTTGAAGTACAGATGATTTGATTGGGATGGCCACTCAGCTGAGCAAATCTAATTTGATTTGTAAGGAGTGGTAAACAGCAAAATCTACTTTTTTCCCAACAAATTTGGTGCCAAGTGCTCACTGTGGTGGTGTGTTTGTACTGCACTTCCCTAAAACCATGCCTGTTTCTGTTTATCTCAAACAACCTGCTGTAGCTGCTGAAAAATTCAAACACATGACTTCCTCTACACCAGACTTTGCCAAAACCAAGACTCAAAAACTAAAAATAAATCTGTTAATTGGTAGTAAAACATACAATTATATAATAACATTGTGAGTTATTCACATTAACTGGTTAATCTAGTTTGAGAATTTAATATGGAAAAAATAATGAATGCTGGGGGCTATCAATTATCTCTGTAGTAGATAAGTGAAGTAAAATAGCTCTACAGGTCATCAAGCAGGTCATCAAGAGACAGCCAGGGGTGTAATAAATGTCTCTGGGTTAATAAGAGTTTCAGACTAAGCCACACAGCAGTGTTCAGCCTTGTGCATTGCAGGACACTTCCAGATCAAAGATACACATTCTCTTCTTGATGAGACAAACTGGTCCTTTTAAAAACGGGTTGGAAATTTAAGACCCAAGTTTTTGGAAATAAAACAGGTTTGTGTAAGATTCCTCTACACCTTTAACTGACCCCTGCAGCCATTATAATGTTAAGCATGTATCGAACAGGGACCTTTCCCATCCAGCTTTCAGCAATTAATTAAATCTTTCACACTGGGAACATAAAGTTATAATCTTTAAGATTTTCATGAAACCAAACCCTGTTTTTGATACTCTTTATGGTCAGCATTTTTTCACAAATATCCATTCAATACTTCTCATACTTCATCATATTTCATCATTAGTGGTGGGGTCCGCCAATCCCACGATTCAAATTGCCTAACTATTGCCTAACTATGCTAGGTATTCACAGCCAACAATTCGACATGTAAGCCAGTGTTACTGTTTACAGCTGTATCAAAGCTGTATTAAGTTACTGCTAATGCAAATGGAACACTTCCTTGTATTAAACTTGCTGTTACCACCAGTAACCACAGATGTCGCAAATCAACCATTTATATCTTGGGAGAAAAGTAACAATATTAATGTAAATGTAATGCAATTTTAATGATGTTACAGTCAATCCAGACTAAGTTAGGTCAATTTTCAGCTATGTGAGGTTACTTAGTTAATTGAACAGTGAAAAGCTGCCAAACTGGAGCTGAATCTGGTCAAAATTCTATGTGCTGCCTTCAGTCGGGTGATGAAAGAATGATGATAAATGTATAAATCCCAAGGTTAATCTCAACATGTATTATACAGTAGTGCTGCTGACCTTCATGTCCTTGATGTTAAAACTTCAACAAACCCTTTAACAGATCATTGTCACAGATAATACTAATGCAAAACAATACTACTACAAGGTCTCACCACGGATAAGGTCTTCAGCTTACACACAAACAGAAGCTGAATAAATCTACACTCTAGTACCACTCAACATCTGGCTATTTATATGCCATCTGTGCATGGACCAAACTGGTGTTACAGCAAATGGGAGCTTGTTATGGCTATTGCTGAACACCTGTACAATGTAATGCAATCCAATGCAACAGCCCTGCAATAAAAGTGACATTTGTAAAGCTTATTATGCTCAGTTTTTGTTGAGACTGACAAAAAGGTTCCAGCCCTATGGTAATGTCTGAAGATGTAGTTTCTAGTGATGGTGTTGTATTTCATTTTTCTGTAAGGTTAGTTTGTGCCTCCATATACAAACAGGCAGAAGTAGGTACAAAATTTCAAAAACTTTGCAATGAAATTTTAAATCAGGAAGGATTAGTTTATGGATATATAGCTTTGTTGACAAAGCATTGGTTAGATTTGCACTGACAAGGTACAGTACAACAGAGGAATGTATAGAAGCCAAAAGGAGTGAGGTGTAATACTAAATGAAGGAATAGAGGAAATTAATGAAGTAGCCTCCCTGATTGAACTTTTGCTGGGCTTCAAATGAAGTGACCGACTTGTAACATTTTCTGATGTTCCATAACCTCTCTGAATTCCATGATACTCAAGAAATATTGTGTCCAGTAATCCAGTAACTCTAATCTGATAGGATAACAAGAACTATTTTTAATACGGTTTGAGGAAAAGGGCACAGGAGACCAGGGTTCACGTCTCAAAACTTTGGTCAGGGTTAGCGTAAAACCAGTAGTGGAAGAAGTATTTAGATGCTTTACTTAAATAGGTAGAGCAAACAGAGTTTCATTTGTCACTGAGTTGTAGATGTTCAAATTTCCATTTTTTCTGAGTACCAAGGACTTTTCATCCATGTTTCCTTAAAAGCTGAGGCTCATTTTTGACCTTTGAAAACAGTTGAGAATTACCATACAATCTTCTTCTATCAAACTGATCAAAAGAAGTGACACACAGACTCGTAAATTATATTACCACAACCTATGATATGATGTCATGGAAATCACCAAAGGCCTACTTTTTCTGATGATCCCTGACATTGATAACATGGCGGCTGAATAAATGCAAAAGGTTCATTGATATTGCAGTACAGACCGGTTGAGGATGTTTAACAGGGCGGGGGAGCGCTGCTGCTCTTGTCCTCCGATCAGAACTTTCAGATGGGAGGAGACTTTTTAGTCTAAGTGTCAATAGAAGGTTAGCAAAATCTTGTTAAGGAGTGAATATCTGATGCAATTATACAGGAGCCTTGAGAAAGACCTCTGTGCCTCTCAGCAAAGGTCTAATTACATAGAGCAGGTTTGCCTGTGTTTGATATAATTAAGAGGTAGAGGAGAGGCTGTATCACTGATGAGGACCAAGATCAGAGCATCAGGCACAACCTGTTGATGAAGTACCATCATCCAAAACACTTGAGTATTTTATGTTGATCATTTGATACATACAATAATTACAATCCAAATTTGATAACAATACCACAGAAAATTAAAATTTTACACATGTTTTTCTAAGGGTATGTCAATTCGTTTTCCAAAAATGACCCTTGGTAACCATGGTAACATAACTAGGATAAACAATATGAGGCTTCATAGGTGAGTTTGCTCAACTTTGTAATTGTTTGTTTGTTGGTTGGTTGTCTGACATAGATGTTGATTGTATCTGCTGTTGTGATTGTATCTTGAAATGGTTTGGATCAATCGAATCACAAGAATCTTAGCTTTCCAAAGATATGTAGCATGAGTACCCACTTCAGCAGAACAGTTGCGTCCAAGCAAATTTCTGTACTTAAGGTTAAGTAAACAGTCAAGCAGAATGTAAAAATACCAAAATGCAAACTTAAATGAAAATCTACAAAAACTCTAATTTACGTGAAAGACAGAGATGAAGCGAGACCCATCAATATCATGGAAAAGAAGTGGTGCATAAAAAGAAGTTATTCCATCAATCTATTTTCCTTTTCTGCTCATCCCTCCTTCCCTTGAATTATTTAATTTTAATACAAGCTGTGTAAGTGCTGGCTCTGAAATAGCTCAGACTTCTAAAAACAGCCAATGAGGTCACCAAGTTACCAAAATCCACTTAATTATTTATGGATTTCTGTAATAATAAACGGAGCCTGATGTATTTTGAGAGTCTGGACAGAGACACGGAAACATGGTTCTTAAAGTGGTCCAGACGGGGGTTTTCCAGAAGATATCCGAAAGACAAAACATAAATTAATAGTCGTGGTACCTCTAAACTACCTTTGAACTCTATTGGGACAAACACAAACTGTAGGATGTGAATATTGATATACAGGAGACTATACAACAACACAAGGTATGCATCACATACCTTCCTAGCTACTTTTCCATTACTCAGTCAGTATGTCTGTCCCCCCTTAACTAGCATTGTGTCTTCATGCTTGATTACAATTTAGGCACAAACCAATGAGGAATAGGCAAGCAGGCTTCATCTTAAGCACTGGCTCTGTCAGAGCACAAGAGTATTGGAAACCAAAGCGCAAGTGCTGCTGGGCGACACTCAGTGAAAGTTCCCATTGTGCTTTTCTCTTCTCAGGCAGATATAAATATCTGTCTGCACTGGGAGGTAGAGGCTGTTGGTATATCACTGTAAATGAGACAAAAGTCTGAGGCTAATTTAATGCTATTTGCAACTGGTTCAACATTTTTTAAATGGTCTTCTAATGAGACGAGAAGGAGTTTAGTGTCAGGAGTCAGGCTTTATGGGGCTCACAAAGACATAATGTTGTTGATACAAGGCATCACTATTATATAGAACAGCTCCGGCTGTAAATGTAGTCATATCCACAACCTAACAGGAGTTTGTAGGTTTGGGTGGGATTTTGGAATATCAGGATGATACGTAAAGAAAACCTAAGTTTATTTATAGACTGTATGGAAGCTATTCTGGTTTTAGCCCCAGGGATGGCAATCTTGGTGAGTCCATCAGTCAGTCCACTACTTTGGTCCAAACTGAAATATCTCTACAATTACTGGATTGATTTTAATTCTGTACAGACTTTCATGGTCTCCCAAGGATGAATCCTAATGACTTTAGCAATCCCCTGACTAGCACCATCTAGCCACCAACAGTTCAATGTTTTTACTTATCCAGTAAAATATCTCAACATCTACTGAATGGATTGGCACCACATTTTGTACAGACATTCTTGGTTCCCAGAGGATGAATCCTGATGACTTTGGTGATCCTCTGATTAAAGCTGGTGAAACAGTAAGCTGGTCTAACATTTTATTTTTCACTGTGGAAGCAGTTGCGCTTGCATTGACATACTAGTTGGCTACAGCAAAAATACCTATAATTTTTAGGTATTTCTAGTACCTATTATTTGGTATTTGTGCTACTGGTTCATAGAAATGTCATTGCTAATAATGAATTCAAAGAAAAGCTACTTGACAGCTAATAGATTCTACTTGTGCAGAATCTGCAGTCTGCTAAACATTAAAGTGAATTTGTGAGTTACAATCAGTGCTTCAGAGGTGCTTCACATTTGAAAACCATTACAAGGACAAAGGTAAATAACCCATTACATGATGTGGGAGGAAAGAACCAGAGGGCAGTTGGTAGTAAAAAGAAAAAATCACATCAATTATATCTAACATCGTCCAATTTAATCATGTACCAGCCTGTTCAGTTCAGCTGGTCTCCCTTTCTGCATGTCAATCAGATAGATAGTGGGAGTAAACTGTGGGGGCAGTGACCCACTTCCTACATATGATTTGCGTGATTTGGACTTGCCTTATATTTTCCTATCATCCGATCCACTGCTCTGACTTCAGTGTAGTGTGAGAGAAGCCTGACTGGCAATTCATATTAAGGCCCGCATGGATGCTCCTGCCCATGCAGCATTACACCAAGGCATGCAGACATGCATGACAGACAAGCACAAGAGGAAGACACAACTATCTCTGACAGCATGTCAGCTAAGTCTACTGAGAGCTGACAGCAGAGCCCATATCACATTTGTCTCTTTGTGCCCCTTGGCTTGGCAAATTATCTGGAAGTTTGGGTTCAGTCGAAAGCAACCGTGATGCCAGGACTGAGATAACTGGCCCTTCTAGTACTCATGGTACTAGCACATACAAGCATCTCATGTAGAAGACTCACGTACCTGGATTACAAAGTGCATCACTGTTAAAAATGCACACAACCAGGACAAGCAGCTCTCCTTAAAAAATAACTATAGAACTTTGTATACCAATAGCATTGTGCTGTGACTGTTCAGTCAAATTTTACAGTAAACTTGATTTGTTATTGGTTAATTCAAATACAGTTAGGGAAGAAATATAATTTGCCTTTGAGACCTTTGTCTGCCAGAATCAATGGTAAAAAACATAAGATGCTTGGTTGGTAGACAGAAAATAAGAACAATAAAGACATTAAAAAATAGGAAAACTACAACAATACAGTAATAACAACTATGCAATTGCAATTACCCTGTAGTACCTCTGTACCTTATGTGTGAACCTCTTGCAGCTATCACTGCTTTGCAACAACTGCAGCTTAAAGTTGTGTGGAGGGAGATCAAGTTTTCATCAGGACAGTGACCCTCTACACTGAAGCTGTGCCATTCCTGCCTTAAGACCAAGGGTGAGCAAAGAGTGTTGAGTCTAGTGATTTTCCCCTCCCATGCCCGGACCTCAACTTCAAAAACTTGGAAAAGGTATAACATCCTGTAAAATCTCTAGAGGATGCTATTTTTTCAGTTGACTCGTTCTTTTTTCTCAGTGGTTCAATCTACAATACAAAGTTAACACACTAAACAAAAAAAGAAAATGTACCCTAAAAGTAAAATAGGAACACATTAAAGCAATTAAATTACTATCAAATTCTATACACATAGTTATGCTATAACTGTACTACTAAGGTGCAGTGGTAAAGCAACTTCTACAAATTTCACAATCTAAAAAAGATTAAAGCCTGAAGAATGAATAGATAATCTTTAATTAATTTTATTTTAATTTAATACATTTAGATTTGTAGGCAGCAGCGGACAAAAACAATTTTACTGGGGGATAGTCTTGAGTTAGGTAAAAGTTTACAGTTAAAGCTGCTATAATCAATATTTTCATATTAACAATGGATCAAATAACTACCCATATGTGACATGTGTCACTTGTAGTGACGAACTCACAGAGAATTATAACTCATTGTTCTGATTTTTACAGCCTGCAAGTTTTGGTTCAGTCTTTCTGCTCTAATGAGCATCATATCCAGACACAGTAGGCAGCTGTTTTCAGCAAAAAATGTAGTTACTACTAGTTACTAGTAGTGTAATAAACAGAAGACAGACCAAGTTAGCATTTAGTAAGAGCCAGATATTTCTCTGAAGAGTTTGTGGTGACCAAAACAGAGCTAAAAGGAGAGTGTATATTGGACTTACATTCAGCAGGTGCCCTGGAACACAATTCCAAATGAATGCTGAATCTGCTGGATGGATAAATAAGCAAGTTTTTACAAACAAGTTGCCATATCAACTTAACTTTTGGTGACCCCTTGAAGACCCATTCAAAGTCCCCTACAACCAATGGCTGGGCACAAAGAATTTAAAAAACGATGCTTGAATCATGTAGGTTTCTCAGATTCTGCAAAGAAATTGTAGAATTGATGTCAGAGTGCAAACTGTGATCACTAACCCTGGTATAACAAGCATTGAGAAACTTTATCTTTTAACAGAAAAGAATATAATGGGAAAAAATGCATAACCTTTGTATGAGAAATGATATCCACTTAAAAGTTAAAAGATTTCTTGAAGTGCTACCACACATATGGTCCTCACTCAATGTGTGTAAAACTATTTTGGCATTCTAACATGGTTGTTAGAGACTTGCAGAGATGGGAGACCAAAATAAATTCTTGCTTGGATGCTGCTCCTGTTGCTGAAGGGCATTTTTCAAAATCTGCTGTTACTGCAGGCATGTGAGCCATTTAGCAAAGGGACAGTTCCAGGCTGATGCATGATACGCAGATAGATTCATGGACCTAGTTGCAGATGTATGAGTTATTCTTTTCACCACTGGTGACGAGCGATATCTGGGAGTGCTGTTCAACCAGGGAGAGACACAGAGACACAAAGAGAAACTGAGGGAGGAAACGCACCGAGTATGATGAATGAGTGAGACAGGAATGAGATTAGGAGTAGTCCACTGAATAAATGAACAAATTAATGAAGTGAGAAAAAAAGAACAGGCAGCTCAACGCTGCCAACAACGACACGTTCCTCTCCTTCTAAATAAAAAGTGCTGCTTCTATAAATACTTGCACTTGCCTCTGGTTACGGACTGCGATCGCCATCATCATTAGCACCTCCATGGTGTGATTCTCAACATATCACACGTTGCAGTGTGACTGTGGGAGATGATGGTATGTTGCTAACTTGTCCTGTTTTGTTCACAAGATTCTGAGATGCCTCTGATGGTATTTTAATACTGTAATCACTGCTGCTTCATTCAGTGCTTGGAACTACATTACAGTTACTCAATACAGTTACCCAACGATATGCTGGTGCAGGTACAGTATGCTTGCAAAGGGAGTTTTAATAATAACTTATCATGTTCTATGACACTTAGTCCAAATTAGATTTTCCTTTTCAACCACCGTTTGTGGCTATGAGGATCTAAAAGGAATAGTGCAACATTTTGGGAAGTACACATTTATTTTGTAGAGAGTTAGACAAGAACTACTCTCATGTCTGTACATTAATGAAGCTACAGCCAGGGGACGGCTAGGTTAGCTTAGTATAGGTTAGCACTAAGTTGGCTGTCACGTTTTAACTGAACTACAATATTTATGAAAACACACATTTAGCTTCCAATCAAGGTGAAGCAGTGTTTAACACAGCAGTTAAACATATCAAATGGTTGAAGCAGACATAGCCAACACAGCTAGGCTCCTACAGTACTGCACACTAACAATGACATCATGGTGCGTAGAAAAGTGTGTTTTGATAATCTGTGCTGTACCTAACCTGTAACGTTCGCCAGCACCCAAACATACTTTCATGGACAACTGGGTATTTTAAAAATGTTTGGCCATTATTTTATTTACCTATAATATTTATTTTTCAAGGGTCTACGGAGAGAGTGTGTTGTTTGTTCCACACAATCACCAACTTCATTACTATAATACAGAAATGTGGATTTTCCGCACATATACTAGCAGTATTTAGCTGAATCAGGTGCTCAAACTATTTCGCAAGCTCAGAGACAGACTGGTTTAATTCTAACACAGTTCTTTTCAGCTGTGGCCACTGGGCACAATGTTCTAACTTGTCAGACACCAAATACTGACCTTTGTTGTTGTAATAATACAGTAAGTAATGTGGAGTGAAGGATTGTATCTTTCCTATTCTGAGTAATAATCCACCTTCACTGAGCCTCCTAAATGTCATGGACTTCATCAATACAGTGGCTGGTATCTTAACACAAGCTACTTTAAGTTGTCTCACAAGACTAATATGTTTACTGCTCAGCAGGGTCACTAAAGGCAAGGGTGCTTATGTCAGAATGCCACTATGAGTTGCACATACTGTGCCAGTTGACATTTCAATTTCTCATTTTAAAACCCTCAGATTCTTCCAGCTCTAAAACTGATCTGCGTAAAATGTCCCCTGTATCCTTACACTCCCCCCTGTTTCATAAAGTAGGTCCTACAAGACTACAAGAGGATTCTTCCTGCATAGACAATTTCAAGACGGCTTCCTTACCATAAATACTACGCTGCTTGTACAAGAACATGACCATGTTGGCAATGATTATTTTAAGAGTGTGGTGTTAAAGGCAACACTGCCAACAACGGCAACAGTGAAATCACTCCAGGGTGGTGTTGGGTAATATAGCATATAGCAAGATGATTCATGAGCTAATTAGTGCTGGCCATTAAAAGCACAGTTCACATTGTTAACAAGATGTGGTGAATTTGTCAGATCTGACAGTCAGTCACACAGATTGAAAAGTGACTGATGGCATCCCACTATTGGTTTGGCTAATTATGCCAATTCTTAGTAGTATGTCACATTGACATGCCACTGCTGTTCAACTGGCATGTGGTACATACAAACAGCATGTCACCTGTGTTCCACTGGCAGGTACTCTGTAAAACGGGTACAGTAGCCATATGCCATAGAATAACAGTGGCTTACCACAAGTTAAGGTGGCGTACCACTAACAACTGGCCTATGACACTAAAACAAGAGTGGCGCACCATTGTTATATGACGATGTTCAGCGGTATCTGCCAGTGAAACACAAGTGACAAATCATTTGAGTGCCACAAGCCTGTAAAAAAGAAGCAACATACCAATAGTCAACAATGACATATCACTTATAATTGGCATATACCATTAAACAAGAGTGGCATAATGGGAAGACAAGACCAATGATAAAGGGGAGAGTCAGATTACTGGTGTTACAAGGAATAGTAGTTTGGGGAGTTTTTCCTTATCCGAATCGAGGGTCTAAAGATACAGGGTATCGTATGCTGTACAGACTGTGAAGCCTCTTGAGGCAAATTTGTGATTTGTGATATTGGGCTCTATAAATAATATTGACTTAATTTGATTAGTTTGCCTGTTAACTGATGACTTTGCCGGAATGATGGCAGAGGACAGAAAACAGAAAGATTAACATTTTTAGCTGTCCTTGTGAATACCTTATTATCTGTCTGGTTTTTATTTGGAGTCTTACACAATACTGAAACCACTTCATCAGCAAAACATAAATAAGTGCTTTGAGTGAGATGCTTACATCAGCATGCTCACAATGACAATGCTAACAGGTTGATGGGTAGCAAGTATAATGTTAACCATATTAGCTTAGTGTGTTAGCATGCTAACGTCGTTAATTTGCACTAAACACAAAGTACTCCTGAGGCTGAACTGTCATTACTTTTGCAGTGATGCAAGTGTCGGACAAATTACAATTTTGACCTGATGGTGGCGCTAGATGTAAGTTCAAGTGATCAAAGCTAGTCATGCTCAGGGGACCATGAATGTGTGTACCGAATTTCACAGCAATGCATCCGATACTGAAGTTGTCAAGATATTTCACTCTGAACCACAAATGTCAACCACACGGTGGTGCTAGAGGAAGAGTCAGGGGATCACTAAAGTCTGTAGGATTCATCCTCTGGGCACCATGAATGGATGTATAAAATCGCATGGCAATCCATCCAATAGTTGTTGAGATACTCCATTCTGTACCAAAGTGGTGGACCGACCAACATCTCTAGAGCCATCCCGCTATCATGGCTAAAAATACAGCCAGATCAACTTTGGGCTTTTAAGCACTTTCCTACTGGGTTTTCCAATAGTCTTTGCCCACAAAGGCCAAAATGTTAGAAAAATCTTTTAGTTTAATGAAGTCCAATACAACATCAGTGTAAACTACAGCCTCACAGAGTCTGATGACACAATACAGACCTCAATGACACATTATCAACAAAAACTGAATATGACTGGCTTCACAGAGTTAAGATTTATTGCAGGGCTTTTGTCATTGAATTGAATTGTAATGTCTGGTATTTCAGTGTGTGTTTCAGTGAGTGTTTGAGCGTCATTCTGTAAAAAAGATCTGTAAAAGGTGGTTGTAAAATGTATTCTTTGTACTATTTATTGCTAAACTGCCTTGTAACCAGTGTCCTTTTAATTTTAAATTTGAACTTGTTAACACATAAAGACTGCATCCTCCCCCCAATTAACCAGCTATAAGATTATCTAAATCATAGCTGGTGCTTCCTATATTCACAGCCAGCCAGTCAGTAGGGCTGTGCACATCTGCTGAGGACCTAGCACACGTTTAAATTTATTTTCCTATTAAAGTAATAAATTAAGGTTCAGTAGGTCACGGTTGAGGTAACACCTTTGCCTCACTTTGAGGCAGGAAAAGCCCTGGTGTGAGTTAGAGTATAAGCCTGGGCACGGTGATTCAGAGGCTCTCTACATGGATAAAATTAATCCTGCAGCCATGTTCTCACTCCTGTCCCCTAGCTGGCCTCCCTGAAGACCTTCGAGTGCTTTCACAGTTCAACAATAGTGGTTATGTCACGCTGCATCACTTTTCCCACTTACCTCCTATACAATCATGACATAAAAACAAGCAAGCAAACACATACATTTGCACACATACACAAAAATATTTGCAGTATAGACCACATATTTCCCATGGCATCAGTCTCACAACAAAATTAATTCTGGTGCCTGTTTCTGGCTTACAAATGTTGAAGATAGAAAAGAAATACTGTCAAAAAGAGGATACATTACTTGACAAGGCTCACAACACACCATTGAGGACCAGGAGGTACAATGAGCTTGACACATGGTAGGTGATGTTGACTCTCTTCTATTCATTTCCAATAAATATTATCACAACAAAACAGTGTGAAGAGGTGATATTCATGAGTCCCATGCTGGTACACATTCATATGAACCCACAGGCTTACTATGTGATCTAACAAAGTAAAAAAAAAAAAAAAAACTACTCATCACTTTTATCTGACACTGACTAATCAAAGGGCAAAGTGTGAATGACCCACTAGACTACCCACTGGAGTCTGTACCACAGTAAAAGTTTCTGTAAAAAATCTAATAATTAATTTTTTATTCATTTTAATATGATATGATATCAACAACAAATGATACCATGGGCATTTCATTTAATCATCTTGTGGCTGTGGTACTGAAATGCTCTCTCCAGCATCACCCTTCCTTAGATCCAGGAAATTCATCCAGGAACTAAAACAGGCAGAGCCAAGATCAGATTTTTACTTAAAAGATAAAATAAATGAATGGCAGGGAGAAAAAAAACACACTCTTTACTCAACATTTTCTACAGTGCCAGAAAAGATGAATGAATGAATGAATGAATGAATGCAGGAATGAAGGAATGAATGAATGACCCATGTCAAGGAAAAGACAACCTATCAAGATGGAGGAGGATTTGAGGAAAGAGCATCTGCGTAATATTGCTGTAATGAGAAAACCAGCCAAGGCCTGTTTTCCACTTTCAAACAGTTAAGTCAATGAAAATCTGGAGCATTGATAGTATGCCACCCAACATTTGTGTGTTGATGCTTGAGATGCCCCACAATCCCAGTGCTATTAGCTGAGAGTGATAGGTGAAATAGTCTTTTTTTAATTACACCTAAACATGAAGAAAAGCAAAGATTCAGGCGTCAATAGGGTACAATGCTGCATATCTGCACCTAAATGACTCTAGATTGGATCCCCCTGATGCCTCTGGGAAACATGCCACACTACTGCTGCTTTATTTTGGTACATTTCTAACATTAATGATAGCTGAACTTCTTAAAATTATCAATGCAGAGTCTATAATCTATTGTATGAAAGCTGATGTACACATTTCAACCTACACATAAGCTTGGTTTGAAATAGTGACTTTCTTCTCAGTTTTTTATTGCTTTTTTTTTAACCAGTATTCACCAGTTACCAGTAACCTAACAAACAACTCACCAAGCACCAGGATAAAATAAACAACAAACCCAAATTCACTGGCACACATAGGCTAGCTAAATAAACTACCTTTATTAGCTTTTTCGTTCTAGCCAATATTGGAAAAGTAACTCTCAAGCTCTCAAGTTATATACAGTCCTTTTAATTAGTTGGCATCCATGCCCAAAGTGCATTTAGTAGGAAAAAACCCGGTGTAACTTTCCTTCAGTAGTGGCCTATGTAAGCGGCCATGACTGTCAGGGGACTGGATGTAATGCGTAAAAGTAGGCGTGATGTAGCAAAATAAACAGCCCTGCAGGCCAATCAGATGCAAGTCAAGTTGGGCCAAAACTTTCTGTTTTGTTATTTTTCTATCCAACAGTCAATAGATATTATAGATTTTGATTTTTCTATATGTAAAAATTAACTGATAAATGTTACATGGACCCTGTTGGGACTAGCTTTTAGTGGAAGGAGAGATGAATGAGAGCAACCCATTAGCACACTGCCATTTTGGTGTCAAATGGACAGTGTTTTGCACCTTCTGCTGCCTGCCAGCTCTGAACATGTCAAAAGCACACTGTCATGGATCACTAGTGTCACGTGCTATATTGCTGGAAGCTGTTTCCAATAAATACAGAAAAACATTTTTCAATCAAAAACCATCAAATTGATTGAAAACAAACATTTTATTCCAATTATGCAAGGAAAAGTATAGATTAATGTTTGATTATTTAAATAATCTCTCTGCCTAACAGCTTGCATGTAATAAAGGCATTTTCTGTCAAGTGATTAACTTTCTTTACAGCTGGCAGGTGCGGTTTCCATCTGCAGTCTCAATGCCACACATTGTCAAATCGGGAATACGAACACCAGATTAATCAAGTTACCTTGATTAAATCCTGCACAACCAGCAACATGCTGTTGTAAAGTACCCACTCAAACCTACGATGCAGCTACGATGAAGAGCGTGATGTGGTAGAGTGGAATCATGACTGGTCATGTGATTGCGTTGGTTAAATCTCACAGTGGTGTGAACAGAAATGGGAATATTAGCTTCTTCTTGGGAGAAGATCCTCTGGACTCTTCACTCCCGTTCCAAGCTAGCAGTATACGTCGTAGTGGAGAGAGCACAAAAGGAGCAAATGTGATTGGCCATGATTGTCACCAGCCCCTAAAACACCCACTAATAATATATGATAATACTATCCGATTTAATTCCACCTTTTCCATGTGAGCCCTAGGTGTGCTACATGCCTCCAGCCTATATCTGGATTTTTGTAATTACTGCCCACATTCTAATTCTCCATTTTTTGAAAGAGGTGATGCCTGCAGAATGTCACACCTTGCACTACAGACTATCCACATCAATTCTCAGATTTGCTAGTCGCTATCTGAATTTTAAAGTGCGGTTGTAGAATGCTGTTGTAAATCCCTTTAACATTGCACGCAACTTACAGAGTCACCCACTCCAATGGCAGTAACAGTACAGTACAGTACAAGGTTTACTTAAAATTATGAAACTAGTCGGGACCCGAAAGGTCGGACTGGGTTCGGACATAAAAAACAGAATGCCTGTCGGGTTCAGGTCGGGCTCGCCAGTTACTACTCTCTTGGACTCGGGTCGGGTTCGGACAGAAATATGCGTCCTGAGCCACACTCTAACAAAGATACACGTTTGACACTCTTGGACTTGATAATTACCACAATAGATGTCCTAACTGGCTTTTGCAAGGAAGTGTGGCCACTGTATCTAATACAAATGTAGCTCTGCTCTTCTGTCCAGCCCTGTTTCAGCCCTCCCAACCATTTGCTTTGGAATATAACTGCTCCTTCCTCTGCTCCAGCCAGTTTACTTTATTGCTGGAGCTATTGCATAAATGCAACAGGGCTTAATTAGCAACAATATGGGCCTCTACCTAGTGTTGATGTGAAGTGGAGAGGGGAAGAAAACTGTATTTCTGGCAGGCAGCTGTGAGTCACTTTGTCAGCTCTGAACATTCCTGCAGCACTCGTTACTGCTTGTTACATCACTGCAATGTTTGCAGGTGAAAAGGTCTTCCCCCTCCAAACCTATGGAATAGCTAGGGGTGATGGGTTGATGTATTCAACAGTCCAGCAGCAGGCAGTGATGGGGTCATAGTCTGATAACATGCATGTGCTGCACTGCTAGCTTAGACTCGAGATATAAGTCAAAATGTAAATATGTACAGTTAGCGTTTACAGGGAAATGCCCAGTTCATGCCTGTAATTTGCACAGAATTTTGGGCATTTTGTATGAGATGACATTATTTACAGTGCCCTGCTGTATATTTAGAGATTGTGGCAATATGCTGTACTAAGTTTCCAAGTTGCTTATCGTATAAGCAGAGGTTTGTTTTTCTTTTCAGCCGTTTCAGTTTTACAGATATAGACATACAAGTCCAATCCAATACTAATGAGAGTAGTCTACTGAATCCGACAAACTACTTGAAACAAATACTGGAATAAATTATAATTATATATCATTATACTAAATATTAAGTTTATAAGCTTAAATTATTAATCAGATATGAATAAAAGTTTAACTAGGAGAATGCAACTCCTGAAATTGACGTGACGCTAGAGAGAAGACATATCACTCTGTTTGAGTTGTTGGAACAACAGAAACTCAGTCCACTCTGACTGCAGAGTGGTGTTCCAGAGTGGAGCTTCTTCCCTCACAATCTATCTTTGATGAGTACAGACTGCAGCTTACAGAGAGCACCTTAACCCCACAACAGACAGCTGAAAGTTTGGCCTGTCATCAAGCCGGTAAGTAGTTTTTGACTATACTTACTTTTGTCACTTTTCCAGTGTGAACAAACTACATACACAAAACCCTGTAGTATGAAGTATGGAATTGGGACATACCTTTTTATTATATATTCTGCAACTATGCCCCCCTTCTTTTGTTCCCAACTGCAAGAATTTTGAATTACCTATAGTTCTGTTTCTTCTAGCCGAGGATCACGGATATCGTAGTATTTAAAGCCATTCGCCCTGTGAAATTGGCAAACTTGATTTCTCTGAAACAAAGACAGGTGGCCATAACACAAACCTATAATATTGTTATGTGATCTGGCAGACTCGTGCAATTCTGTGTTGAGGAAAAATAAGCACATCAGTAAACAGGAATTAACAATACTTCCGGATGCCATTTTCCTATAGCTCTATAGTTATGTGATTGTCACCCCTTATTGAGATTTCCCTCCACGGGCATGTAAATCAGCCTGATAGTTTTTGGTGTGTCTCTACAGTAGCATTAGTATGGCTCTGGTATAGCCTTCAGTTTTTGAGAGGACACTGGATAAGTGAGGATAATACCAGGCGGCCCATGCTTCATCCCCAGTTCCCTGCTTCTGTGGCACCATAATTACATTTAGCCCCTGCCTCCACTGGAATTAGAACTACAACTTAAGAGCACATACCTGAAACCCCTCTCTCTTGCTCACCTTCGCTCTTTCCCTTCCCTGACTCTCCTCTCGCCCAAGATGACTCAGTAAGCACAATCTTCCCAAAAATCTCATTAAGGCCCACAACAGCCACCGAGTGCTGTTGCATTATTCATGTGTTTTTCCCAAGCACTCTCAAAAAAATGGGTAAATAATTCCATCTGATTTTTAAAATGCACAGCAAGAAAATCAGCTAGGTTTCATCCAAGCATATCTTTAAACTAACAATACTGTTGCTGGGCTCCTAAGAACTCATGAAAACTCATCCATGAGAAGTGACCCATAAGTCTCATGAACATATAATTTATATAAATAATTAAATGCACTTTTTTAATAAGATAAAATTTAGCATTAGATATAGTGGTCTATATTTAAATCACTTAAAGACCATCAGTTTCAGACCACAGGACTGATATATTTCAGTGGGACTCATTAGCTTGCAAACATTAGCATTTTATTTATGCATGGCATGCTAATCCACCTAACACTGTGTGCGTTCTTAACACTCCCTGCAGAGCCATTCACTGAATCCATCAGGACAGCTAAAGAGATCTGCATAACTCTTCAACTGATGTCAGAGGACCTGTCAAACTTTATAGACGTGGAGAACTTGCCCTTGTGTACATGCACAGAGATAAGAGTGGTTGGGTGTAATGGTGTGTACTTGCCCGTCTGCCCACTGTCACAATGTGTTTATGTAACTGACTGGCAGAAAATGCTTATGAATATTTTAGTTACAACTACAGTACACTGAGCTGGTGAAGTAGTTATCTTGCTTGAGAAGATAAGAGATTTATTAAAGATCACATAGCTTTTAGTGCATTGTTTTGGCTGTTCGACCAGCACATATCTTGTATGGTTGCGTTTCGAGGCTCTCACCAACCCCTCCGTAGAAAACCGTAGGCAGCTATTCAGGCAAACAGCAAGTCAGGACAGATAATCTGACTGCCCTGCCTGCCCACACAACACAGCAGAAAGCGGCGGTCACACCATGACATGACATTCGTTCATTAGTTATTAAAGTCGTTAGCTTGGTAGTTTAGCTCAGACGCTAACGGGATAATATATTCACACAGTTTACACACAGTGGCATTTCCTCATGTCGTCACTGGGGGCTACATTTCTGAGACAACTAAAGACAATATAAGTAACAGCAAACCTCTTCCCACTGCTACATTTTTATGCATGCCAAGGAATCTTGTGTGAGTAACTGAGGATGCGGTATCATTTCATGACTCCATTTTTACCTTCACATGAGACATATGCTGTAGGCAAGCCCCAAGGAAGGCGGGAGATTCCACAGCTGTTGCTGTTAAAATATGCAGATTGGTAAAATATGGTTCCAACTAAATATAACCAGTCATTAAAATTTTAGTGTTGCATTAAGCAGGGGTATAACGCAGTAATGACCCCACTGAGTCACAACCTCAGGATGATTTAAGCAACCTGTGAGTGTGATGGCTCAGGATTCAGAGAAAGAAAGGAATGTATGAATAAATATGTGTGCATCAATCCAACACTGATACAGCGGGGTGTAGTACGGCTTTGTCTAAGTTTTATGGCTTTTGGCAGAGCTGTGGCTTATTATTAGTATTAACTCATCCAAATAAAGTATCAAACATTGCAAGATACTGTGCACTGTATCTGACTATGTGACAGCTGGCCCAGGACAGATGAAATGTGAGTTTGGCTTGTTTCGACTGTCCTAATTTGCATGACGTATGGAATTACCCACACAATTTAATTCAATTTCTCAGTCACCTAACATACATGTACCATGGTGTGGCATGTTTCCACAGCTTCTCTCTCCACGTACCATAAGGACGCGTGCCTCTCGCCTCAATGTGCATTGAGAGTAGAGGCTAACTCAGACTGGCAGATGGATAGAGGACATCCAGTAAACATCCACACAGGTCAGGATGACATTAAAATGTCTTTCACTGGCCAGCTCATTAAAAGGGGGGAGCCCTCACACACGCACATGCAACAGAGTCACATTTCCAACAGTACAATACCTCCAGGCTTTACAACACACCCACACACAGCTGAAGCGTTGCTAACATGTGAATCTTAGGTGTTTATAACTTTTGACTTGTATTTTTCACATTTCTTCTGAAATATGGGTGTATAGTTCTTTTCTTTAATCTAATTACTAATTAGATTAAAACTAATATTTTTGTAACTGTCAAGTTCATTGGTATGAGTTGTAAGCAGAGTCCCTTACACACACACATACTGACACACACACGCAATACAGTCAGCGCTCTGGTGGGCTCAGTTGGCAGCACTGAAAATGCCCAGCATGCTGTCAGCGGCACGTTCACACTGACCTCAGACCAGTGAAACACAGCAGACCAGGACATCCTGCAGTCTGCTGAGCATGGATCAACCAACTGGCCGTGACGCTGAGACAATGTTTTGTCAGAGAGGGACCCGTCTCTCCATGCAGCACCCAACATTCACAGCATACACAGACCAGGGACGGGAGAGCTCTGCTGAGAGTGATACTGGTAATAATACTGAAACCACTGCAGACTGTCCAAGGTTGGAAGCCTCCAAAAATGTTCTCTTACTTGGCTGAGAATGTGAGAAAATGCTTATGACCTCATTTATACTTGTCATTTGAAGTTTCAAATATTTGAAAAAAACAAATCCAATTTATACACTTGTATTTCCACTCAGCAACATAATATATATCAGTATGCATCTCCACTAGCCAGATAGATCATGGTCTTTATAAGGAGGCTCTAACACAATCCAATCCAGAAGGTGTCGGTATCTAAAGACCTGGTAACACCAGCATTTAAAAAGGCAAAATTTCACAGAAATTTCAATTCATTCCCATAGAATCGCCACGTTAAGTGGACTTGCTCGCGAGAATCTTTTGCATCGAGTTCAACTTTGGTGAAGGTTGACCTGCAAATTTGCACTGTTGACCAATAGCAAGCTGTCTTGACAGTGCTGATCTTTGAGGGGACGTTCTAGTGAGACCAGTGCTGTGTCCCAAATCGCGTACTTGTGTGCTCAAACTTAGTATTTTGAGTGCATGAGTGCGTTCACACTGGTAAGTATGGCAAAATTCAGTGTACTGTAAGTACCCGGATGGTGTACACAAATCATCCAGAAAGTTGAGTGTGGAACGCTGCACACTTCTCACCCTCAACGGTCGCCATCTTGGCCACGTAGCGGAAGGGGAGGACCACCAACGTGTGACAATGGCTGCAGCGGTTGCGATTGTTACGGCTAAAAGTCAAAGCACGTTCATTTTTCATTCATTTTTAATATAATTGAAGTCAAGTCAGCAAACGTGCTGGCAGATATTTTGGCGTGCGGCAATCGTGGTAAATGTTGGCGATAATGCTCCGCCCGGTTGCAATCCGTCATTAAAAAGAAGAAGAAGAAGAAGAAGACGTGGTCAAAGGTTGCGATCGTCATTTCCAGTGAGCGCACAACAGCAGTATTCAGTTTGGGACAACACTACCCTGTCAAAATGAACACACTACTCAAGTCAGTACACAGTGTACACAGTATACTGCATGTAAGTGTACTAACGGGAGTACGTGATTTGAGACACAGCAAAGGCCTTAACACTCTAGATACAGGATCTTATGCTGAAACGGTTTAGCTAGCAAGCTAACAACCAACCAACAACCATGCTTCTTGTTTGCATTTCTGCATAGGCCCAAGACTCATGAAGTGGATACATGTAAATGGGGCATAAGCATGTAAAAGTGTCCATTATCTGACTTGGCTTGACTGACATGGGCTTTTGAGAACCGAAATAATTTTTTATTTACTTTTATTTGATTGGACTTCATCTGTATACTGACTCTTATTGTGTGCTAATGTTCAGTACCTTTGCACTTGACCTTTTAATGGAAAAAAAATTCCGGTATCCCTAGGAATTACATCCATATTGGATGATTTCATAGCTCACAGTCTACATCCAATGCAAACACAGGAAGCAGTGTGCCCTTTATGAAGTAAGGTGGAAATAAGAGTGTGGACGTTTGGGTAGTGGATGGGTGTGTAGCAGGTCTGAGACTAGAGTTCACGTCTCATCACAGACCTGCAACTAACGCTCCCTAATTTAACCACACTGTACTTGCCATGTGTAGATATTGTAGAAAGCGAGAATAAAAAAAGATGATGACATTGAACATAATCACGGATTTTGAAGTATTGAATATCGACGTTCTTGTCTGATGATATGTTGGAGAAAATGTGATCCAAATAATTATTGATAGAATTAATGTCTCTTGAAAGAGTACTCCATTGATTTAGCTTTGCACTCCAATAACATTGTCAGACTCACAATGGACGGTGTAAAAAAAATGAACAAAATCAATGCAGTTATCATATTTCTTATTCCGCGCATTATTCTTCCTTGTCAATACCTGGCGCCTAAATTACCCACAATGCAACTCAACTGGATTCACCTGACTATACAGATTCTGACATCACTTTGCCCCATCAGTTCCCATTTAAACTGCATTTATATGAGAGAACACTAACAGTGCCTTTTGAAACACAGACTACTCGGAATGAATCTTATCAAAATGTGACTAATGAATTAATTCAGGTTAACTCCTACACAAGCAGTGTAGTTTGATCAAATCTTGAATTAAAACTATTAAGTCCATTTTATCAGTAGAGGACACATGGGCAATTACCATTTCAGTTTAGAGGCTGGTGCAGGCCCGATATTTTGGAAAACCGATATATCAGTCTAACTGTAAAGGAGCCAGATTCTAGTATGTTGGAATCTGTGGAACTCACAGATTGAATATGTGTGTGTGTGTGTGTGTGTCTCCACCTGTTATGCGACCGTGTCCTGCTCACACCAGACTGTCTGAATCACGCTCGGGCAAGAAGGCAGAACTAAGGCCCTTCTGCTTTCATTTATAATTCAGAGCAGCAGCACATAGCATTTGTCTCCTGCAGAATTACAATTTCATATCTCCTGGTTCTGGGGAATTGCTTTTCGAGACAGAAAAAAAGGGTGTGCAAACTTATTCAAGGTTTCAAGTGTTCTTTTGTAAGAGCTCTTTAGGGAATAAAGCGGTATCATGTTAAGAAATTTATCAGCAAAAAAGATACAGCATGAATGCAGTGTGAGATATTTCTTCGAAAAAGGATTCTGAGGGTTGTATGCAACCATCAATGAGAAAATCAATAAATCTGCTCCGCTTTTGCTGCATCTCATCTTCTTTCTCTCTGTTCAACCCGCACTGATGCCTCTAAAATGAATATTAAATTTCTTTATATACAAGTACATACTGTTGGGAATGTACTGGGCTTAATACAGTGAAAACATAAAAGGCTTTACAGCACTGGGCAATGTCTGAGCAACAGATTATCCACAACAGACTTTCAAAAGATGACAGCTACAGTATCTGCATGCCATTTTACAAGAAATACTACAAACTTTTATCAACATTACCAACAAATACTAAGCGAAAGACTTACAATTTAACACATGAAGGACTGATGAACATCTTAGAACCAAAATATTGTAATTCCTAAATGTAAAGTTCATTCTTGACCTTGAAAATATTTTGTAAAATTGTAATTCTTCAATAAATGTTTTAAATTTCAAGTACAGACAGTGTACTTGTAGCAAGTTCCGAGGGCTTCAAAGTCCTCTCCTACTGCATGACTCTGCCTTCTGAAATCTGAAAGATTTTTGGAAATTGCTAAATTGGCTTGACTAATCCATAATTAGCACAAAGGTCCAATAACAAAGCACTGCTCGGGTTCAGACTGAAGAGGCTTTTCCTCCCAATCAGCCCCTTTATAAGTTTCTCCATTGTGCCCGTTTAAGCTGAGTCTGGGACTCAGCTCTGGGACTCAAACATTACTACAATAGACCCAGTTTCATTCCAAAAAAGGCCCCAGAAGCTCCTTAAAGTACTGCATGTGTCTCTATTTCTGCAACAGAAAGTCACAGTATTTTCACATAAAATTTAGGACGGAAACATTTTCTTACAAAAACAAATGCAGAGGCCAAATCAGTTTCACATGCAAGCCCAGGGAACTTATTAAGGTGCTCTTGAAAATTAAAAAACTTTTGACAGAACAAATATGTTCTTCAGGCACTTTAAGGCAGGGCAAGGACGTAAGTTATATTAAAAGCCTTTACTTAGTAGGGTGTAGTGGTTTAAAAATGTTCGCAACTAAATAAGCAACAATCAAAGTTAAAGTTATGAAAGAACATCTGTACTGTAGGTGTTATTTACTCACTCATAAACTCAGACAATCTCAGGACTGTGTGGGTGTAGTTTGATCAGATTTGACTGACAGTGCTGGCAACATAAGTAAACAACCACACATCTGTCATCAGATGTTGATTTCAATTTTAATTTGCCAAACTGACTGGTGCACGGAAAGATGTGACATCACCTTTTTACAGTGGAACCCTGCCCACTGTAAACTAGTGAGAAAAGCAACGACAAAAACACAAATAGAAACGCCGTTAGAAATATCTGAAGTTAAATCAAGAAAAAATGTTCTAACTTTGGCAGAAAAGTTTGAGTGTATGAGGGACTTTATTGCTAATATTAAGAAGCTAATTGAGAAAATAGGTTTTCAGGGCCTTTAAAAGAAACTTTCTCGGCTTCTATCAAAAAAGAGGATTTTGTTTGCAATAATGACCTGAAAATCAGGGTCAAATAAGAGTGCATATCCACACAAGCTGTAGGTCTGCATACTTCCAGACACAGAGAAAAAATACAAAACTAAAAGTCCTAATGTTCAGTGAATAAACCTATGAGGCGCTCTGTCAATGTGATTATAAGGTACACAACAGAGACATCTGAAGTAAAATGAACAGTCAGCAAAATAACAGAGGAGTAAACCCATCATTAATACCTCAAAGTCAATGTCTGTATGACAGAGAACAAGTACAGAGGAAAGATTTATAGTTTACAGAAACATTGCACAAAAATCCAAAAATGTCCAATGAGCTGCGAGAAAGATACTCTGTGTGTGTGTGTGTAAAGTTGTCTCATCTGCTGCATGGAGCTGCATGGAGCTTCGTGGCAGCCTGGCTGGGACTCATTGGTCAACCTGTCATCTCTGGTTCTGACTCACCGCTTAACCTTTGTGAGCATACGCCGTTATTTAGTATAACACTGGCCCCGTGGGGAGAGAGAAATGGATAAATGGATGGAGCTGCTGCAGCAGGTTAACCCCCCTACCACCACCACACACACACACAGTACATACAACACACTTATCTACTGCACTCAACTGCTCAGTTTAAATGGAGGGGAGACTGATTCTGATTAAGTTAGAAAACAGTTCAGATTGAAACCCACCAAGTACGGCTATTAATCCAAAACAGTTGAATCTAGGGACGTCACTGTCAATGTGAAGACATTTATGCTCCCTACAGGATAAAACCTACCGACTACAGTGATCCCAAATTTTCATCTAGTGCTAACCGCAGGCCAATGTTTTCACTTATACAGTGAAATATCTCACCATCCACGAGATGGATTAGCACAACATTTTGTGCAAATGGTTTCCGGACGATGCCACTGACTTTTCATCTAGCGCCACCATGAGGTTGACATTTGGGTTTTTGAGTGAATTCTTTCAATAACAATTGGATGGATTGTGATGAAATTTGGTACACATTCATATTGCCCTCACGATAAATTGTAATAACTTCGGTGACATTGTAACTACTACCTGCAAAACTAAAGACATTACCATCAGTCTCAGCTGTACTTTGTGTTCAGTGCTAATTAGCAAATGTTAGCATGCTAACCTAAGATGGTGAACATACATGGTAAACATTATACCTGCTAAACATCAGTACTGATGTACCGTACTACGCCTGCTGTAACAGAGCTGCTACTGTGGCTATATATTCTTAGTCTTGTTAAATTGTACTGTACTGTTAATGTCATTAAGAGAATCTAAAATACAAACTGACACACAAAGTAAGCAGTCCGATCACTGCTATTGTTGAGTTTAGTTTGGCTTAGTTACAGGGAGCTGCATTTCATAATGTCCCAAAGCCATATGTAGTGTTCAGAAGTTAAAAATCAGGCCTTTGTACTTTTTTCCCCAAAAAGTACATCTTGACAACACTGCATAATACCACATCTGTCACAATGACTTCAACTATATGCAACGGTTGCAGTTACAATGGGAAATATCAATGTTTCATATTCTAATATTTAGAAACTGATTATTTTCTTTACATGCAATAATCACATACTGTAAAACGCTGGAGATGATGCAACTCAATTCTTCTTCCAAAAAAAATCTCTGTTCTTGCGTCACTGCTGATGTCCCAAGTGAAGAATGTGTGCTCAATACATAATGTGGGCCTTTAATTTGCTTTCTATTCTAATAATGGAGGAAATCAACACTGCTATTGCCAAGTGCAGCTGCAGAAGACAAACAGTGTGTTATGTTGCAAAGAATGGAAACCGATTGGAGAGTGTTAGCAAGACTCAAAGGGAACTCAAAAATCGGCCATCATTCACTTTTCTTCATGCCAGAGGTGATAGCTCAGAAGAATAAAATGCAGCTGATGCAGGTAATTTCAGCTTGCAGGCACTGAGGTGCATGTGTTGGAGCTCAGAACTCTTTGAGGTGCGAGTTACTGCGTTAGATATTTTTTGAATTGGGAAAGCAACCAAAAACCCCAGAGGGATTTGGCAGCAATGCTGGCAGTGTTGCTGGATAACTTTGCCTAAAATTCTAAAACAGTCCAACTGGTACCGTGTGATCCGGCAGAACAAATGGAAGCCCTCCCCTGCAGTCTAATCTTCATAACATTAAAAGACCAGCCACCTGTTACAAGTAGTTGTTGCTTCCTCTTGTGATCGCTGCATCTGAGAAAAAGACTGTGGTATTATGTTTGCAGACAAAGCCAGTATTGAAAATAGACCAGCAAGTGGGATCCCAGGAGCTAATTACTAGCCGCGCCATGATTGTGTTTAAATACCAGGTGGGCAGAACAATGGCAGGTCCAGACAAAAGAGGAGAACAAAAGGCCATCCCTGTTTGATAAAAGAAGGACATAAAGTGAATTTGCCACTAAGAACAAGTTATGAGTGTGTGATGTGTATGCGTTTGTGTGGTCAGACTATCCTAAAAGGTCGCTGCCAGAGTAATGACATCCTGTGTTGCGCTCAAACCTCAGACTACAACACCAATAAGCACTGCATCTGCTTGTGGGACATTAGCTTCGCCATGCTTGATGCTCCAAATTCATACTGTTTATACTATACCGTAACTCTGGACTGATGATACACAATATTGTGATCTATATAATTTACCTAACTATGTGTGAAAAGGTTCCATTCCTTGTAAGAGTAACTTAACACTAAATCCACATTTTGGAGATGGTAAATTACACATACACTTTATTATACTATAATTGATCCTGGAAGTTATTTGCTTTTTTCCAGAGAAAATCCAGTAATTCCTTCCTTTAGACCTCCAAAAGTCTGTGAAAAATCGATGATGTACTCGGCAGAAGGCAATGCCATGTTTACCACCCACCTTCAGGCCCCACATACAAATACTGCAATCAACTGTTAGCAGTGTGGACTGTATGGCGTATGAACAATTGAGACCGTGAAATTGGAAGTAGCAATTGTAGAAATTCTACAGAAGTAAAAATACAATACAACTAGTTGATCAGTGTTATAGTGTTTGGGGCTAATTCACACCCCCCATACCACACATTCATATCCCTCATTCTCCACCTCTGCTGCATCTACTGAAGCCTTAACGTTAAGCTAGCAGTTCAAATAGCTCTGAACCACCATCTTGGCCACTAAACTAAACGTGGAGACTCTGGAAGGACTGAAGTCACTGTCGCTGCTTTAAATTCTGACTGGTGAGAAAGACACTTCAGGCGTGAGTGAAACGCGACCTGTCACCATGTGGTACAGACGTTAAAACAGGAGTTACATATATAGTTACGGTTCTATGAATTCTGGGTCATCATCACAACAATGTGAGAGCTGTGAGGGGGGTGGGAGTGTCAGTGGTCATGGGGTACCACCAAGCCCCCAGGAAGTTTGATGGGCTTTGAAGACAAATTGACATAATGGCCAAACTGTGTAATAACAACTTCTGGGTCCGTCGCGTGATGCACATTGGCCCTAAAAGACTTTTGTCCCGTAGACATTGTGAAAGAGACGTCTGTAAATCAGCAGATCATTTTTTTGAGGTACATCAACTAGATAGTGCGGACACTTAAATAGCCCTTATTTAAATCATTATGTCCTAAAAGTTGTAAAATTCCCTAATAGCCGAATGCAGAGTTATAGAGTCACAGTTCATCTGAGTGAGCCAGAGACAGAGCAGTTGGGAGGCAGGATTAAAGGAAACACTAGAGTGCTTGCTCTATGGGCTGCACAAGCTCAAGCTATGAGGAAGATCTGGGTAATTTTATACCTGGAAGTCACACTTTTTTGGCTTTTTGCGCCACTGAGCAACTTTCATAGGAATGAACGGGGCCCCGCCTCCAACACTGTATTCAGTTCTCTTTATACATCCATGAGTACTGCAGGGGTGGGGGGTGGTTGCATGGCGGTGGTGTGTGTCAGGGTTCCAATGCAAATTTATGAAGGGGGAGTGTTCAAGCTGCTCTGTAGGCCTTTATAACAATACTGACAGAGAAACTGTGTGGATTAATTTCACCATCATTTTCCCATCTCAGTCTGTGACCCAGCATGGGTGGTAGCACTAGAAGAAAGTCTGAACAAAGCTGTCAATACGCAGTGCCATTCTGTTCAACTGTGAATCCAATAATAATGGATGCTCCCGTGTGTGACTATAGCAAGCGCTAGATATGAATCCTGCCGATCGATTCATCCAGGCCTACAAACCAATTATTTCTCCTAGCTCTGCCACTGTCCACAGACTTCATTTTAATTATCCCTTACAGTCAGTGCTCCCTCATATTCAGGGTAAGGCCACGTAATGGATCAGTGGACACTGTTCTGAGTCAGGTGTCACATACCATTCAGAAGAGGAGAGATGTTTTTTGTGGAGTGGAAGCCAAATCATGGGTTGTCTTTGAGTGGCTGACACTTAATTACTGCCATCAAATTTAGATTCAGGTAAAATGGCCAGGTCAACCAGCTGTTTCTTGTCATGATTTGTCTTTGATTATCAGTCTGCAAATGAAAACTCCATAATAACCACCTATACTTTGGTGAGTATCTCAAAGTATAAAAGGCTTTGATTTGAAATAATTAGGGGTTTAAAGATGAACTGATATGTATCAGAAAACAAATAAAAGAGTCAGAAATACAGCTACAACCACATATCCAAATTAAACTGTTTGGAATTTGTTTTCAAAAATCAATATGACTGCCAAAAACAATCTTTTCAAGTAACTCTCTCCTGCTACATTTCCCAATCACATATCTTCTTTGAGCCATCCATTTCCTGAAAAAAATTCCCACACAGTAAACATTTCAGACTCTACTGTGTACAACGCTGCTTGAAAACTTTGGAAGCTATCAAACTGGCTTTGGATCGCAGTGTTTTTGTAATGGATAGTAGACCATAAATCTAAATACAAATCAAATCATATCAGAGGGATAGACACACAGCTCACATCTAAAACATGGACCATCTACTTTAAAAAGTCTTTCAAATTCCATTTTGTTTCTCTCAAAAATGGAAATTTTGGCCCTACTGTGACCTACTACAGATGTATTCAACAAAGCATGTCAATGAGCAAAACCAAAGCTTTTCACAAACTAATGTTCTCCTGAAAGAATGTATTATTAAAGGCTTATGATTTAATCAGATTGGAATATGGCTTTCAGGATATTCTGCCTTGGTTAGTTGTTTGGGGGTCAGTTCAACTTGAATCAAACGTTAAATTGTTTAGCTGTTTGTATCAATTTAGCTGCTTCCTACTGGGACAATTAGACTTTATTAATATTCTATTGCAAATCTGGTGATTGCTGACAGCTATGAAAGCTGCTAATGAGTGACAATTAGGCCAATAGCTAATGATAGCAGTCAGTGTTATGATGAAAGGCAACATTCATGATAATCGTTCAGATTGATTAATTATGTTGTCTACCAGCACCATTACAATTGATCTCTTGTGCTGCAAAGCTTTTATCTTATGACAATGCCGGTCTTAGCAAGCATACTCTTTCTGACCCTAGTCATAACAAGCACCACTATGAGAGGCAATAATGGCAGTTTTTAAACTCAGTGTCAAATTACTTGGTCTATGTACGTGGGTGTGCATGAGAGAAAGAGAGAGAGCAAGAGAGTGAAGATAAAGCGAGAAAAAGATAATGTGACAATGTGACAGAATATTCCCGTCAAGTGTTTCCCAAAATACATTGCCTGTGCTTTTCAGGCACACTAGGATGCTGCAATGATGCGCCATGGCCCTCGAAGTCTCCCCATAATATGCTGTCACCCAGTCACATATTATTCTTACAGCAAGCCCCATGCGCACACACCTCTTGCTCGTATTCCAGGGCAGAGTGGAATGACAGGGTAACAGTGTCCACTCAGTGGTTCTCAGTAGGTGTCTTGCTACAGCGATGGCCGGTATGTGTCAGGGCCAGAAACCTGTCAGTAGTGTGTGCAGGATCAGTCCATTGAATACTAAAAATTGTCAGTTACCCACAGGGTTGACACAGACCTGTCAGTGGGCTTGTGTCCCTGTGAATCTCTAGCTGGCCAACATCTGATGCACCGCAGTCAGACATGATGGATCACCTGTTACATCTTCTTAGCAGCCGCACGGAAAAAGACGGATGGTGTGTCAGAAAGGGGTACAGACAAGGAGCGATGGGACAGGCAAAGCACATCTAAGTAATAATGCAACAATTCCACGTGGGAATATCTGATCATAAACAAACACAACGTACAATATGAAGGATGAGTTCCCTCTGGGCCAATCATTAACAACTTAACTTGTTCTGACCTATAACTGCAGCACCCTCCTTGGTGAGAATGATGCAATTTTGAGAGATTATCCACCCTAGTTTATTCACAACCCAATCAGCTACATCTTATGTATTTCACATGATGGATGGACAAATAGACAGAGAACTTTCTACTCTTCCCTTCCTCGATTTCATTGCTGGAGACATAAACAGATTTGATGGCATCTACAAACTGTAAGAAACAGTCTACGAACAGCACAAGAGCTGCTCCACTCATGCGGGAAAAGGTTTGATTATGAGTCTGTGGCATCAGAGCATCATTGAGGAGGATCAATAGCGACAGATGAGTGCAGTGGAGTGACTTCTCCCTCTGAGGGGCTATGTCATATCCCACCATCGTCAAAATGACTGGCAGGCTCTACAGAGGCCCAGGCAAGCAAATGCTTGTGGACTGGCTCCCACCCAGAGTGGCAAATCCTGGATTCAAGATGATAACCATTTCACCAAGTACCAGGCCAAAGGTCAAGTGTGTTCCTGCCCTGATTGCTGCTAAAAGGCTTATCCCTGTATAACAAGAACTGATTCAAGATGAGTACATCAAAGCCACTCTTGTGCACTGCCTTTTCTAACATGAAAAAAGCAGCCTTGGTCCATTAATGTTTGAGATCAATTGTCTGGGTTGCCATATACATATAATGATGTCACTGAAATAGGTCCTTGCTGAAATTACTGTTTGACATACTGTAAGCAGTTACCTTTATGGGCCAGCTGATGGCTTCTGCTGTAAATCACGGCTCAAACTGCCATGAGGCAGGTTTAAGTTTTGTTGGCGGATTGGTTCTTCCATTTCATATTGTTCCACAATTCAAATGTGTGTGGGACTGCTAGCTTTAGAAGATTTCATTTCATTACTGGATGATGAGGATAATGATTTCACAGAATTAATTAGTAAAATATACATATTTCTATGCCTTCATCACAGTAAACTGTTATGTGTTCTGTGCTTATTTTAGCAGTAATGTTATTTGTTAGCTATTCTAAAAGAGTAGATTTCATGGCTGATATGGCTAAAAATTGCCAATTGGACATTACTCACTACAGCAAGGCCACAAACACAGCCTCACTAGTAGGGATGTAATGGTACAACAAAGTCAGGGTTCAATATGTACCACGGTTTTGGGGGTCTCAGTAGCAACAGGAGTAAAACAAACACTACACATGAGCTGAATAGTTTAACAAGTCAGTTTGAGTTTGTGAGCAAAAAGAACAAAAAGATGAAGTCATGCACAAATGAAGTGGTTGAATGGAGAGGTTCCTGATATTAATAGCTTATATGGCTAGTGCACTGACAACCCACGGAGCTCATTATATTTAATGAACCCCACTTTTTTGTTTGTTACCACCAGATTTACTAAAACCAATGTAGTATGACAAGTTTTTTGCGCTGTAAATAATGTTTAAGGCTACCACTGTCAAACTCAAAGCCTTAGTATTTAAGGTTGTATTGCTGTCTTCAAGCTCTCAGGTCATTATGAGATTACTTAAATCCACTTGAAAGGTCAAAATGTAAACACAGACATCAAGTATAATATAAATTGAATTGTATGCCTTTTCCTACAGGTTTGTAACACATTATAGCCTTTTCATAAACTCTTGATTAGAAATCTAAACAAGCCCTTCCCACATCTATCTTTCAACTTCACTGACATACTTAATGAAACTGGGATTTGTTAGCAATCAAATTCAAATCATAATAGGCTTCCACTCTTGTGGCAGAGCACAGTCCTAGCTTAAACATGTCAAGAACATGTCCCCTGCTGATCCGTTTGTGTTTCCCACAGTTGAGGATTGATGGTGCACAGCCACATGTAATAACACGGCAATGCTCATTTCTCTGTACTCCAGCAGGTGAAACAGCTGTGTCACAATATTCCCTCTTTTAGTAGCACTTGAAATAGTGTGGCAGGGGGCTCGAGACATTCTCACAATGAAACTAGAGGCTGGGCTTGGTTGCATTTAGAAATGTCAGGTAATCTGTCTTTCAGGGATGAAAAGGCAGCCGTTGGGGATACTCTTGTTTCCTCTAAAGAAATCAATGAAGGAGGTGGTTTTATTTGATAGAAAGCAGAGAGGGAGAAACAGGTTTAAGCTGAAAATACATTTAGAAAATGGTGAAAAAAAGCATTGGTTCTTAGAATGAACAAGGTAACTAAATGGATGCTTAAGCCACACAGTAAAACACACTGGAAAGAAAAAGTAAAAGTAGACGAATTAAGGAAATGAGAAGTTATATAATTGTATGAAGTGTAATATAAGGCAGCACACAGAAGTATATGGTACATGAGTGCATACTCATTTCTGGCATACACAACTAGGCCAAATGCTAAGAAGTTCTCTCCACAATCTCATCTCCACATTTTTAATTTTTGCATTTTCTGTAACTGCATCTACCTCTATTGACTCGAGTTTCCTTTCTTTTTCTTCTTTTCCCCATCCCACCAGTCTAAATGAATGGGCGTGGAGTGTGTGGTGGGCTATCTGTGGCAGGCCAGAGGAGTTTTGATTTATTTCCACAGCTCACCCAAACTGACGCACTGACAGCCTGGATTGTTCTGTAGCCATGATAAATGCCCCATAAACAGACGCTCCGAGCCTGTTAAATGTGCTAACTCTAGATCCACACAGGGCCAGAGAGGGGGAAAAAAAGGCTAGATAGGCAATCAGAGTGGGCTGCTGTACTCTTTGCTCTCATTTCCACATTAAAGCTACCAGAGTGATAGGATAAGACTGGTGGTTCTAGCCAAAGTAGAACAAATGATCCTTTCATGCTCGCTCCTCTAATGTGGTAAAAAATGTATTAACAACGCTTTGTTAAATTGTCCTGTGTTATGATAATCCTGCATGGCACAATGCGTAGAAATCATTACTCACATTCATAATGGGTTAATTAGCTGTTTGAAAAACAATAGACACTTCCAGGCAGTTCATCTCCTCAGACTACCTGAAGAAGAATCATTTTAAGACTGAGGGCCTCATCATTCCACACTTGTCTGAGTATCTTTGTCTCCGTCCACACTCATCTTAGCCCATCTGAGTCAGCACTCCCTCTGTAAATCACACACACTGGCCCTTTGAGCCTCCCAAAAAAAGGTGTGCGTCGTCCTCCCCATCTCGCTCTGGCTTTCTGCCTTAAATAGGAGACCTTTAGGATGGCTGACTGACAGAGCCTGGGTGACAGAGCTGAAAAACAAGCAGATAAATCAGCCTCTGCCTCCCCAGTGCTCCTCCTAGCACCCATCAGTCAGCCAAATGGGCAGCAACCGCCACAAATTTAAGCAAATCTGCAGGCAAGGTGTGAGGTGGTAAGGTGTGCGTTTGTGTACTGGGGGACATAGAAACATACAGGACTTTTATCAACAGTTTCTCTGCTCCCTCAGTAACTAAGGCCTTCACTAAACATGTGAAAACCATGTTAGAGTATGTTCTGAGGAGATATTTCAAAATCAAGATTACAATATAATTCAAGCCAATCTCTTTCAGTAAATAAGCTTGTGTTCACAAGATTTCACAAAGCAGGTTTAATTAAGCTTGACCTAAGCTACCTTTGAAATGTATCCTCACAGACTAGCTTGGTCCTGGTCAGGTGTGGTGTTTTCTCTACAGATCTACCAAAGATGTTTCTCTTGGTGCTGTCCAAAAGAACCAGCAAAATTGACTTCTTTGCTTTCTACAATTTCTGCACATGGCGACTACGATATGGTAGGTAGGTCGAGAAAATATTGTAGCTATAGCAAATAAACTATGGTTAAGGTATGATGAAAGTAAAGATCGCTTCATGCCCTTCCACCACCCTGAAAGAACACCCTTACTTTCCATGTCACATGCAGGGCACACTACTTCCAGCATTGGCACTGAACGTCGGCTTTGGATTTACTTACTTACTTACATCCTAAGGCACGGAAATTTCCAATATGCATATAATTCCTAGGATGCTGGGCTGCATTTCCTGCAATTGGATTCACAAACGTAGCCATGGCCCATACACTCACATTTTGGAGGCTAAAACATAATTGAAACTTCTGATTTCGCTGACAACCTGACAAAACTACTGATGAGTAAAAAAGATGTCCCCATTTATAACAGAGCTGCTTGTCTGGGCTAGATTGGACTTCCACAAAACTTTTTTTTTTTTTTTTTTTGCATAATTGGATTTAATTATAATACATCACTTTTAAATTATTTTCTAATCACAGATCATTAACTTGTAATGCAAATAGTACATTAATTGAAAAAAACATTTTTCTGTTTTTTTCCCAGAAAATTCTTTGATGACAATTTAGAAAAATGTTTAACTGTTTAACTTGTTTATCAAGTAAAAATAGCAAACTTTTGCTGGCTACAGCTCTGATGTGAGAATTCGTTGCTTTTCTGTTTCATGTTCCTGAATACTTATTGTTTTATGTGTTCTGACTGTTTTCTCTTTTGCTGGGCATTTGTTATTGAATTTACAGGCAAACGTAATGATGAAAGATAAATCACAGGCCCAGATTTTTTTCATTTTCAACCGATGCTGACTCAAGTGACATCACTTGAGGACATCATATTTCGTGCTGCTCCCTCTGGAGCACAAAAGGCTTTGTACAACTTTTTTCACTTGTTCAGCAGTACTCCCAAAGAGCTGTAAACAGACTTTGACGAGTTAATCAAACGAATAATCAGTAAAAGTAAAGAAAATGGTTAGTTGCAAACCTAAACATATTAATATAAGAATATTTGGGTCTTCTAAATAATGTTCAGTAATATTTTTGGGTTAATGTTTATTACTTATGCTACATTTCTCCTTTTTGTCTCTATGTCAGAACACCAACTATTAATAAGCTACCTGTATACATTTAGCCAGTGCTAGAAAACTGGTACTAAATGCATGTTATAAGCCAATGAACATGAACATTTTGCTACATTCCATACATCCACCTATCATTAAACTATCTTATCCTTCGCAGGGTCTTGGGGGGCTTGAGCTTATTCCAGTTGACACTGAGCAAAAGGTGGGGTACACACTGCACAGGTTGCCAGTTTCACAGGGCTCAAAATATAGTATTGTCTAAGCATATCTAAAATAAAACATCGGTGTGCACTGATGGATGAGTTTGCCTTCCTCAGAGCTTGGTGGCAGACTGGACTGATGTCATCCTACAGTAAGTTGGGCTTTAGGAAGGCTTACTACCATCTCCCACAGGCCCTCTCACTGCTGTGCAGATAACTGCAGAAGAGTCTGCAGTCGATGTATGCTCACAAATGTGACACATTACCCTATACAGGTGCAGTCAGAACACTTCTCTTCCATCTCAGCCATGCATGTATTCATTCCCATCCTCTCTCTCAGGTCAGCTGTTCTAATCATCATCACCACAACAGGACTTCAGTGTTAGGTGGGTCGGGGCTGTTTGGCAGCACCATTTGTCAAACCTGCAGAACTTGGGCAATTGGGCACCTGAAAAAGCTTAAAGGCATATTATTCCATGAGGCGTCCCGTGTGTGTTGAAAAGCCACCACCTGTGACTGCTCCAAATGTCCATCTGTGTGTGTGCGCAGGGTAGGAAGGGGAAAAGTGCGACGGTGTGTGCCATTTCAGAAGCGCCGTCTTATTAAATTATCTCTCTGCCTTTTACAGCAAGGCCCCCACCCTTCTCTTTCCATCTCTCTCCTAGGCTAAACATTTGTCTTTCCATACATGGGTGAATTTGTATTCCATTGAGATGGGTTCCTGGTGGCAGACTGATGGTGGGAGACTGATGGTGGGAGAGGGGGAGGGAGAGAAACGGGTGCAAAGTCCGCATTCAGGCTTGCTGTTTTCCATCTCACTGCTTGGTTACAGCACTCAACAGGGAGACAATACTGAAAATCAGATCCTGAAGTCTTTTTTATTTTGTCTCTCTATATATTCTACTGCCCGGCATGTTAATTACAATATATTTTAGTGGGGCTTTAAGTACAGGACGTTAATGTTTTTCTTACTCACCGTCAAATTTACTTGCAGTAATCTACTACTGTTTGCTGTTATAAGAACCCATGTCTCCCAAAGGGATCATTAAAAATTTCACCCTGTTTAATCTTATCTTAAAAATGTCAGGGCACTTCCTGTTTGACGCAGACCTCGTGCTCTCCTGTAGTATCATAACCTGCTATTACGGTGTCAACTCCTCAGAGAGCGCCGTCTGATTGGCCAGGTGACTGTTTATTTAGCAACACTCCATCCAAGTTGACACAGCGACTCCTATCACGAGGTGCACCACTTTGGCTTTAATCAAATTGACAGCAGAGGAACTATAATCAATGGGGCTATTTACATAATGCCAGGCTGCAAAAAAACAAATGATACCACCTGTTCTGGCATTATAACCGCTGTGGAGGGAGGGAGGAACCATCCAGCAACAGGGTTACACTGATAATGGTCATTTGAAAGTGCAAATAGCAATATTTCTGGAGCTGAACATTTTTGCACTCTCCCCAGAGTCTGTTTTGAACATTGCATGTTTGTACTACGCACCCTGGATTTATAATAATTATATTAATTTATAAAAATAAGACAAAATTCATTTGGAAACACTGTCTTCATTCGCTGCCTTCACACCACATTCAAAACATGTTTCAAGTAGAATGCAACTGTAATAGTCAAGCTCTCTGTTTCATGCCTCTCAGGTGAAATCTTATTGTGTTTTATGTAAATTGTTGTACATAGATTGTGTGTTTTCTATGGGACCATGTGTTAATTACTCTACTCTCTCTGATAAAAGAGAATGTATCTCAAGAGACTTGGTTAAATAAAGGTTAAAAACTGTAGTAAATTATACATTCGTAAAAAGGCATTTAAATGTAGCCAATTTATGTCAAGAAATCCTAGTTTACCCATAATGGGACATTAACAATTACCCATACTAAAATAATAATGTAAATTCAACCATTGAGTTATTTATTATTTATATCTTGTTTTTTACCGATGCTTCTTGCTATTGCGCTATCCACTTTACTGCTGTAAATTTCCCCACTGTGGGATTCATAAAGGATTATTATATATATATATATATACACACACACACACATATATACTGTACAGTACGAAGCACTGGAGTATTGTGGATTGTCAAACACTTGTAGCAACTCATGAACATACTAAATAGTGAGAATTTTGGCTTTCAATAAATGTCAACAAAAGTTCTTAGTGTAAAAAAATGAACTTTTTTTGTATTAAAGGTACTCTGGGCTTTTTGACCTCTAGTAATGCTATGGAATTACTATGATACACACAGCAATACACATTCCTGCTGACTGTTCCACACTGTTTCATTAATCGACAGCTGGTGGCAGTAATTTGCCAAAGACACTTGGCAATGCGCCAGCAGAAGGCAAGAAATACGAATGAAAACACTACAGGTTTCAACGTATGCAAAAAAAAAAGCACTTTTATGAGGCAGGAAATGCATTTAGCATGTTTGTTAGGCCGTAGTCAGACAGAATCAGGCGCTTCGGCGAAAACGCAGATTTTCCCATTCATTTGAACTGGGGTACTGCGTTCAGGCTGCGGCAGTGGGTGCTGCAAAAAAAACCGCAGTGGCCTGCGGCGAAAACTCAACTTTTGAGTCAACTTTTGCTGAAACGCAACCCGACGTCACGCTGTGGCAGCCAATCACACCGGCGATCAGACCGGCAGACGCCCAGGTTAAGAAGAACTTTGTTTATCTGTAGCATTAGCTGTTTACCTTAATATCCCGCTGTTTACCGAGCAACTGAGAATATGGAAGATAGACTGATCGATCGGCACCGTAATGACTGTACATCAGCTGTTTGACCTTGCCACGAGGGAGCACAAAGACGTTAATCGCTGTGCAGTGGCTTGGCTTGTATCAGTCTTCATGCTGGGATTATGAGACACTCCCACACCGCCGCATAACCCTGCAGCGATTTTCTGTGTGGCCTCAAACATACGCACAATGCACCTTTAATTACTGCACTTGACCTCCTTGTTCCCTTTGGTAACACTGAATTCAGTAAACCTGTTGTCTTATAGAAACAATGTATTGTCTACTGTATACTGTATGAGGGAGAGGGTAAGGAAAAGTATGGTTTAATAAGAGCTGGGTGAAATATTTCCTGTGGAAAAAACACAAGAGCTGACATCTACATCCTAATTTAGTGCGTTCCATCCCGTAGCCCCCGTCAAACTTCTTCCCTCTGAGTTCTCCAATTTTAAGGATGATGAGTACCCCTTATAGTTTTTTGGGAGCACAATACAATTTTGTCACAGATAATTAAACCAGTCAAGCAGTAAACTTCTGGAAAACAACAGTTGAGGATTTCCAAGGCTGCTCTGCTGACATTTAGACTGTTTGTAAAACTGTCTACCCTTTTCAACAGCATTATGAAATCCATGGCCGACATATATAGTTTAGTGGACTTCTGTGACAGATTGGCTTCCACATAGACTTTTACTGTTGGAGCAGAAAATGAGATGACTATGAAAAGCCCAGAAAGTAGAAAGTATTTAAACCTCCAGGAGGTGATAGATTATATGTCAAAAAGTCTTCAATTATATGTAAAAAAAAATAAATCCCTGTTAGTTGCCCAGGCACTTCAGTTTCAATCTGTCTTTAATTTTAAAAATGGAGATGCCTACTTAAATTGCATCCTATATATTATTCTTCGTCTTGTCTTTATCTTAAAACTTTAGAGGTTCCAGAAAGTGATTTCTTTAACAATTTTATAAGAAATGACAAATAATTGTGGATTTCTTTATAGTTTATCGCATTGCTGATAATGAGATTTTGCTATTTGGAAAATAGTGTTTTATAACATTTTATACCTCATAATAATTTTGATGAGTTCATTAAAAAATATAAAACCTCCTTTAGCAAATGTAAATTGGGTCATCTACAGTATGCACTGTATACATGTGCTTTTTCCTATGGTAGCACCGTGGCATTTTTCCATCAACAGGATGAGAAGAATAATGTTTTTCTGTCACAATATTTTGAGCATCCCCTTCTATCTGGACGGCCACTTGTTGAAATTTAAGAGTAAATCTAAGTTTTATTTCTTTTTTTTAAACCACATCCCATTTTATGGATGTCAGTGGTGAACATTGATATGAAAAAATCTTGCATACTCACACATATAAGATAAATTGTAGAATTTTCCTTAATACTTTCTACAAACTAATGGCAGAGAAATGTTCAAGTGTATCAAGATGAGGATTGTTGACACCAGATATAATCATCAGTTAAACCCTCAGAGTCAGAGCTGAAAGAGGTGGAAAAACAGTGGATGGGGGTTGACTGAATCATCAATAGTTAGAAAAAACAAAAAACAACAGGGTTGCAATTATGAGCAGCACTGAGTTTTAGAAGTATTTCCTGGCATCTTATACTACGTTATTAAAGGGAAATAAACAAGAGTTCCATTGCACAGTCTCAATCCCCAGCATGAAAACTGAGAAAAAAAACTATGACAGAACACAAAGCTTTGGCCATAAACATCACAGCGATTAAATACAACTACAATCAAATTTAACAAGCAAGTTATATTCATCTTCAGTGTCTCTGTAAGTGTGAGGCTTACAGAGATACAACAGCATTAAAAGCATCCAATTGGACAAACGATTTTAGACACTGGGGAAATGTTTCAACTATACCCGTAATTGAGCCTGTGATGGTCTTGGAAACCCTGATAAAGGCATCCTAATGGGCTGAGGCAAATTATCTGGCTCATAATCAGCAAGGCTTGCAAAGGCCTGGACTGGAACCACGAGACTACCTTTACAGAAATAAAGACATAACAAGCGCTGCAATTGTCTGCGCTGAGATTACACACATAATGTAGAATATCAGTCCAAACATGGGTGTATCTCAAACATCTTCACAACAGCTGTACTCTTAGGAGTGTGTCCTCACAGGAGGAGCTGCATGTCAAATGCCAAACTATCTGAAGAAGAGTGAATCCAGTGAAGTATTTGCCTGGATGCCCCCTATTTCTGTCTCAATAGATTCTTACATTTCCATGCTTGATCTGCTGCGTCACTTCATTTTGCAGATTGCTTTCTCTTTTGGACAGCCCCAGCTGACTAATCAAAATGCTGGCAGTGCCCAAAGAGAGAGCGGGAATCTCAGAAAACAAACATCCGCAGTAAATCAAAAGTGATTTCAGAGGATGATCACAGATGGTGCGACCGAAGAGTGCTCCTACAAATTCTGTAGTCCCCGGTGATTCGCACATTTCCCAAGCTGCTGTCTACACTTATCCAAAATAGCCTGTAGCCCATTATGAATGCAAATAAAAAACATGGCTTGAGACCATTTCTGGAGGTTTATGCACTAACTGACAGGTAAAAAGATGGCTATGTTACCACACAAATAACTGTGATTGGCAGACAAACACATTCAGAGAAAACATAACGGGAGGTTTTTAAAAAAATGAAGATGAAATAAAATCTATTCACAACATGATTAAAACTCATACTGCACGGGGAAAAATATGACGTTACACATTTTGATTAAAAAAGTATTTCAAGGTAACAAATTTGTGAAATTGTACATGCAGACACACATACACAAGAGACTCACCCCACTGCAAAGGAGCAAGCTGTAGGTGCTCCAGGACCAGCTGGTTGAGGACTCCCTCCACACTGGCCTCTCCACGGCGTTGCAGGGAGGGGTGAGTACAGTTAAAGACAACAGCATGAAGAGGCTTGGTGCATTTCAAATGTTAATCAACATGAGAAACTGCTGTATACACATATACAATAGTTACTTGCAACACTAGGAGTTGGATACAAAAAATCAAACTGTATATTGGGATTGTAAAAAGATAAAACTACAACAAACAACAGACTGCTGTCCTCAGCCAGGAATTGAGCAGGACAACATTAAAGGTAGCGAAAGAGGTGATGTAATAATACACTTATCAGGTTTCAAAAACACAGCTACAAATGCTTTACAAGAAGACAAATGAAAACATTTTTTGTTTGCTGCAGGGCTCTAGGGATGGCAACATCGGTCTGGAAGTCGGTCCACCACTTTGGTCCAGACTGAAGTATCTCAACAGCTATTTGATAGATTGATGTACTAACATTCATGGTTCCCAGAGGTTGCCCTTTAATTACTTTGCTGATCCCATGACTTTTCGTATAGCGCCACCTGCAAACTCAAACCTTTTACTTGTCCAGTGAAATATCTCAACATGTACTGAAAGGGTCGGCACACAGTTTGTTACAGACATTTATGGAGTCAAGGTGATAAATCCTAATTACTTTGATCCTCTGACTTTTCAGTGCCACCATGGGGTTCACATTTGATGTTTTGAGGGAAATGTCTCAACAACTGTTGGATGGTTTGTCATGACATTTGCTACACACATTCATTCATTGATGTTGTGTGAGAGAGAGAAATTGTTAAAAATGAGACAGCTTCTTATGTAGTATATACTGAATATGTTGATGTATGCTCCTCATATTACACATCAAAAACTGCTTATTTAAAGTTAAAGAAGAAATACCACCAAATCAGTCAAAAGCATTAGATACTAGCATTGGTAGTAGTAGTAGTAGTGAATTAGCATTACAGGCTGCCACAAAAGGGAGATATCACCAGGGAATATAAAGAAAAATGTCAAGAAATGTGAAAAAATAGTCAGTTATTGCAAATTCAAACGCACAAAATTTACAGCTGCACAATATGCAAAAGGTGGACATAAAACTATCTACAAATTAACTGCTTCATGCTATTGGTGTAATGCATTCATTTAGATGTCAAAGGTACATGAAGAGCATGTTTCTGTAACCCGACTATAATGATAGCATTAAACTGATTGCAGGGTAGGCTATCGATGTATGAATGCTGCATCAAAACAAATATGGCTGTCAGAGAGCAATTACCCAGATAATGTGTGGTGATAAGCACGCCGCTGATCATTTACACAGCTGACATTTGGAATAATGGGTGAGACGAGCAGCAGCTAGAGCACCAAAACCTGTGTCTATTAACCTTTGAGGGAGAGTACAGTATGCATGCAAGGAGAGAGAGAGAGACGGCATCTACAGACAAAACATGCTGTGCTGAAAAGTGCTTCTACTGTGCCTGCTGGATCGTTTCCAAACTCAAAGTCTGACTCATAATGAATCACAAGTCACAACATGCACATGTATCTTATTTGAAAGAACAATGGCGAACAATGACAGTGTTGTGGCTTTGATCACTTGAAGCATGAGCATGTAGAATTTCTACTTCAAGGTTTCAGTGGAACTGTTAGGTACCAGGAGCAGCTCGCAGCTACAGTACATCTTCATCTGTACAGCCTGGATCTTACAGGTTACAGCAGCAGGATGATCAGTAGCCTGAGCATCTGACATTCAGCTGCAATTCTCAGAGGACCCTCGTACAAGTCCGCTTTGAAACGGACATGTTACATAATATGAGGGTGTTCATTGTATCTACTGACCCCGCTGCACAAAAAGTAGCCCTGAATATACTGAATACTATGATTCCACCAGTAAAGGACACACACAGTACATTTCACCTACAAACTCCATTATGACTGTCTTTCCTAACATCACACTATTGACTATTGTAGAAGGGTTGTTTTTTTTTGCACAAAAACGTTTCACAATTGCATCCTAACATCTATTAGCAGGTTCAAATATAAGCCACATACTAATAACATTGTGTGAGCATTTCTTGTAAGATAGATATGCCAACACAAAATATTGACATACACCATTCTATATATGCACGTGGAGGAAGTTTGCCAGAAAGCCTTTCTAACATGTGGTTAACGTTGTGAAACTGTTGCAGTTTGGTTAGGTTTAGGCACCAAAAGTACGTACTGTAGTTCAACGTTGACTTATTATTTTAACCCAAACCATGATCTTTTCCTAAACCTAACCAATTAATTTTGGTGCCTAAACCTAACCAAACTGCGATCGTAGTACTGCCAGAAAGCCTTTCTAACATGTGGTTAACGTGGTGAAAAGGTCGCAGTTTGGTTAGGTTTAGTAAAAGATCATGGTTTGGGTTAAAATAATAAGTTAAAATTTGCACGGGATACGAACAGCGGTCTCCTGGGTGAAAGTCCGGTGTTTGACCCATTCATCCACCCCCACCTCCTGGCTACAGGGAATCTGTCGCTCATAATACTACGTCACCTTTCTGGCAAACTTCTCCCATGTGTGCTATACTGTATATTAGGGCGGTACAGTGGCTTGTGAAATGTCTTTATAATGGTTGGATCAATTGCTGTGAACTTTACTACAGATATTCAAGGTCTACCACCATCATGAGGTCAGAATATCAGTTTGCCCAATAACAACATGCTAAACTAAGGTTGTTGATGTTAGCATTTAGCTAAAAGCACCACTGTGCCCAAGTATAGCCTCAAAGAGCCTCTAGCAACTAAAGTTGTCTGGAATCACATAATGTGTTACATACAGATTAAGGAAACAACCGCAATAAACCTTAGGTTTCACAAAAATTGCAGATAAAAGGTCTAGTGGTCTTATTATACCAATTCAGGAACTAGGAACATCTACCTTAAGAGTGCAGTACAAGTACAGCTATATTGGAAACAAGGGGTCAAAAATGGCGCACAATTAAAAGGCTTCTTCCATCGATCCATCCATCCATTTCCTGGCACTTATTCAGGTATGTGTCACAGTGGCAGCAGGCTAAGTAAAGTAGCCGTGATGTATCTTAGTGGGGTTTTAAATGGATACATTTCAACATGGGTCGGGTAATGGGTCATATGAACAGCATACTGTACATTTCATGGGACTGACTGCAAAATAAACATGGTAACCACCATTGGATTAATGTATCTGTGGTTGTGTGAATCAGCATTATATTCTAAGATGAAGTACTCCAATAAGGGGTGAAATCCACTTTCAGCTGCTGTGTGTCATACTACATTTGTGGCCAACAAGCCACACACCTGACAAGTCCATTCCATAGATTGCTACAGAGCTAAGCAATAATGGAGATGTGTGGATGATCAACATGCTTGTCCACCCACTAAACTTATTGTCAACCATCATTCAGAGTTTGGCGCTTTTCTGTTTGTTACCCGGAATCATTTTATGTCATGCACCACAGTTCTTCCTAGCAAAAGAAAATGGACGAGTCAATGCTTACATTAATTCAAAACTTCCCAGTTCTCTACAGCTACTTGAAATATAAATGCCTCCAAAGTGCTGCTTTGAGAATTGGTGCATGCCTGCTTTGGACTGACAGAATGGCTTTAAGCTTTATGCTATTTTTTGTGAATAATTCTATCTATTTGGTGCTTGCTTCTGAGCTAGCCTATATTAGCAACTTTTCAGTCAAATGGCTTGTAGTAAAAGACATTAACAGTGGGCAGTTGGTTCCAGAGCCTGGGAGTCCTGATAGTCAGGAAGACCCTTAGATCCAAGTTTACATTGAGGAATGACACTAGTGCTTCCTAAGGAGTACAGCTGAGTATGATGCCTTGAAGGTGTACAATTTTAACAGGATATCACTTCTGGCTGGGTGCAGACAAACTGTAATCTGGATGTACTATGGTGGCTAAGACAGCTTTACAGGGAGTTACAATAATAACTGTGTGTGGATATTAGTGCTGGTTAAGAGAGCTATTGAGACACAAATGAAATTCAACACACAGGGATGATTCATGAACTTGGCAATGACCTCCTTAAGGGGAAGACACGCATAGCACATTCCCCCCTTCATTTCTTCTATTTTTCTCAGTGCCTGTACTGTATATGGCAAAGCCTTTCCCTATGAGTGAATTGCTAGAACTGAACACCATCAACAAAACAGGCTTAATATTGTAGGGAACTCATAAATTACAAATTAAAGTGACTGTTACTTTGCTCAGGGCCAAGTGAGTGCTCCAGAGTGTGATGTGCACTGTAATCAAATCTTTTATTTCTCTAGTTCTTCGTGTTGTAAAAGGAAAATCCACCCTGAAGCAGAATTTACGTTGTGCTCTTCCAAAGATTTTAGACATATGAGTCACTGAGGAAGGTTGACAACTGAAATGTCTCACTCTCTTCATTTTTGGTTCAGTTTTCCACTAAGGCCTTGAGAAAGTGTGGTGCCTCTTTTTTTTTTTAATCACATCAGTTATATATTGAGGGCTGTACATTTCCTTAATGTTTCTTTTTTGTTTTTGTCGCTACAGCCCAGAAAATTCACAGTGGCTGTTTCACTGTCTACTGAGCAGCTACAGGATGTGTATCACCTGAATCTGCCTATATGCTGATCAGCTTCAAAAGAAACTTGTTATATATTACACTGGTAACAAATGTTATAAAATGGATAAAATCATCAAACAGGCTGATTTTGCTACAGTAAAAGGAGTGCTATCAGACTTGCTTCTGGGAATATATTTGTATGTCATTTTCTTTCTTCATCTCTGCCTACACGCTGCCAAATTACTTGTACATAAAACAATGCACATAACGAAGGGGGTGTTTATGCCTTCACAAAAAGGAAAAATATAATGGCAACTTCAATAGCTCAGAGATTGGATTCATCATTAATTGTACACCATGCTCACCAACAATTTGACAGGCAGTTCTTAAATCTCTAAATATGTGCACTGCCAACTGATGAGTTATAGGCTGATACAAGGCACTATATGCATGATGACTAGTAGCTCATTTCAACAGCAGGAACTCTTCCAGGAACCTTTTATTGAGTTAGATTTGTTGATCAAAAATGATATTTAAAGTTGTGTACCCGACTTAAAAAAAAAAAAATCTAAAAGAACTCCCGTCTTTCTTTGTTTTAATCTTCTTTTCCCTTTCTGACATTGATTTACAGTCAAGAGTGTGTCCTTTTGTCAGATGGAAAATGATGTCTCAAACAAGGACGTTGCTTCTAATGGTTACATTTGCCTAATATTCACAGTTCTTGAAATGTGGAAATGTAAGAAAGTACAAGTTCCTTTAACACATTCTTATCCTACAACATTTTATAACGTTATTGATTTAGTTCCTGAGTTTAATACCAGAAACTCCTTAGTTCCTGAGACTATGTGGTCAAAAGCCCTGTAAAGACTTTTCATTCTGAATGAAAGTACCGTGGCTACTAAGGTTTCACCCCACTTCAGACACATCCTCAGCATCGGGAACAGCAACAGAAAAACATAAAGGATGTCTCAGTAGAACTGTTTGGTGAGGGTACCCACCATGTGGCCCAGTGGTACTAGCTGTTAATAAAACTAAATATGTTTTTGTGCTTGTATTGGATAATTGCTAACAGGTCAGACAGACAAAAAAAACAAAACAAGATTAGCGACGGAGTAGGCTATAGCAACTAGGAGTATGGCGGAAAAACCTAAGAAGCATCCAAGAAACGTTTCTGATGCTCCAGATAAAAAAGAAACTCTGCGCTCAGGGGAAGGATTACAGTCAAAAGAGGAAAGCAATCGACGTCGAGGACAAACATGGATAAGCACTGAAAGATGACCGCTGAAAGAAGAGCAGGGACTGAGGGCAGACAGGATGTGGCCTTACTGCTCTTGGACAGGTTGGTCTTTGTAAAATATTTGGAGTAGGCTGTGTAGCTATTTCATTTACTCTACCTAAATAATGGATTATTGTCTTGGAACTGTGGAAATCTGGGCAATCTGATACATTTTTTATTTCTGATGGCAAGTGTGTTGATGGTGAACATGTACATGACAAGCCAGAAGACAAGAGTGTACCATAAAAAGGAACTGATACAAAGAGTTGTCTCCCTGTGGGCAGCATGCTGACAATGATGATGACAAAGATTACCTTGGATGGACCACAAAGCTTGCCCACAACAAGGACCTATGGGAAAATATTATATCATTCTGATGCGAGTATGTGGCACGATTACACACCCACATACACACACACAGAGACATCACTTCACAGTGTCAGAGCGGAAAGTACTTCGCCATACGCTTTCCCATCTGTCAGTGCAGGCGAACAAGTTCCCTGCTGGCCAGGGGGCCTCCAGATGTAGGATCCAGATGTCCTGTATCACTGATCTGACTGATGTCAACAAACAACAACATTCAACAAACACAGTGCTGAATAACTCAGTTTGACCATTTAAACATATTGGAGATTATTACCTGCTTATTGGTTCAGTAGAGACTCAATTATGAGCATTAACCTTTACAATCTTTACTGTCTACTGTCTTTCTAGCGATGCTCAGCTCAGGCTGGTTTCTCTGATATAACTCTACCGTACATGTAGCCACTGGAAGGATATGATGCTCCAACAGATGCCCAGCTTGCTGTTGATCTGGCAGCCCTGGGCATGCTGTCGCTCCTCTTCCAGCTGTTTGGGGTTAGTGAAGCGAGCTGTCTCCTGGTCCGGCTGTGGGAGACTCTCAAAGTCAAACTTGTCAACCTGGATGGCCATCCTGCAACAGGAGATGGGAGAAGCACTTACAGATACATTTTCTGCTTACATCATTTCTAGCTAAAAGAACACAGTAACATTTTTAAGCCTCTGTGAATGACAGTTACATAACTGTCATTTGAAACTTTAAAACTAAGTTAATAAAGGTTGAAATAACTTGAGTCAGATTTATGGAGTTCGAGTTGCTAACTGATATTTTGAGTAAATATTTAGCTTTGGTGTTTTTAAAGTGTTCAAAAAAAGTTAAAGCATTTAGTGTAGATCTTAAACTAACCATTGAGTCTTGCCCCATAACTGTCTGAAAAATATTCCTCTTTTGTGGAGCAGTTTATACTCTGACAGAGGAAGGTTAAATAAAAGTTGGTGGCCAGCAGAGCTAAAAAACTATGATAGCTTTCTTCGTTTTGGACTCTCTGGCTCTCCATTCCATCAAGGGCCAGCACTGTCAAGACAGCTCATTATTGGTCAACGGTGAGAATTTGCATGTCATTTGCAGATTTACTTTGAGCCGCTAAATTTTACCATTTCAAATGTCCTGGGCCTCAAGGCAAGAGCAACATGACAGCAAACATGACTGGAAAGAAGGTTAAAAATGTCTTCTACAATGAAACTTAATGGAAACCTGATTTAAAAGCAGCAAAACCATTTCAAAAAGTCCATAAATCTCTTAAAGTAGCACTCATCTCATGTCCTGCACAGGAAAGGGTTGAATAATTGATATGCAACATATATTTGGGTGAATTATACATTTAACAACTGACTTTATGCATTTACATATCTCGACCTTAATCCTCAATAGATCACAGTGGTCTACGCTACAGAACATTTTCAAGGAAAACCCTGCTTACGTTTCTGCCTGATGACAACCAATGCGGGCCACTTTGTGTGGTTTGGCAAGTGAGTCTGAACAAACACCCTCAGGTCCAAGCTTCCCCCTCTGTACTGTGGGTACGTTATTTATTAACAAGAGCCAGGGTGTTCGTTGCCCGAGGTTACGTCAAGTGTCACATCCAGGATTCAAAGTCTTGGTGTAACTAAGCTGAGATCACACCTGTGCTCATAAAATGACCCCAAAGCCCACTTCTAATTATCCATATAGCATTCAGGCCCTCCATTCAAACATGGAAATACCAATTGGACATATTCTTTCTTTGACTGCACAGATCTCTGTGGAGTTCAGAGCTGAACCCAGTGGAGTTCAGTACAAAGACAGTGGATGCAGATATCCTAAGGGGAACGTGGAGATAGGAGAGGAATATGGGATGAGGTGGACAGCCCCCAATGTCCTCTGCATGAAGCAGTGTGTGATGCAACCCACAACCTAACATCTGCTCTGCCTCGGTAAAATACCAAAACACCATAAAATACCAGCAAAAGTAAAGTTAAAGCGGCATTTATAGTTTTTTTTTACACTTGGGAGCAGCAGAATACGCTGTAAACACATCGACAAATTATATTGTGTTGGCAAACAGTTGCCTATTTACACATCCAGCAGATACGGAGCTACATTAGCATTCATTTTGACTGTTTTTACTCACTCTCTTTTGTGCTCTGTTTTAATCTCAGCCAACTTTTGAGGTAAATATCTGGCTCTTCAGCTGCTAGATGTTCATCAGGTAGTCACTAACTTTGTCTGTCGACTGCTATGTGCTCGGCAGGTAGTGTACAGTGGGTTTATCAGAGCTTTTTTGCTGAAAACAGCTGTCTGCTGCGGCTTCGAACGAAGTCAATGAGAGCCGGTGAGGCCAAACCAAAACAGTGAAGTTAAAGCTGGGGTAGGCAGAATCTGTGCAACCTAGGCAAAACCTTCCACCTCTCTCTCCCTCCACTGCCTCGTATCACTCCGCTAAGCCCCTCCCACCAAACCCACAACTTCGACAGGCAGCAGAAGGAGTCGGTTCCCCAGTGAAACTGTATCCCTCGTAGGGCTCGCTCTCCACGGTGTGAGCCTCACCGAGACCGCGGTCCCTCCCGCCGTGACTTGTTTTCTCAAAGACGCCCCTCCATTGCTTCGCGGCCGCAGAGCAGAGCACCCCAGGCTTCAGAGGCAGCTGCAACACTGTCCAGCAGCGGGAAGAGAGGCTAGTACACCGCACACACACACCACTGTCCCCCCTCAAAAGTTATTCCCCACTGTTTGTCATCATGCCTCTTTGCCACTCGTCGTTATGAGCGCCACGGCATTGGACGTATATACCGCTGTAGGCAAAGGAGGTGTTGGAAATTTATCACAAGTTTCAGGATTTGTTGGCAGGATTTTCCTCCATTGAATCAGGTTTTCACTGTCTGAAGGGACGTGTACACACATCTGCTCTTGTAACTTAGCCAATACGAACGCACCGTCTCTCTGAAATAACCTGAGATAGGCTAAAGTCTACCATCACGGGATTGATTTTCTGAAGCCTGAAAACAGAGGCAAGAGGGGGGGCTGAAGTAGAGGTCTGCTCTCAGACCACTTGAATTACAATATGCTGCATGGTTAATATGGCATTTTTGCCCAGTGATGCCAAAAGAAAACTGCCTACCCAACCTTTAAAGGCTGAAAAACAATTAAAGACACTAAAACACTACTTAGAAAGATGTTATGGGGGTTATATTAATTGTGAATCTGGTCTTGTCATTATCTCCAAGTTGTGACTCACTCTAGTTTCCTAGCTTCCTGGCTGTCCTGTTAAAATCATATATGCCCAAAAGGTCAAATGTTGTTGCTTGTAGTGACAACCCCACAGAGAATTATCAACCAACTCTGCAGTTCCACTTTTAGCTCTACAGGGCTTTATTTTTTTTTACCATCTTTTAAATCATTGTTTACTAATTCTCCTCCCAGTAACCCTCATTTCCAGCAGCAGCAGCACCAGCACCTGTTTTGAGCAAAAAAGCTCTGATAAGCACAATGTATGCTACTTACCTAGCATCAAACAAAGAAAGTCAAACTTCTAGCAGCTACAGTAAAAACCCACATACTGTAGAGACTAAAACAGAGCCAATGGAAAAGAGAATAATGGACTTGCCTCCATCAGGTGGCCTGAAACATCTCTAAATTAATGCAGCTGATGCTTAGTGTCTGCTGGATGTGGTAATACGCAAATGTTCTCTGAAATGTTAGCCATACCAACTGTATAATATGATAATACATGTTAGTGCTGCAATTTTCTGCTTGTTGCGGAGTTCTGACAAATTATTCTGCAACTTTAGGCTTGGTTAAATAATCTAATGCGTTTTGAAAGGGTTTTATGAGCATGTGGTGGGATAATTTTCTTAGTAAGTATCATGTACTGTAATCCTTCAACTTAACTGAAAACTCAAAAATCACCAAACTCGGAGATACATATTGAACTTCTATTGCACAGTGAAACATGGCCACAATACAGCAGCACTTCACAGAAGAGAAAAATGTCTCAGGCCTCTTACTGTCATGATGAGACATGACAGTAAGACAAGCGTTTAACTGGGAGACAGACACCATCATAGTCTTCTTCACACAGAGAACAGAACAAAAAAAGTCTAACCTGCAGTCCACTTCTCTGTGCCCTCAGTACTCAGTACATTCCCTACTCAGAGAAATGACACAATGTGACTTTGAGGTGGGCAGTTAACCGCAAATTACCTGGAATTCCATCTCCACAGGTGGTCAACTTGCAATAAGAGGCTCCTATAAAGGCAGAGTCTCACTCAGAATGTTACTCTGTTTATAAGCCTTGATAAATCACAGTTTTGACAGGCACCACGCTGACCAATGCAGATGATTTCTCAGTGAACATCATATTGAAGTGCTGCGGCCACGTGTCCATAGCAATTTTTATTCTGCTTGATAGGCAAAACACAGTGGATTCATGTATTGATCTGTAGGTTCATCTCTGGATTCCAGTTCAGAGGAAACGACAGCTCCCTGAAGAGTCATTTTCTGATGCACTGAGAGGAAGAACACAGTCAGACTGACACAACAGACCAGTGCTTTGTTGTGTTTCTTCTCAAGAACTATCATCATTGAGCAATCAAATGAGGTATTAAAACATGGACAGATTAAAACTGTATCGAACTAGCGAATCAGAAATCACCCTATCAAAAAATGGGTGATGTGAGTCTGATTGTGACTCCTGTCTGTATCTCTGATGTCTGTTTGGTCATTATGTTACACTGAATTTTTGTCACAGAAGCGAGCACATGAGTATCATTACAGGTGATCTAATGCCTCACCTTACTGACATACTGTATTGCGAATAATTAATGAAATTACATGACAAGAACTCTCCTGATGAGTCCAGAGACAAGCATACATCAAAGTGAGGTGGAGGAGAAAAGGCAATGCAATTATCATTTCACAGCCTTTACAACAAAGCAGAACACAAATTAAATAACAATTAAGACTTCAAAACAAAGACGAAAGGAAAGCTCCTGCTCTTGCTGCAACACACTCAAATACATGCACCTTTGAAGATTAGTGAAACTAGGCTTATGTCACTGACTGAAGTCCCATCTTCAGATGGGCGCTGCTTTTCATTCAGTCATCATCAAAAGCCTAAAAATACCATGTAACAACAATGCAAATGGATCCTAAATGGGAAGACACTGTCTGGCAAGGCCTGGTTTGCTTTGGACAGGTAATTACAAGAAGCCAGGCGGCCGCAATTAAATTGACTCTTCAAATGGGGACCAATATGGAAAGGAATGTTTTCAAAAGAATAAAATCAAACATTTAGCATTACAGCAGTGAAAACAGAATTTCATATTTCCTGTAAATTTGATTCACTGTAACTCTGACTTCATGTAAAAATTGGCTGCATGTAGAATTTTCTCATTTGTAACATCCTTCATGTGGTGGGATTTCATTTGTCAATTTAAGTGGTCTGTCTGCATTAGCTGCTAACTTGTAATCCATTTTGAGATTTCTATGCTACACATAAAAACCAGTCTCATAGGGAAATAATGTATTCACTAATAAAGAGGCTAACAAAGGCTAGAATGCAACAGTATCTGTACTGGGATAATAAGAGGCTAATTGTGTTGTTATGTATTTGAAAAAAGATGTTCTACATGGATATAAAATGTGCTCATTACATGGTACATGCCAGTTTACTACACTTAGAAATGGACTATAGTTGGTAACAGTGTTATGAATAACTATTTCTGGTCAAAAGAAAATTGACTTTGGGAATGACAGTTATATAACTGTCATTCCCAAAGTACAGTACAGTAACTACGTTGATAAAGGTTCAAATGGCTTGGATTTTTGAAGGCTATAAATTTATGAAGTCAAAGCTGCTGTTAGAGCCAGTATTTAGCTTTTTTTAGATTTTCAAGTGTGCAAAAAAGTTAAAGCATTTAGAATAGGTGTCTTCAACTAACAAGTATTTTCACTGTTGAGAAACTGTTGATTCCTTTTTCAATTAGATGTTTAGTCTGTAAAATGCATAAAAAAGGTGAGGAATGAAAATACTGTTCCATCCAACAGTTCAAAACCCAAACATGTTAAATTCATAATAATATGAACCACTGAAAAGCAACAATTAATCAATTAATGATACTTATTGTCAATTAATTTTCAAGTGACTGTTTGGTTAATCAACTAATTCCAGCACTAATTTTGTGTCTTCCCGCAGTGTCCAGCTGTCTATTGTGTCGAAGCTCAGCACTGCTGAGTGTCATGGTCCACGAAGGACTCTTGTTTGGACTCTTGTTTGGTCTTGTTTCCTGTTTTATTTTGAAATCCCTGTTCTTGTTTCCTTGTGTGCTTTTTCATTTCCTGTCTTTGTTCTGTTCCCACCAGTTTTAATTAGGTTCACCTATTTTCTTACTCACCTGCCTGTGATTCCCTCATTTAGTACTCCTCTATATATACCAGTCCCTTTCCTTTGTTCGTCGTCGGTTCATTGTTGTTAGTTTCCCTAGTTGTCAGATCGTCAGTTTCATGTCAAGTCTTCCTGCCTGATTCTCAGTTTTCCTGGTTTCTCTGAGTTCCATGTTCTTGTCACCCGTAAGTTTATGTTGTTTACATTTAATAAATCCTGGGACTACTCCTGTCTGTCTGCCGTCTGTCTGCATTTGGGTCCTCTCCCTGCTGCCTAGATGGCTTGTCGCGGCAGATCTGCCTCGATGGCCTTCCTTGACACTGAGACAGCTTGTTATTAGTCAATGGCACAATGCGCGTGTCAAAGTTCACCAGTTACGCTCAACGTGAAAAATTTGCACAGATTTACCTAGCCACCACAAGCGAATTCATTGAGTGTCGATTAGGGCTGCCAAGATTAGTCGACTAGTCACGATTACGTCGACTATCAAAATCGTCGACGACTAATTTAATAATCGATGTCGTCGTTTATTTTTTGAAGCTTTGTTTTTCTCTCCAAACTGCCGCTGTAGCTTCCGCTGCCTTGTCTGCCTTTCTGTCCTTGACGCACATGCGCAGTAGTGGTAATCGGGGTCAGCCGTGATGTCACCGGAAAGGTTCTGCCCAGCATCAACAGTATCATGGCTAGCCGCAAACAGAGCATTTTATCAAGAGAAATGAGAAGAATGTGCAGTGCAAAATCTGCAAGGCAGAACTTGCCTTCCATGGGAGCACTACAGCGATGCACGAGCATTTGAAAAGAAAGCACGTTGTTGTGGCTGAATCTGAAGAGGGACAGTTAGCTGCTAACATTAACGTCAACAGTGAGCTACTTACTTATATTGAAAGCTGTAAACGTTAACAATAACGATAACGATTTCATCAGCCTTAGCACACGCATGTTATGTGTTTGCTGTAACGTTATAACAGTGATGTCATGTTTTATAACGCTACGTTACAGTGCTAAAAAAATACGTTCCTCTTCAATGGACAACTTTGTTACCAAGCCAACAACATGCACACCTGGGCAGGTAAATGTCCTGACTGAAGCAATCTTGAACATGTTGGTGACGGACATGAGACCCCTGTCCATGGTTGGCGATGAAGCTGCTACAAGCTGCAAAGTTCATTAAAAGTTGAATGGACTGTCATCTTAATTGTCTTTATTTTTTAGTTAGCACACACCTTAAACACTTCAAGCTGGAAGCTAATGATGGTTATATGATGCAGCTGCATGCTGGTGCGATACGCTGCAATTTAGGTATGATCCGATTAGTCGACTAATCGCAAAAATAATCGGTGACTAGTCGATTATCAAAATAATCGTTTGTGGCAGCCCTAGTGTCGATTAATTCCATTCGAATTAATCAATTATGACGATACATTTTACCATTTTAAATGCTCAGGGTAATAGCAACATGACAGCAAACATGCTTGAAAGAAAGTTTGCCACAAAAATGTCTTCTACAATGAAACTTAATGGAAACCCAATTCAAAAACAGCAAAACCATTTCAAATATTTCATACAACCTATTGGTGTACCAGTAAAGCAGTGTACACAAAGAAAATGCAATATAAAGTATAGGCAAGTCTATAGAACAGTAATTGTAAAAGTGCAACAAAGACCAAAACCAAGCCCCCAAGAACCCCTAAAAGAGCTCTCTACTAAGGCAGGAGAGCATAAACAGGCCAAGCTCTCCCACCTCCACTGCCACCACCTTCTTTTTCCATTGATTTGATTGTGGAGTCTTTCAAGGATTAGGCCATATCTGGAGACTAATCTAGCCTATTACAAGGCCTTTAATAACAACCCGTGTGCTGAGCTGGGGCCACCGTGGAATATCTCTAGGCCTAATTCCCAGTCCATTGCACCTCCCTGCCTCCCTCCAGCCCCTCACTGATAACAGCCTGCTAGGCCTTCATTTCCCTGGCTGAGACAGGCGGCAAGGATAGATGGGAGATTGGATGGATGGACAGACGGATTTCACCCAAATGTCTGTCTGTTCAAAAGGGTGAGCTGTGAATCAGTTAGAATTCAAATAAATCCTACAAAGACATGCACATATGAAAGCTAGACCTACAGAAATAAGCAATGTTATTCATGTCGTGTCGAGGTCTATTTTCTTGTCCGCATGTGTCAGTCGGTGGGGCTTTGTGCAGGCCAAGTGGCATTTTGTCAGGTGCAAACAATGTTTTTTTTGTTTGTTTTCTAGCCTGCATCCATTTGGTATTTTGATGACTCACAATGAGCTTGAGTCTAAGCGAGAGTAGCGGCAAAGCAGAGGTGTGGAACAGTGCCTGCTCAGAGCAAGCTGAAAGCACATAGCATAAGGCACAGTCATGTTCTGTGCTATTTCCACCGCTCTGCCATGCATGTTTGAACAGATCCGACCCAAATATTATCATGCAGTGAATAATATTCTGGTTGAATAACTTTGATATAAAACTGTCAAGCAGGGAGATATAAGATTAGACTATGTATACATGCAGTTGTGGTTGGAATGACACACAATCAACCTTGTCTCCTACAAAATACATTTTCATAAAAGTAATTTGCTTTGTCAAATATCTTTAAGACCAAATATTGCTGCCTGGATTGCAGTCAATGGAAAGGTTGTTTTTTTTTAATCAATAAAGTTTTTCATCCCTTGCTGCAGTAGGGATGAATAGTTGGATGTACAAAGTACAGGACTCTGACAGTGGAAATTGGGATTTGAGGCCTTGCGTCCCACGGGTTGTTAGGCCGCTAAAACTCTTGATTAAGGTTAAGGAAAGATTGTGGCTTTGGTTAAATTTGAAAACTTTAACACTTTCCACCTCATGCCTCAAATCAGACCATAACCTTTCCCTAACCTTAACCAAGTGCTTTGAGTTGCTTAAACATAATAGTAAAAATGTTAATCATGCTTTAGTTTCCAGGAGTAGATATTGTAGGAAAAATAAATAAAATATGATAAAAGTGAACGTTTTACAGACACGACCAGTATAAAGATTTTGTGTTGTCAGTGAACAGTTTTCAGATACTCTCAATATAGACTACACACTCATTATGTTGTTAAAAAAATAAATGTAATCTGGATGATGTTTCCTACAAAGCGTACATGTATTTGCTATTGCAAATTAGTTGTATATGAATGTCATTTATAGGGAAAAGGGTAGGGGACTTCTTTATATATAGATGCCAGTAAGTGGCTCACGGACATCCCAGCATTTAACCACCAACACCTGTTTGACTCTATCACTCATATCGCTGAACTGTTTCCCACACAAGCTTTTCCCAAGAGACAACTCATTCTCTTGTGCATAATTATCACACACAAATATTAATTGCTATAATTTGCAGAAATATAAAGCAACTTATACTGGGGATATCCAGATAACCTTTTTATTTAAGCCCCTGACCCTGGTCAAAGAGCTGCTAACCATGCACAGTCGCCAAAAAAATTTTAAAAAAGTTATTCCCACTTCCGCATTCACTTCCTATCATGGGGCCCATAATGCATGCACATTAGCAGAACTTAATCCATCGGCAGTTGAGCATGGAAGAAAACCAGCCAGTACAACCATTACTTGCTTGGCAGTTTGTTTTATCACTGTTTATTAAGTCAAATGACTAACGTTTCAATGCGTTATGTGCAATTTACAAATAACACATACTGCTTCATTCATCACTGAAAAACATTAAAACTTACCCTCATAACTATGGGCAATTTAGAGAGGTTAATTCACATGACATGCACGTCTTGGGACTGAAGGAGAAAACCACTGCAGACATGGGGGGAACATACAAACTGTCGTTTGATGGATTTGAACCAAATACCTTCATGTTGTAAGAACACTGCTTACCACTAACCAACCAAAGAAAATAATCCAATATTTGCAGTAGTTTTTGCACATATCTTATTTGAACAATGCACAGTGAGACAATTTTGCAAACCTTGGAAAATAAATAAAAAAAACTGAGCATCAACTCAAAAGAAGAGTTACAGTTGTGTATTTGGGTGTATCGCAGAGCTATACTGAGCCATTTCATTTCATTTTTCTGCCAAAAAAAACATCTAAAAGCAAACCAGACCCGTATCACTAAATATCATCTTGTCCACCAGATGTGACTTCTGACACTATATTGCTAATTACCACCATCATGTAATAAGCTGTGGCAGTGAAGCCTTTTTTAATGGCAGTAATAACACCAGCTTAGGACAAGCCGGTCACAGTGAAATGACCCCTTCCTAATTAAAGGCTGTGTTGCCTCAGACCAAAAGTACATGATAATCACATTAAAACATATGGGGTCACTGCAAAGCCACAAATCATTTCAACTACGAGGTCTATAAACTCAAACATGGACACAAAATAACAGTCAGCTTTAAAACCTCAGTGCTGTGCAGATGCAACTACAGTTGCTGTAGTATTGCAGCGACTACTATACTGCTATTGAGCGTAAAGGTATTTAACGTATTTGTGTGTTGGGTTTTTTAGTCATCTTGTGGTTTTACTGCAATGTGTGCAGGTTTTCTCTAGTGTGTGACTGTGAGCATGCAGTGAGCAGTGTGTACAATTTGAATTATGCCCTACACAGCAGAACAGAACAACAAATCATTTGCAACCAACATTTTATCAGAGCCTTTTTGCATATTTTTTTTGAACAGCCAGTGATTGTGTTATGTCACAAGGGAGAAGCTGAGAGCAAAGAACATATCCAGTGTGTGTGTAATGTTTTCACAAAGAGGGTTATTTTTACCTCACGTGCAAGAGCTTAAGGGCGGAGATCCATAGAGGCCAGTGCAGAGGCAGGCGAGAGCAACAGTCTATTTTTAGACTGCGGCTGATTCCGTGTAACCCTTTGTATGCAGCGGCTGCAGAAGCAGCGGCGCTCCATCCATCCACGTCTCGCTCAATATGATGAGCTGCGGTAAAAACGAATCCTTACTGCCAATTATTGTATAGGTATCCAAGAATGCTTCTGTGCAGACAATCTTCTAATGCGCTGGCTGTCATTAAAATTGAGGCTTTGTAGACTATTACTAGGGTTGACAGGGAGCTATTTTTGTCCCTGCTGCTGAAACCCAGAGGCTCTTTTTGGGGCATTTTGCCATTATTAGACAGCACAGTAGAGAGAGGCAGGGCATGGGGAGACAGAAGGGAATGACATGCAACTGAAGTCCCCAGCTGAATTTGAACCAGGGATGGAGTTTGTAAATAATAATACATTGCTATATGTGTTAACTTTAAGTGAATTGGATAATCCAATGACAGCACAGGGCTAAATGTTAAAGTCGATAAAGTTACAGGTGACTGGAGAAGAAAATGGCTGTGAGTCAGATAAATCTGCTATATCCATTTATTATATATGAATATATGAATTTGGTGGAGATATGGCATTTCCAGAATACCAACAATATAAAAACATGACTGTGTCAAATGACTACCAAAAGGTCTACGGCAGATGGATGGAGTGATTCTAGTAATACAGTACTGTACAGAAAGACATGTGAGTGGAAAAAGATCTTGATGTTCTAGCACCTTAACTAACCCATCTCAGACTGCCAACAGGGCTAAAATGCCCCCTAGGGAACACAGTATTTCAAGAAAAATGTGAAAGAGGGGAAAAGAAAAAACTCCCGCTGAGAAAAAAAATGACAGTGGTGTAAATCTGAATCCCAGGGAGAGGTCGAGCTGCAGCAGATGTATATCTCAGCAGTCAGCTCGCATCTTTGTCAAAAAACATTGTTCCTATGCCCTAACCTCACTGGATACAAGTATGTTTTTATTAGACATGATATTGGTCATGGAATGAGCATGTACACTATTTCAACCGGGGGAGAAAAAGGCCACTTTGATTTGCAAGTTGTGAAAAAAAAAGAATCAAATGATAATATTCACACTAGGCTGGGACTGTTGACTGTTGCAGATGGGATAACTGTCTGCAGATGCATTATGTGCTCTGATGCCATAAAACGTAGCACACGAAGGGGAAAGGTGGTCACCATGGAAACAAGCTTTGTTTGAAAAGCTCGTGCAATGAGGCGTGTCTGCCCTTGTGCGCACCGATCTGGCAGAGCCAAAAGGCATGGCTAATGGAGAGGAGACATGGCTAAAAATGAGAAGCTGCTGCAGTGAGCGCTAACTCCCCACTCTACTACAGGGGGTATTACTGAGCTGGCTCTGTAATGATACTGGTGGATGGCAGTGGGAACTGGTTAGCGCCTGGGGGTTGACGCTGTAATGAGATGTAAACCCCCAAAGGCCAGTTCAGATCCCCTGGGAGTCACAGCTGTGGTGCTGATGCTGAGGCAGAGCGGGGACTGTGATCAAAAAGGTCTGAGAGCAACCTGCTGCTGGCAGAGAAACAGACACTGGATGACTTTCAAGATTGACAGCATCCGTACCACTGAATGTAAAATACTGAGCTCTCAAAGGTGATGTTGAGCTCACAAATAGCCTCTCGCTGGTACAACTAACATATTTGCTAACAGCAGTTTAGTTTAGGGACAGTTCACTCAAATTACAAGAGCTTTCAGAGCCTTTTTTATTGATGTTAGCCCTGTTTCATTTGTTTGTTTCACTCTTTTTATCTGATTTTATTGTGGTGTGTTTTATTGTATTTCATTTTCTACAAATTACCCCCCCCCCCCATTGAGTTAAGATTTTCTTTTTCCCAAACATTCAGATTTGATGCCATTGCTACATAGCTGCTGTCATTCAAGAGTAGTAATGATTTATGAAAACATGAGTAGCAAAGAGCTGACAGGACTAGAGGGGTCAGAAAACATTGGAGCATCTACATGAATCTTGTTAGAAAAAAATTTTGAAAAAAGATGCAATGAATGGAGCAAATACATCTCCTGGAAGATACTGATGATGGGCTGAGAAGGATCATATCACAAGGAGGTGGCCGAGGATGGTCTCCCACTGGTTATACTTATACAGCTGACAGTTCGAGACAAGTGCATCAGGGTCTCGGCTCTTTCATTCTGATAATTAGATACTGTTCAAACCCATCTTATACAAAGAATCACCCAATAGAGGACTTGACTGACTTGCAGTCAAACCCACGTAATTACAATGCTTAAGAACTTGTTTTATGGAAATGACTTTCCAGCCTGAAATCTTGGACAACATTTCTTATTTTCCATTCATATTAATAACAGACACTTTAATTTGCTCTGTCTCATCATAATTCGCTCATTAGATAAAAGATTCAGTCGCAGAAAGGTCAGCGCTGTCTGACAGTACACAGGATCACTCCTTTTTCCTCAAGTGAAAGAATATAAAGTAAGTGAGGAGAGCGGCGCTTATTTACATGCTGTTTATGCAGAGCAGTGACTGTTGGAGCCTGATCATTTTTCTCTGCTCAAGGTGGTTAAAAAAAACAGCCACTGAGGAATAATTGTAGGGAGAATAAGTCATTTGGCCAAAACCAGACTTAATGTGCATGGTGAAGCATACTGATGAACGAATGTTACACATTTTACAGTCTCACCATCAAAACCTCTGTGGTCATTATTTCGTAGAGACATCTAACAGGGGACTTCTGCTTTCCTTATGTATTAAAACACATCATTGTGATGCATTTCACTGAGAGTGTCAACGATTAATCCACTATCCAGTAATCACTGGAAATAATTTTATCCACCAAACAAATACTTACTAAGAACATAGAAGGCGAGGAATGTGCAGAGTAAAGTGTCAGAAAATGTCACGTGAAACTGAATGTGGCCAGCATTGGTACTGAGTATTGTTCTTCTGTTGCTTCGGGGTGGTTGTTATTTTTTTGTTTTGTTTCTAGGTTTTTTGTAGGTTGTTTTATTGTGTCTGTTTTTTACAAAGTGTAAGGTTTTGATTTACTATAACTGATCTTTTAGCTCTGTGACATCACCAGTTGTTTGGAAGCCAATCCCGATCCAATATTCAACTTGCAAAAGTGTGATGTGGAAACAGCTGTTGTCCAGCAGTTCAACTTATATTTATAGATTCTGGATTTTTAATGAAGGAGAAGGAGTAGATGTCATTTCAAACAAGATAATTGAACTTTTTTTGTGAAAAGAACATACAAATTATTATTCAAAGTAGAGCGATTTATATACATGTTAAAACATGTCTGGAGGGGAACTTTAAATTTGCGTCCTTATATTTCACAAAAGCAGGCCTCTCTTAATGTGAGCCTGTAAAATACCACACTGTGAATATTTTTTAACCAAGAATAATGTCACGCTAGGAAAATCTGGAAGATCTAACCACAAAAGAAAAGACAGGTACACATCCTCTACATGTCCTCTTCTCTCTGTTCTGCTCTGTTCAAAGCAAACTTGGAAAAAATTACGGTTTGGGCATCACAGTGTAGTGTCACGGCAGTCTCTAGGAGCCTTTATGGGCTCCCAAACATCAAAGTGACCATTCACATTTTGAGGTGCTTCACATTTATTTCATTGGCCATTAAAGAACACCATCAAGGGGATAAAGACCTTGTAAAAGACATGTCTGTGAATGATATGAGAAGATGAAAGCAGCACTCTGTTACTCACCCTGTTGACCTCTCTCCATGTGTCGCCTTCACAGGGAGAGAATACACACTCCACAAACTGAACTTACTGCTCAAACAAAACCAATAACATCTTTGTTTTTCGGTAGCAGCATTAAGTAAATGTAAGTTATCACCAGTCACTATCTAAAACTACTTAAACGTGGCTGTAGCAGAAGATGGAAACAGCTCCCTGTTGCTGTCCTCGTATTCCACTCACATGGACACAAGTCTAGAAACTATTACATCTACTGTTCAAACTGCTATTTGTCTCTCCATGCATGAAGGCATTTTCTCCCTTTTCTACTTGTGAAACCATAAAAAAGCTGAAAAGAAACAATTAAAAATTGTTTGTTGTAGGAGGAAAGTGGGGATGATTGACAGAGTCATTTTTTGACTGTCGGATTAAAGCCTTAGCTTCACCGGCCCTGGATGAAGCCTCCAGAAAACATCTTGCGGCCGACACCTCATTTATCATAAAACAGGAGAGAAATATGAAATGACAGGGCCATCTGATGTCGAGAGAGGATGGGTTGAAGAGGCAAACACAATATGTTTCAGTAGACTGAGATCTACGAGTCTGTGGCCCTGATTCTCTCTGCACGCAGAACCCTGCCTCTCTCTGATAATCTGTGCACATGTGTCAAAGGAAATGATCAGCATGTTGCCAAAACTGAGCTGGGGTTTGTTGAGTAAGGCTGCATCCACTATTCTCGGCCTCGTAAGGGTATCTACAGAAATATTGTATTCTATAAAAAGAATCAATACGCTGGATCGGAGCTAATCTTCTGATAATGAATTTATGACTGTCAGGCTTCCCGAGAAATCTCTTCAGGATTGAAGTGCTCATTGGTGGACTCAAAAGCAGCGGCTGTATCTACAGGGAATGTTAGTCAAAGGGGAGGAAAGACATGTAAGTCTATATATACATCTGCAGTTGTTACCAGACTTGACGTTTTGTGCCTCAGAGGCACATTGTGTCATACTGTATCAGATTCTAGAGAGGCAGGGTGTTTCAAATCAATCATACAACTGGCGCAGTATGCATTCTGACCTCTACTTAAGTTCCTATGTATAACATTGACTTGATGCTGGTACCAATGAGAGATGAGTAAAGTGAATCTTGGCAATTTGTGGAATTATATAACAGTGACAGATGGCCTGACTTAAAAGAACTGAAGAAAATACATTAAAACTAAGACTAATGACAGTACAGAGCAAACAAACTTTTAATCTAAGAACAATTTTTTAAATGTTTTATTTCTGTTTTATTTGATTTTATTGAAGCCATTACCCAGTTTGAGTTGTATACTCTGCTGTGCATTGTCCCTGGACAGCGGTGGAAGGAGTACTCAGATACTTTACTTGTAGTAGTAAAACTACAATAGTATTATCAGCAAAATGTACTTAAAAGTACTTGCTCCACAGAAAAATGTCCCCTGTGACTGGTATATTAAAGTGTAACTCCACCCTCAGAGTCAGCTAGAACCCTGTCTCCCAGCAAATTTTAAAAATGCCACGAGTGAGGGAGCAGCAACTGTAGGACAGGGGGGAGACTGACTGACTGACACTGATTAGAGTCTTTTCTTATATAAATTTCATGACGTAGACAGGTCCCAAGCGGTTGACTCTATGTCAGCATTGGCCTCGCAGGTTCAGGGCTGATTTGAAACAGTAGATGGTGTGTTGAGCCATTTTTAACCCATGAATCGCTGATTTTTAGGAATTTGGTAAGAAATGTCAATATTAACAGCAGCATTGATGTGTTTCATCAAAGTACATTCATATCATTTAGTTTACAGCTCAAAGAACAAGTGCAGTACCTCTTTAATATATACATGACATTGTTAGATTGTTAATACTGATGCATCAATGTATAAGCAGTATTTTACTGTTGTAGCCGGTGGTGGTGGAGCTAGTTTTAACTACTTTATGTATAGCTAGGCAGCTTAGTCCAGTGGTTCCCAACATAGGGGTCGGGACCCTCCAGAGGGTCACATGAGACATAAAACCCTGGGGGGTTGTGAGATGATTCATCGGAGGGGAAAGAAAGGTTCTGTGACACAAATTTGTGTACATTTTTCAGACTTCTCTCTAATCTTTGATTTTTGTGACATAACAGATAATTTGACCTCTTTGGGCCTTGAACAGTTAAATTATACCATTTAGAGGTGAAATGTCTCTTCTAACAATTCAAAGACATTTGAAATGTGACAAGGAGCCCCAACCAGACATCGCTTTTTTGTAAGAGGTCACAAGCCAAAAAAGGCTGGACACCACAGGTTTAATCTTGAACAATGTCTTAATCTGATGCATATTACTGCAATGTAGTTGAGTAAAAAGTACAATATTTACATAAAATAAAAATACACAAGTAAAGTACAAGTACCTCAAAACTGTGCTTAAGTACAGTACTTGAGAAAACGTATTTATTCTCCATCCTGTCCCTGTTTTATCTTTTTTTTTTTTTAAGGTTGACCGAAAAGACCAGAGTCTAATCTATCACTAAATATATTACACGTTCATATTCATTCAACCTTTGATAGTACTTACAATCATAGTGCTAGTGTTCCACAGGCAGAACAGTGGGTGGTAAATTGATAACCAGCGTGGGACCTTGAGATCAAAATCTCTTTCAAGAGACTCAAGAAAATGGCAAAATGGCAGCACAATTGTGCTTTTCTCTTTGACAGACATTCATTTATTCTCTGGTATGTTTTGTTTATTGAATGAGACACAAAAGAAAGCAAACCAAAAAAACAAAAAAAAAATCCACTTTGATATATTGAAGCAGCACAGCAAAAAAGAGCAGGGCAAAGAAAGGAGTGTGGTACACCTAACCAGCAATCATTAAACAGGGATTCCACTGTGGGTATGATACCACTCATAGTAAATCAAAGCCTGACCTAGCTGTACAGCTGGGGAAAAACCCACTCTAAATTTAAAGGACCACAATTTATTATCTTACAGTAACACAGGCCGTGTTGTTGGGGAAGCTAATTTGAATCTGTAACTAGTGAATCTACAAGCCACTCGTCATTGGAAGTAGTTTAACTTTTTTACATTACTCAGAAAAAGAAGTGTGATACACTGAAGCTAGACACATCTACTGCCAAATACATACACATATATATTCATGTTAAGTTAATGAGAAAAGATCAGTTGGTTCCACTAAATTCCTCTGTGATGTTTTACAGTGTGTGTTACATTGCTTATGAACTAACTATTTTATTTGTAAGAGGAAAAGAATGTGTTATTTCTTCTTTCAAAAGTTACATAGTCTCACTTCCTACTACTAGCGTACATACTCACTACTCCCTGACACTACCAACAGGGTAGGGTGTGTGATATCAAGCTTTTCTGTGTTTCTACCACTTGTACTGTACTTACTGCATTACAATTGTAAACAATCATTTATTTTAAGTTGTTTGATTTTGTTTTCAATAAAATCCTTGCACCCAGCTAATCCATTAAAATACTGTATAGGGGTACATAGAACAGTATCTCTCAATGCAACTTTTTTAGCGACTTCTGAAGTTATCTTTCTTAACAGCTCATTTCTGCACAGGAAAGATTATTTGGAGTGAGCTGAGTGATGAGCTGTTTGGCTCTGTCTGAAAAGATCCCTTTCCACCCCCTAATTCCCCTCAAATAATAACATTCCACCCCGGTGGAGAAAGGCCTATGAGTCACCAACAGTGTACCTCTGCTTGTGGCGAAGGATGCGCTGGAGAGACAGCACTGACAGGAATCATAATTTGCCACTTTCCAGTGAAACAGCAAGTGGAGAAAGAGAGAGAGAGAGAGGCTGAGGTCATCTACAAACGAAACGGCAGGAGAGTGTGATGATGTGTGTGTGCACATGTGTACAGGTATATCTGCGTGTCAGGGGAAAGTGAAAGCACATTAAGGAATGACTACTTGGGGATTAAAAAAACAAACAGATCTTGTATTGTCCAATATAAATTTAGGATTTCCCACATATTTTTTATTCCCGGCAAAGAAGAAAACTCTATGAAAAAGCATTTAGACTTTCATAGGACACTAAAACTGAAACCCAGACCAATAAAATTCTTTTAGGTGAATTAGCATCTCCTTACGGAATAGTGAGGAACCCCTAAAGCTGAAATAAGCAGTAGAAAACTCATAAAAGATGCTGGGGGCAATAACTGTCCAACTTGCCAGATATAGCAAAACCAACATATCTGTTTATTTTAGAGCAAGTATGCTGTCATGTCAGGTCGGGTGTAAACAAAGTTCAATTTATAATAAATATAATGCTTATAAGTCTGCAATGTCAATGCTGGGATGGACTTTATTTGAGCAAGAAGTATCCTAGAAAATCTTAAACTCTAGAGATATCACGATCAGGGTTTTTTGCCCCAACTCCTGATCTGAGTCATTTCGTGTGGGTCCAATGTGATATTTAGATTTTCAGACATGATACAGCTGCATAGTGCATGCTTGGCCTAAAGTAGGCCTAACTTTAAATTCTGTAAATATAGTAGCATCACAGCTTTGCTTTAATGGTTTCCAATAATATTTTGCACAGCGTCCTTTGGTATTTTGTATAATATCCGTGGAGAGATTGGTCAGTGGATTTGTTGTGGCAGGATGGTTTGGGCACAGTGTGCCTTCATTCCCTTTATGAAGAAAATACAGAACCTTAAATGCAGTGTGCAGTGGATCAACAGAAGCAGTTTAGAGGTGTGGTGCAGCTGAAAAGTGTCACTGGAATAGTTGTGAAGTGACTTTTGTTTTTTAGCAAAACATGGCCATGCTCACATTGCTTGCTGATGACCACTGCCTGTGTTTATTAGGCATGTGATTGGCAAAGGAAATGATCAGCATGTTGCCAAAATTATCTTCAGAATGTAATAGTCTGTCAATTCCCTTCATTTGGTCTCACATAGAAATGCAGGATAACTATTTATAGTGCTGTAATTACATAAAGTTATCAATATCAAAATAATGTGTATGTTTACATTCAGTCTGACTAACGTTATGTGTGTGACTATCTGCTTTGCGCAAGACGGACAACTAGAGCCAAAGCACGAGCGCAGAAAGACAGCTTAAATTTCTGTCCTCACTGCCTCCCTTACAAAATAGCTAATTGAGTGTCCAATTAACTGATGTAAACCCAGGGTTATTGGGGAAATCACGTTACTACGACTCATGTAAACTCTAATCAAGCTATTATCTAAATGTGGTTGTTCACAGTAATCAGAGTAATCATAGTAATCATAAGTTACTTAAAAAGCAACCATTCATACAGCCAAGTGCTGCATGTGTCTAGACTAGCACTAACTTTGACAGCTGACTATGTTAACTAGCTTATTAACTTAGCAGATAAGCAAACACTAGCTAGTATTTTTAGCTACTTAGCTTTCACTCACTCAGCCAAATATGAACACACACTCACTCAGTCACTAGCTTGCTTGAACGCCTTCTGCGCTCCAACGCGGGGTTTTCTGCCAGAACAGCGGTCAACACGGCAATAAGCATCGCGCACATATCGCGGACCAAACAGAGAGTAATTTAAGAGCCTGTTCTCATAGAATGGGGGTTACAGTACGTAACCAACGGTAGGTACGCTCGCCTGTTCATCTCTGTTGCTTTCGCAGCGTTTTGGTGTGAGAATTGTTTGGGCAACGTGAGAGCTTGACACTGAACGTGAAAGCGTGTCTCAGGTGAGAGTTGGCAACACTGATCCTGACATACCTGAATAATACGTTCCGAAACAGCGTCAGGGTGTCTTCTTGTCAAGACGACTCAACTCGACTCACCCCCCCCTAATTTCTTTTACGGATCTGCATGATTCACGTGGGTCACATTTTCAGGTCAGAAAATCCAGAATTCCGGATTAATCCAGAAAAATCACATCCCTAGTTTATATTATTAATGGAAACAGTAGGCTGTCAATCAATTGATTGATTTGGTGCCTGGAAGGTAGGATGTCAATAGATAAACCTAAGCTTTGCTTTGAGCAATAACTAGCAGTAAAGCATACCTGCTAGGTCATGGGTGACAACATGAACAACCAGTAGGTTGCTATAATGTCTGAAGAAAGAGCAATCAAAGCCTCATCATTATTTGTTATCAATTCTGAAGAATGCTGGGAGAAAAACAACTAAACAAACTGGAAGACATTTTGCTTTGAGTCATCGCCATATGGCACATGGTAAGACCACATCTGTCTGTATGTAGAAAGAGAAACCCTCCACTCACCTCTGGCACTCGCTGGCATGGAGAACCAGGTCCTGGTTGTTCTTGGCGCTGACAGTGAGTTCGTGCTCTGTTGGGTTGAAGATGTCGAGCAGCAGATGACACTGGCGGGTGCTGTGAACAGACACAAGAACTGAGTGTAGAACCAAAATCTCTCTGTTCACTCAAAACTCAAATCAGAGAAAAATAAGATGCTGTTTCTGTTTGCACAGGCTCAGACTGATTTTAGACAAAGATTGTTTTATTCATTATACACAAATTCATAACAAAAAGCTTACAATCTGTCATGTTCTATAGGGAGACTCTGCTGCCCAGATGCATAATGACTTGTTAATGTGTATGTGAGTTTATACTTTATGCATGAGGTTACAATTACTTTCTAAAAATACACTACCACATACACGCACACAGCAAATGCATGAGATCAAGAGAAGACACGGTGTAAAGTACTCATCAGTCTCTGTCATAACATCAAAGGTGGCGGTGCTTTCATCAGGCCCACAGGCCTGGCTGGAGCAGGCCATCTCCACATCATCCCGGGCCTGCTTTTCTGATGCAGATCATAAGAGGGCCAATTTGTGATTTAGATCAAGACAGGAGGGATGATGCTGGATTTTGAAAGAGTTAATTTTAACCCCCAAGTAGGTGTGTCCCCACCCCCCGGTAATGACGGATAAAAGGAATAGATATCTCAGAAACAGAACAGACTGTCCAATGCAGCCAGTGTGCTGTTACATTAGTAGTTTCTGTAGGTGTAAAGGAGAAATATGACAAAACTCTAGATCACACAGTACAGAGTCATTTTTCACATAATATCCACTTTTTTTTTTTTTAAGCTTACAGGGTTTGACACCAAATCCATCAACACTGATAAAATATAACATAAGCCTGCACTGTAGTCCCTACATAGTACAGCTGCATTATTAGCTTTATGAGGTATAAAAAGAACATTGTTGTTTCAGTTCTTGTTGACAGAACTCTGTAATAGCACAGTTTGTGTGGCATTATACTGGTGTTGCTGGTGTCGTGTATTATGTTGGTCAGGACCATAGACTGTATATAAAGATGGACGGCATCACAGCTCCCCAAAAGTGAAGCCAAAACAAAAGCCAAAAAGGCTGCAGTATAGGTCATAAACCCCGCCTCCTCCATGTTAGCAGATGGGACATGGGCCAAACTGAAAAATCAAAGTACACGTCAAAAAAGATTTTCCCAAAGATGGTTTCTGTCGCTAATGTATGTTCAAGTGTTCATTTTTCTGATGAGTTTGGTTTTAATTAGTTATTTGATGTCATGATTGACAGCTTGTGGCGTGCCAGCGATTGGTTCAGGCGGGTGTATAGGCGGGAACTCGATACCGCGACTCCACCGTGGATCACTACTGCGCAGACTCTGGCTCCAAATTACGTCACCAGCGCAAGATGGCAGCTCCTGTATTGGGATATTTTAGCTTCATTTTTGTACAGTAGGAGGAAGCAGAGACGCGTTGTCCATCTTTATATACAGTCTGTGGTCAGGACTAAATATAGAATGAAACCATATTTGAAAAAAAAAAAAAAGAAACATAAATACATACATAGATACATGATAATAGATACATAAATGAAGTGAGTGAAGTGAAAACACTCGATTTTTTGATAATAAATAGGGCAGTTGATTCTCGCACTCTCTCCTATCAGGCTACTAGAATCGGTTGAAATGATTTTCTCTGACAGTTAGCATTTCATTTCATTTTGAGTCCCTCATTAACGGTGACACCTGCAGTTCTTTCAATTAGTTTTCACTCGACAGTAATTTATTTCCCCCGTGGCAGTAAAACATGTCACACAAGCCATCATAAACTCCCGTAGGTCGAACAGGGCTTCCTAAACACTTATAGGGCTGACTAACACTAAAACACACACTAGAAACGGACTTGAAGACATTCGCTGGCCTAGCACCAATGAGGCAAACATGCAACACTCTCTGTAGGAGAAACTCTTTCCATTCAGAATATATATGTTGTTGTGAATAATACATACTTGTCTTGTCTTTGAGTATAATACAACCCAAGCTTTTTCAATCATTTCCATAAAAAAATATTGTCTCATACTCGAGCCGATACAGTATTTTTAGAATGCTGTCTTGGAAATCTGGCACCAACTGGCTGTGTAGAAAATGCGTGTGACAATGACACACAATAACGTTTATGAACATTCATTGAACGACTAATTTATAGATAACTCTCAGATTTAAAAAGGAGGGATATGTAGCATGCTCCAAAGCAATTACTAGAAGGGGAATCGAACTGCAAAAGCAAATAAAAGATGTAAAAATGTATCCTTTGTACAAATTAAATGCTGCCCATCACTCCATCTTTCCCTCCAGGTCACACTAAGCCCCCCTCCCAGCTAGCTCCTTGCATCTTAAATCTCAGGGTTAATGGAGGCTTAAGTTGAGCTTGCCCAAGTCCCTAATAAACTGCCGTGGCAATTAAAGGAGCATATTTTTAAGGCCTAACCATGTTTCTTTAATTGTCTCGTTGTCTTTGTTGGTGGATGTGATTAATGGGCTGAGTGGGGCGAGGTACTGATTTTTTATAGGCCAGGGCGTTTAGCTGAGGTGATCAATCAGACCACCAAGTTAAGAAACACAGGCCCATTGCTCATGCACTAAGTACCCAAGATAAACTGAAGGAAAAGAGCCAGAGATATAGGCACAGACAATGTGGATTTGCACCTTTTGAAAAGAGTTACCACAGTGTGAGCCTGAAAGGACAGTGGACAACTTTATTCAAGAACTGTAGCTGGGACTGCTACAGGATGTCTGTAGACAAAAGCTGAAGATTATGTTTTTGAACTAGAGGGAACTGAATCACTAACACTGAATCATTTTGATTCAGCTGAGCTACTACGCAGGGCATCGAGATCTAAGCTAAATAAATAATTCAAATGCGCCAATAGGGTTTCAAACTACTTGTCTCCATTTCAGTCTGTGAATTTTTAAATTCCTATTTAAGAGGAGAGTGAGGTGTTGAGGGAACAAAGTTATCCCCAGTGTTTCAATGTGAGCATGTATCGAACCTGCTTCTTTGCTCATAGTGTACAAAGCAATCAATACTTCTTCCTTATGTACATTTAATGACGCACAAAACAACTTTGGCTGCATGTGTTCGCACACACATCCCTGGAAGTATGAAAGGTAAGGATAATGTTCATGCTATCATCACCATGTGTACCTCAGTGCAAATTCTGAAGTGAAAATTAATTTTAAGGAGATAGTCGTGAACACAAAAGACCTTTACTACAGATCATTTCAGGTAAAGCTGCTGGTGTGCCAAAGGTGGAAAAAAGCGAGTTAATGAATGCCATTGTCTATTTCTGAGAACTCAACCACACTAACAAATGAACCGTGAGGTCAGCATCTTGCTATTATTGATTTGAAGAGGACCCTGTTGCAGTAGAGTGAGTTCTCTTTCTGCAGTCTAAACCTGGCGCCACACATTTCTATGCCAAGACCACAAAAAGACATCAATACAAAAACAGACAAATGCCAGCACCACAGTCTGATCATCTTTGTTGCTACATCAACAATATAGAATAAATCGAGCCACTGAAACTGAGTGGACATTAGTTGGGACTGGGGACATTGTTATTGTGAGGCAGTGGGTGGTAAAAATGGAACACAATGTGGGAGGAGGCAAAAACGCAATGATCAATGCAGCGGGGCCCACGCCTCAGTCAATTCTGCAAATCTGCGATCAATAAGTGCTGATTTTGCAGCCCTACTCTGGCACAAAAACGTGACATATTCCCTGCACACAAAATGTAATGGCCTTAATTAGCCTGGTTGGATTTAGAGTACTGCCAATGATGGGCTATTTTTAGGACAGTTGACTCTATGTTTATGTCCACATTTATAGATTTAATAAGTAAACATTTGCTAAAAACTAATTGCTTGCTTGTCAGCATGTGCACAATGTCAAATAATGAATTAAAATCTAATCATAGCCATGCAGACAGATTTTGTTTTATCTGCCCCAGTTTTGAAATATCTGTCTCTGAGATTTCTGCTTCAACCCCGAAACAATGGAAGTGAATGGAATTATAGTTGTAGTGCTTAAAGCATTAAAAAGTTGAAGATTCAAAAGGAACATTTTGGCCCAGAAACTCCGTCATTGTTACTTTAGACAGTCAACAGGACGTGTGATGTCAAAGGTTTTTATAGGGCCTATTTATTCGGTAGAAAGTAGTTCTAATGAAAACTGTTCACAGTGGAGGGTTTCCTTCATATAGGAGCTGCAAAGTGTTAAAATTACTCACGAGTCTATAGATGATGCACAGGATGCACTTTCATAAAAGCACATCAGAGGATCAGTTCATTTACCCCAGTAGAGCGATGCATTTTTCCGGGGCAACACAATGTTGAGCAAATGGGATTTTAACAGGTTCCAGTAAAGTATGGATCACTGAGTATTTCACACATTCAGGGCTCTCAGTCACTTTCTTTAACAGATCTGACACCTTACATATGGCCAGATGTGAGAAAGCAGTAGAGAGAAAGTAAGGTCTGTACTGAATATGGCAGGAAAGTGACACCATAGGCAAATAGAGGTATACAAATGTATAATGGGGCAAAGAGAGCAACAGAGGAGGGTAGGAGAGAGATGAAGAGAAATGTGAAGTGAAGTAACGAAAGTATCATGAAAGACAAAAACAAGGCAGAAAGGAAGAAACGGATTTGAGATGAAAAGAAACGGACATTGGAACTGAAAAACAGCGAGACAAGAAAAGAGACAGCATTTGAAGAAACAGAAAGTGCGTCTGTCTAGAATGTCACAGAGAGAGCATGACAAAGGGGGAGAGAGAGGTGAATGAGATACAGGGGTTACATGTAATGCAATCACAGTAGCACTGTAAGAAATACTTCCTATCTGAAACTGAACATGTTTCAGAGAGGTGGTGATGGCTATGCTCATTTTTAAGGCCTCTGTTTGTGGTGGTGTAGTGGATTATACTGATGCAGTAAAATGTATGTAGGGCTAAGCGATATGGCCAAAACAATAAAATCTCAATTTTCTTTTAAAGGTTTTGGATGATTCACGATTTTAATATAAAGAATTCACTGCAAAATGCAGGAAGACTAAACCATGATTTAAACATCATATTTTTTAGGACTTCATGTGAAAGACAGTTCAGTCATTCACTTTCAGCACAGATCGAGCAGAAAAGTCTGCTCACTAATGCATCTGCTCTTGCTGTTTGTGTTTCTCGACAAGACATCAGTCTGATATTTGCAGAGAGCTGGCTAGCTCGCGTAGCTTGAAGTAGAATCTGCACACTGTTCCGTCGACTCAGGTGGCTTCATGTGTGCAGAGTATGGCCCCTCGTAGATGCAATCATTAGGTTCACTACGAGACAGCCAGAGCTAGCTAGCCACATGGAGCTGGGACAGTCCCGTAAACAGTTGCCAGACGAGATTTTCGTGACTAGCTCATGTAGCCAGCTATCATCTACAGTACTTTTTGACTGAAATGACATTTCTTGTGCATGTTAATAACTCAATTTTCATCATGTAGACATGTAACACAAAAAACTAAATTCAAATTAATTGGATACATCGCCCAGCCCTAGGTTATCTAATATTTTGTTCCACTCCACTGTACATACAAGGTGGTGACATGATGTTGAGAAATACAGAGGTAAAAAGAGGCAGGTGAAGAGGTAATGTGAGGGGACAGATAATAAGATGTAGGTGGTGAGAGGTGGACATGGAACATGAGAAAGGGAAGGAGAAGTAGAGGTACAGTTAGAGAAGAAGGGTAGGAGAAACATTGAAAAAGATGTCAAGAAATATAGGTATGTAAGCTAAAAATTGAAAAAGATAAAATAAAAGAAAGAGACCCAGAGAGAAAAGTGAGTGGACATAAGATACATATATATAAGGGGAGAGTATATATATATATATATAGGGGGATATATATATATATATATATATATGTGTGTGTATATATATATATATATATGTGTGTGTATATATGTATGTGTATGTATATATATATATATATGTGTGTATATATATATATACATATATATATACATATATATATATATATATTGTGACGGCCCAGGGCCTCTGCCAGGGCTAGGAGGTGTTGTGGTGTTGTGTTTTGTCTTTCAGTGTTGGTCCTGGTTGGAGGGAGCTGAGGCTGTCAAGAAATTGGAGGCAGCTGGCCACTGTCTTCCGGATGTATAAAACCGCCCCTTCCTGTTTGCAGAATCTTTTGGTTTTTCCCCCTCGCACCATATTGTGTGTCTGGTTCTGTTGGCATTAAGCTATTAAGCTTAAGGTTCCCGGGAGTATGTTTTTCTGTTAGTTTGGTTTTGGTTTGTTGGAGCTGTTACTTTGGTTATATTGGTTAAGTTAGATGTGTCTTTGTTAAATAAAATTCCTTTCTTTTAGTACCTCCCTGCCTGTGCTTCCTTATTTGTTATGGTCTTGGAGCCGGGTCATAACTATATATATATATATATATATATATATATATATAGTATATATATATATACATATACATATACATATACATACATACATACATACATACACACACACACACATACACATACACATACACATACACATACACACACACACACACACATATATATATATATATATATACACACACATACATATACACATATACATATACACACACACACATACACAATAAATACACCTTCTGGTAAAAAGAGACAATGGAGGCAGACAGAAAACGGACTGATTAGATGCGGGTTCAAAGTAGGCACCAAGACGTATTACTCAAACAACACCCGCATAACAATATTGTTGGCAGCATGTCGCGTGTTGTACTGAAGTTCATTATTTCAGAGTTTGTCCGGTGCAAGAAAAAAAAGTTTGTAGAACTTGGCTAGCAGCCAACTTCCATATCGCTAGCTCGCTAGCTCTCCCTCTCTCTCTCTGAAGGCAAAATAAAGATTAATATCGGATTCTACCAGCATCTGTCATTCACAACAGCTGGCATGTATGAAGGCCTCCCTTTCAGGTAATTAACTCCCTACACAACCAACTGAAGGTAGCTGATATGTGTTCCATCTACAGTCGCTAACTGGAGTGATGCACATTGTCAAAGCCTGATTATACGCATCAAATCCACTGGTTACCTTGATTAAATCTTACATAACCAGCACCAGGTTGTTGCTAAATGACTCCACAAACTTCTGTTCTGTTGTGAACATCACACATTTACATTTTGGTATTCTGCACACAGCTTTGTGTTGGAGACAATGGGACATTCAGTTCCATGAAAAAAAGATAATCGAAACGTTCGCCTCTTTACATCACTGGAATCCTTTAGAACCACCTGTTCCCATATTTATCAATACTCTCGTTCATGAACTGTTATAGGAGCAACATTTTCAATTGCAGTAGATGTCAATCTGCAATATGACGAACCACATAATGTGACACAGTAAAATAACTGCTGTTTGTCCAACTGTATTGGTTCAATTTTGATGTGACCATTATAAAATCCACAATTTGTGGATCATAAACAGGATCACGATGGGAATTATCAGTCTGCGCAACCAGTAAAGGCTGAATTAAAAAGAGACCATCTGCACTGTATATTTGCACTTGTGACTCTGCACCTCCATACGAGAATATAAGTTTCCTCCTGGGTGAAGCTTCTCTGTACATCTCCACTCCATCACCAAACTAGTCACGGTATGACACAGTTGGGAGAGCAGTGATTTCAAAGGGGATGAGAGGAGCCAGTGTGATTGGCCGTGAGTAATAATGATATGATAATAATGAGACAAGGAAAATAAAAAGAATCAAGAAGAAAGGAAGAGAATGAGGGAGACAAAAGTAGAGAGAATGTTAGTATTACAGAGAGAATTTATTCTTCCTCTGTTACTAGCTACTGTTACTGAGGACACCACAGCTAAATCACACTAGTACTTTACTGTACAAGGACTTTCACAAAGTAAATGTATGTTGGGTTTTTTAGAGAGAGGGAGAGAGAGAGAGAGAGGTAGAGAGGGAGGGAGCGAGAGACAGAGAAACACAAAAACAGATCAAAAGGATAAGTTGCTGTATTATTGAGCAATTTCATACAACCACTTCCAAATTCTCTTTTAACTTGCAGCCAAGAAGAAAGTCAATAGTACTTATCTCAACAAGTAAAGTGTGTAACTGGACGTTAACGTCTCTCCCTCCAGGGGGGGAATTCAAAGGTAATTCGTATGAATTTGTGTGTACAAAGCATTCCATTATGAAAACTGGATTTGTGAATGATTGTGATTAAATTCTAACAAGTTCCTGATGTCAGTTTGAGTACTAAGGTCCTTAACTTTGACCGATAATACACTGCTGACAGGATTTGGGTTGGGTATCAATAGTAGTAGTATATATTCTTCAATAGTAGTGTTGATGCAATACCCGAGTTTCAATACAAAACCAAACATCTGGAGTACTTTACTTTGAGGAATATAACTGTCTAAAAATGGAAAGATTATCATGTAATTATGTTTTTAAACTGCCTGATAAAATAATGACCAAAGAAAAGTAAGCCTTTGTTGCCAGCTTTTGGTAAAGTATCACAATTATTACAATTAAAATACAATTATATTCTATCAGAACTATATTATCACAGTAAACATGGCAAAGAAATAATGACATTTAAAATATTATCTGTAACAGCCCTGATTGTTTCTATTTCTTTTTCTCTTCAGCAATTGAATGTCACGCTGATCAACAACTTTATAAACTGTTTAACATACAACATAATCTATCTTTACATCCTCAAACTGGACAAGGAAAAACTCCACTGAGAGGGGAGATATGTCTTTGACTTGGCACTCGAGGTTTCTTCAACTTTGCTTACGTGCTAAGCTTTTGGGTAGCTTTTTCCACGTGTTTTTAGATCCAGATCAAGAACCACTGATGTGGTCCTGTAAAAAGAAAAAAATCACTGAATGTGATACTGCTATAGAAATAAACTTTATTTGACTTGAGGAGACCTGCAGGCAGTATCCTTAAATCTTTCCAAGGCCTTCAATTTCAACACATTTCAAATGTTTTCAGATTAGTTTGAGAGCCAATAGATACTGTATGTCAGTGTGATGAGGCAGAAAGTGCTAAGGGTGCGGTAGAGGGAGGGAGGAGGGCGGCAGCAATGACAGGTATAGCAACCGGTACGGAATGTCTATGTATGTATCAGCGCTGAGCGAAGATGGATGGCTTAAACTGCAGATATTATTACAGCTAATGATTCACCTCAAGTGGCCATTACTCGGCTACGATCTGTCTCCCTCGCTTTGAGTTTTTTCATGAGAGTTGGGGAGCTGAAAAGTGGAGTGAAGTGAGACATGGGGAATGTGTGTGTGTGAGGATGTGTGTGAGGCAGTCTGCAGTAATGTATGTGTATGTGCATGAGAGAGAGAGACTGTGAGAGCACGAGAAAAGACTGACTATCCATTTAACATCCATTCAAGTCTGCCACTATCTGACCTGGTGAAAATAGCATTTCTAAGTCTTCTGGTTTTGATAGCAATAATGTCATAGTGATCTTGTTGCTGTAGTGATTAAATAGAAGGTCAATATCTATTCACTGAATCAAGACAGAAAAAAATTGCTGCATTTGTATCGTATGTGAGATGAAATGACAGTATAGAATTGAGATTTATCACCAATTATTGGGACAAGAGCAGCTGTGTGGTACATTTTCCTTAGCTTTTCTGGTACTCCAATGAAGGTGGAGTAGGAGTAGTATTGCAATTTTATCTGTCAATGACCAGGTTTTATAAATAAAAAGCCCAGATACACACAAAAATGGCATGCAAGGTTAAAGGCAGATTATAGACACTGAGGGAGAACCACTGAACAGAACATGAGAAAGTGCTGTGCTGCTACCATTTGACAAATGCTGCTTTACCAACCCACTCTGAAGTAGAGTGACTCTAAAGTAGAGGACCCATTAAATATGGATTAGGCAGCACCATTTGACTGACTGACTGACTTGAATTTGGTTCCTGAAGAACAAAGCTTGTGACATAAGAAAAATAACTCGTCTTACACAAGACTATTTCAGTTTCATTATTCAGTTTGCATTATGGCAGTTTCAAGTCACCAGTTGTGTATGGTGGAGGGTGATGGGAGTTAATTTTTGTGACAAGTGCAGTAAAATAATGTAACTAAGGAACAAGAGTCAGAATAATTCAGCTCAGCTCTACAGGGCGCTGAACCTATTCCTGATCATTGTTTTGATTTTCCAGTAGAAAACTCCACTTTAATAAACGTCATTTCCAGCAGCAGCAGCAGTTCTGATAGACCCACTGTATGCTACCTGCCCAGCACCAAACAAAAGACAGACTAAGTTGGCTGCTAGATGGTGAACATAGCGGGGCATCTAGCAGCTAAAGAGCCAGATATTTCCCTCAGGAGTTGGTGGAGACCAAAAACAGAGCTAAAAGGGGAGTGAATATTGGACTTACATTCATCAGGTGGTCAGAAACACGACTCCAAATTAATGATAATGTTGCTCCGTAACTGATGTGTAAATAGGCAACTGTTTGCTAACAGGTCCGCCATATCAACTTTATAAGGTGATAATTAACTGTTTTTAATTCTTTTTATTTGTATTTATTGATCATTCAATTTTATCTTGCTTTTGTTTTGCTTTCTGTTATTATATTGCTTTCTGGGTATCCTGCTTTTGCTTTGTCTGTTGAAGCACTTTGTAAACTGTTTTTAAAGGTGCTATATAAATAAAATAAACAGGTCAGTGTTGTGTTTACAGCTTGTTGTGCTGCCCCCAAGTGGCCAAAAAAGGTGGTACCAATGTCCTGCTGAAAGTTTTGAAAAACTTCAGGATTGCTGCTCCTTTGATGCTCAAAAGGCTAAAAACAAAGCCTATTCTTACATATATTCACTTTTAACATTTGGTGGAATTGTCCCACTACAACAACCTGCAACAGCAGATATACTGAGCACAGCAGTTGCTACAGAATACATTGGATGCTTTGGTGCATGTATACATGCCCTTTATAATTTCACATTTATAAATGACTACTTTCCTTGAAGAGGGATTTTAAAGAAGAGGTTGGGATTTTTTCAACTCTATCCTAATACAACCCTCACAAGCCGATATGTTGAAAGAGTTACTGGTTGCTGTAATCAATTCACCTGTCCATACTGGCTGTCAAGAGCGGCTACACTGTAAGAAAGGAGTTAGCCAAATGATGTGGGTATTTTCCAGAATTATGGTTATTGCTCGGACAAAACACCGGCTATAAAACATACCTGCTATTACCGCCAGGATGAAGATACCCACCTGATTTGGGTAACCCAGACTACTGAAGCCTTTAGCTGAACTTTGAAATTCACATTTGCTCGCACTCTACGAAGGAGGCCAGTATGGAAAATAAATGTATAAAGATATAAATAAATCGGAAATTATTCTTTAATTAGCAACAGAGCCCAAAGCTCACATAAACAAACTTCACTAATACTTAGACCATCTTAAGCCATAGAAAATGCAGGTTCATTGTGTGTGTTACCTGGTTGCAGGAAGGGTGCTGACTCTGGTGAAGAACACAGATGGCTCCACGTCAACATGGACTCCCAAAGACAGCTCCCTGTAGTAGCCCTCCACTTTGCCTGCTCCCCCCGAGTACTTGAAGTTCAGCACCGCTTCCAAAGTCTGCAAAAGGACAAGAGAAGGATATAAGTTTAGATCAATCTGGTTTGATAGTATACTACATTGTTTCAATAGTGTTTCAAAGGAACATCTGTATGGGAGACTAGTGTGATTAGGGTCAGAGGTCACAGACAGCAAGTTGTGTCCTGCAATCCCATCAACAAAATAAGTTTGTTTTTAAGATCGATACATCAAAAGTCATTACAGTGAAATAATAAATGCAGTGCAGCACAGCTATTGTGCTGTTTAATGAAAAGGAAGTATAATGGTGAGAAAGCCTGAGGAGTGGGGAGGGTATGACTGGTGGCTCCAAACAGATGATTCAGAGTCGAACATGTCTCGTGAGGGTGGAGAGACCGGTGGGTGGGTGCAGTGGTTGGGATTTGCTGGCCGTGTTCCACAGTGACGGTGAGGAAAGTGGACACACAGAATTACTCAGAGGTACTCAGAGGTATTCTGTGGAGGGGGAGGCACAGGACAAGCAGCCAAGTGGGCGAAGGATGGGGAAATTAGAAGTGGCAGTTTATGGTGAGGGAGCACTAGCTGACTCAGGCAATGGGCTAAAGCGGGGTAAAGGGAGCATCCAAGGTCCCACTTTTTCTTCCTATGCAGTCTATATCATCTCGCCACATATTGCTGATGGAGGCACTGGCTGTGCCTTCGCAGAACAAATTCCACTGATTCCTTGATTATTTTCAATCTTTATCCCCTCTTGTGGGTGTGCAGAGTGTCAAGTGGAATGATTCAGAGCCTGCTGGCTAGATGTCTGGCCTATTACAACCTAATGACAGACACACACTGAGAAAAGAGAGATGAAAACATTAGAGAGGATTATTATTCTTGTAGACCAAGCACCTTAATTCTACATTTTCACTTATCTTGAACTGCATGGGCTTTATTTCTCATCATTGGTATATTTTCATGTCATACATATAATCTTTTTTTTTTTTTTCCTTGCCCTAGTCTATTGTAATGCTATTACATTTAGCCACACTAGCACTTTGGCTCTATAGATGGCGATGTTGGTCGGTCCTCCACTTTGGTCCAGACTGAAATACAGCATCTATTGGATGGATTGCCCTGGAATTTGGTACAAAACATTCATGGTGCCCAGAGGATGAATCTTAATGATTTTGGTGATCCCCTGAGTTTTCATTTAGTGCCAACTGTTGTGGTGGTAGCAGGGATAGGACCAAAGCGCAGACAGCAGAGACAGACTAGAAGCTGCTTCAAAGGTTTATTAAAACACAAAAAAGGCTTACACGAAGGTGTGGGAAGGCAGCCAGGCTGGAAGACAGACAAACGGGTAAGTCCAAGTCCGATGAAGAAAATGCTGGGAATATGCAACGGCAGCGCAGGTACATGGGCACAAAGCACGAAACTATAGGCACACAGGAAAACTAACAATGAACTGACAAGGAACAGGGGACCGGTATATATAGGGGAGTGGCCAACGAGGGAAACAAACAGGTGAGTAACTAGGCACAGGTGAAAACAATCAAAACTGGCGGAAAAAGAACAAAGACAGGAAATAAAAGGCACACAAGAAAACAAGAACTGGGATTTCAAAATAAAACAGGAAAGTCCAGAACACACAGGATGTAACAAAATCAGGACATCAGTCCAGAACACACAGGATGTACATAAATTCCACATGGGACATGACAGTACCGCCCCTTCAAGGGACGGATCCCAGACGTCCCTCAGGGAACACCAACCCGGGTGGGCGGAGGGGGTCCCGGAGGAGGGACCCAGAAAAAACAGACCTGGGGCTGGAAAGAGGCTGAACAGGACCCCTCAGGCGGACGGCCTGGAAGCAAGGCAGAGGCAGAGCAGGAACCTTCAGGCAGATGGCCTGGAGGACAACCAGACATGGAGCGCCGCTCAGGAGGACGACCAGGAGGATGACCAGACGTGGGGGGCCGCTCTGGAGGCCGGGCAGGAGGCCGGCAATGACGAAGGAGCCGCTCGGGAGGCCAGCGACGAGGGAGGAACCGCTCTGGAGGACGGGCGGGAGGCCAGCTACGAGGGAGGAACCGATCTGGAGGACGGGCGGGAGGCCGGCGACGAGGCTGCCTGTCAGGAACTTGGGACACCTGCTGTAGCTCGACAGGAACTGGCACTGGAGGCAACGGCTGTAGCTCAGCAGGAACGGGCACTGGAGGCAACGGCTGTAGCTCAGCAGGAACGGGCACTGGAGGCAACGGCTGCAGCTGGACAGGAACGGGTGTCGGCTGGACCGCCGACTCGGGAACAGGAACTGATGTCGGCCAGTTCACCAACCAGGTCCGGGGGGCAGGAGTCGGCTGGACCACTGACACAGGAACTGGATCAGGCGTTGGCTGGTTCATCAACCAGGTCCGGGGAGCAGGAGTCGGCCGGACCACCGACTCGGGAACTGGATCAGGCTTTTTCCGGGGTGTTGAAGAAGTCTGTGATCCATGCAGGAATGAATGTCTTTAGCCCAGGCGGAGTGGCCAGCTTCTGGCGTCCCACAGACATAACCACCTCTCTGTATGCTGTGTTTGGTGTCCTCCAAAAGGTTTGGAGGCTCAAGAGGTCTCTAATCAGGTCTTGAAACTCATCCAACCAACTGTCTGCTGGGTCCATTTGTGGTCGATTCATTCTGTTGTGGTGGTAGCAGGGATAGGACCCAAGCGCAGACAGCAGAGACAGACTAGAAGCTGCTTCAAAGGTTTATTAAAACACAAAAAAGGCTTACACGAAGGTGTGGGAAGGCAGCCAGGCTGGAAGACAGACAAACAGGTAAGTCTAAGTCCGATGAAGAAAACGGCAGCGCAGGTACATGGGCACAAAGCACGAAACTATAGGCACACAGGAAAACTTATGGTGTGTTCCCACCAATAGCGAAGCGAATATTCGCCTCGCTTTACTCGCTCGAGTTTGACCGCTGGATCATTTGTTTTTATTCACATTACTCGCGTGAGTAACGCAAATAAAAACAAAACAGTTTAACCGTTTTGCCCTTCTCTTCCGGGAAAAAATAATAGCGTGCCAACAACGTTTATTTCTTTTTGTTACCATGGCCGAAATAACTAATATTACTGCATTGTACCTGTTGTGGAAGTTGCCGTAGTGTTTGGGTTCATAACATCATCTGGAGGTGCACAAAGCTCGTGATTTTCACCGCCTTCCCCAGGAACTGCGTCTGGATGATAGCCGCATCCAGCAGCTGTGCAGCCATATATTTTATGTAGACACCAACAGTGTGTTCACTACAGCTCAGTTAAATTAAATTTTTTATATGCTGCAGATACCTTGCCACTGGTGACTCATTCTGGATGATTGGCTTTTGCGACACGCGAACATATCGGCTGAGTTGAAATTTTTCAACTCACACGAATAGGCGGAAGACGTGAATTTCATCTATTCGTGCCGCGGAAGTCGCGTCATTTGCACCGCCCGACTCGAATTCGCATCTATTCGTGTCTTTGTATTGACTTTGTATGTAATATCACCGCCAGAAACGCTCAATTCGCTTTTGGTGGGAACACACCATAACAATGAACCGACAAGGAACAAAGACAGTATATATAGGGGAGTGGCCAACAAGGGAAACAAACAGGTGAGTAACTAGGCACAGGTGAAAACAATCAAAACTGGTGGGAAAAGAACAAAGACAGGAAATAAAAGGCACACAAGAAAACAAAAACCGGGATTTCAAAATAAAACAGGAACTAAGTCCAGAACACACAGTATGTAACAAAATCAGGAAATCAGTCCAGAACACACAGGATGTACATAAATTCCACATGGGACATGACACCAACAGCAGATAAAACTTTTCACTTATCCAGTGAAATATCTCAACATCTACTGGGTGGATTGGCATATTGGCAAAATATTGTACACACATTGATGGTTACCAGAGGATGAATCCAACTTTGGTGATCCCATGACTTTTCCTCTAGCGCCACCATGCAGTTCACATTGGTTTTGAGTGAAATTGCTCGACAACTATTGGATGGATTGCCATGAACTTTGGTACAGACATTTATATTTCCCCTCAGGATGAATTGTGTCGTCTCTCTATTTGACTATCCAATAGCATTAAAATGCCCCACAAAAGAAATTCAATAAAAAATAAATACTAGTGCAATCATTAGGTCGAAATTTTACTTTGCCCAATACTTAGATTTATGACCAAATACCTTCAATACTAATGACATTCCCATCAGCCTCAAGCTGTATGTATAGTATAGTACATGTATAGTATAGTAGACGTACACTGACCTTAAAATCATTAGCATTCTTATTTTTAAAAGAGAAAGACTACCCTCATGATGCAGTATTTCATAAAGCATGCTTGATGTAAAGGCTGCAAATTAAAATCCTGATATCTTCTCTGAATACCACTATTTGTCTTCCCTGGAAGGTTTACGGTGGAGCCAATCTGCTTTGGATGTGGAAGAAGAGCAACAGCCCTACAATGCAGGCGAGAGACAGACTCCTGCTGCGCCGGCAACAGAATGAAAGGATCAGCACGTTGATATGAATCTCATTTGAATTGAGTGACTGAAATCGCTCAGATTCCTTGAGCAAAGACACTGGTCGGAGTCCATTTCCATTAAAGTCTATCTTTTCTCAATAACAATATTTTCTTCACTTGTTTTCTTTCTGTTTGTTAAAGGATAAGGCTGGTGTTGTTTTATCTTTTCATTATTATCAACAAATCCCATGAAAAGACAACAACCAACAATGAGTTTATCCTTCTAACTTTATTTTCTGTGTTGCCAAAGTCTGGCATTGCCACAGAACTGGTTGACATATTGCTTCATAAGAATAAACACAACCAGTGTAGTATATCTATATATTCTGACATATTTTTATTAATGGTGAGGATTTCTAATACTGAGAGCATTAAAAAAAATATATGCAAGCTTATTTTTTCTTTTGAGCAGTTGAGTGCTGTGTGATCCTGTGACTGCCTGTGTGGTACTAACAGCCATGATCCTCTTGAGGATCAGTGATTGTCTCAGAGACATTAGCAAAACAGCAGCTCGGCTGTTTTGCTAATGTCCCCCCCCCCCCCCCCGATTCCCTTTTCAAACCGGGGCCGAACCAAGCTCTTCAATCCTCTCTCTCTCTGCTCTCAGCCCCCTCAGGACCCCATTTCAATCACACTGGGCTATAAATAGACCCTGCTGTAATGAGCTGACTGTGGTCGGAGTAGGCCAGTAGCGACACACAGCCTAAGCAAACAGCCTGACTGCACACCTGCATAGACTTCACATGCATACAAACAACGTGATTAGTGAGAATGCCCAGATGAAGGTAACAGTTCGATTAAGGCGTTCGCCATCACCGATAACCAGACTGCATGAGCTGTTTTATGTTCAAGTTAATGTCTTGTAGCTTGTAGCCAACAAGCGAACAGGAAACAGCACATGTTGAGCACAGTCGTGTTTGCTAGTTGACTCGGTAATGTTCGTTTTACAGCAATATTTACCTAAGTTTTGCTAACATTAGCCACCACACCATTCAATTATTGATACACAACCCAGCTCTGTTAATGTGGTTACGCTCAAGGCCTAAGTATGCTTCAAACAAAGTGCTTGTCAAATCGTCTTAACAGGCTGCGTCTTACTTTTTGAAATGGAGGGGGACGGCACCTGACAATTATTGTAACTCTCCAAAACAGAGAATCAGTTTGCATAGCAATCGGCCAGGTGTGCGGAGGTGTGAAAGTAGGCAGGGTTTGAAATTCTCTCTTAAGCTCTCTTTTGTTGCTATGATGCATGTAAACACATTGATTGATTGGGTTTACAGACATCAAGTCATTTTATTTATTTATCTATAATAATCTGTACAAAATAAAACACCCTCTATTCTAAGACAAAGGACAGTATTCACAAGCTCACCCTGACACACTCTGAGAATAAGAAGGCCTCTCATATTACTATCAGAAACATAATGGCCAATCTCCTGCCTTTTTTAGGCCTTGAGATAACAGTGCAGTACTGTGAGAAAACACTCCAGCCAGTGCAACTCGAGTTGTGAAATGATTACCTGCTTTACATCAAAAACAATAAGATCTGCATCATAACTACACTGGGAGACCTATACATAAAGGTAATTTTTGCTGATTATTGGCACCAAACCTTGGTAACGAGTGATAGCAATTAGTTTACATAGAAGTGGGTCAGGATGTAGGTCGGCAGCGCATAATTTTGCAGTCTACTTTGCTGTAAGCCGGTTATAACTGCTCATTCTGCACCAACCCTTATCACTTGGCGGTGTATCATCTACGCAGGTCACTAGACATGGGACAATCCTTTAACACTCCTCGACCTCCACCCATTACAGGTCACAAGCTTGATGTAAAAGGAGTATAAAAAGGTGAACACCTTTCTCATACATTGTTCTCATGACAAAATAAGCATCCATTTGGACAGACGTTAGACCTAAATATGGCTCGTCTTTGCAGGTAAAATGCGCACTTTCTGCAAGCTATGATGCAATAATCCTCTTTGAATATTCCTCAATCATTTGAATGTGTTTGTGCTTGTTATGTTGTTTATTTCACATTTCTTACATGGATTAATATGACTATTGTTTAACTCCCAAAACTGTCATTGGCTGGTGTCTTCCCTGGCCTTTGTTTTATCTTAAAATAAAATACTTCTGTAATCTGAGTTTAGCTGCTAAGCATCACAGACATGACATTGATAGCAGACTCAGTATTAGACTAGCTTTTACCTTGAATGCCATCACTCCATATTTTTCTGCTGTCACAACAAAGCCTCAAAAGACTATCCATCATATCCGTCCATACAAGCACAGCATTTGTTTGACAATAGAGGTGAATTCTGAACGTCACACACAACATTCTCTCTCTTGCACATGACAGGTGAACAAAAAAAGAGAACGCAGAGGGAAGCTGAAGGCTTTTTGAATGCTTTGGCACCGAGATAACAATCCTGACACATCTTGCTGAGGAGATTATGGTACGGCCACATGTCTCCTGACAGGAATACTAAGATAAAGCATCCCAGTGACAGGTAGGTAGGGACAGGGGGCTCTCAAAATTGCATATGCTTGCGTGGTTTAGTAACTGGCACTGGGGCAATGACTAAGGTGTTTTTAAAGGAATAGTCATTTTGTGAAATTCACTTACACACAGTCTTACTGAGAATTACATGAGAAGATACCAATTCGATATCAATTTAATCAGTGTACGTTCAATACAGATGTAGCTCATTGACAGCTTAGCTTAGCTTAGTGCAAAGACTGGACTGGATCTAAGCAATGTCCACTAGAGGGACTGAATACCCTGGAAAAAAGTCATTTTTGTGCTCTTTATTGTTATTTTTCCGTATTTTTAGAAATTAATAGCTGATGAACAGTTAGAGCTATATAGCAAGTCAATCTTACAAATAATCTCTATGACAAGTGTCTTTTATTTGTCATACTAATTTCTGTTCAAGTTTTTGAAATATGAAAGGTAACTTTTTCATGCTTAACACTTTTATATAGTCAAGGTTCAGCACCAAAATGCATTATGTGTATCCTCAAACAAACCTATTGCATTCCCTACACCAAGAAGCATTTGCAAAGCTCATAAACTCTGGGTCATAAAGGCAAAAGTCTTCACTTTTTCCACCAGATTCCTTGAATAGCAACACGTTTATTAGTATAGGCCACTCCAATTTGCTCTGGAAGTAGACAGGGCACGTGCACTTTGAATAGCTAAAACCACGGCAAATGTGATACCCTAGCTGCTACCCCCGCTCAGCCGCCACACCATGAGCTGCTGACCTAGGACAAGATGGGATGAAACCATGTCTTTCACCTAAATCAGGGCCACAGACCCCTGATTGTTAGAACTAGTCTGCATTTCACCTGGCGCAAAGGTGATCTTCACGTGCCACTTATTTACAGTGCTTACTTAGATCTTTCTGGGACAGTTTGTACTTCATGTTTATATTACATTTTGTCCAACACACAACATTTTGCAGCCCCATTTTGTGATTTAACCTAGTATGACAGACACGTGTGTATTTCCATACACATATTAAGCGGTCAATGTAGCGTTAAATAAAGACCAACAGGCTTGAGGTTACCAAAGAAAGACAAATGCTTCAAAATAAAATGACTTTTGGTCTTCTCTTCCTTTCTGACAATGTTGGAGTGAGGAAACTAACACACAGTGGTAATAATTGCAAACAAAAAACAGAATTTCACCACGCTATTTCCACGGTCTCAGCAAAAGCCACAGTAAAAGGCACTGGTGTGAAACATCATTATCTTCCTGCAGACGGCCAAATTGGAAATGACGTAAAGCCCCCGTTTATGGGAGACACACTTGCAACATCAATTTCTCTCTGTTTCAAAAACATTTATTTTTCCAACCTTAATTTGGAAAAAAAAATGTGGTGAATGACATGTTCCACTAGCAACAAACATTATCTCTTTTTTATTATCCATCCATAGATCCCGGTGTTTTTATTTTCAGGAGGTTTTCCCTCATAACTGGGACAGGTGGTTGAATAGCGGTTAGACAAAAAGTCACAGTGTACTTTGATGATGTGATGAAATGGAAGTCTGTGTGCCTAATTGTCCTTAAAATGAGGCTTGACCCCTGCTTAGGTTGCATCTGCCTAGTGGCAGGGAAGTAAGCCCGCCAGCCAAGAGAGCTATTTAGTCGCCTGGTGGCCCCGGCTTCTGCGGAAAACTGAGAAATGACTTGAGGGCATTCAGATGCAATATGTCCATTTGGAGAGCTGCTGGGACTGCCTCTCTTATGTACACCTGGCTGTCAATCACTGAGGCAATCAGTTGGGCGCCCCAGGGTTCGATCTTGAGGGGAAACGGTGAGAACTTAAACAGCATCCTGGATATAGCTTTATATCTAGCTGAGGAAGTGAAATACAAATCAAGTACTGAGTGGGACCAAGTTGTCTGCTGTCTCCACAGATAAGTGGGAGAAACAGCCGTATAGCATTTTTCCTGTATTCCAGTTCATTACTGGAGTCTGGTTGTGATGGCCTCTAAAAGCTTTAAACTTGATGCAATATGCTTGCAACAATATGAGCAAATGAGATCACTGTGCTGCCTTTGATACGAAGCTTATCGATGTATAGCATCAACCTTCTTTGGGTCTGCCTGTCTGTGCTTTAGCTAAGAGGCACTTTCATTGTATTTGTGGCCTTGAGACAGCTTGACATTATCATGTTTCTGCTGTGCTTGTTGGCAACAGATGATTCATGAGAGAAGAGGGCAGGAGGGCTGATAAGAGCGAATATGTTCTCTATCAGTCCCATGGTGTAATGACTTAGCAATAATCGCTGGATGATGAGGAGCGAGGGCGCTATGAACAAGTCTGTGTTGATTTGACAGCTGATGGGGGTTAGAGCATCTAAAACTGCTCAGTAACAACCAGGCCGCATGCAGAGCAAAATAGCTGACGCAGCCGACAGGGGAAAAGGATTTTTTTTATTTTAAGGAAGAGAGGACCAAGTGAAGCACATACGTTTGCATAGCATGGGTATAATAACTTCACCAGCTCCAAAAGCGCCCCCAAAACCAAAAGCCTATCTGGAACAGCTCCGAGCCGGTCCACTTAATGATGGTCCTGACATTTCTGCCCACAGCATTTATAATGTCACGCTCTGCACCCCCTCACAGTTAGGGTTTGCCTCTGATGTGGCAATTAGAATGGGAGGCATTTTAAAGAGTGGGTGAGCAACCTGTCCAACTATGAGGAATCTGTGACAAAGGGGGTTATGGGATGTCAAGCTCCAATTATTATAGCAGATAGAGGGTAGTAAAAATACTGCCACAAAATGTGAAGAGCGCCGTGCCGACATTAATTCCCTCCAGCAGCTGTACTCGTCATTTGTTGCCTAGTTTTGAAGTCTTAATCATTTGTTTTCATACTATTTTTATCCCTTGTGTTTACGTATTTTATTGACTTTTATCTATTATCTACCCAACTGGACTTTTCGAGCTCAGATATATTTTCTAAGGCAGACTTTTATACTAATGCAGTCTAATACAGCAGTCCTGCAAAAATTCCTGTCTTCATAAAGGTTATAACGTTCAGTTTTTGTTGTGTTGAGTGTTTTAGAGAGGTGATGATTCAACTGTATGATCATTTTGGAGGACGCAGTTTGTGGTGCTGTTGAACTTTATAGCTCCCTGTCCAAAAAAAAAAAACAGGCACACACCCTATGAAAAGCAATTCTGTCACACATTCAGTGTAAATAAGTAATCTAACAGAAGCTTCAGTGGCTTAGCCATATACTATAAATGTATTTCCCTCATCAGTGCACTACAATTTTGCAGTGAAGATTGACCATGATTTGACGCCCATCTGTTTTGACCAGTTCAACAGAGCACTACACACTGGGCACCTGACTGACTTTCTGCACTTTAATTAGAAGAGAAAACCCACATAAAAATCACACAAACACCTTTTATTCATGTTGTGCTGGTCTGTTTCAATTTTATAATACATTCCCCAGCCAGTAGACACATCTAAATATTTTAAAAAAAAAATGTCTGTGAGGCAGAGTAAATATTAATGCCTTATTAATTCTTACCATTCACAACAACTTGCATACTGTATGAAGGTTTTTTATTTCAGCTAATTATCTCCCTTTACAGTCACCTGAAGGTAGCAGGTACATGTTCCATCTACAGTCTCTAATTTGAATGACACACATTGTCAGTCTGTGGTTATACACACCAGATCCACTGCCCAACCAGCTCCAAGCTGTTGGAAAATAGCCACACCAACTTCTGTGCTCTTGTGCCCATCGCACTGGCTGGTTATGATTCATTATTCTACACAGTTTCTTAGTTTATTCAGTGCAAATCAACAGGAGTGTTGGAGATGGTGACATCCTCAGCATATACGGGACACACAGTTCACACAGTTCCGTAAAAAAATCATAAGCTAATTAAAACTCCTCTCTCCTCTTTGCCTCACTGAAACCCTTCAGGACTGCCCGTTCCCACAAATCCATTCTGTATCCTCATCCAGCAACACCAGGTTACCAGGGAAACAGCTGCGTAGAGCTTGTACAAATATTTAAAAACATGGCTCCCTGGTTGGTTAGAACACCAGGGTCATCATAACCCTACAGTATCATGGCCTTGGTATAACCTCATCGTGTACTCCTATCACATTTGAATACTGATGTGCAACCTCTACATACACTTCAAACTGTGGATGATAATGATGAGCACTCAATTAACTGCCATTAAGAATGTGAATGATCAAGAATATCTTAACCAACAACAGGCAAAGTTGACATTATTGGAGTATCCACAGACGTCTGTCCCATCCATGCAGGTGCTTGCAGTAGCTGACGTAAAAGGCTGTCGTATGCTTCTTTTACCATTCCTCCCTTTCAATGGTATCCCTTGCAAAACTCATGTGGCAAACTTTCATGAACAAGAAGTTATAAGTCATGACATAGACATACTCTTGTTCTTAAATAAAACCAGTAAGACTTGATTGAGTCTGTTGTCAGGAGATCAGGACAGCCTAATGAATCTCATCCCCACACCTTGCATTTCCAACTGCTAAACAATGAAAGATTGAGCTTAAAGCTAATGATCACAAGAGACTTTTGGTGAAAATGCTATAAAGCCTCATTCTAAAGCACACAACACTGTTTATTTTAACTGATTGTGATCAGGGTACGCCAGCTGCTAAAAACCAATCCATCGTGCTCTGCTAAAACACTGCAACCTATTCTTAAAGGCTATTTAGTATTATACTTCCATAAAGTTGGGGGAATTAAGAATGGTTAAAATCAAAGCAACAGAGGCTGAGACATCCTGACTTTCAGACTAACGTAGGTAAAGCCTACATTTCCCATAATACAGCCAAAACGTATCTTTTGTTGGACCCTCCCTGTCTGGTAATTCCACATATCTTTCAAACTCCACGTCCCCAGTTTGTGACATTTTGCACACTATATCACATCTGCTGTTGGTTGGTGCTGCTCTTTGTTAAAAAAGGGGACAATAAGTTTTTCATGCTGCAGATGAAGAGATATGCTGTCTGAACTTTCCTGCCACAAAAGATCCATACTCAAAATCTGTTTAATGGTATTACACAACACTCAACAGAGGGCCATATAAAAGTTTGTAGGGGAGGCTTATGTGACAGAGGGAGACACTCGAAGGCGTTTCTTTGCTTTGCCTTACTTGTTTGTCTTTTTGTACTGTATTGAGGGCAGTCAGTTAAGAAGCTCATAACACAACTGTCCTTGATTAATTAGTAGAACTCTCTACAACAAAGGTTGTTGTGTTTACTGTTTTACCTCTATTTAGTTGTGACAAAGAAGTACATTATCATTCAAATGTAATCAATGCAAAAAATTGTTCAAATGTAAAAATAATGATTATGAGAGAATCAAACTAAATGAAGATTGTAGCAAGCCAACCTCCATCTAAAATATGACCTATCCTTCATGAAAACGATTATACTAGATAATCAGATTCACACTTTTTCAATTACTGTTTTACAAGTTCTATTCTATGTCATGCTCTGGCTGTCCCTCCTGAGCACCTCTCTCCCCGCCCCTGTGTGCCTTCCCCTGGTGTAATTACCCTGATGTCTCTCACCTGTGTCTTGTTAGCGTCCTCCACCTGTGTATTTAGTCTCTGTGCTCCCATGTCTGTTTGCCAGTTCGTCTTGTCCCATTGTCCAAGCGTGCTAGCTCTTTCTACAACAGCTAAGTAGTTTTTCCCCGTGTTCTTGTGTTTTTGGGATTTCCTTTGTTACTTTGTTGGCATTTTTTCCATAGTCTTTTTGCTCCTTCCTAGTGAAGTGATTTTTTGTTTTCTGAGTCTGATTTTGGTTTCCAACTTTGATTTTTGCCTTTTGCCCTTTTTTTGGCAATAAAATCTTGTCTTTTTGTACTCCTGTGTCTGGGGTCTGCATCCTTGAGTCCGTGCTCGTCGTGATATTCTAACAAAATGTTCTCTAAAATAATTTAATATCTGTCACCCAGCAAAATACTTTCACCAGGTCTGTCAGAATTTCTGACTGGAGAAATATTAGATGAAGAGCATACTGCTAAATGTCTGCAGTGGGAGTGAGGGTTGTAAACTCGTACCACTATGGGATTAAAGAATTGCAAAATGATCAAATTTCAGCTTTCAAATTCAGGACAAGAACCTACCAAATACACGACTAAACCATGCCTAATGTTAGTAGTGTTTGGTTGTTGAGGCTGGTCATGTCACATAAAATGAAAACCCAGGTGTGTCTGCTTTATGCGTATAAGTACTTCCTGTAAATTCTCATAATAAAATAACTATTTCATCCAGAGTAATTTGATTCCTTTTCTGAGCGTTGCCTAATTCACTTACATATGGTTATCGGATTATACGTTGTGAGTCATAACGGGAGAGGAAAGTGGACGAACAGCAACAATTTTGTCAAGGGAGAGTGGCATCTGTCCGAGATGAAGACTGGCTACTGCACGCGCATACACACACATGGTTTTTTCTGTTCCTGTGTGATCAGAGGTAAACAGAGGACCCACGGGTGCCTCAGACACAAAACGGCTGTCCTTTTATGTAACCCTGTGGTCCTGTGCAGGTGTCTATGGAGTGAAAATAGTCTCAATATTATTTGTAAATGTGTATTCCATGATTTGTAACTGAAAAACAAGATTTGTAACTGAAAAAAAAAAAGATTTGAAAATATTTTACTTACAGACTTTTAACTTCAGCTTCTCAGATCTGATCCTTTTCGCTTTCAAAAAGCTTCCTGCGCATACAAATGTCTGGTGTTACGCACGGATCAGGTTACCTATAAATGTAAATATATGGTTTAAATAAGCTACTGCTAGGTGGTAGAGTTGTTCTGCTGGGAAAACAGCCAGTCCAGGCAAAAAGCGGATGCCGGCTGAACCTACCCCTAACCACCGAGGGACGACGCTACAGGAAACACAATTCTAACAGGAGGGGGAACGGGGGAACGGGTTTCCACACAACACCATTGTAGCGTCGCCCCTCGGTGGTTAGGGGTAGGTTCAGCCGGCATCCGCTTTTTGCCTGGACTGGCTGTTTTCCCAGCAGAACAACTCTACCACCTAGCAGTAGCTTATTTAAACCATATATTTACATTTACAGGTTACTGTATAGAGTCTGTGGTTGGTAAATGCATGTGCTCTAATCGAGGGGCGACAAGCTATTCTGTCTATTTAGAAAAACGTCTTTCCCACTTTGAAACTAAACACGAATATGCCGAAAGCCCAGATGTCCCAGTTTTCCACCAGCATTTAAACGCATCATGCATTTACGAATCTGTGGAGCTGGGACCAGCGTTAAAATAGTCTCAAAATCCCGAAAGCGAAAGTAACCTGATCCGTGCGTAACACCAGACATTTGTATGCGCAGGAAGCTTTTTGAAAGCGAAAAGGATCAGATCTGAGAAGCTGAAGTTAAAAGTCTGTAAGTAAAATATTTTCAAATCATTTTTTTTCCAGTTACAAATCATGGAATACACATTTACAAATAATATTGAGACTATTTTCACTCAACAGGTGTCACACCATTTACCAGCTGGAGGGACAACAAGGAGAAGCCTCACGTCACCCCTTGCCCCCACTGCTGTTCTTATAGTATATCAACAACCAGTCAACCATGCAGAGGTGAAGTCAGCTCCAAAGGAGGGACAAGCAGAGCTGAAAGGTAGAAGCTCCAAAGCCTGAAAAAAAAAAAAGATAAATTGCATGGACGATGCAGACACACATTTCTATTACTACACACAATAACCTTTCAAATGAAAAAGCAGGTGTGCTGGATAGTGAAGCATGCTGGTATATAAACATCCTGTCCAGGGTCACTGTGGTGCAGTTGAAGGTGATCTGATCGACACCGGTTCAGCAAATGGAGCCACACTTGGCCTGGCTCACTGGATTTCACACATGGATTCAAGTCCAGTAAGCATGATGAAATGCTTGATTGTCTACTAATTTCATCCGCCGGGCTTGCATACACCAGCAATTCCACACACACACACAGACAGACAGAGAGAGAGAGGCCAACAAACAGAACATTATCATGACCTTCTGGGGCTGGGACTGAATTTTACACTAAGGCTCATTTACTTGATCACTGTAGGTCTTGTTGTTCCTTGATATTTTTGGACTTGTATAGAGAACAAAGTCTTTGAGCAGAGAGAGTGCAAACTAACTTTCCATAGTACATTCTGACTTGTGACCTAACCTTTACAGAATAAAGTGCTGCATGAATGAGTCCTAAAACCCAGAAATGAGTTAGCATTTTTCCACTTCTGGTTCCCTTGTCTTGAAGTCAATGGGTTTTTTGAGTTTTTGGTTAGATGCCTGAAATAAGGTCTGTGGTTAACACAAGCTTAAGAGATTTTCACGTTTTGTTCTACGACATAAAATACGGCAGTAAATACCCCACTTGTGAATTTTGAAGCTTTTACGTGTGTTAAAAAAGGCAGTTGCTAACAAGTGGCTAAATGAGACTACAGAGGTTGTCGGGGACATTAAACACAGAAACTCATCTACTCACTCGTCCACCTTTACAGCCTTGTTGTGTTTATACTCACACTCTTGTAAAGTATTATACCAAATACCAAGTTGGAAGCTTAGTGGTGGTGTTCATTTGTGAAGATTACCTTGCTGAACAAAATGTTTGATTGTTATTGTGGTTATGTGTCTTTATGCTTCTCTAACTATGGCAAGTCCACCAATGTATTATCGCTAAGGTTGCAACTAACGATTTCTGTATTTTCATCATCAGCTAATCTATTGATTATCCCATTGATTTATCTTTCAATATAAAACATCTGTAAATAGTAAAAATTCCTGTCACAATTTCCCAGAGCCCCAGGGAACGTCTTCAAATGACTTGTTGTGTCCAACAGTCCAAAGCTATTTAAATTTAAATGATATACAGAAAAGAAGCAAATCCTCACATTTGAAAGGCTAGAACCAGGGAATGTTTGGCATTTTGCTTGGTTACTATCAAAATAGTTGAGGCTAGATACATTTCTTGATTCTTACTTTCTTAATTGACTAATTGTTTCAGCTCCAATTACCTGCATAGTATCTTGAAAACAAGCACTCGAGCTTGTTCTGAAATCTGTTATTTCGTAAACCCACTACATTTCCTTTGGAAAACATGGCAATTTCATTTCAACTGTACTAAACTTTTGGCCATAAAGCAGTAACCTCAAAGATTTTCATTTAAATAAATGTCTGTTAAGTCACTATCTATCGCCGAATGAGGCAACACAATGGTGATTGTGCCTATGCATTTGCAAAGCCCTTGCATTTGCATTATTACAAACTGGGTGTTGGTGGCAACATTCCCAGAAAAAAATGCTGTATTAAGTTACTGCTAATGCAAACCGAACATTTCCTACTGCTGCAGCTTCACTTTAAAAGCATTTGACTGGCAAAATACGAGTTGAGGAAATGCAATGTGCCTGTCAGTAAGATTACCACTGACCGCTATCGTTAATCAAAAATGCATCTGCAAAACAAGACAACGATCATTTTCGACATTTTTTGATAGCGGATCAGTTTGAAATATTGCAGGGAGTAATGCAGCAAAAAGGAGCAGCCACAGTGAGCTCTTAGATGAAGAGCTGCAGGCGACAGGCTGCACACCTCCAACTTCTCAGCAATGTAACCATTCCTTTCACTGTGCCCTGCTGTTCGCAGACACGTGCCGTGTGCAGCATAAAATCAGATCATGGTTGCTCACGGATGGAAAAAGGCCAATTATTGCCTGACTTATTTATTAAAATGACAATAGTTTGTTTTGCTGCCCCCAGAATTCTGTGACCTGTAGTACTAAACCTCACTTGCTGTAGGCCTACCACCAGTAACCACAGGCATCGCCAAATCAACCAGGACTGAAATGTTAAGGATTACAACTTTAAGCCTGTCTGTCAACTATGAACATAATTCTTTATTTGAATTTAACGTAGGGACATTAAACCAATGAACGAACTTGGCTGAAATATGCCAGAGGCTACTTTGATTTGAATAAATATAATGACTTAAGAGGAAACAGGCTGACATTTTTCACCCTCCTCAGACTAGAATAACTTATTTCCATGTTAAGTTCAGCCTCACCATATATTTTAGTGTGAGATGATAAAATCTATACAATTATTGCATTATATAATACATACACAATAATTAAAAAGCTAAAGTTTATATTTCAGTACTTTCTTTAAACAAGGACAGCCCTCTAAAGAGATCTCACTGAATTCCAAAGAGCCACGAGGCAAACCAATCTCTGCCTGTCTGGCTGCAGCTCATAAAAAGCTGCCTGGGAGCCCAGACAGAGTTGTATTTTATATGAACAGTAATTAGGAAGACAAATTCAAAAACTCAGTTATCCCTGGGGTTAGGGTCTTAATGGACCAGATCATTTGGCCATCAGTTAGAGACAGGAGGCCTACAGTGCCACATCACAGTGTTAGCATTGACAGAGCAGCGACAGGTCATCGGGGACAAGATGTGCGGCGCTGACTTGTCTTCTCTGTCTCTTGTAGATGAGAACATCCAGGATGCAGGAGTTAAACACTAAATAAAGGGGCCGGTGTCGCTGCCAGGATGACGTGCCCCTTGCCTGTTGCAACTACAGTCTAAAAATGTGCGATAAAGTGGCACGCTGACTTGCTGCCAACGCTAAGGTCAACGCTAATGCCGACCGCAAGGCGGGCCTGCAGGTTTGCTGACTCTCACAGGAAATCAAGCACACCCTCTCACAGTTCACTCAAATATTAACAATCCTCATATGAGCAATACTGATATCCAGCAGCCAGCACCTACAGGAAATGCTAATCACAAAGAAAATATAATCATAAGAAAAATTAAAGCCTCACATGCAAATCGCATCACTCAAAATTTGCGGGAGTTTTGCAGAAAGAAATAGAGTGAATTATACACTGTATTATCGTGATTGTAATGACAACCCTGCTCGAGAAAGAATGAAGCAAGTAATTACATTTGGGCTTACTGAACTACTACCCAGGGCATGAAAGAGCCAGCAGCAGGCCTTGCTGCATCTCCGTCGGAGAGCGATAGAATAAGGAATAGAAGCAGATGCAGCATCCGCAGATATGGCAGATGCAATGAGTATCTTCTCATATGTGACTCTCGCACAAGCAGCAAAAAAACAAAAAAACAAAAAAAAGAAAGATATCCGCATACCATACCAGAATCAGCTCCTCAGTGACACATCCCCCACCACAAACCCCATCCATCTTCTTATTTCTCCTCACTCATGCTTCCTCCTGTCATCTATCACCAAGGCACGGGGGGTGTTGTTGTAGCCTGAAGACAACAGGCAGCCATATACAGATACACTGGAAAAAAGCAGGAGGGGCACAGCTGTGGTTTGCAGCTGTAGCTTCAAACTCCAATCAGTGAGGACTGTGTATTGCGGACAGGTAAATTAAGCACTCGAGATTAAACGGCTTGTAGGAATAAAAATGTTAGCAAACAGCCGGTGACTGTGGCAATGCGGGATGCGTTGGTTTTCTGTGTGTGTGTTCCTGATGATGATTATGCCTTTTGATTAGTCTTAATTATCTCACATTCCCTCTCTCTCCTCTCCGCAGCCACCTCCAGGCAAAGCAAAGACACTTGGAGCTAGAAAACTTTCCAAGACCTGATGCCAAAATCTAAAAATAGACATACAGATAGTGGCACGCTACACCAAGCTCACCATCCCGAGGGGATGGAGGGGGGATATATAGTCCCCTTTACTATGATGGTTCACTCTCACAGCTCTGTTGTTTTCATCCGCAGCAAAAATGCTCTAAAAACCCACTGTACACTGTTCAGCACCATGCAGCTGACAGACAGTCAGTCAGTTAGCTGGTGAACATAGTGTAGCATTTAGCAGCTACAGAGACAAATATGTCCTTCAGGAGCTGGTAGAGACCAGAAACAGCTAACAGAAGAGTGAATGTCTCCAAATGAAAGCAAATGTTGCTCCGTAACTGCTGGAGCAACTGTTTGATAAGAGGTTCACCATATTAATTAAAAGGTGATGATATGTCAGTGCTGTGTTCACAATTTGTTTCCATTGCCCCCCAAGTGCCCAAAAATATCAGTTATTGCAGGTTTAGCTAACCATGTTGTGATTTATTGCAGAGGACTAAAGACATCAGAAAATATGTTTGGTCCTACTTTGCAGTGCGCTAAAGTAACATCGCGAAAACGCCTTTCCACCCGGGACATTATATAAAATATAAAATTTGAAGTACCTCCAAATGCTTTCTTTTATTTAAGATGAGGTTTGTAGAATGTTTCCTCTTCTACAGCAGAGCTAGCAGCTACACTCAACAGCATATTTCATGCTTCATCGACATAAAAAAATAACGTTATTGATGTACAAGAATCTGTTTTTTGGAATTTGTGAAAGTTTGAAAGAGTTTGAAAGATTTGGTGATTTTCCTCCCCCGACCTATTTATCAGACATGGAAAATTCCAAATACTCAAAGTTCCAAAGATAACTGTTTCGGGAGTAAACGACTTTCATCTCAATTCGGATGAATCTTCCATCTATCCATCTAGTTCTCTAGAACACACAAACACACACAAAGCTCCACTTCAGTGTCCCTGTAGTTATTCCAATCCTATCAATCACCACAATAAGCAGTTGACTTGAAAATATAAAGAGCTGATGGAGCTCCAAGGCAAGCACAGTTTGCTGATGGAGATAAGATGAAGAAACCACATCCAGCAGAAAATGGCCATAAAACAAAGTGGTTACACCATAAACCAATAACATGACTCAGTCCATACAGAAATCACTGGGATGTCGAGGAGACAAGCCTGCAGAAACCTGCAATTAGAAACCTGAATTATGCTATAATCATGAGGGATATGAATAATCACGTTACTCTACATTCCATCCAAAAACATTATATCTCAGTTATTATCACAGCACTAATGTGCGTGTAAACATACTCTGTAATTACCTCAGATTTAGGTAGGAAAATTAGGGAAATAAATGTAAGACTTTATTGTTATGGTTTGCTCCATTGTCCGACTACAAGTACTACAAGACTACAAGAAAAATGAACAGAAACATGAGTCTTCTGGACTCTGTACCGTTAAAAATAACTCAGGCCACTTTGTTCTTCCATAGGCAATGAATCAGCAGCTAATCAGTAAAGATCAGCTTTCAAAAACCAATAATCATTCAAATAACATACAAGTGAACATAACGTTGGTGGTGAACAAGCCAAAAGAAGGAGAAAAGAAGGAGCAGTTTTAATCCTGAGCCAAGAAAAAGAAAATCATTTCGTTGTTCAGCTGGAGTTTCACACTTGGGCAGACAGCTGTGGCAGTTATAAATATCTGCATCATGAGCCGGGATCTGTATCCGTGAAGAGAGCTGAACTGCCATCGGCATGGCTGGGCTTCTAAAAATAGCAGCCTGGCAGGCAGGCAGGCAGGCAGGCAGGCAGGCAGGCAGGCAGCCGACTCTGCCTCTGTCTCCACTGGATTTGATTAGCCCTGAAGAAGCTCTGCCCCCCACAACAATCTGTGTGTGTGTGTGTGTGTGTGTGTGTGTGTGTGTGTGTGTGTGTGTGTGTGTGTGTGTGTGTGTGTGTGTGTGTGTCAGCATGTCTTGTCTGGAGGCCGGCTTCTCTCTCACTGCACACAACCACAGTCGCACTCTTCATCGCTGACAAAATGCTTACATCGGCTTTTCTGAAGTGTGATCCAGTCTTCCTACTCTCGCTTGCATGTGTAAGGTTAATATCTTGGCATATATACAGTGACTTGTGTTTGCCGACAATCTAAAAACAAATAAAACCTTGTTAAAATTATGATAGAGCAACTCTGTGTTGTGTTATCCAACACAAAAGGTAACAAAGAATCAAAGTTGGCTCTTCTTTTCCCAAGGGGAGCTGCAAAAGTCATTACTATGAGAGCTGAAATTAAACTGGGACCAGCATGCCATCATGTAATAGGGATCTTAATAATTTGAATGATTATTAAAGCCGCACTTATTAATATTTTTAATCAAATAACTATGTTAAATGTTAAAGTTGTCGCTCGCAGTGACAAACTCACAATGTTTTATCACCAAACTTAGTTTCTCTCAGCTCTTCATGCGTTTTTGAGGTAATTGTTAGCTGCTAATTGGTTTTCTGGCCCACAAACTCTGCTCTCATCAACCCCGTTTCTGGCTGCAGCAGACGGCTGTTTTCAGTAAAAAGCTCTGATACTGTAAACTAGACCTGCAACGATTATTATTTTGATCAATCAATCGAATAAATTATCATTTCAGTCATTTTTAAAGCAAAAAAGTCAAACATTTGCTGGTTCCAGCTTCTTAAATGTGAGGATTTGCTGCTTTTCTTTGTCATTTATGACAGTAAATGAAGAGTCTGTGTTTTGGACTGTTGGTCGGACAAAAGAAGCAATTTGAAGACGTCACATTGGGCTCTGGGGAATTGGGATGACCATTTTTCACAATTTTCTGACATTTTATAGACTAAACCATTAATCATGAATGAATCGGCTGATTAAGCAATAATGAATATGATTATAGTTGCAGCCCTACTGTAAATCCACTGTACGCTACCTGTCCAGCACCAAAAAGCACACAGACAGTTAGAGACTAGCTGGCAAAAAAACGCGGAACATTTATCAGCTAAAGAGCCAGATTTCCCTCAGGAGGTGGTGGAGACCAAAACAGAGGTCACCAGAAACATGAGTCCACAATCATGATAATGTTGCTCCATGTCTTCTGCATGTAGAAATGGGCAAGTGTTTGCCAACACATTCACCATAGAAATCTTACAAGGTAAAAATGTGCCATACATTGTACTTTCAGTTTGTTCCACTGCCCCTAGTGGCAAAAAAATTAATTAATGTAGCTTTGTCAATCTAATTTACAGCAGTTTTTCTGCACTTCTGCAGACTCTGGGTTATTTCCACAGGTATTCTGCCTTTTTATGAATTATCCATATCAGATAATTACTAGTTGGGCTGTGTGTAATGGTTAAAATCATTATCATGATATCAATAAGAACTATTTTCAGTTATCAACATATACTGTATCATGATATGGCAAATGTATGTGGAGCTGCAACTAAAAATTATTTCATGATCAATTATTCTATTGATTCTTAAGTTAATGATTACTCAGTCAATTAAATGTCATAAAAAGACCAACAGTGTCCAAAGATATTCAACATACAATTATATAAAACAGATAAAGGCAGAAAAAAAATGTTATCTTTTATCTTTATCATTTTAAGAAGCTGAACCCAGCAAATTTTGAGCATTTTTGCTTGCAACATGTTTTTGATTATCAAAATTATTGCACATTCATTTTCTTTATATTAATTAACTGTTTCAGCTCTGAATGCATGCCAAATAATTTCAAGCAAATGTAAGTATTTCTCAATTTTTCCCGGGATCCACTATAACCAACTGAAAGAACTCTGAACGTTTCTGAAGCCCACTTTGAGAGCCACTGTCAGAGATATTACTGCAGTGTCCACTGCAGTAATATCTTACAAATGACCACCTGAAATGGGACTATTTCATTTCATATTTGGCTGGGTTAAGGGGTGCACGTCATACAGAAAATTGTGCACTCTAACACCCCTGATGCTGGCAGTAGGAAGCCCAGTAACAGCCTCCTCTCTCTCATGCTGTTTGCTCTCCGGCCTCAGAGGAACACGCACATCTACGTTGCAACAGCAATCTCTATTCAGCAATAACATGGCATGATGAACAGGAAAGTAAAACTGTACTGGATGCAGCTTCGCAGTATTTGGCATTTTGAGGATAATCACTGGGCGTGTCTGAGGGGCCGGCCTATTTTAGTATCACAGCTTCACTTGAAATGCCCTCGATGACATCTGTCCAGTGAAGACAAGTTCACAGGAGGGCTAAGTGAATGAGCAGGACTGCACACCGGCCAGTGACTCATGGGTAATCACAAGGGTAGGATTACGGTATCCCCTTCTTTTCTCTTACTGCCAGTCTGTCACTCAAATCACCCCTCACATAAATCCCCACCAGATGGAGTTGGTGGTCCAAATCTCCATAAAACCCTGCATCTGCTGCTGGTTCAGTCACGTGCACAGATACTCCAATGGGGACGATCACAGCAGAACTTTGTATACGTAATAAAGGCAGGTCAGGCAGGTGGAATGAGACACAAAGCAGTGGTGGCACAGTAGCTAAGAAACCAAGTTGTGGAAGTGCCCTCACTCTCCTAGGGGATGAGTCATTGAAAATGTGTAAATAATCGGCAAAACCAACACGTCTGAGCAGCCAGACCTCCTTCCTTCACCTGCAGTGGATCCATCCCACCCTGACAGCACGCACATTTTTTCAGGCCCACAGGCATTCGCAATTTGGTGGGAGCATTGAAAAACGGGTGCTTAGATTGAGCGATGAAAGGTCAGTGAGATAAAAATGTTGACTCCTCCTGTGCTGATTACAGATCAGTCGTGATTGATTGCACTTACTCATAGTCTGCGAGCTCAAGTATACATGCCAAGCAATGCCAGTGCCAAAACAGTGAATAGATACTCACAGATCACATATACAAAACATATATAGAAAGAATATATAGAAAAGGTGTGTAGAAAGTCAAACCTGAGCAATAAAAATGGCCAGATTTGGTTTAGGTGGTCAGAAATGGCTAAATTCACACTTAATTGGACCACGTCAGGTTTAGATATGCAGGGAACACCCTGCTTCACAGCCAGCCAGTTTGGCTAGAAGGTTTTCAATTTCCGGTGCATCTGTCCATCCATCCTCCCAGCCAAAAGCAGTTATTAGCAGCTAATACACATTTTCTCTCATTCTGTCATGCACACACACAAATCAAGAGCCACATAACACTAGCAGTATGCCTATTCAAAAAGCACTCTAACACATGCAGAGACATATCTCAAAAAGGTAGCAATACAAGGGGCAGAAAGGTTCACAGCGATGTCTTCAAGCAACATCTCAGCACTTCCTGTCACAGATAGAATCAGGAAGATCGGCTTGTTAGGAAACTGTCTGAGGATGAAGGCAGTTTACAAAGGTTCCATAGGGTGAAAAACGTTTTTTTTCATTGCCTTTTCCATAAATGTGGGTCGCTGCTGTGTCTACCAACACAGAAAGAGAAGACAGACAGAGAAGTAAGACAACGAAGAAATATGGAGGAAAGGCATTGCTGGTGTTGCCTAAGCAGCTTTCCAGGAACAACCATATTGCTTGACAAGAACAACGATATTGGACGAATCTGTAAAAACACACATTACCTTCAGTGACAACATTTTTACATCCAATGCCAAAGTTTTTAGAATTCTTGCTTTCTACAATACCTGTGCGTGCCAACTGGTATCGTTAAGGTTGGGTAATGGTTAATAAAAAAGGTGAATATTAATTACAAATCTGTGACAGGAAGCAAATTCCGGTCTCCTGCATGACAATCTGACATGCCACACGCCAAACTCCCACCTTGACTTCCACACCCTAAGGGTGCTGTCACACCTGTTTCCCCTCATTTTCTGGTTTAGTTGGTTCACACCAAGGCGGAAAAAAATTAGGCATTGTAGCCTTTCAGTTTTCGTCTGGTTCGTGTTCATACTGGCTGTTTAAAACCAAACAAACAAAGAGGAGTAAACATGAAGTCATACAGACTGACAGGTAACTCGTTGATTGGACCTTTTTGGTGACTGTCATCCTGCATCATCAGCGCTACGTGACCCCAAACAAGGAAATTAAATTCTGTTTAATGAACAAGTCACGCAGCACTTAAACACATTGTATATGTTTGTTTATCTTCTCTGGTGTCACAAAAACCTCACCAAGAAATAGTCGAGACTGCACCTGGTCCTTGCATTAATAATGAGGAACAGGTAGAGATGGGACAAATGAGGCGTTGTAACGTGACGGGATGATAGATAGAAAAGTAACTCCTTTTTACTTTCTGATGTAGCGGAGAAAATACCCGCACTCACATGCTACCGCTCTTTTTTCTTAAACAGATTGCTTAAAGGATCGCTTTCTTGACCGTTACTGATCAGCCGATGGATTTAATAGTATAATCTTTTGAATTCATGCTAAAATCACAGATCTAATCTCATAAAATCTTGTTGTTGGTTCTTTTTTCTTTCAGACCTCAAATGAACCACAGCAGAATCCTCTTGGATTCAGGTGGTCTCAGTCTGTTCGCACCAGAGTTTGACTGACAGCTTTCCCACAAGCCTAAACGAAACTGAACTAAATGGACCAGACCTAGGTTAGGCGTAAAATCACCCTTACTTTCTGCCCTTATATATAAAGGGCACACTTCATTCAACGTAAATCCTCGGGTGCAGAATCGTCCAATATAGATGTAATTCCTAGGGATACTGGGCTGCCAGGTAACATCTAATAGTTACTGTAATCTTGATCAATGACATTTGGAACAATAAAAGGAACAGTCCAAAATAACACCTGCACCAATAATGAAACTGTGTAAAGTGCCTTACCAAAGAGTCTTCCTTGTATCAGTTCAAACTTTTTCCAAGTTTTTATTTGTTCTACAGACAAACAACATCAGACTTTTTGAATTGCATAACTTTGCTTCGTTTTACGTCAAACAATGTTGTACCTGTCCACCCCTTGTACGTCAGCATGCGTCAAGTGCTTGCTGTGTGCTGTGGGTTTGAGTCAATTTTCTGAAAACAATAGAGTCGATAACAATGATGAGTCATGCAGCTGGAAACCCAGAATAAATTTACTACAGTATACAGGCAAATCGGTGCACAGGCTTTTGTTGAGCACACAGTGAAATGAATCACCCTGGTGTCTACTGTATGGCCAACAGCACGTCTACAAAATGAAATGTGAAGGAGCTCACAACCTGCTTTCAGGCAGACTTCTAGCAATACAAGAGAACTTATGTAATTGGCTTTGCTTTAACCATGGTTCCAACACCATATTCTGCTATGAAACTCAGAGCTGCCAGTCAAACCCTGGCTATAATAAGCCTAACCACTGATTAAAACGCCCAGCTTACCTTTAATAATGGTTGGTTCTTTTTTCCCCCTTACTGCATAGGTATTGGATATCTAACAAGTTATGTAATAAATCGTAAAGGGAATGAATTATGCTTTTCACCCGCAGTGTTTCTGTGCAGCATGTGGAAGATTTGTAGTAGTAGTATAGTAGGGATGTAAACAGATACTTTATCCCATACAGACATCACACACACAGGCAAATTCACAGAAAGCCTGCATAGCTATTGCGGCCGCTAAATCTGCATAAATAAGACAAAAAGAAAGGTGTGTAATTCTTAAAGCACCCACACAGGGTGAAATGCACCCCTAAGTATGCTGCCAAGCAAGTATTTAAATTAGGTAGAATATGCAGACATTTGACGCAAAATTGGCCCCTTTCTATGCAAATGAGCCTGAGGGTTAGGATAAAGGATAGTCAGTCTTTGTGTGCCGATATCTTGCAGTGGAAAATCTGTGCTATTGGTCATTCATGCCTATTTAACCCAGTCGCTTTTGATGCACATGGCTGACCACTGTATTAGTTACATATATACTGTTCGTATAAGCAATGTGGATTAGTAACATGATTTCCTGGAACATGTTGTCATTATTTCTCCATGTAATGATTAAGTCTAATAAATTTTGCTCTTTCTGTAAAACTCTTTTATATAAAAAGTTGACGCTGACTAAGGCAGTACGCAGTATCTACTACTTACTGCATACATCGGTAGTATGCAGTATGAAACTGTTAAATCGATTTATTTTGCAGTATGCTATCCCACATGATTAAATTAGAAAAAAATTTTATAAGTGGTACTTCTATTTATATTCCTCCCTGTCAACCACTGACGCGGTAGTGTTGCTGTCCGCCATTTCAACAATGGTGACCGTGTAAATAAAGTTGAAAAAAACCACACAAGAAAACAAGGGGGACCGTTCCACCGCTTTGCATTGTGGGATACAGTAGGCGAGGTAGACTGGTCCGATGCATACTGGAGATTTTTTTCCGAATCAGTACGACATCCGGGTATTTCTGGAATACTGCAGATTTTGCTTTTGTTTGCATACTGCATACTACATGCTACATTTTGCCCAAATCAGTACGTACTGATAGTATAGTAGGTGGTTTCAAAAACAGCCTAAGCCTTCTTTGACCATGAACAAGAGACATTCTCCTGTATTTTCTCTACCATTAGTCATCATCCTGTCAAACTTTTCTAAAGAAAGTAAGAAAAGTTGGCTTTGTTTAGCAGCACAGCTGAACATTAGACATCGATGTAGTTTTCTCTCTGGATGATTCACAGAGGGGAGCAAGGAATTCTTATAGTTTTTAAAGGTAAGACAATGCAGCCACCACACTTGCAGGTGGTGTGACTGTTGTGCTACAGATGACCCTCAGCAGGTAGACTGTCAGCCCGCCCATTTCTACCCCTTGAACATCCACAAGTCCTCAACAAAACCTTCTCCCCTGCTGATCAGCTCAATCTAGTGCATTCTCATTCTTCCTGTCTCCATCTTGCCTCTTTTCCTTCCCTGTCACACTCTCTATTCCTCCCCTTTGTACTCTTTGCAGTTTCACCCAAAAACCCTGCAAACAGTTTCCTCTCCGTTCTATGCCTATGTTGGAGTCCTGATTCAAAGAGCAGAGTGCATCTGCAGCCAAGGTGAGACACCAGTCAAATAAACTCAGTGTTCTTTCTATAGGCATATACCAAAAGCTGTAGCTATAGTTTCAGACATACACAAACTGTACACACTGTGCTTGGTATGAAGACAGAGAGAGAAAGAGCCGGAGTGAGTAGGTTAAATATCCAAACCAACCCGAGACATTCATTATGTGTAGAAAAGGTGCAGTGAGACTGCACCAGGGTGAAAATGCATTTTCCCTAAACTATGCTACAAGCCAAGAAACACAAACGATTGAAAACAGCTGCTTGTATCTTGATCCAGGAGTGAGAAAAACATTAGGACTTGTTTTTTATGCACTTTACACAGACTAATGTTTATTCACCTTAATATGGCTGTACTCTGCCTTGCCGGATTCACTGCTGACAGGCTTGGTCTCAGACCTGGGTTTGAGGACTTGGCGCAGCGGACTGGAGATTGGCAGGCCTGTCACACTGATCCCATCTGAAAAGACACCATGGCATCACACAGTCAGCAAAAAAAAAAAACAAAGAAGAGACAAGGCTATCATTAAATAGCCGCAAACAGAGCAGTCTCACATTGTTATATATTAACAGTCTGTGATGTATTACAATGTTTTACAGGAGTTATTTTGTGATAAATTGTTTTAATTATATTTTTATTGTATTCACTTTCCCTCATCTATCTCTTGTTTAGTTGGTGATTTCCTACATTTCCCAGAAGGGCCATGTTCCACACAATTACTTGACGATCCCCATGAAACAGGCCCAGACTTGTTGCTTTTGATCAAAGGCAGGAATATATACATATTAATTTAGCTAGTAAGCCATTTCTTTAATGTGTGATTGCACCCCTTACCTCAAAACACAAAATGTTAGCATTTCCCACTAACTAACTTACTACCTACAGTAGTAACCTAGAGTTATTTCCAAAGGCAAGGGGCATTTGTTTATTGTTTATTTATTATTATTATGTGGGGTTATAGGTTATGTTAGAAAAATACCTGTTTGGGCCAGGATCACCCACAGTGTAGGAGCCAAGGAGCTAGTATATCAGAGTTTAGGGTAATGATAGCAGCTCTGTCCTGTTCTTTATTTGGTTTAGGGAAGTTTACACTACAGCCAGCGTTAAGTTTGCCAAAATCATCAGTTAATCCTCATCCTCAAATCCTTTCCTCTTGTAAAAGTGAAGCATACCATTTGAAAATATGAACATAAAATTATTCATCTAAACACTGTAGAACAATGCTGCTCCTTTATTTCCATGTCTTCTAAATGGATCATTAGTTAGTCAGGAAGTTGACTTTTTTCCTGAGACATGCAGCTTTAGCCTCAGCTTTTTGTAATATTATATCGTGTATGTAGCCATCAAGTGCACATTTAAGACCCTTTCACTGACTTCTTGTTTTAAAACAAGTCAGCTGGAGACACAGTTTTCAACCAACTCATGAAGTTTTAGTATTAGCAATAGCTGATGCTAGCAAGCTAAAGCTAGCTGATCAAATCTGCTAGTGAGTCGTCATTAGAGCCGACAAAATCGAAGGTCGTCGGCTAGAATAAGTCTGCTTTTGTTTACTTCTGAAAATCCAAGACCCATTGTTTCAAAAATCAATGCAATAATTATCATGCAAATGTTGATGATAAATCTGCCACCATTATCATTGTAAACTGCATATGTGCAGTGCAAGGACGGAAAGCTTGACAGGCATAGCAACAGTAACTAAGGGGGGTGGGGCTTAGCAAATGGTGAATTGCAAATTCATTAGTTACACTTAACTGAAACTACTGCACTCTAGCTGTAATGTTTAGAGGTGTTGATTCACCTTTACAGTCATTCTGCAGGCTTTAGTTTGTGGCATTGTATTGCATTATACTGAGAGGTGTTTCTAATATTTTCACTACCCTCACTGACATAAATACACTTACATACAGACCATATATACAGACCAATGTAGGCCTACTTGATAATACAATGTACTTTATCTCAATAAACTGTGGTCATTTTGTCTTGTTAGATAGCAAATACCATACTTGTTTGTCATTTATGGTACAGTAATTGCCCTAAACGCTTTTAATATTTTAAAATGATAGAAAATCTGAGATCATAGGGTTCATGGTGCTACTATAAGCATGTGAAGAATAAATGAATTGTTTTATATTTGTGACCTTGAGAGAAGCAGAGTGGACACAGGAGCAGCTGCACTATCAGCAGCTGTGTTAGGCACCACCACAGGGGCTGCTGCTTTCATCCCACTCACACAATACTCAAAAATGACGCCCAGAGCCCCCCGCTCTGACGTCAAAGGAATCAGACTGCTCTCTGACGTCAGTGGAATGCAAAGCCCTGCAATTTCCCTAAGAGAGGGGAAATTACTGGCCTATGCAGAAGCTCAGGCTATTGGGTTCACGATAGACAGATAGACATATTCGCAGACTATCAAACTCTATAACAACGGCATGCAAGATTGGTAAAATCAGTTGGAAGAGTATTTCTGTTAAAAATAAAAAGTCAGAGCAACAGACTGGTGTTGACAGAATTAATGCTGTGAAAATGTGGATTATGCTAAATTTACCATGACAACAGGTAAACACAGAGGCAGTGAGTTTGTATTGACAGCAAACAGCAAATTATACAGAAATACAGAAAACTGGAGCCGATCATAAAACAGGGAGACTTCTTAGTAAAATAAACCATAAAATAGGGGAATTAGAAATAAAGGTGTGTCTCTAATAATAGGCTAAATAAAGAAAAGCATAGGCTCTTCTCATTCCCTTATAAAATTTCATCAATTTCTTTAAAGTGCTACCAGCCAGGAACAAAGCCATTGTGTCATTTCATGCCGTATGGTGTTGGTTGGTTGGCGTGGTGGTTGCAAAAATTACACTGTGAGACTTTTGTCCTAAATTTCTGACACTGCCAGAATTTTGGAGCAGGCCGTCTTTGGTCAGCACAGCTCTAAACCGGCCTTGGTAGACATGTCTCACAGTATAATCTAAAGCCACCGTTTTTGATTAACAACCCAAAATTTCACCACATTTCCCTCATGTTTGTCAACTTTTGTCTGGGACAGCCCAAAATTGCAGTGTATAGGCGTCTTAAATGTGTGAAACGTGTCGTTAGCGATTGCTGTCACTGCTCTGGTGAGAACCATCTCCTCTTGTTATTGCCTCATTCTCTGTATCCTGCTGTTAAACAGATTAGATATGGATCTGGACATAGACTTGGAGTGGCAAAAAAGGAAAGGACCAAAAATAGAGATAACGCTTTCAGACTTTATGAACTGCATCCTTCATTATTGTACGCAGTCTGTTCCAAGAGGTACACATGACTCGTCGTGTCCTGTGGCACAGAGACTGTGTGAGTAATGGGTGGCGTGATTGACGATGGCATTGCTCACAATCATCCCCTCCTTTACATCCTCCTTCAATCAGTATCTGTCTAGTTCTCTGTCTAACGGCCTCGGGGAGAATCGGGTGAACTGAGCATTTCTATCAGTGGCCACCTCGCTGCCTGAGTTCAGGTAGAACAGCAAACATTGGGAGTGTCACTTCTGGAATAATTGTAACATTATTACCACAGATCTGAAGGCTCATGAGATACTGTTGATCTCTGCAGTGTCAACTGTGCTCACATTTACAACCCTTTTTTCCTGGAAGATAATTATATCTAATAAATATGGAAAATATGACTTGTTACAGTGTAAATATTAAAAACTCTGTTCAATATCCTGTTCAAGGGAGACAATCATGAGAATGGAAAATACAAATCAAACACTAAACACTGCTTGACCTGAGCCTCATTTAACATGTACAATTATCAACTGAAGATGGACAATCACATTTCTTATAACTGAGTAAAACCACGTTTACAGATGCTGTAGCTTTGTGTTATTTCTGGACATCAAATACACCATAAATCCAATTCAAACAATAAGAAAAAAAGATACAAACTTACAGTGCCTCATTCAAAACCACTGTTATTCTGAGCTGACACGCAACACTGGAACTGTAAGAACATCATTACGCTTCTAACGGTCTTACAGAGAGAGGGAGAGGAATGGGGCTACATGATGAGCAGAAATCTGTTAGGTAATATACAAAGATGTGAACAAATGATTACAGTCATTACAGAAAGCCATTCTAGTCGGTCTGGACGCTCCATTAAAATCAGACGAAAATCATCTATAAACAACTGCTTTGTTTTAACAGCAGTAACAAATGTATGGCATTCAGAGATATGGTGTTTAACTTGAGTCAACTATACAACAGCTATTTATTTTCTACTACAAGCTTTTTCATTTTACAGCTACCAATGTATTGTATTCAATAACATACAGGCCTCAGTACTTCCACACATAGTCTGAGACCATTTCCAGCACCAAAATCACTCATGTTAAGAAGTCAGAAGCCTTTGATTTTCTGTTAATTAGGTTTACTTAGGTTTCTGTAAGTTGCACTCTTATCTTTGTCTGTTCAGCCATGGTGGCTATCACTACAAACATGAACAGATGAAATCCAGATGTGATTTAGTACACTTTTGGTAACACTTAGCCACATATGTCTCTGTTAACTACTGTACATGCAAATCAGGGTCAGTCCTACAACAACACATGGATGACCTCCATGGATGGACTACATGTGAGACAAAAGTTTTATCATCTTTACCAGCTCTCATTCAAGCCACTCCCTCACTCACAGAGATCATTCAGTGGTTGAGCTCATCAGGGATCAGATAAATGCTACAACCGCTCGGTGCGCCTTCTGTACGAGCGTTTGTGTTGAAATTTCTGGAGCCGCTTTTTCCTGTTGCTTTAATGAGATAGTGAGAACAATGGCATATGTCAGTGTAATTTCACACGCAGGACACTGGTTCGTACGATGTGTTGTCATTGGAAATCAAAAGTATTTATAGTTGTTTCAAACAACCACACTCAAAGGCGGAATAGAGGGGGAGGAGACCCTAAATAGTCTTGTATGATGCCGCATATTTTGAGAGTGTCTCTCCTGGAAGACTATCATAGTGTTGCACTCGGTTGTTCAGATGAACAGTGACAGGAATAGTTGAGTAAAGAATGAAAAACAAGAGACCTTGAGAAATAATTTCAAACCCTGGGTCCTTTCTCACCTGTGCAATGCTGGGCAATCACAGTGTGAAGTGAGTGTGAATGTTAGATTGTCGGTTTCGGAAAGTTACAGAAATTGTAAAAAAAAAAAAAAAAAAAAAAGGCCTTTAAGCTTATGCCGCGTTCACATCATATGGGATTGATGGTAGAGATGGGAAAGATTCCCATGTCAACAACATGCAAGCGTTCACGTCATCAAGACAGTTGTATCATTACAGAGTTGGTTGTGTGAGGATTAAATTACTGTGCATCGACAATATAATACCACCATTAAATTTGGGTTTAATTACATTGAACAGTCTTTGGCTGATGTGAGGCATCCACATTTGTTTTGTTTTCAGGCTCTTCCATATGAGTAAGTGCCAAGTCGGGTATATTGGAGCTTTTAGATATATCAGAGTTTCCCTGTCGTAACTACTACTTGGAAGATGACCACCTTCCGAGGTGGTTTGAGCATCTGTATCTGTATCGAATGCTTCTTGGTCTTTCAACGTAGCTTTTTGATCCATCCACTCCGCCCAAGACGCATGAACGGGCTGAGTGCAAATGGGGTCTTTCATTTAAATCAAGAAGTTTCTGATCTAAGAATTTGTAAACAAGATTACAAAGACAATCAGTGACATCTTTAAATGCTTGACTGCTTTTAACACTCAGTACTACGGACTCATTTTGGTCAATATCAAAAAGGTTCTGAGGTTCGATACCCAGCCGTATTTGCTACAAGGATTTTTTCCTTTGAGAAAATACCTAGCAGACTCCAGATATTTAGAACAGCAAACATAAAACCTTTCATGAAATGGGTATAGGTTGAATAACAGCTGTGCTGTATCACTTGACAACAGAGAGAAGTAAAACAGAAATCTAACATGAACATGTCACAGGTTATTACTTTAAAAAGTGTTCTTGGGGGCTAAGCCTGCTGGTGTAAGTTTAAGTTTAAGTAATTTAAAACTAACTACACAAGTAGGACAGCAGAGCATTCTCTCACTGGTGTCGACTGAGGACAAACAATGAGAAAAGACAGCACCTCCCTGTCCCTTCTGAATGCATCTTCCTCTCCGTTGTTAGTTGGTATGTGTTTCTTGTGTTACTGTGGTACAAGATGCAGTCTTCAAAGACAACCACAACATTAATGTAGGCGGTAGCACTGTCATTAGGTACAACACTCAGACCATTTAACACGATAAAGCTTGCCGTAAGTCAAGGCCCATTAGTCCTGAGTGATGACATCACTCCCGTCTGATCCTGAGTTATGGTGTCGTGGTCTCGAGTCGGACTCAAAGTGAGGGATAAACTCGTCTGAGGATAAATCAATTTGGCCCGGCCTGTTTTGAATGTTCCCTCTGCACTGTTTTCTGTGGCCTTGTCTGATTTGCCCCTTCTGCTTCAGTTGAAGCACAAAGGACATTGAGTGCAGCACTGCCAGGCAACATCACAGTTAAGGCTGATGGATTGACTGTCTCCACAATGTGCATATAAATACAGGTTGATCAATAAATGGCACATAATTAGTGAAAAATTCGACTGATGAAACGTAATATCACTCTCAACATTCTAACAGTTCAGGTACAAAATAATTCCCACCTTCACAGCACAGCATGACAGGCAGTAAAAGCTAAAACTTTGCCGCTAGACATCTGATCTTACGGTTATATTTAATATAGAGTGCTGATGTTAACACAATATACCAGCAGCATACACATCAGAGACACACACTACCCAAGCTGTGAGTTATCACTTATCCTCAAGCTGTGGAGCTGGAAAAAGAGAAGGTGTGAAAGAGAAACAGAGAGACAGAAAAAGAGTGCGTATGTAGTTCTTTTCACCTGGGTAAAGTGGAGAAATTCATTCATATGCATCCACATTCATATTCATCCACATATTCATAATCATTTTCAGACTTTTCATGTTGGATTGGGAGCAGCTGATGTTATGTTATTACAGTTTTTATTAATTTCAGTACTGATGCTGTTGACCTACCCGGTGCAACCAAGGACAATGAATATTTATAATTTATATAACATATTTCAATTAAATAGGTCTGAAACAATGGGGAAAGATTGTAAAGGTTCATTTTCAAATTTCAGTATTTTATTAAAATTTGATTTGTTTTTATAATTGCTGTAAATAAAGAAGGCTGCAACAACAGGTGGTCATCTGATAAATATTTAATGCAGTTGTCATGTCTAGCTTATCTTATGTTAGCTTAGCGTAGCATAAAGACTGAAAGTAGGGGAAACAACTAACCTGGCTCTGTCCAAACTAAAGTTTAAAAAACTCTGCCTATACCAACACATCTACATTTAGTTATTTAACAGGTTATGTGCTAAACTAATCTCCTGCTAGTTGTACCTTCATATTTAGCGTATAGACATGAGAGAGGTATAGATCCTTTAATCTAACTTCGGCAAGAAAGCGAATAAGCAAATTTCCCAACATGTTGAACTATTCCTTTATGAACATACTTTTCATGATTCCTGTTTTACAGAAAGACTTGCAATTTTTCCTATACGCTATTTTTCATCTTTAACAGCTTCCACTGTTACCATTTGTGAAAAATAAATGTTTTATTGCGGTTTATGCTAGACGAAGAGCACTCTCTTCTTGTTGTATACACTAAGCAAACTTCCTACGGGCAGCAGTGGCTCAGAGGTTGAGCGAGTCGTCCACTAATCGCCACGTTGGTGGCTCCTCCTGTCGATGTGTCAATGTGACCTTGAGCAAGACACCAAACCCAAAAATGGCTCCCGATGGCACATTGTACCCTTGCATTGTTGCTCGGTGCCATTGATACACAAGTATGTGTGTAAATAATTGAATGAGAGACAGATTGTAAAGCAGTGAGCACTTTAGATAACAGTGCTATATAAATGCAGTCCATTTACCATCCATTTAAAGAAGTGGATTGTAAAGAAATCCACCAAATGGAACCCAGTGGCACAAAAAGTAAAATTTAGAGGAGACTACCAATTTGTTGGCAATGGTTTAGTTTATAAAGGGTAAATTTGGTATTTTTAAACCTGGGCTCTATTTTTACATATTTTGGGGTGAAAATGAGTTCCTCAGCCGGCAGCCGCAAAACGGGCTGCAACGTAATCCTTGGGGGCAATTGCGCCCGTCAAAGTAAGTCCACTAAAAGTGCTTGTTGGAAATATGCTTATTAGTTTTTTGCTGAGAGTTAGATGAAAACATTGATACCACTTTCCTGTCTGCATGCCAAATATGAAGCTAGAGCCAGGAGGCAATTAGCCTAGCTTAGCACACAGACAGGAAGCAGGGGGAAACAGCTAGCCTTCACTTATTTTGGCTGAAGGTTTCCGAGAAATAGTTCCAGCACGTAAGTTCCTGTAAAACCACCACTGGTCATTTTTACATTTCTAATTATGTACGGATTAAACAAACAAGGTAAAATGTGTTAATTGGTGAACTTTAGAGGTGCTGGAAGGTGTATTTCTTTTAACTTTGATGGAGCCTGGCTAGCTGTTTCCCCCAGCTTACAGTCTTTATGCTAAGCGAAGTTAATCACCTCCTGGCTCAGCTCCACAGGTATGGGAGTTGTATCAATCCAGCTAATCAAGCTAACAAGTGTATTTCCCAAAATGTCAAATTATTCCTTTAAACAGGTAATATCACCAGCTGATAGTCAACTGGTCCATGCACCACAAAATGACAGCTGCACAGTTACAACTGTACCTAGTTGTACCTCTAGGTACCTCTTAGTTGCTTCTAACAAGGTAATTTTTCACCAATGGTACAATGTGGCAGCATTAAAATTTATATGAGACCATATGTGGTGGCTAAGAAATACAGTTGAACATTTGTTGAAAGCATCAGTTGTGCCTAAAATAATCCAGATTTCACAGTTTAATTAACCAAGATGGCAGAACAGTGTAATCGTCCAGCACACAAGAGCACAGACTGAAAACAAAGCAAAACAACTGGCTTCATGTAAAGTTCATCAGTATATTAACACAATATTATTAAAGTGATTTCATTAATGTATTAGAATGGCAGATAGCATCAAATGTGTTTAGTAAAAACTGCACCCCATAATGTCACCATAATTACTGAATTCAGAGCTGCTGTTTAGACGGAACCATGTCTTATCTCCTTAATTCAGGGCCCCAATTATTGCTCAGCTAATTAAAACATTGAAACAGTATCACTCTAATGACCTTTTTTTTTTTTTCGTTCCGGCGCCGCTGTGAGTGGCAGCCTGTTGCAGCAGCTCCCGTTCGCGGTTTGAGTTTTTTTTGAGTTTACTAGTTTGCTAGTGAAGTATAGTCGTTCTTTTTTGCTATATATCTGTATGTATTTGCTATGTATTTTTAGTACTTGTTATTTTGCTATTTTTTGGCATCTTTGGAGTTTTTTGGACATTTTGTTTATCGTTTATGGAGACAAGACTGCTGATGCCCTTAGAGACGGCGTCCATAGTTACCGCCGGCAGCCATGGTGACTCCATTGTTTACACCAGGGATCAGCTGTTAGCTCTCCGCCACACAGCGGTGCTACCACCCGGGGAGAGACCTGATGTGCCCCGCGAGCTGAGGAGGAGGAGACGGGGAAGCCGAGCGGGGGCTCAGCGCCGCGCCAGGAGAAGACGTTATACACCCGTCCTCCCATCGATCATCATGGGGAATGTAAGATCTATCACCAACAAGATGGACGAGCTGGCGGCGCTGACCCGGCATCAGAGGGAGTACCGGGAGTGTAGCATCATGCTATTCACGGAGACTTGGCTAACCGCGCTAACTCCGGATACGGACGTTTCAGTTAATGGCTTCCAACTACTTCGGGCAGACAGGACGATGGAGAGCGGTAAGAGGAAGGGAGGAGGGCTGGCAGTGCTTGTTAATGACAGATGGTGTAACCCTGGGCACATCACTGTTAAAGAGCAAACCTGCGACAAGAACATTGAACTGCTAGCTGTTAGCATGAGGCCAAACTATCTACCGAGGGAATTCTCGCATGCCATCGTGATGGTAGCTTACATCCCCCCCTCTGCTAACGCTGAGGCAGCCTGTGATGTCCTGCTCTCAGCAGTAAGCAGGCTGCAGACACAACACCCAGATGCCCTCCTCGTCATCTCTGGTGATTTTAATCATGCCCCTCCGTCCTCCTGTCTACCCACATTCACTCAGTATGTTACTTGCCATACCAGAGACAACAGAATACTGGACTTATGTTATGCCAACACCAAGGATGCATACATCTCATTGAGTCTCCCCCCCCTGGGCAGATCTGATCACAACCTTGTGCATCTCAGGCCTGTCTACAGACCTCTTGTGCGCAGGCTGCCTGCTGTCCCACGCACAGTGAAGAAGTGGTCTAACGGAGCAGAGGATGCTTTAAAGGACTGTTTTGACACTACTGTATGGGACATTTTTAGTGACGCTCATGGGGAGGATATTGACAACCTCACAGACTGTCTGACAGATTACATAAACTTCTGTGTGGAAAACACCATCCCCACTAGGACTGTACGTTGTTTCGCCAACAATAAACCCTGGATTACTCCTGATATTAAGGCTCTCCTCAAGGAAAAGAAGAGAGCTTTTGTATCGGGTAACAAGGAGGAGTTAAAGAGTGTCCAGCGAGAGCTAAGGAGGAGGATCAGGGAGGGGAAAAACAGCTACAGGAGGAAGTTGGAGAGTCAACTGCAGAAAAATAACACCAGAGGAGTTTGGAAGGGCCTTAAAACCATCTCGGGCCATATGGACTCCAAGCCCCGGCCTGCGGGGGACCAGAAGTGGGCAGATGACCTGAACGTATTCTTCAACAGATTCGATCAGGCATCTACCCCTCCCCCTGCCCCGTCTCCTCTGCAACCATCATTACCATCTACCCTCCCTGCCTACAGCCCTCCCCCTCCCTCATCTCACCACTCATCACTCCCCACAGCCCTCAGCTTACAGCCACTTAATACACCCACACCACAGCCTGGGCTGGGCCCCATCTCCCCATTTCACACCCGCAAACACCCCCCATTCAGCCCTCATGCCCCCTACAAGCTCAAGGCTGTTCCTCACAACATCCCAGGTGAGAAACGAACTGAGGAAGATAAGGGTGGGGAAGGCGGCGGGCCCAGACGGCATCAGCTCCAGACTTCTGAAGTCCTGTGCGGACCAGCTGTGTGGGATTGTTGAGCACCTGTTCAACCTGAGTCTGAAGCTGGGGAGGGTGCCAAAACTGTGGAAAACATCGTGTCTGGTTCCTGTGCCGAAGACCCCACACCCCAAGGACCTCAATGGCTATAGGCCAGTGGCATTGACCTCTCACCTGATGAAGACCCTGGGGAAACTGGTCCTTGTTCACCTGCGTCCGCTGGTGAGCCCATGTATGGACCCTCTGCAGTTTGCCTACCAACCCCGCATTGGGGTGGATGACGCTGTCATTTACCTACTTCACACATCCCTCTCTCACCTAGAAAAGGCTGGAAACACTGTGAGGATCATGTTTTTGATTTCTCCAGTGCTTTTAACACCATCCAGCCCAGGATTCTGGGGGACAAGTTGGAGCACGCTGGGGTGGACCATCACCTGGCAGCATGGATCCTGGACTACCTCACAAACCGACCACAGTATGTGAGGTTACAGGACTGTGTGTCTGACACACTTCTCTGCAGCACAGGGGCTCCACAGGGAACCGTTCTGGCGCCTTTCCTGTTCACCTTCTACACAGCGGACTTCACCCATAACACTTCGAACTGTCACCTGCAGAAGTTCTCTGACGACTCTGCCATCGTCGGCCTCATCACCAACGGGGATGATGGGGAGTACAGAGAACTGACCCAGGGCTTTGTGGGTTGGTGTCAGCAGAACCGCCTCCAGATCAACGCGAGTAAAACCAAAGAGCTGGTGGTGGACTTCGGCAGGCGCAAACTCCCTCCACCTACACCAGTGAACATCCAGGGAACGGACATTGAGATTGTGAGATCGTACAAGTATCTGGGTGTTCACTTGAACAGCAAACTGGACTGGTCAGACAATACGGACGCTCTGTTTAAAAAGGGCCAGAGCCGTCTCTTTTTGCTCAGGAGACTAAGATCTTTTGGAGTGCAGGGTGCGCTCCTGAGGACTTTCTATGACTCTGTGGTGGCATCAGCTGTCTTGTATGGGGTGACCTGTTGGGCCAGTGGCATCTCTTCCAGGGATAGGAAGAGACTGGACAGACTGATTAAGAAGGCCAGCTCTGTCCTTGGATGCCCTCTGGACCCAGTGGAGGTGGTGGGAGGCAGGAGAATGGTGGCCAAGCTATCATCACTACTGGAGAACACTTCCCACCCCCTACATGTCACTCTTTCAGCACTGGGCAGCTCCTTCAGCGACCGGCTGCTCCACCCGCGGTGTCTGAAGGAGAGGTACCGTAGGTCCTTTCTGCCTGCTGCTGTCAGACTCTATAATCAGTACAACTCCCGGTAATCTACACTTGACTGTCAGTGTGCAGACTATTCACTACTATACTTCATCTACTGCTGTGCATTATCTTCATACATATATTGTATTCATGATGTTATCTACTTCATATGTTGCTGTGAAATATTTTTCATATACATGTATATTATATATGTGTAATATTTTTATCTTATCTATTTGTTCATACTTACAACTGCACTCAGTCACTCTATTATTTATTTCTGTCTATACTGTGTATAGGACTATTTTTCTATTTTTCTATTTATTTTTATTGTATTTCTATATATGACACTTTTGCTGGCTGCTGCAACGCTAAAATTTCCCCGCTGTGGGACAATAAAGGCTTATCTTATCTTATCTTATCTTATCTTATAAGGACAGCGGCACTGGGGCTGAGATAAACATGCAGCAATGTATGTATTTACTTTCTCAGTCATCTGAATCCACATGCATACACACACAAAAAGACACAAAGTAAAGTCTCTGTGGTACAGGAGCAGGTCCATAGTGATCGCTCATTAATATTTACCAGCCCATAGAGTCTGTGGTGAAGAGGTTCAACAGTCTGAAGAAGAGAAGAGGTCGGGAGCGAGACAGGAAAGAAAGGAGGCTGAGAATGAACTACAAGAAAGACTGGAGAAGCAACACAATGAATGAGCTTCGAGGTAGGGGAGAAGGTCAGACTTTTTTTTTCTTTTCTTTTTTTAACCAGGAATAAGAATTAGAAGAGAGGAAATCCGACAGTTGAAGTGAGGAAGCCAGAAGCTAGGAGAGAAATTGAGGTGTAGAGACCTTGAGACCTCTATCCTATTACTGGTGAATCCTAAATAAGGCAGCCAGAATCCCTGTCACAAAGAGTGCTCCATGCACAGCACATTAACACTCATTTCTGCATCCAACATGTACATAGCTTCAGCTGAACAGTTAAAAGATGGTATGACAATTTTACTACAATCCACTTCAAGACAAATCATGAAAAAACATTTGCCTACATAAGGAAGATGCACTCAAATGCCAGTTTAATAGACACACCTAACTAAATCATTGCAGTCTAATACAACAGCCCTGCTATAAATCCTACCAGTTTTTGTTTTAGAGTATTGATTCAACTTTATGTTCATTTTGAAGGCTATAGTTTATGGTGCTGTTGAATTCTATTGTATTACACTGAGAGGTGTTTCTAAAATTCTTTCCACAACATTAATATCTACGTGGGTACATTTATGGGTCAGCCAATAATCTGTGAATTTACGTCCCCATATCAATGAATATATGGACATATAAACATTTGCAACCAAGCCAGTATCTTTTCATTTTGTCTAACCAAAATGCTACAGTATATTCAATATTTCTGTTCGGCTTTGTAGTGATTGATAACTGAATAATTTATCAAGACAAGCAATACGTGCAAACTTACCTTAAAATGCGTTAAACTATGATTCAACATAAAGTAATGCATGTAAAAATGTAAACATAATCAGTTAACAAGACTAATCTGTGTTGTACTTTGGACCTATTTAGAATTACAGTTTTTATATCTAATAAGCTCTTGCATTACTCAGCAGGTTTACACTTACAAACATCAGTCTGTGTCCACTCACCATCATTGAGGTCCTGCAGCAGGCTCTCCTGACCAGAGAAGTCCAGCTTGACTTTGATGCTGACAGTCAGAGTCACAGCCTGGCCAGGCTTTAGAGGCAGGTGAGACAAAGCCTCCTCTAGCTCCCAGCTCAGAAACTCCCCAAACACTTTCTCTGCACACACAAAAGGGAGAGAAAGGCACATTAAAAACAAACAAAATGAAATTTAAAAAAGAATTAGAAAATAAATAACAAGGAATTTCTGAGAATGATGATACCTGCTGGGATAAAAGATGGCAAGTCTTGCCAAGTTTGTTTTAACATTTGGATGAAAATATTTTTGGAGAAGGAAAACAAGATGACAAAAATTCACTGTGAGCTGATGGTTAGTGTCTGTGTAGTTTGTGCAAAATTTTATGGGAAGAAAAAGAGACTGGCATCTCATTGTACCTGCTGCAGGTTGCACATCACTAAGGAAACCAGTGCTACTATGATGCCTCTTTTGCAATAAGCTTTCCAGAGCAACAAAGCTGCTGATTGGCCTCTTACCTACGAGTCCTTTGGCTGCTCGTCACTATACCTCACTCCCTAATTTATGCTTCCAACCCTTCTGCCTGAGACGAATGACTCAGCTGCATCCACTTCAGCCAGGAGCATCAAATGAATGATACATCACCTGAATAAAGCATGTGCTCTGTCTATGCAGGTGAGCAATTCCTGCTCATAGGGAATGCAGGAACAGCAAACAGGCTGGTTTTAACAGAAGTGCAGCAGAAGGGGAGATGCAAGCTCACTGTAAAAACAACAGTTTACACGTCCCTGCTTGATTCATAACCAAAGCCTTGTAACCAAAGGATGTGAATGTAGGCAGCATTAAATAAAGATTTTGTGAATAACGCTCCACTTTAAATATTCATAAACTCAGAGCTCCTTGCAGTGAATTAAACGGGAGAAAAAAGAGAAGGGGGGCAGACAGTGAGGCAATTGGGAAATGATTTAAAAGAAATGGGATTGGGAAGAAAAAACAAGTCATTCACTTGAATATGCAACACCAGGCCTTGTAATTCCACAGGTAGACAGCCAGGATTGTGGATGGCGTTATTATCATCATACTACTAAATTATGAGTCACAAGAAATGCCAGCCACAATGAATGCTGAGAAATCTTCCATGCCTTATTTAAAAAATGAATCAGAGACATTCCTAATCTTGAAAATACAATATGGAGATCACGTCAGTGCTAGTTTTGAGCAGATATGGAACAACCTGTATTTCAAATGTTGTTCGGAACACTTAAAAATGAAGTGTAGGGACATTGCAGTAGAGGTACATATAACAGGGAGCGGTCAAGACACATCAGGACTAATCAGAGAAATTGCACAAGGTATTGCGCAACTCTTAATCATCAAAATACTACAAATAAATACTCATCAAGTATTTAAGACTTTCTCATCAAGTCAAAAAGTAATTAGGGAACAAAAGGCTCTGGGTGTATCCAATTCAAGCTATCAATACAGTGTCAAGAGTAGACATGAATTAACATAAAGGTAGACTGAACACCAAAGAGAAACATCTGAGCTCTACACTGTCATATCCTCAGGTGCACAATAACATTAACTGAAGACTTGGCAAGATATATGACAAAACACTGAGTGATTTGTTCCTTCTTTTTCGTAGCAAAAGCCAATAATGGTATTTGTTGTTTCTTTGTGTTCTTCTGTAGTTTACAGGGTTTCCCACACACATACAGCATCACCTCGCCGGAAAGAAGGACCGTTATTATCAATCTTATGAAGTTTGACATTAACAAAGCCAGTATATCACACACATACTCTGTACATTTAATGAGAGATGGCAATTGTTAAAACTCAGCTCGGGAGATAAGTGGTGATTGATTTCATATGTCACAATGTTGTGGGGGAAAAAAACAAAGTTTGGAAAAGTACAGGCAAATGGCAAAATCACAAGTTACAATCGAGGGGGGTCTATGAAGAAAAAGTCACTGCACAAGAAGAGAAGTGCAAGTGACACTGCTGATCAAACACTAGGCTGAAGTACGTTTGTGATCACCAGCTGAACACACTGTTTACTCATTAGTCCACCCCTATTGCCCAACAACAACATTCAATATTACATTACGTCAAATGCCAATGTAAAATTCTCGCTTTCTACAATATCTGCGTAACTACGGTGTGGTTAAGGTGTATGGATGGATGGATGTGTGCCTCCAAAACAAAGATACATTTACATACAACAACATAACATAAATAAACATGAATACATTTGTACAGAAGACATAGCATGTTCTAGTGATTAGCGAGCTATGCATTTTAACACCGCAGTGAAAGAGGTGACACAACTTCTGCAAAAACCTGCCGTTTTCCATCTGAGTGTCCTGTATCTGCGACCAGATGGGAGCAGAGTGAAAAATGGGTTGAGGGGGTGTCCAGGGTCATGTGCTATGGCAAGCGTATTGCGAGTGATGGTTCTGTTATTGAGGTCCGAAAGGTTGGGGGTTGGGAGACCAATGATTTTGGAAGCAGTGTGTGTAATACGGGACAACTTGTTCTTGTTGGGGAGAGCATGGTGAGAAAACAGTGGGAGCAGCAGAGTATTAGGGATTGAATTGTGCTTTTGTAAAGCAAGGTTAAGCAAGGTAAAGTTTAGGTTAGGAAAAGATCTTGGTTACGTTAATAAATAGGTGAACATTAATCGTAGACGTGAAAGGACACGAACTTTGGTGTCTTGCATGAAAGTCAGACGTTGGTATTGGTGTAAATGAGGCGTGGAATCATCTAATATGGACGTAATTCAGAGGGATATGGGGCTGAATAGTGCGCCTAACAGCAACACACCAGGAAGAGGCCAGCACTAACAAGCAGAATTGTTAGCAAACATTTTTCAGACTGAAACAAGACTTGAATGTGAACTGATGTCAAAGATCCTCCTGCTTAACTCAAGTCAGCAATATTTAAGCTGTTCGGTGTACTTGTTACTTATGAATATGATAGCCATATAGATAGAAAAAGGAGTTTTCTGGCACAAAAAGACAAATGCCATTGTCCATGTCAAGCAAAACTGTAAGTATGGAACCACAAATAAACAGCCATCACAGGGAAATTGATGTAGTCAAATGAGAAAGAATGACTGCACAGCCAGCTCTGCTCATGGTAACAAAATCACTGAAGCAATATTAATCCCCTCTTTTCCTTTTTTATGTGCTGCACAGTGGAAAGTGTTTTGTCCTTATGAGACATTTGATATGAATGCATGTTGAATAAGTGTTTTAGAGGACAACTGAGCTGAGTTGATGTTAATATCCACAGAAGAGCAATAAGGTAGCAGTGATGAACAAAAGGTCTGAAGGTCTGTCTAAAGCAACTACCAGGTTATAACTAAGGAGGTACAGGCAGGTGGGGACAAGGTAATATGATGACCAGGTATGGTAAGTCCTGTCACCATGGTGCTGCAGTGCAACACTAAAGCCTCCATCACTACTGCAGTAGTGATCAGGCATGCAGAAAATTCATCCTGATGGGGACATGAATGTCTGTAGCAAAATTCATGGCAATCCATCCAACAGGTGTTAAGCCATTTCACTCAAAACCACAAATGTCAACCTCATGGTGGCACTAGAGAAAAAGATCACCAAAGTCAGTAGGATTCATCCTCTGGGAAACATGAATGTTTTACAAGATTTCATGGCAATCCATCCAATAGTGTCAGGCACACAGAGAGGTTGGACCCACAGAGCAGACTCGGCTCGAGTAAAAGTTCAGAGTCATTAATCCTTAAGGCAAGGTACATAGTCACAGAGCAAGGTATCCAAAGGGTAAGGCAAGGCGAGTAGTCGTAACACTAAAACTGGTCGTACACAAGCAACACGGGGAACACGAGTAACGCGGGATAACGACACACATGGGGTGAAGATTATCTGGCAAAGGGGAGGGGAGAGGCACAGGGTATATATAGGGCAAGGTAAGTAGACAACGAGACACAGGTGAAACACATTAGGCTGATTAGGACCGACAGGAAACTTGACAGGAACAAGAGGATACCAAACACTACCAAAATAAAACAGGAAGTAACTCAACGACACAGACTAACAGAACCGATCATGACAAATAGTTGTTGAGATATTTAGGTCTGGACCAAAGTGGTGGACAGACTGACCAGGAGGCTGACATCACCATCCATTCAGCATTGCCATGGCTAAAACTGATACAGTACAGAAGGCAACACGTGAAAATCACCACTACATGACTCACTGGGAGCCAGATGTAAGTTGAGTTAAGTTATCCTTTATTGAGGGAAATTCCTTTCTCTGCAATTAACCCATCCTATGTGTTAGGAGCAGTGGACAGCCACTGTGCAGCTATATCTATTTATGGATAAATGTGGGAGGGTGCACCCGGTTTCACAATTATTAAGATTTATACAACAGAACCATGAGTGGGCAGTTTTATTATTTGTGGTGAACCTACAGAGATTTGTGAATCTGGCCCACAATCACTAGCTCTCCAGTAGTTAAAGGGTTAAGGCTGCAGTGCAACTCTCAACAACTCTTAATATCTCAAGAATGCTGTGCAAATAAAAGTAAACAGGATAGTTAACTCAGTTTTAGCTGCCCACATTAAGAGAGCTGTATCCATCTTGAAACCACCTTTAAATAATACCTTTTTATGTAGATGATTCCTCATCATTAATGGAACTCTGAGGCAACTTATGAGCTTTGGCTGAACTGTCATTTTCTGACACATTTACAAAAGACTCCATCAAGTAACAGGGGGACACTTAAAGATCTTGTTATTCAATATGATGAAAACATACAACACGGCAACCTTTTGTACTGCCTAACAGAGACAAGGAACACACAAGCTGCAGTATGGCTGCAGTGCAGAAAGAAGTACACTCCAATGTGTGCTAATTTTCAGCCTCTAGAACAAACTGGGAACAATACTCTGCAAATATGGGTTATTTCAAATATGCAAATATGCTCATGTACTAGCAGCTTCCCAGGGGTCACTATGGTTAACATAAAACAGAACACACTCTGTTATAAACACTGCTTCTATGCTGACTAAAAAGGTAAAACAACAAACATTTCTAAACATAAAAAAGGCTTAACAGCATAGCTCTGTATCCCACCTGACTCCCAAAACAAGCTTAGATAAAATGGCTCTTACAGACAGACTTGAAGCACCAAGATGACAATTGCATTAAGACTTAAATACAACTTTAGACGAGACAATGAGAACCCTTGCAAGATAACGAGCTTTTTCTTCTCCTCTTCCTCCTCCTCAATTCACAATCTTTCCAAACAAACACACCCTCATCACTGTTGTCTTGCCCTTGAGGTGGTACAAAGTGGACTGTTTACCAGCCTTTTAAAAACATTATTTCCAAAATAAGGTTTACTTTAAGTCCAACTGAAATCACATCATGCCTCTTTTTGCATCAAAAATGATGTCAATGTGTTTGTTTTTAGTTTTTTATTATTAAAAGGGTGAAAAAAAGGTATTTGGGGAAATATCAGAAATGCTCCTTTTGCTCTCAGGTGGAGGGGCGTGCCTGTGTTTGATTGAGAGCAGCTGGCAGGCTGAGCTCCAGTAAACAAGCTTGCGCTGCTTACAAGGACCACATCAGCATCTAACCAGACCAAAGTGATATTTGGAGGTACGTTTACATGCTGTTTAAGGTGCTGCAGGTGAGCAGCTAATTAGCTTTCTAGCCTACAAACTGACGTTAGTGTTGCAATTTTCCCCGGTGAACGTTGGTCGTTCAACAAACTACGGTGCAGGACAAGACGTGTGTTCATGTTTGTAAGTTAGATAATGATGTTCAACGTGTAGCTCTTGTGTTGTGTAGCAGGCTGCTGTCTGGCTGTTAGTCAGCGTGACCGTCTGCCTACAGTATGATAGAATGCTCATTCGTTACTGCTTCGTGCAGATTTTCTTCAATATATCAGTATTCCGACAGATTAATGCAAAACTAGGGGGCGCCATATTAAAACCAAAGACAATATTAACATTTTGCAATTTATTTGCAATTTATTTTAATTTGGACTTTAAATAGTCCCAAATCACTATAAGTCATGTAGGACTTGTCAAAACTGACAGTATTAAAACAATAAATGAAAATGGCATCTCACAACCTTAGACCTTTATCTCAGTAGACAGAAAAAGTAAATTAGGAGATCTAAAGTTTGGTCAAAACTGATCAAATAAATTGAGCCATGTGGGCTACTTCTATACCATCGCTTACCTTACTCAGCTACTGCAGCCTTAAGAACAATACATATGCAACAGATACACTTACAACTACAAAAGCCTTAAACAACTGAGGGGATTTTCCAAGTTACTGGTCGGTTAATGTTTGACTATTCCAGTCTGGTATAAATAAAGAATGTGAAGGTTGGAGAGCTGTCACTTTATCTGCACCAACTACTAAAAAAAACTGGAGTAAAACTTTGGAAAAAGTCAAAATAACAGTCATACTTGTTTCCAGGGGTAGAAGTGAAAATTTACAACTGGTTGTAATCTCTTGAGGGGTAAACTAATACATCTTAATGAGACATGGGACATAGGTGACAAAAAATATGCAAATTGTGAGATTGTCTGCTGTGGAACATCTCAAAGCGGTTCAGTCATTGGCTGAGGGAGGAGCTTATGCTTTTGTTCTATTAAACCACAGGTTCCATCTATGCAAACAAATACAATTCGCAATTACAGTAGCTGCTAATGTCCAAAGTGAAATGTCTTACTTTCTTTAATAATCTTTGTGGCAAGAGCGCATCCTGGATGTCATCACTCAATACCACCACTTAAACAGTTCCAACATCAAACACTAACACAGACAGCCTTTGGGAACAAAGCAAAACCCACATTACATTTATAAAATGACTCCTGTGACACACTCCAGACGGAAGCTGATCTGACATTAAATTGGCCTTCAAAGGTCTCCCAGCTCAGATGTGCTATACTTAATTGCTTACAGGGGTTCTTTCTTTGTACTGTAATGAAGCCTGCTGCAAGAGCACACCCAAGGAAATGGCAGAGTGTCGAAAAAAGGAGGGAATCTTGACTGTGGCCACTGTGCCAAAATTAGATGAAATAACGCAGATTGTGTGGGGTGCAGTATGTGTTTGGATGCTGCTCCCACATCCAACATTGTGAAACAGAGATGAGCAGAGACAATTTGGGAGACTGATAATGTCGACTACCGGTTTTTCTAGCACGGATACAACAGAGTAGATACAGGTTGGGGGGCGCAATAGTAAGAAGAAAAGTTCAACTAAGACAACTGAAACAACTACTACATCAATGATTTGAAATATGTTAATGCTTAAGCAAATGAATATGTTCTAATGTTCATATTTTATAATAATCACTGCTGTATCCTGTTCATATTTACGTATGTGTTACATAATAATGATGAAGCTAAATGTACATCAATAACAATTGTATTTGACTATTTTCAAGACTGGTTTGTATGTGCATCAGAGGTAGTGTGGTAAATACTGACTGCAAAGGTAGAGATAGCTGGAATACTGATAACAACATTATCGTAGCTTCCAGACGCTGCTGCTAAGTTCCCTCAAGGACAAGAACAGCAGAGAGACACTGGGAAAAAAAGTAATTTTGATGTCAAAGTATTAATTCATTCATATAACCAATAAACTAAACTGCTTATGTGATAATCAAATGGTGATCGATTTTGAATGGAATCACTGTATTGTATTCTAATCACTTGGTGAATGATTTATACCCAACAGTCCATTCTTTCAGTTTGTACATGTACTAATGAAGTTATAGGACATAATAAGGCTGGTATTATTTGATAGCAACAAGAGATATTATAGTATATTTAATAATAAAAGAAAATCACCAGCCTTGTCCATGAATATACGCACTCAAGTCCAAGTTGTTTAGTAATTAGGGCTGGACATCAAACCTCAAGAGATTTCCAGTACTGAGTGTGTCCATAGCAGCGAGTGTTGATGTACAGAAAGGTGGCCTTTCTTTGATCAGACACTTTTTGGTTTAAATAACATTTTGCTAGTTTTAGCCTTTATTTAAAGTGTAACTCCACCCTCAGATTCAGCTAGAACCCTCTCTCCCAGCAAATTTTAAAAATGCAACAGAGGAGTGAGGGAACAACAGCTGTAGGAGGCGTGGCCTCGTGGCTACGTAGTGTGTGGGTCAGAGGACAGGGGGGAGACTGACTGACATTGATTAGAGTCTTTTCTTATATAAATTTTATGACGTAGACAGGTCCCAACCGGTTGACTCTATGTCATCATTGGCCTCGCAGGTTCAGGGCTGATTTAAAACAGTAGATGGGGTGTTGAGCCATTTTTAACCCATGATATGCCGTTTTTTATACATTTGGTAAGAAATGTCAATATTAATACCAACATTGATGTGTTTCATCACAGTACAGCCATATCATTTAGTTTACAGCTCAAAAAACATGCTTAAGTGTGCAGTACCTCTTTAAGAGAACTTTGCCTTGTTTTGGTAAATAAAAAAAAGGGTTTGTAGAAAAACGTGTTTTTATTCCTCAAAGTAAGGTGTCAATAAGTACTGTTTTGGTATGCGTACCCTCTATTAGTAAAAGACAGCATAATTGATCATTGATATTTGCTTTAACATATATAAATAAGATAATGGGACAAAGTGTAATGGAAACAGGCTTAGCGAATAAATCATGACGTACATAAAGCATGTGACTTAAATGTCACTCGTCACTGAAGAGACGAAGAATAGCGGCAGACAAAAACATCAGGTCTGTGAGGAGCGATGAGGAGGACTGTAACCTTCCTCAAATTAATACATGAAATAAACAGAAATGTCATATTTCCATCAGGTTTTCTACATGGTTGAACTGGAGCTCTTTTAATTACGTCATCTCGTTGCGCCCTCTTCTTCTGCAGTGGTTTAATGCCAGCTGACCGGAGAATTAGGGCCACCAACTGTTTATCTCAATGTGCCCAAATCCTAATATTCGTATAACAGTAGTGGATGACAAAGTGCATTTGAATGGAAAGTTATTCTTTAGATTAGGAGTAGGGGGTGAGAGCTCTGAAGAAGCCAAAGAGGGGACCAGAAGAAGTAAAGCAGTGAACTTTAACTAAACAGCTGGACATCTTTCTTCCAACTTCCATTTTGTCTCTAACTGTGGGAACTAAATAGTAGTCATATGATAAGCTAAAGGGGCTAGAACAAAGTATAAAAAGAACTGAATGTTCAGTGCTGAGGCTTCAAAGAACAAGTACTACTAGCTACTGGTCACTCGGTTGACCTGGATAGGAATCCCTGCTCTAAACAGAGAATGACGTGAGGAGGAAAAGAAAAAAAGGAGAATCAGAGGAATCTAAGGAATTGAAGATGTTATTCCCTGAAACTGGAGAAGATAAGGAGTTGAAGGAGAGAAGAGGACAGCTTGGAGGGCATGATGAAAAGATAAAGCAGAAAACAAAGAGAAGAAACTTGAAAACAAGGATGAAGACAATGATGATTCCTTCAGAATACGTTTGAACAACAAAGTGACAGAAGAAGAGCTTTGTTGGTGGTTTCTCTTTTGGCCAGTTTTATCTGCTACAACTGAAAACAACCATTTTCCACCATTTTAAGAGTTTGACCTTTTGACCTTTGGCCTTCAATCAGCTCTGCAGCTTTCAGGAACGGGGCGTGACAAAAGCACAGGGGAAAAGGAAAGGGACAGAAATTTAGTTTTGTTCATTTATTATTGGGTTTTAACAACTTATTCACTTTAATGTAACCATTTTTTTGTTTTACATGTCAAATCAATGTCAACTGAATTTTGGTTTGGTTTGAATTTTAACAATGTTCTAATCCTTGCATACAGTATTAACATTTTATCCCCATTTATGAAATCACTGAGCCACTGAGTTGGAGCATTTAATAAGCATTTACTTTGTTTTTTTATTATTTTACCTTCAATTAGTCACTTTGAATGGCTTCATGCTTGCTTGTGTTTGTATTAATTAAATAGTACAAAGTATAATTTAGAGTTAAGTGTACTATAATGTTTTTCAAAATAAATGGTTTGAGTTCATTCGTTCAAGTGTAAAGTGTCTCTCAAAAGTGAAACTACAGATGGTGTTTTTCTAATTCAGGTCTAGAGAAGTCAGTTCTTTTTGCTTGTTCATCCAACTCTGAAAATAACATTCCCTTGGAGGCAAAAACTATATTTGCAACCTAAATCATTTCCAACAACCACAACAACAGTTCCATTTCAAAGAGAACTCCTGTTAACTAGAGAGACTACATTGTACCTTGGAGTCGGGCCAGCAGGGAACAGGGTACGTGGAAAGCAAGGGAGGCTCTGAAAGGTAGATAGTTAGTCACTGGATGAAATCCCAGAGGATTTTAATTAGAGTTCTGCACTAGTTACCATTGACAGGCTAATTCTTATCCACCTTAGAGCGAGGGCTCCATTGGACTTCTGTACAGAAGTTGTCAGGCAACTACAGAAATATACACTAATTCTCTCACGCTGTCTGTGGGCCACAAAATCTACATCTGGGCTGGTCACCAAAGGTTTTTCCTACACAACAGAGAGAATCCTTGACATGCTTGTGAGAGAAATGCATGAAATGTGAGAAAAATATACAACTGAGCAGTGCAAGACTGCCTGAAGCAGCCTGGTAAGACAAGATCTATGAGCGTTGACCCTTTGGACAAAGAATACGTTAGTGTAGCCTGTCTTCAATTAAACACGGAACCCTGGGGCCATTTTGGAAATGTCAGATCAATTCCATATATACTAGCTCCCAGCTCCTCCTCCTCTGCTCGTCACTGTGTGACCGAACTCCTGCTGACAGCACAGGTATGAGAAGGGCTTGAAAAGAGCTGATTTTTATTGGGTTTGTCCTGAATCTACTGCATTCCCGAGGTTGAATCAGAGGATATGCTATTTTCTCAGTATGGTCCAATCGGGTATGTTCTGAACATAGCAGGTCAAAAGACTGCTTCTTCATCTACAGTCAGGGAGGCAAAAGGATAAAGCAGAGGTAACTAGATAAAATCAATGTGACACTGAAGGGATGTAAAGATAGCCTAACAGATGTTTTGGTTCTGTTGAATATACTGTAAAGTAACGCGCAATTAGAAACACTGGACTCCTACTAAAGTGGCCAATTCAAGTGGCAACCTTTTTTGTTTGACATAGCCCCACAGCACTATCAGATGAGCTCAAGTACCCCTTGACTGACACCACACATCATGTTTCTAATGTATTTATTTGAAAGTAAGTGGATCTATTTCTTCAGTCAATCAAGCATTTATATTTTTTCAAACTAGCTGAGCTACTCTGCAAGCTTTCCATGTAAGCCCTGATATGTGCAGAGGTACCCTCCTGGGATACAAGTACCCATGGTTAGAAATCACTGCCATAAGTAACGAGGAATTGCAGTACAAAAATACCAAAGATATGTTGGGAAATGTAGTGTTGCCATTACAGTTTGTCCAGAGAGCACTGACAAGTTTATTTGTAAAATGTCCCACTCAGTTGGTCACAGTTGAACTTTATTTTAAATTTAAAGGATCTTTATCAAAATATGTTTAAAATGTTTATGCTGTGTTAGTATCAAAAAATGAATATCAGCCAATGTTCTGTTAATATATAATTTTTTTGTTTGTTTTGATTTGTTTAACTTCTAAATATTGATATTAGAAATCTAGTAGCAGTTGAGCTCTTGTTTCCGTGGTGATGTCAGGGGGTTGGGCTTTGGTTACTCTTTAAACTGACAAAGTATGAAAATAATTACATTTCAGTATTTATTAGTGTTTGTGGACCAAAGGAAGTCTACATAACTGATAAATCACTAAGGGCAAAGTAAAGAGGTAGTGTACAATCTCAAGCACACAAAAATGTTGCTGCACAACATATCTATTGGAATTCTCTTACAGAGAGAGTTCAGATTTATTGAATAGACATTGAGTGGGATTTTAAATCTTACTTTGTACTTGAATTACCATTTATCACCTGGGTGGACTGCTGACCACAGGTAGCGCTGTCGAGGCATGCCGGCAGTTCAGATATAATAGAGTGCAATGTATGGACATTTTGCTGCCTGTTTGAATAATGTAGCTGCTTTTTTCACGCAGACAGTGAGACAAAGACAATAGAGACGCAGAGAAAGCCAGTGGGAGCAAGGGGGGACTGCAGAGATCTGAGGACCTGAGCAGGTGTTGAACAAAGAGATGGAGCACAGAGTGAAAAGCCACGGGGGCATGAAAGATGTGGAACCAAAGACAACGGGTAGTGACCTCTGTGGTACTGTGGACACAGGGACTGCAAGAGGCTGCAGCAGAAACTCAGTGGGTGATGAAGTACATCAAAAGCTGTCCTGAGTAAAACAGCACTGATAACAAATACTACCATGTACGCACATCAATAATCTCAATGCATCATTGTTTGTTTTAGCATGTTTAACTTCTGCAGGTTTCCTAACCTTCTATACATGCTATTAAAGGGAAACTCCAGTATTTTTAAACCTGGGCCCTATTTTTACAAATTGTGGTGTCTAAACGACTAATACTTACCAAAAGTTCTGGAATTAGTCCAGTAGATCGCCTCCGCCGGCATTCGCAGGCTGCAATGGTTGCAATGTAATCTTTCAGGTAATTGCGCCCGTGAAAAGTCCATCCACACTAAAAGTGCTTGTTTTTGCCACTGACAGGCTCAGATTGTTATTCGTGTCTGACAACATTATGGAAAGGATCCCTACAGAGACAGACCATTTTGTTAAAGAGTAAGATCCTTTCGTCTTCTTGCAACAACTCAACCTCTTGTGAGATTTCAGAGCGAGACTTTTCCTTGAGTGAGACTTCTGTTTCTGGTTTAAAAAAAAAAAAGGATCTTACTCTTTAACAAACGGTCTTTAACAAAAAAGTATGAGTCCTTTCAACCCCAAAATTTGGAAAAACAGGGCCCAGGTTTAAAAATACCGGAGTTTCCCTTTAATCCACATATTGTAATTCCTTTCTTTTTTGCATTACACACAACTTCCTGTTTATTTAGTCATTCACATCTGAGATGAGAACTATTCGGAACTAAAAAAAAAGTAGAACTGACCGATGAGGCTTTAGTCATCGTGATAGGGGTACTAACCTTTGGTGGTGACAACCTTAGAGGTGAGCTCCAGAGTCTCGATGTCCTCAGATCCAATGTTCTCCAAGGTGATGGTCAGCTGCTGGGTCTCTCCGTTGAAGAGCTGGACGGACACAGTGCTGGACAGTTCCTCTTTGGACATTGGCTGAGGCGTGTGGGCTGATCTGTTTAGGTTTGTGGAGAGGGGAGAACTTTTCAGTGACGATAGAAAGTAAAATGTACTAATTTCCGTGCTTTTATTCCTTTAAGGGGAATTAATTAAGAACATAACTCAAGAGACATCAGGCTTGTAATGGTGAAGGCAAGCTTGATGAGCTTTGATATGATGCAAACTGTTCCATTATACATCTATCATAATTTGAAGAACAGTTATTCAGGCATTAATCGACCAGAGATGTGTGAAAACAGATAAAGTTTTAAATGCTCTCGATCATGTTTTGATGAAGATGATGAAAGTCTAGGAATGTCATTTGTTGATGGCTTTTTTCCTGCAGGGGGGAATCCCGTTGAGAGTTTAGCACTGATTTTAATGACTTATGGGTTTTGCCATCAAACACCATTTGGATTGTAGTTAAAGTGTTTAACATGTGAAAGCTAAGGTCCATTTACAGATAAGTGTAACCAAAACATACCTGGGATAAATGACTCACTCAACACTGGCCAAAAGTCTTGTTTCAAACCTAATGTCAAATGTTATTTAGAATATACAGTATACAGCATATAGACCCCTGGCACAATGAGTGTAATTTAAAAAGTAAATCCACACTGAATCACATAAAGCAGTAAACTGCTCATCCCCTTTTCTTTGAGTTAAAACTGTGTGTCTTTGTGTATTTCTGGCCACATCTCAGTCAGCAAAGTATTTCCATCAGCTGTCAAAAGCAAAACACCTGCAGCTGATGCTTAAAGCCTTAAAGAGCTGCTGGCATCTGTTCTTGCAAAGTGATGCAAATACTGGAGCAAAAGGGAATGTACAAGATTATGAGGGATTAATGCGTGTGTTCTCTACAACGTCATCACACCTCATTATACATGCACATGTTCAGTAGCATAACCTTAAAATACAAAAACACTCTGCGTGAGGCTAGAATTACAATGCCAGTCATCACCAACTGCTTATACTTTTTTTCTGAGCTTGACAGCAGGTCAACGCAAAAATAACTCTTCCAAATGTTACTGACATTTCAAACTGAAAGTTATAATAGAGCAATGATGGGAACGCCTTTTAAATCAAAACAACTGGTTTTGCAGCTATACCAGTAATACACATTGTGCGCATTTTAGCAGATATTTCTCTCTATTTTATAAAATATGGCTGAAGGCATACAGTAGATCTGTGCTCTGAGCCTTTAAAAATGTCATGAATAATTAAAGCTAATGCTCAACACTGATGTTAGTAATGTGAAAAAGAGAAGCGGTAAGAAGTGCTGGAGGCAAGAAGATATCTGAGAAGTCAATGAGGCACCTCTTTGACTCAAGTCAAAGCTGAAGGTCTACCTGTGGACCCAGTGAGAGCACCCAAGAGACCACATATTTCATTTGTATTAATTTGCCTCATGTGTCTGCTATGGTCCAACAGTCCAAAAGCTGCTGAAGTGCTGTACTTAAAGGTATGACCTAAATAGTGGATTTTGCAGCAGATCTGCTGTCAGAATGACTTACAACCCTCCAACAGGGTGTTTTACCTGTTATTTTCTGGTAGTAATTTAACTCAGGATGTAAATGAAAACAAATTCACTTGCTACTCTGATGTTTAAGTTGTCAGAGACTGTAGCTATTTCTGACAGAAAAAAAGAAAAAATGCTCCCTTACCATATCATAAGTTTTGATACGAGTTATGCAGCCAAGACTTCCACTGTGTTTGTTGTGTACTTTCTTATTGTGTTTCAATGTACAAGAGCCTGGGCAGTGTTGGAGTTAAATGTGTAATACTTACTTGTTAATCATCATTTAAAATATATTTGAACATATGTTTAGAACAGCTATGCTGTCATTATCAGCATTATTATCAGCCACTTCCAAATCAAAAGTGTTTATTCACTCTGAGAATATCATTACTTTTTGCCACTGAATATGTACTGATTCACAAAACACCTGTGGTTGCATTTTATTTTAAAAGTGCTTTCTGAATAGTACTCATAGTCTTTAGTAGTCTGTTTCTATGGCCACTTTAGTTAATCTTAGTGTTGGGGTTCATGTTAGAAAGAGTGCAAGGTTAGAATCTGGTTTCTGAATAAAAGGGCTGGGTCCACAAACCTGGTCCCAACCTGAGTTTTCAGCAAGTGTGAAACTGCTAGTTTGTATGAAATGTTACTCGGTATGAAGAGGTGAACTAAAGTTTCCATACTGACTGTAAGATCACAATAGGCTTAGTATAGACCAGCTATTACTTGTAAGTTGTGACTTTTAGCCCACTCCGCCATAAAACCCTCTCTTTTTAATCTGAATGATAGTTGATAAGGTGACCAAATAAATAAAAACCCAATATTTAAACCATTGTTGATGGCACTGAAACTTACAATCCTGTAGCACAACTATAGTTGCAAATATGGGGCTTTTGTGTGAACAGCAACGACCAGATATTTACACGTGACCAGAAGTCTTGGCATATGTGGGTTGAAAGTATGTTGAATATCCTGCATCATTCACATGATAGGATCTGTACGTGAAAAGACATCATAAGCCAGTGACACTCTGCTGAACATTTACATTTTTTAACTTGTTAAAGAATTGAGAATCAACACTATCCAAGTAGAGTGCCGTCTGTGAGTAGTAGGGACAGTGACACATTTTTCATGGTTTTGGCTCCGTACTCCAGCACAACGGATGTGAAATGAAACGACAACTACGAGCTCTAAAAGTGTATCACATCAATTGTGGGTGAACACTGTAGAACTCGTTGCCCTTTCATATTTTTATGGCCAAACAGTGCAATGTTCTTGACTGTACAATGAGAAGTCAAAAAGGACCTAACACGAACAAAGTTTTGCAACAAAAATTAAAAATTATTCAAGTTTATCTTAATTAATTTTATAAATTTTGGTCCCATTAAATCACTTTATCTAATGCGGATGTAAACACCCTCAAATTGAATGGAATGGTAACAACCCGGTCCACCTCCTGAGCCACAGCCGCCCAAATTAAAGCTGTGAGTCAGCACTTTAACCTCACGTCTCATTTAATGTCCAATGGGCTGGAGTACAGAGTTTACAAAATGTAAAATATGTCTGTAAACTAGTCAGATGATCCAGTTAAATAGTTGTTGTCCTGTCCATTTGACTGTTATCTATTGTGTTGGTGTTAAAGTTAAACTCATACCCATACAGTAGCTTTAGTGAATAGTTAAATGCATGAAAATGACACAGAGTGGGTTCGGAAAGTTTCTGACCGTGGTAGTGATGTGCTGAGCTGGAGACGAGGAAGGGAGGGAATGACCTCCACCAAACAGCCACTAGTCTTCACAGCAGACAGGCCCTCCAACAGGCAGTCACTTGTTACACCAAACACTGACGTGTGGTAACCTGGGTTCAAATGCAGAATATAGGAAATGTTTAACTTGAATGGATGATGTGAAGAACAGGAGGTGAGCCTGAAGTTAAGATCAAGGCTGAAATATGTTTCTGATACAACAGTGTATGTATGCAACAGAACCTGCTCATTATTATGTGCAACATCTGTGTAACGGAACAGGTTTTCAGCTGGACTCACCACTGACAGTGATGTTGCCAGCTGTACGTGGGATGCCAACCAGAGTGACAGGGTACAGGCCAGACTCTGCAGGCAGGGAGAGCGCAGCGGGCAGGGATTCAAACTCCACTCCAGAGGTCAACAAACCCTGGAAACAAGATAAGATAGGATAGGGCATGGTCATAATATATATATATGTAGAAGCAAAAACCAAACTTTCATTCAAGCATAAAGGACACAGAAGTAAAATCTAAAAAGTGAAAGTTCTTGGCAAACGATAGCATGAGGCAGCTGAAAAGATGAAAATAAAGTATATTGTGAGACCACACAAACTTTGAATTCTTGTGCTTTTTTTATTAGCACAAGCATAAAATAGCACCATAGCTGTAAAATGTGTCTTTAAAATGATTATGAGCAAAGTTTTATTTTGACCTGTAAGTCTGGTTCAGCAGGAACGAAAACGTAAAAACCTCTACTTTCTGCATTGAAAACACTTCCATCACTAAGAAAACCTTAATGACAATGTTTTGTGCAGGTATTAGATTTTTTAAAAAGACAGAAAAAAACTTAACTGGTAAAAAAAGAAAAAATGACCATAAAGCTTCTAGAAATAATCAAATCTCTCAGTTCTAATCTGACTCTTTGTGCACTCCATGCTAACATGTCTTTCCCCTTTGAAAAAGCAGAGTGATGTGCAGCTGTCTGATTCTCAAGTAACAGTTCAGTGTGAAGTATCTCTCCAGCTGTTTTTATGCGATTCATCATCTTAATCTACCCACGACGTCCTGAAGATTAAATCTCTGTCAGCATGAGATGGCCATTTCCATTGGAGAAAATTGCTCTCCATGGGAAATGGCCACTTGAGCCATGTGTGCCTGAGAAGTGACTGAAAATAAGTCCTACAGATCACAACACAGAAGGAAGAGGGATCAGACAGGTTTCAAATTCAGCAGTCCAAATTCCCACTGAGCGTTGCGGAGACCAAACCGTCCAATGCCAAGGTTTTTTATGCACTGGGAGATGTTGTACTCGCTGTCCAAAGGGTAATATTGAGCCCTTTACAGATTTTTAATGAATTAATTAGTAAATTCCTCGGTAAAATAAGTATTTGGTCACCAACAAACAAGCAAGATTTCTGGCTCTCACAGACCTGTAACTTCTTCTTTAAGAGGTTCCTCTGTCCTCCACTTGTTACCTGTATTAATGGCACCTGTTTGAACTCGTTATCAGTATAAAAGACACCTGTCCACAACCTCAAACAGTCAGACTCCAAACTCCACTATGGCCAAGACCAAAGAGCTGTCAAAGGACACCAGAAACAAAATTGTAGACCTGCACCAGGCTGGGAAGACTGAATCTGCAATAGGTAAGCAGCTTGGTGTGAAGAAATCAACTGTGGGAGCAATTATTAGAAAATGGAAGACATACAAGACCACTGATAATCTCCCTTGATCTGGGGCTCCACGCAAGAAAGTAACAAAGGCTACCATCAGTAACACACCTCAGGGTGTCACCTCAGGGACTCAAATCCTGCAGTGCCAGACGTGTCCCCCTGCTTAAGCCAGTACATGTCCAGGCCCGTCTGAAGTTTGCTAGAGAGCATTTGGATGATCCAGAAGAGGATTGGGAGAATGTCATATGGTCAGATGAAACCAAAATAGAACTTTTTGGTAAAAACTCAACTTGTCGTGTTTGGAGGAGAAAATATGCTGAGTTGCATCCAAAGAACACCATACCTACTGTGAAGCATGGGGGTGGAAACATCATGCTTTGGGGCTGTTTTTCTGCAAAGGGACCAGGACGACTGATCCGTGTAAAGGAAAGAATGAATGGGGCCATGTATCGTGAGATTTTGAGTGAAAACCTCCTTCCATCAGCAAGGGCATTGAAGATGAAACGTGGCTGGGTCTTTCAGCATGACAATGATCCCAAACACACCGCCCGGGCAACGAAGGAGTGGCTTCGTAAGAAGCATTTCAAGGTCCTGGAGTGGCCTAGCCAGTCTCCAGATCTCAACCCCATAGAAAATCTTTGGAGGGAGTTGAAAGTCCGTGTTGCCCAGCGACAGCCCCAAAACATCACTGCTCTAGAGGAGATCTGCATGGAGGAATGGGCCAAAATACCAGCAACAGTGTGTGAAAACCTTGTGAAGACTTACAGAAAACGTTTGACCTCTGTCATTGCCAACAAAGGGTATATAACAAAGTATTGAGATGAACTTTTGTTATTGACCAAATACTTATTTTCCACCATAATTTGCAAATAAATTCTTTAAAAATCAGACAATGTGATTTTCTGGATTTTTTTTCTTCTCATTTTGTCTCTCATAGTTGAGGTATACCTATGATGAAAATTGGAGACCTCATCTTTTAAGTGGGAGAACTTGCACAATTGGTGGCTGACTAAATACTTTTTTGCCCCACTGTAAGTTTTTGTAGTGAATTCGAATCAACTCAGAAATACCAATTATATAAAAGAATTGCTCAAAGAATAAATCTGTTTTTTGTTTTTTTTAAACTTAGGTCTTGTTATAGCAGTTTCACCTACCATTTCTGTAGGTGATGACAACACTGTACTCACCAAAGTAACTGCTGAGATCTGGGAACAAGGCCAGACAATCAGACAGGTTGTTTCTTTAACCTGTCGGATTTCTTTTTCACCAGGTCACTGCATTCCCAGATCTCAGCAATTACACTGGTGAATACAGCATTATTATTGCTGCTGGAAAGGACAGCAAAAACTTTTAAAACTACTGAAAATAAAACCCGTTGTAAAAAACTGGAATTATTCATAAGAAGGACCTTATATCTGGTCAATACAATTGGGAAGTCTTTTCACCCTCCTACCACTTGTCTCATCTGAGCTCTAAAGTGCTACGTAGAGATACAGTGGTATAATAAGGGAAATACATGTATGTTACGCCTTTACTGTCCTAGTAAAGATCGCAACTTCATCATGAGTTTACTTTCATAACTTTGGTTGAATGAAGTTCCTGAGTGGCACGTTTCCATACTACCATTACTCACACTTTGTTTAACAAATCCAAAATGGAGTTTCTCAAAGAAACTAACTTTTAACAACACTAAGGCCGTGTTCAGAGCAACTTTAGCCCTGCATTAAATAACGCAGCCCCTTCATTTATTTGAATGAGCCCAGTGACGGCGACACAAGGGTGCCAAAATGCTCAAAGTAACAATGTTAACATGTCGATATTTAGTGGGTATAATGTGTAAGATTTTCATTCTCTTAGTTAAGCGTGTTAGCATGCTAACATTTGCTTATTAGCTCTAAACTTAAAATACAGCTGAGGCAGATGGGAATGTTATTAGTTCAGCAGGGATTTGGCCACAAATTAAATTCAAATTTTGACCTGATCATGGTGCTAGATGAAAAGTGATTAGAATTTAGCCTCTAGGGACTCTGAACATTTGTAGCAAAATTCACCTCAATCCATCCAGTTGTTGAGATATTTCAGTATGGACCAAAGCGGTGGACTGACCGGCCAGCCGTCAGACCAACAAACATTGCCATCACTAGAGGCACACTGCTATCATTGCTGAAAGTCATCATTTACAACTCACTGCAAAGCCTTGTGAACTCTCAGCTCCAAGCTTAACCACAACAATGGTCTCTTCTTCTATAGTTTTCTCCTTCAACATGTCAATTTGAATTGCTAATATCCAGAAATGTCTGTGGTATTGCTGAAAGGAGTGTGAAATCTAACTCTGGGTTTGGTACTTCTTCTATTTGTGCAGTTTACATGTGTGTCTGGAAATTTTCTTTGATAAGACTCTCATCTGAAACTAGCTACCTCAGCAGTCCGAGAATAGTGTGGTTTCTGCCCGCCAGTATGGCCGCTGTTACAGGCTGTGACGTCAATTGCAGGATCTCAATAATCTATGATAAAAAAATGTTTTATTAATGAATACAGTTGAAGTACAACGTGTATAGTTGTCAAATTGGCTGTAGTGACAAAACAGGCCATATCACCTAAGTCTCATTTGTAGTCAGAAAAGTCCTTCATGTGCCTTTAAAGTTTTCTTTGTGTACTCATGCCCCCTCAGAGTAACACTATTTACATTCCTAGTACACAGTGCCTGGTTGCACGAGGCAGACGGAGGTGACGTAATGACTGCATCAATCCCGAACAGCAGACACTACCTCACTAGAGGGAAGGCTGCCGAAGAGCTGAGCCTCTAAGGAACCTCGGTTGTGATTTAAACTCTCCTTGCTTTCACTTCAGGGCATATACGCCTTTATTGGATGGCATAAGTATCAGTTTTAACCTATTGGAAATAGTTCATTTGCATTCAGCCTTGAAAAGGTTAATTAGCCTGTTTAACTAACGATAACGTGCAAGTGAATTGTATTATTTGAGCTGGTGTGCCTCGACTTCATTGTACAACACTGACAGTATGCGGTTAACCTTTTGTTTTGCTTTAACTAATGCTATGATTATTAGTTATGATTGTGACCATTTCTTTGTTCTGGCACGACTTTACATCCGATGGCAACAAAAAAGCCAGAAAGCCAGAGAAAATAAGAAACACTAATTCCCAAGACAGAATTTTCTCTTGGTATTAATCTGGCTCAAGATTTCAACACAGCACATTAAATAAAACTACAGTAGCTTCTCAATCATACAATGTGATGAAATATATAAAAAATAAGACCTAAAAACTAAAAGCATCATTTTCTCGTTTTGAGAAAAAGCAAATAAATACCCCAAACTTGTTTGTGGGGAGAATGACAGAAGTATCTGACAGGGACCCCTCTGAAGATGAAAGGGTGGGGGTGGGGGTTATGGTAAAAGCCACCAAAAATCAATAAAGCACAAAGCAAAGCTGGGTATTAGTGCTGATGTCGTGTGGTGACTGAGAAGGAGGGCCTGTCTTGCCAAACTCCAGGGTCACCTTGGCGATGGAAGATGGAAAAGTGACCTTGTGTGCTTGTGTGTGTGCGTGTTTCCGCAAGCTGGTTTATGTACAGTGGATAGATGGTTGCTCCGGTCTAACGGCAGTCACTTTGTCTGGGGTACAGAGGAGCTCTCTGCAGTTTGCGTCACACCTGCGTGACTCTACAACACCACCTGAGGTTCCCAGCTGCCGTGGAGCTGTGAAGGGCTTAAGCCTCCATCTGTGACCTGATCAATCCACCTGTTGGTGGGTGGAGTTAATTACATCCTCATCACTATTTGACCTTGCCTGTTTGATTGTTTCAACTCACGGTAACTCTGCAAACAGGCAACTTATGTATTGTGAGAAGTAAAACTCCCTGAACTTCAGATGGCACTTCAACTCATCAAGTGCATACGCCAAGAAGGTTCTTCACGCTTTTGTAATTTTGGGCCCACAGAGTATTCTCATTAGAGTCCTTCTGTTGCCTGACTCCTCACACACATTGATGCCACGAAAATAATTTCCTGATACGGTTATTCAAAACTTTTTTAATTTGTATGGCAATTTTTTTGTAGAGTAATTTCTGAATTTTTGTGACGATGTGTTTTTATTTCTTTTGTAATAATTGTGAAATGCGTCACATGACCTGCAATTCTGACTGGGGCCACTACTCCAAAATCACTGTACAGTCCAGCAATATTCCTGGGGACTAACCATTATGTTAACCAGTGGGGAATCTTCAAGGTGACATCTTTGCATTCGACCGATAGTCCAAAACCCAAAGATATTCAATTTACAATGATATTAAGCAACAAATCCTCCCATTTGAGAGGCTGAACAAAATAATTTTGTGTTGATCAACTAATAAATTAAGTTCTGAACCATTATTTTCAATAATTAATGTCAACTACTGTATATTCGGAGGGATATACAGTAGTTGACTGTAGTTGTAGCTTCTCTATTGAAGCCCTGTTTGTGATCTAGTGAGATGATATTTATCAGACACAAATGTGGCTCACTGGAGCTTTAATACACACTCAAGAGTCAACTGGCTGGCGATTATTCCTCCAGTTTGAACACTTTCCAGATGTTCCAAACTGTAGGCCGCCTGCATTTCTTATGTGTGTAACAGCATGTGCCGTTATCAGACGATGCAAGGCGACTAAATCAACCAGCGAGACCTGTCCAAGTATATTTGGCGTCAGCTCTGAGACAGCCGCCACAATTAAGAGGCCACTGTCTCCATTCACACTCTGCCACGAAACTTTCACGGCAATTTGTTCTCGTCTTTCCAAATAATTAAAGGCAACATCACTTTTGACAGGTAGTACATTGCGTGCGATGCTGTGTGTGCCGCTGCTATCTAGCAGCTGAAAGTAAACCTCTCCCTGCTGGCCTTTTGAGCCTGATAATTGCTTTGCATTTCAAGGTTGTCCCACATCACTGCATTCATAAACAGAAACAGCAGTGAGCAGGAAGAATGGCAATTTATTTGGTAATCTTTTGCACCCTTGAACCTGATAAAGTGGCTCAACTGGTGTGTGTGTGTGTGTGCGTGTTTGAAAAGGAGTGGTAAGGGAGTGACGAAGTACATAAATTAGAAATGGATGTTGCAGAAGTGTAGGTCTGCACTACAGTTGGAGGTCCTTTAATAAGGAAATGTTCTGAACTTAAAAAGCTGCAGTCACCAAGTAGCTATTAAACAACACAATTAAATTGGATTCCCTGACGTCTGGTGGGTCTTTTCAAACTTTATTTTGCGCAGAAAAGGAGAGCAAATTGTTACCTCAATATAGAACTATGTGGTCTGACAGGATGGTGTGTGAAACTATAAAATTAATGGCACTACAGGGGGTGTGCCTCTCCCTAGTGATGTTTTCTTACTGTCAGGAGCGAGAAGAGTTTGTTCTCACCATCTCATACAATCATTACAGTATTAAACTGTCAAAAAAGCTTTTAAGGGACCTTAAATAGGTTATCAAGGATGACTACAAAGCATTATCACTTGCCCTGTTGCAAGAAAAGCATGTCTCACAAAGCTGTGGTTAGATTTTGATTTATCAAACATTTAAACCACTGATTGTCCTTCAAAGCATATTATTACAGTACATTTGAAGTTAAGGTGTAATAAATTTCACTGACCATGTTCTCCACACGGAGTTCGTAAGGCATGGGGTTGTAGACCATGAGCTGCACTTCACAAACATCTCCTTGAACCCACTGGAAGTCTGGGAAAAGAAAAACAGACATGAATACATTAAAATCAGATGTCAGTGGCATTTAAACCCATTTGTCATTAATGAGCTGAGGGAAATACACCATTAGGCTACATTGCTATTAAAGATCAAAGGCAACAGTCAGTGATAGATGAGGTAAATTAAAGAAAAAAAAGTCTAATAAAATAAATAACATTTTTCCTTATTCATTTTTAATTAATTTAGAACCAAACCAAATAATCACTGAATGCCTGTAAGCTCATCCAGTTTACGCTTCAGTTGCACCCAGCTTCTCTAAAGCATCCTTAAATAGTTTGACATTATGGGAAATACGCTCATTTGCTTTCTTGCCACGAGTTAGATGTGAAGATCGATACCACTCTCAAATCTGTCCCTCCAATATAAAGCCGCAGCCAGCAGCCGGTTAGGTTAGCTTAGCTTAGCATAAAGACTGGAAGCAGGAGAGAACAGCTAACCTGGCTCTCTCCAAAGTTTTACCCTAAAATTTTATATCTTGTTTGTTTAATTCATACACAAACAGAAATGTATGTTTTAGAGGGACTCTAGATTCACATCACTCTCAGTAAGAAAGTGATTAAGCATATTTCCCAAATGTCAAAGTGGAAACAGATGACCTAGCTCTGTCTGAAGGTAACAAAATCCACCTACCAGAACCTAAAGCTCAGTAATGAACAAGTTTCATCTCCTTTGTTTAAAAAAAAAAGAAAAGAAAAAACGTTCGCAAAAAAGGGTTACGTGTCGGATTATTTCTTTTTTTTTATAATTATTTTTTGGGGCCACGTGGGCGCCCCATGCCAGACTATTTCTTGGCCCAGAGCAGTAACTTGTGTTACTGCGCCATGCCAAGAAACAGTGTGGTATAACTCCACGTAAAACCACAACATTTTTACACTTAGGTATTTGTACCGATTAAACAAACTTCAGGCCTTATCACCTAACATCAGTGCCCGTCCTCACTAAGTGGGCGCTCCGACCAAAACTAGCCCTGCGTTAAAAAACATGCAGGGGCAAGTGTTGATTCTGGGACCAGTAAATATTCAGACCAGTGAACTCATATTCATGAGTTTGAAGGCCAATTAGATGCCAACACACTGCACAGGTTTATGATAATATAGGAAGGATTCTACTCTGCAAAATTAGCACCACAGAAATAATTTTATTTTTCATGGCAATGATCCAGAGGTAGTAAGTAGAAGTCAGCACGCACATCCAAACAGTGGCAGGTGCTGAGCCACAATTGGGCAAGTCACAAAGATAATCGAAAAAATGGCTCGCACACTGCAGGGCTCCAATGTTCATAATTTATTACACCAAAGTGACGTTTCGAGCACAACTGCTCTTCTTCAGACTAAAATGGCAATGTGAGGTGCCATCTTAAATGTACACATGATCCCGTCACATGACGTGGTCACGTGAGTAAAGTATCTAATATGACATCGCAGGAACATCTTTGACAGAAATCAATATATATGTATACAGATGCAAACATATATACAATAAGTACAACTATGTGTCTACATAATATATATGGCTCTGCAGTCATAAAGCGCTAAAATCAGTAGTGTAAACCAACATCAAGGCAAATAACACACTGTGTGAATCCATTCCCCTCACCACAAGAATAATAGTTTTGGGAGGAGACATAATAATGTGCCCCTACACATAATCGGGCCCATAGGCCAATTACTCGATTATCTCAATGATCCAGAGGTAAACAGTAGTAATACAACATTACAAAGTAGTCTTCCTGGAATGTGCGCCGGCACGTATGTGATTGGCCTACACAGTGCATTGCCAGGTGAAGTTGCATTATAGTCCAGCAAAAGTTGAGCCAGGTTCAAAGTTTTTGCTTGGATGACCATGCGTTTTTTTTTTTACCTGGAGCACTCTGCATCGGCAACCCCACTGCGTCAACAGAGTGGCATTCAAATGAACAAGGTTGCATTTTTTTTTTCACAAAGGGCAAATGTGAGAATGAGAGCAAATCCCTGCAGCCAAGTTCCAAAATCTTGTGGAAAGTCTTCTCAGAAGAGTGGCGGCCATTACAACAGCATATTAAAGCTGGGGTAGGCAGTTTTCTTTTGGCATCACTGGGCAAAAATGCCATATTAACCATGCAGCATATTGTAATTCAAGTGGTCTGAGAGCAGACCTCCATTTCAGCCCCCCCTCTTGCCTCTGTTTTCAGGCTTCAGAAAATCTATCCCGTGACGGTAAACTTTAGCCTATCACAGGTTATTTCAGAGAGACGGTGCGTTCGTATTGGCTAAGTTACAAGAGCAGATGTGTGTACACGTCCCTTCAGACGGTGAAAACCTGATTCAGTGGAGGAAAATCCTGCCGAAAATCCTGAAACTTGTGATAAATTTCCAACACCTCCTTTACCTACAGCAGTGTATATTACAAAACAACACTTCCCGGCTCCACACGGAGCTTCAGGCTCATTACATTCAATGCCATGGCGCTCATAACGACAAGTGGCAAAGAGGCATGATGACAAATAGTGGGGAATAAATTTTGACGGGGGACAGTGGTGTGTGTGTGTGGTGTACTAGCACCACACACACTAATCTTCCCGCTGCTGGACGGTGTTGCAGCTGCCTCTGAAGCCTGGGGCAATGGAGGGGCGTCTTTGACAAAACAAGTCACGCCGTGGAGAGCGAGCCCTACGAGGGATACAGTTTCAATGGGGAACCGACTCCTTCTGCTGCCGGTCGAAGTTGTGGGTTTGGTGGGAGGGGCTTAGCGGAGTGATACGAGGCAGCAGAGAGCGGCGGAAGGTTTTGCCTAGGTTGCACAGATTCTGCCTACCCCAGCTTTAATGACCATGGTTTTGAAATAAGATGTTCAGTAATCAGATATGGGTATCATGTGCGAGTGTAGACATACTTTGAGCCATGTAGTGGATATCCATTTAATATATTGGGAAAAAAAAATCACAATAATTTGAATTGATGCTGTAGCTGTTAAAGGCATGATAAGACATTTTCAATGGGTCATTGTTAGTTCACAGAATGGAATTAACTGAGCTGTTGTGACGAGCTAACAGCAGGGATAATGGGATCAAATTATGTTAAGACCTAATTAAATGGACTCCAGGGAAATGTGAACTGTAAATGGCAGGTTAGCACTGCATTATGGGTGCTGTATTCAAGCAGAGCTCCAAACATTTAGGATATATTCAGAGAAAAGCTGCAGTCATTGATTTCCTGAGAGAAAAACTTGGATTTTAGAAACAGCTTAGTCTTACTTTTAGAAAAAAAATAATATGAAGAGATTACAGCTCTGCACTGCAGTATCCATCATTCCTCAAAGAGTCGTTGAAAGGGTTTGTTAGAGTGAGAAGTTACTTTAGTCCCACTGTAGCCATACCCATCTCCATTTTGAAATGTAACATATTCTACTCCATTTGGAGAGTCCATTACCGTAAACAGACTTGCAAAAGAGGGCCTGAAAATCCCAGCTCAGACGCTGGCAGGAAAAAGGATTTGTGGAAGGCAAACGCCAGCCATGCACCTTGGGAAATTAAGTCAGTCAAAAGAAAGACACCTATGATATGAATGTCTGGACAGCCCCACACAACCTCAGGTATGGCTCACAGGCATGCTCTCATAGCCAGCCAATTAAGTGTGAAATGCACCTCAGAAAATAGAGAAACAAAGTGGATTGCTGCCATTTGTGTTGCCTTAATCCTAACTCTTCAAGTGGCCATTGAGATTCCGCACAGATCTCCAAAGGCTTCAGCTCTTTGACACCTCATCGTACAAAGCAATAATGAATGTTTTGAGTCTATGCATGGCTGCATGGTTAGTTAAACATTGTGTTTGGTTTCTTAAAGGGCAAATTATTTTGTCAAACAGTCTCTCATGTGCTGTGAAAATCATCTTTTATTGACCAGAGACAGAACTGAAGATGTTTACTCATGCTACTGCATCCTACGGAGAACTGTTCTGTAAAACTATTAGCAACGTTAATCTTTCATACTAAATAACACACGCACACTTCGCCTGGGCATTGGAGCAAAAATCATCCATGTGAAATGAAGCGACCCCAGAGAAGGAGGGAATGCATTCAAACAGAACTAAAGCCGAGCTTATGAGCACGTCTGAAATTACGAGTCATTAGCACCTCCAATGGAGACACATTTCTGGAGGACATTTAGTTAATATTGTAAATGGAAGAATTTAAACAGCCCATACAAAAAATACAGACAAAAACAAAAATACTTTATCTGTTTTTAGAAATAGTAGTTTGACAAAATAATCTTGACTCAAGCCCCATTACTCCATTCGCAGATGAAGACCGCAAGATGCTGCTGAAAGTCACGCAAAAGTAGCTCTTAAGTCAACACTAGTTTGTCAAATATAGTAAGAGTGCGCGGCCAATGCAAGAACCGTCCAAGAAGGAGAAGGAAAAAATTGGAATAGCGGGCACTGGGAACACATGCAATATAGAGGTGGTCAAGACTAAGCGGGCATGGGCTGTACCAGTGACCTAGAGGTTTAAGATGCTGACTCAAAATGTCCATGGAATAGCGTCTGACTTTCTGGCATTTCAACCCCTGATGACATACATACATACATACATACATATACACCAGCCATAACATTATGATCGCTGACAGGTGAAGTGAAGAACATTGATTATCTCGTTACAATGGCACCTGTCAGTGGGTGGGATATATTAGGCAGCAAGTGAACATTTTGTCCTGGAAGCAGGAAAAATGGGCAAGCGTAAGGATGTGAGCGACTTTGACGAGGGCCAAATTGTGATGGCTAGACGACTAGGTCAGAGCATCTCCAAAACTGCAGCTCTTGTGGGGTGTTCCTGGTCTGCAGTGGTCAGTACCTACCAAAAGTGGTCCAAGGAAGGAAAACCTGTGAACTGGCGACAGGGTCATGGGCGGCAAAGGCTCATTGATGCACGTAGGGAGCGAAGGCTGGCCTGTGTGGTCCAATCCAACAGAAGAGCTACTGTAGCTCAAACTGCTGAAAAAGTTAATGCTGGTTCTGATAGAAAGGTGTCAGAACACACAGAGCATCACAGTTTGTTGCGTATGGGGCTGCGTAGCCACAGACCGGTCAGGGTGCCCATGCTGACCCCTGTCCACTGCAGAAAGCGCCTACAATGGGCACAGGAGCATCAGAAGTGGACCACGGAGCAATGGAAGAAGGTGGCCTGGTCTGATGAATCATGTTTTCTTTTACATCATGTGGATGGCCGGGTGCATGTGTGTCGCTTACCTGGGGAAGACATGGCACCAGGATGCACTATGGGAAGAAGGCAAGGCGGCGGAGGCAGTGTGATGCTTTGGGCAATGTTCTGCTGGGAAACTTTGGGTCCTGCCATTCATGTGGATGTTACTTTCACACGTACCACCTACCTAAACATTGTTGTAGACCAAGTACACCCCTCCATGGAAACGGTATTCCCTAATGGCAGTGGCCTCTTTCAGCAGGATAATGCACCCTGCCACACTGCAAAAATGGTTCAGGAATGGTTTGAGGAACACGATAACGAGTTCAAGGTGTTGAATTGGCCTCCAAATTCCCCAGATCTCAATCCAATCGAGCATCTGTGGGACGTGCTGGACAAACAAGTCCGATCCATGGAGGCCCCACCTCACAACTTACAGGACTTAAAGGATCTGCTGCTAACGTCTTGGTGCCAGATACCACAGCACACCTTCAGAGGTCTAGTGGAGTCCATGCCTCGACGGGTCAGGGCTGTTTTGGTGGCAAAAGGGGGACCTACACAATATTAGGCAGGTGGTCATAATGTTATGGCTGATCGGTGTATATACACACATACAGCATATATACACATTTATATTCAGACCAAATGTAGCACTGTGTTGTATAACTTCAGACACTCCATTGGTGTGGGTGTGCTGCTTCAGATACCGATGAGATGATGAAACACAATCAAGGAAGTCCAGTTTGAGCAGTAGATTCCTGAGTTAGAAAGCATATCAGCTGCCAGAATGTTATCAAAGACTATGGGGGAACAGATCATGAGTGGAAATCCCAATACTGGTGCCACCCAGTGTGGTGCCAAGAAGAAGACAGTGATTAATCTTTTTGCCTTCAGTCTGGTTTTCAGCAAGTGTAACACACTCCGTTGGACTGAGGTCATGTGACTTGGCCAGTCAAGATCACTCCACAACTCTGCATGTTTAGGATCACTGCCCTGCTATATTATTCAATATACTATACACTGCTCTACTTACTATGGATGTGAACACCCCCAAGCACCCTTAAATCTGGAAGTCAGCACTGTAACCTCATAGTTATTGTTTTATTTCAAATCCAATGTGCTGGAGTACAGAGCCAAAACAATAGAAAATATGTCACTGTCCAAACACTTATAGACCGCACTGTGTCCCTGCTTCCCCTGTGAAGACTAGACGAAGTAAAATTCACCTCCCTGTATGCCCATATACCACTGTAATAGATAGCCTATCACCCACATCAAAGTAAATGGATAGCCGTAGACTACACAGTTCTTAAAACTGAGTCTCAGAGCAATTACAGGGAAAACAATCTCCCATTAGAGGATCCCTTCTTTTATAGCTGAACATCAACCTGATTCATAGCATGTGACTTAAAGAGCAAGAAAATACGTGCACATATATTCTCAGTGTCAGCACACCTCAATTGCCAGAGCCTAGCACAGAATACTAAAGATATTGGTTCCCCATATAAGTAAAATGAGTGGGAAGTGATGGTTTACTCTAAAGCTGTAAAAGTTTACAGCTGTGGCACATATCGGAGCATAATGAAGTCCTCAAGAATATCCCTACAGTGCGCATTTCACTGATGACAAGGCAAGTACATTATCCAAGATCTCTTTTTCAGGTTGGAAATTCCAATCTGTGTAAGGACATTAAAAGGGGCAAATGAGGTTGCGGCTGATATCATACAGGGTGCTGCAGCCCTGTTTGCAATTGTCTGTGAAAGCTGAAATAATACTGTGTTCTGTATGAGAGGACATGCCCGCATGTAGCCATTGTGTGATGAATGCATGTTCACGCTAGTTAACCCGTCGTTCAAAGACTTGATTTCCACAGTTCTTGCGTGCTGGGATATGCCTTAAAGGAGTTAAGAGAGAATCTTAACTTCATTAGCTGGCAGCTAGCTCTCCAGAGGCAAACGGACTAAGAGGGAAAAGGCATGTTTGAAATCATCTCCAAAGCCTCACAGCACCGTACTGCACCAGAGGAATATCTGACTTTCAACATCTAAATCCTGATCAAAGAAAGAGAAGCTCGGGAATATGGATATAGGCTGTTTATTAAAAATCACTTCATCCACCTCTAGTATGAATGATTTTGTACATTTTGATTGCTTATAATATATACAGGGTCCCCACACATTTTTACCAATGAATTTTCAAAACTTTCCCATAATATTTTACCCCATTTCCATGACTTTATTTAAGTAGTTTAAAATAGGTAGGCCTATGTAGTGATCATAAGTAACGATAATGAGGCTCTTGTGTGCTATGCCCTAAGAGGCATTGTAGCAAAAAAGTAGCACAGAATATTATTATGGCAACCATATTCTTTTATTTTCACTAATTTTGCATTGGCTTAAGTGAATGTCAGCATTTGCTGCATTTATCAATTTAAAAGTAATTATGAATTGACGTTTTAAATTGTTGTTTTGTTGTTGGTTTGCCTATCTAAAAGTTAATTTCCTACATACTGGGATTTCACCTACGCCCCCATCCCAAATCCAGTGTAGGTACCAGATATGCTCGGCCTGGCAGATCTGCTCGAGGTCCTGCGTTCACAGATGACGTAACTGATTCACACATTATGATTGGCTGTACGTTGGAAAGTGTACGGATGCCGTGTGTTTGTGCTGCAGACTACCAAATTGTGCCTCTCTATTGAGCCATGTATTATATTTGTCGTTTGAAAGCCAAACATTATTAAAACATGCACTTCCCAGGCATTTGCAGATAAGCAAGCTGCTAGCACTTGCTAACTTTACTCGTTAGACATTCCTGCCAACTAGCTGCATACATCAATTTGTATCACGTGATACTAGGTTTCAACAGTCTCGCAGCGCAGCACTACATTTTAAACAATAGCCAAAACAATGTATATTCAAAACTTTTCCAAAACATTATGTTACCATTTCAAGACCTGGAAAACAGTTTCTCTAATTTCATAACTTTTCGAGCAATTTCATGACCGTGGGAACCCTGTATATATTTAATATGTAATTGCACTGTTTGTCCATGTAAGGCACTTAAACAGAACAGACATAAATATATCCAGGCTTTTAATGCAGATTTTTTTGCTTCCAATGGTCTAAATTGTTTCAGCAGCTTTTCCAAGAAAGAAATTCTGGGGGGACACTGAAACCAATGCTAGAGCAGTGCTTAAGTTATGACTACCAACAATTCTCATATAAAAGCCAGTATTCAAACAATGCCCAAGTCTCAAGTAATAGCCATGGGTGTGGCCAGCCAGTCCCTAATAAAGGCTGGGTAAAAAACCCTGAGGGTGGTGGAATTACCTGTACTATAATGGCTCACATGGTACATTCAAAATAATGTACATTTCCACAGCACCAATGCTATCAGTACAACAAGAGATATGTGTCAGAATGCTTCTGTTCTGCATCTCTTTTTTACAGAAATACTAGTTTCTTTCACTATTTGTTTCCGATCGCTTCCACTTTTTTCAATCGATGTTAAGCTATTATCAATGAAACCCAAAACCTTCTGCGGATTTCTCACATTAAAACCTACCAGGAGGGGGAGGCTAGACAGGAAGTGTTAGCTTCACTGACAGTGGCTTAACAGCAATCAGACAACAGTAGAAACAACTGGAAAGTATTAGGGAATGAAAACAGTATTTCTGTTAGAGAAGAAAAACAATGGACAATAAGACGACAGATAAAGATGGAGGACATTTTGCGTGTTGCTTTAACCAGGAAACAGGGTAAATTAGGAATAAAAGGCCTGGCTCTGAGGTCAAAGGCAGAGATTTCAGTATCCTCAATAGAACAAACAACAAATATTGTTTAAAAAGCCAATATTATGTATATGCTGACTCAGGTGACAATTCTCTTATAATACAGTTACATGTAAAACATCCACGTTATTTTGCACACTTTATGTACTTTGACTATCATCTAAGACACCCAAACCAATCAACCTACTGTACCTGGCGAAAACAGTGCAAACCAAATATTTACTCGTTAATAAAACAAGACAGACAAACATGGTTTCCTAATAAACCATTGCTGGATTAAGGGAATAATACATTTGTAGTTTTTGTTGTAGTAGCAGATAAACACTGGATTTAGGCTGTTATGGCTAATTTAAAATACTACAAGCTCCAATACAATCTTCTGCAAATAAACATAAAAAGAGGAAGCACTATTTTAACGCAAGCAAAAAAGACACAAACAGCTCAAAAGTTTTGGTTATTAGTCAGACTACAAAAACAAGCAACAATGTTCAAAGTCAAGTGAAAACAACAGTGAAAGAATAAAAACTTAATTGGCAAAAAACTGCAGTGAAAGCGGCACATCCGATAATTCATTATCATATTCATTACATGACTTTTTTACAAATGCCATGAGTATTTGTCTCAAAACCGACTATCAATATCAGTTCTCACGTAGTACGTGTACTCTGATATAATCAAAAGCTTTTACATTAATTGCTCTATGAGTTAGGCTGGGCACTGATTTCACAGCTATACTTTGATAAAAATATACTCTGACACAAAAGATGTAAACTTCTGCTTCAAAGGGCCAGGGATGGACCTCAAAGGGCTTCAAAGTGCTAAGAGATGAAGGGGGCCCTGCATGATGTCCCTGACTCAGCACTGGCAACATGTTGCTGTTGATGTCTACAACCTGAAGACACACCAGCCAATGGATGGCCACACTCCCTTTCTCACTGCTACTTAAATACGATATAATGCAAAATTTGAGTTTGTTTGATGACTCTGCATCTGGGATTGCATAAAACAGTGAAATGGAATCACTCCAGACACAGCACAAACAAGCTGCAGGTTTTCATACATCAGATTTCCAGTTAGGACAGTAGTGGTTCCCTCCAGCATCTTTGAGCTTGTTGCTGCTGCTTACATACAAAGTGATGAATAAACTGTGTTTCTCAGGCAGTTAGGGCATTTATGAGAGGGAGTCATCAATTCAAAAGTGGACCAGTTAAGATGTTAGGCTTTCTTCACAAGGACACCATGACAGGAATGCAGGCAAGAGGCCACAATGGAATAAAAAGAATGAATAATATTGCACTTGAGTGGTGCAAAATCACAATTAAAGAATTGATCACATTTTTTTGATCAATTTTTTGATTTTTGTGTACTAAACACTGGTTACGATGTTGATTGGACATTATGGAACTGTCTTCAGCAAGGATCAATGATGCTCAATCAAGGTCATGAACAGGTGGAGGGATGTGGGGAAAGGGAGATAAAGGAAATGAGAACATTCAAAGAGAAGTTGTGATTTGGTCCAGTCTGTAGTCTTTAGTGAGGCTGTCCAATTATCTTTGGTCAACTAAAATCGGATGTTTCAACTGATATAGATGTAAACACCCTCAAATTAAAGCTATAGTCAGCATTTAAACCTCAGTCGTTTCACATTCATGTGCTGGAGTATGGGTATCAGGATACACCCTTAATCAACAAACCCAAATGGGGGTGGGCTTGTATCTGTGTGAGAATGTGTACACTACAGTAGGTTGAGATGAGCAAAAAATGTGTGCATGAACACAACAGAAATTATGTTGCCTTTGCTTACCTATCTTCTTACACCGCTCCTCTCCTCTGTTGTGCATGATGATTGGTGAGTAGATGAAGGGGCTGGCAGTGGACATATTCTGTCCCAGCAAGCCTTTCACTTTGTGAGGACGCAGACTGACAGGCAGATTGAGGAGCTTCACCAATCTGGTTTGGGTGTCACAAGAAAAGGCATAACAATGACATGAGTCTCATTTCCCACAAGTATTTAAGGCACTTTTCACACCATGAACAATCGCCTCACCCTCATTTCAAGAGAAAACGTTTTGTTGTGTACTTCGCATAGTAAGGGCCTGTGTCCATATAGCTTTTTTTGTGAGTGCCAGCTTCTTTTTTTATTGTTCCCAATGAGGAGTGGGCGCATGCTAGAGAAAAAGCGCTGCACCCAGCGTCTTTTTTCAGAGCGCTCCACCTTTTTTGTGTGGCAGCTCCGAGCGCTTCTAGTTGAAAATCTCTGAGCTTTTCAGAAAGGCGCTGGTGTCGTCACTGGTGCTTTTTTTCCAGACAACCAATCATATATTTGATGGGGCTCGTCACCCCAGTAACCAAGAAAATGGAGGAGAAACTTGTTCTGGCCGTGCCTGCTTGTACTGAGCTGTATGATGTCAGACAGAGACAGAAAAGCCGGACACTGAAAGTTGCTGGTGAGTGTTGTGCTTTTATCACCCTACGCGTTGTAAGCTTGTCATCAGCTGTGTAGTCAGCCCCTTAACATAGCGTTAAGATATTGTTGTCATAGAAACAAAACCCACATGCAGCGTTTTTCTCTCTCACCACACAAGCACTTCATCCCAGCACTTTTCTGCCATAAAAAAAACGCCATGTGGACACAAGCCCTAAGATAGCTGGTGCAGCTTTAGAGTTACAACATCTTATGCAGTATAATCCAAGTGTTTGTGATGAATATTCGTGATTGTTACAGTGCATTGCATAGAGATATAATACTACTCTACTGTTAAAGGTTACAAAGTCAGCAAGTACAGACACTTGAAGAAAGTGTGTACTCCTCAATTTCAGGGACCAGAGGCCTATTAATTAATTCAGATACTTTGTCAATGTAATCTAGTAAATAAAGACTCCTGCACATCAGAACCCGCAGTTCTGTAGGAAAGTTACTGTTGCTCATTAATATGTCAAGCATTTCACAATATAATAAAAGTCTTAATTGGAATTAATGACTTGTACAATCAAAGACAAAAAGTTTTAACTACTTCATCGGCAATGCCTGGTTTCTCTTGGTTTGTTTCCAGCTCTCCAGCACTTCTGCTTCCACAGTAGCCTCTAACTGCAGTATGTGCAAAAGAACTTTTATTGCCTGATTATTTTCACACTCAAAAAACTCAGAGCACGCTAAAGAAATCTAGTAGAACAAGCTTTAAGGTGGACTTGCTGTCAGATAAGTTATTTAAAGCTGGGGTAGGCAAAATCTGTGCAACCTAAGCAAAACCTTCCGCCTCTCTCTCTGCTTGCCTCATATCACTCGGCTTAGCCCCTCCCACCAAACCCACAACTTCAGCTAATAAGCCAGAAGCTCCGTGTGGAGGGACGTGTTGCTGTAGGCAAAGGAGGCATTGGAAATTTATCACAAGTTGCAGGATTTTCGGCAGGATTTTCCACCATTAAATCAGGCTTTCACTGTCTGAAGGGACATGTACACGCGCCTGCATTTGAAGAACAGCCAATACAAACGCACAGTCTCTCTGAAATAACTTGTGATTGGCCAAAGTCTCCCGTCACGGGATTGATTTTCTGAAGCCTGTAAACAGAGCTGAAGTAGAGGTCTGCTCTCAGACCACTTGAATTACAATATGCTGCACGGTTATTATGGATTTGTTGGCCAATGATGCCATAACAATACTGCCTAACCCACCTTTAAGAGCTGTAAAACCATGAAACTGGTATTCTCACCTTTCCAGCAAGTTTACTATGCATTTTATTAAATATCACCATTTGAACAAGCCACTCACAACTACCCACTGGTGTGATGTCACACTGGAAACAAATAATGATACTCAGTATTAACTATAACTCTGAATGTGGTTTGTTTTGTCTCCTTTTTCAGCAGCCACTGTTTCTCTTAAAACCAGCCAATCAGAGTACTGGCTCATGAATAATGAAATCATGTTAATGACCACAAACCGCCTACGTTATTAGAGGTAAGTGTGGAGCTCTGGGAACCAAACAACTTTTGGTGATAAAACTGACAAGCCCTTGGTGAATAAAGTGGTTCAGCTATATACAGCTATAATTATTAATTAGTTACTCATTCGCTCATGCAAAACAAGACTGAATGTTTTTCAGGTCATCATGTGTCTGTTCAGCTATTTTGTGTGTGAATGTAAAAAATGATTGGGTGCAAAGTTCAGACACAGATATTGGAAAACACAGGGTACACTCCGATGCTAACGAATCTCTCTTTCTCACTAGCAAAGAGCAGCGTCCAAAACATTCAGCTAGCAGCTTCCCATTTTAGCCGGCACTGACCATCACTTCAGGTCATATTAGCTGTCACTAATTCATGTTAATTCCGAGCGCAACTTGATAGCCGACCAAAATGAAAATTGTTTGTGTGTTTGATTCAACAAATACCCGATATTAAAGGACTTGCATCGGGTCCCCAAAAGATATACAGTACTACATTCTCCTGTTTTCCAGAAACTACGGTGCTCAGCAGTTTTTGGAAATGATTTAGTCTGTTTTTGTTTTTTTAATTAAAGTATATCATTATGACCCATTTTAGGCCCATTTTCAAGATTTACCGTATGAATGCCACAGACAAGCTAGAGAATCTGAATAGTATTGAGAGACGGACTAACGTGGCTGGTTTTGGTCTATTAATGGGATTTGTTGACAATATGAAATTCCATTTGAAACCATTCAAACAATTGTATGATTTTCAACAATTTTAAAAGAGAACAAATCCCAATTTACCCAATTTGAGAAATGATTTTAAATTAACATTCCATGAAAGATTAATGGATAGCCTAATTTCAAAGCAATTGACATTAAAAGCACCAATTATATATTCAGAGCTTTCTCATTTTTCACACAATCTTTTAGCAGTAATGGCTAACTAACTGCAAAACTTTTATGTGTCAATGGTATAATTACTCCAGAATGATCATTTGGATGATATTTTCCCAAATTAAACATCTAGCCAACATGTGACAAGATACATAAAAGCAACAATAACTCACACTCCTGACTTACCGGACAATGGGGAGCTTTGTAAAGGGCACCGGAGGGAGCTTTAGACCATCAGGAAGGGTGATTACCTCCATTCCACCTGGACACTTGGAGGTGTAGTTCTCCAGACTCTGGGTCACCTCTTTCTTCTCTATAAATGTGGGAGCATATAACGGTGGGGAAATCAATGAGCACATGGCCAGAGTACATAAAGAAATCTATAGAAACAATTATCCAAAGATCAGGCAGCAACAATTATGACAGAACACAATTTCCTTTAACGTTCCCCACACTCAGATAATCTGAGCACTCTCTCCACTGTAGAGACTCCATCTTTGTGTGCGATATAAATTAACCAGACATTAATGACCTGTGAGGTGTCTCTCTCTCAGCAATAACAGGCCCAGCCATCAAGTAAAATTGTAAGTTTTATTGTACTATCAATACCATTGGAGGGAACATTACTGCTTACCCAGCCATTCAATTTTCCTTGACACTGCAAGTTTCTAGAGTGTCCATCAAGAAGAGTGGGACACTTGCATGCAAAGATTTCATACAGATCTATAACCTTTCATGGGACTACCTTATGATTGCAAGGTTTTGTATTAATGTGAAGTTTGTGGATTTCTACATCTCGTTGTACATTCAATAAAAATGTTCACAGCTGTCCTATAAAAATACTGGAATATAAACAAAACTACAACTTTTGCATAATCCAAAAGGGGAGGTTTTTTTCACCTGCTTAAGATATATACTGTATATAAGAGATGAGATGTTTGTTCTAACAGCCAAAATAATGAGTCCAAGGGTTTTCATGTCTCCTAGCAACAGTAAAAATGTTCCAAGAAAGCTGTCCACATGAATATGTTAATATGTGTACAACTACAACCTTGTAAATACAGACCAGGAGCCAGAAACCCACCACCAGAAGATCAGAGTGAAGCCAGGAGAGAAAGGAATGAAAGGAGTACGTTCAGAGTGACGCAATGGAGAGAGGGAAAAGTGGGAAAAGGAGGGAATAAAGTGAGATCGAAATGGATGGAGGAAGGAAGGAATCAGAGGAAGAAGCATAGAGGGAATAAAATAGCAAGAGATGAACGGGACGATAGCTCAGTTGTCCTCCTGGCTCATAGCTTTCATGATTGATGACATAGTTGTCCTTTTTTTTTTCTTGTTTGCCATGTCTGAGTGTTCACAGCAGCCGTCTGTTCAGGGGCCACTCCAGGACAATAAGCTGAATCATGGTTATGTGCTCAAAGAAAAAAAAAGTCATTTCTGTTTAAATGTTGATTCTGTACCCATAAAGTATTTTGCCAAGAACAGAATAAAACAATGACCTAACATTAATTTTGTATTTCATAAATCATAATGGAATTATTAATAAAATCAGCATGGATCATCCAAAGTAAAAGACAATTTCAGTTTAAATTTGTATTAGTTGAAACTAAGATCAAATAAATGAAATGAAATGCCAGCAAAACACTATTAACAAACAGCATTTTATCAGCTTTAGAAAAAGCTGTAATGTGAGTGTCACAATTATTTTGTTTCATATTTCTTCAATGATGCTGGCTCCTTCCAGTTTAATCTGTACCTTTAAGGCTCCATTGATTTCTTTTTTTGATTTTTTTTGGCCACTTGTGGGCAGAGGATCTGTAAACATATTGACGTATTATCACCTTATAAAGTGGCTAACATGTTATAAAACAATTTCACTTTAAACATCCAGCAGACAACTCGTAAGAAAAAGATCTGGCTCTTTAGTTGCTAAATGCTCCGCTATGTTGTCCAGCTAGTTGCTAACTGTTTAGTGTTGAGCAGGTAGTGTACCGTAGGTTTTTCAAAACATTTTCATGGAAAACAAGTTGGAATCAAGATTGGTGAGAGCCAATCAAAGAGCCAAAACACTGATCTACTGTAAAAGACGCTAAAAATGTTCTGCTAAGCTGAGGCGAATTGCAGAGTTGGATTATAATTCTCTGTTCTATTGGTACAAAGTACACCCTTCACATTACACATAGTAATCTTATCCATTGTTACCATAGAAATATTGATTAGTGCAGCTTTAAGTAAAAAGAAAAACATTTTGAACAAAAATAGTTTCATTATGGGTGTAGTTTTTATTATCCCATCAAAAGACCAGCTAATGTGATCACAAAGAGCCTGTATCATTTACTGAAGTGATGAAGTGCACTGGCACTGCCAACCACAACACCTGCAACCTAGAAAACACATCTAAATGAGTGCAGATTATACGATTTAAAGCTTAGGATTGATCAAATGATTGATGGTTACAAAAAGTACTCGTTCTTAAACAAAAATGGCTATGTATAATCAATGCATTAAATTACTTATACAAAATATAAGTACCAATGAATTTGATGAGTGAACTTAGTAATATCTAATCAATAAAACCTACAGGTTGAAGTAAAACAGTGCCCTGCTTTATAATCACGCCTGGCCATGCCCAACAACTAAGGTCCTGACACACCAAGCCAACAGTTTACCATCTGTTCAGGTCATATTAGCTGTCACTAATTCATGTTAATTCCGAGCGCAACTTGATAGCCGACCAAAATGAAAATTGTTTGTGTGTTTGATTCCAATGCCAATGGCATCGTTGGCATTAGTGGTTCCTTAAGCTGCATTCAGACCGTCAAGTGGCTCTGCGTGAAAAAACGCAGCCCTCTCATGTGAATGGAGCCAGTCCATCGACGTAGCAGAGGTTGCCAACGTATTGTAACGTACAGTTTAGCTCAAAGATAAAGCAATTGCCATTGTCTTGTGTCTTCTAAACCACTGTGCAGTGAATGGGTGTCTGAGAAGCCTTCCAATTCATGGATCTTACTTAAACTGGACTTCCTAGATGGAATATCATGTCTCACCGTAGCCTGAAGCAATACACCCCCACCAACAAGTGCTAACAAAGCCAGATACCACTGAAATAGATTCACAGCAGTATAAAAAATGGTAGAGTAGTTTGTTTGTCTTTTGGCAATACTTTTAGGATTGTAACTGCTGATCAGTTATTTCCCCTTGCACAGACCTTATGCATGACAGTAGACCGCTGGGCATTGGCTACAGTGTTTGTGGTGTGTTCATTTGCAATTCTCACCAAAAGAAAAACATTTGTTTAGTTGTCCTTTGTCAGGACTAGTTCCTTGAGGTCAGCTTGATGTGTCAGGGCCCTTAGATAATCAAAGCCATGGGGTTAAACTAGGAGAAAAAATATTTTTTGACTGGTTTCTACCGTTCTTTTCACCAAGCTCCCTGCCCAGACAAACGCAACAAAGCACATTGTTAGCTTGACAGCTGGAACACACTGTCCAGATAAGCAAATAAACATGTTTTACACTTAACAAAAAGAGGGGAGAAAAGGTGCAGCTCTTAACACTTCAGACGGCTCCCCAAACGAAAGAATCTCATCTCCAAGTGTCAACCGTCAAGAGGAAGAATCACAATTGAAGGCAGGATGAAAGGCAGCATGGGTGAATGTTTGCTCGAAATCCTCTTCTCTGAAAACTGAGCTTACATCACCTTGATCAACAACAGAAGAGCAGGAGCGAGACACTTTTGAAATTTGCACCTGCAATCTGCCTTCATCTAACAAGTTTGTTTGCAAAGGCTTCTTTCCTGGCAACCATTTTGTTAATACTGCACTTTCAACAGCTTGACAGGACTGAACATTAATTTCTGAATAAACAGTGAAACAGTACAAATTAGTGTGACAGTAATGAGAGGGCTCAGGTATTCTGACAGCATCTTTTGTACTTAGCCATATTAATTAATGCCTCACAATTTGACAGGACAGATCTAACGTAATTCGTAAAGCAGCAGCAGGTGTCAACTGAGTTCGTTTGGAAACTGTTTTACAAGCTTAAGCTCCATGAAAGGTAATATAATATGGAGGGCAAACAATGTATTGACTAATTTTTAGATGATGCACTAAAATCACTTTCGTCTTTCAAGTGTGCTGTGATGCACAAATGTTCTGTTTTCCTCCCTCCATGCCTGCCTTTCTTCTTCCCTGATTTGTCTCCTCTCCGCTGTTGCCCCTGAAATGAGGCATTATAGCTCAAGTTTTACTGTTCTAGAGAACAATTCCCACTCTTGTTTCAGTTGGGTTCACAGTTTTACAGCTCTGTGTGAGTGCTAGTGCCACTTTGATCACTCAATTTGGTAATGGCTTATTTCCATGTGTTCACATCGCTGCCAACTCCTTCATTTGGGTCTTGGTAGGTTGTAGACTCCATTATATGCAGGGAGGAGTGAAGGGTTATATGAAGAGCTGTATATGACAGACGCTACTGTGATTTGTGCAAACCAGCACACGTCATCAAGGTAAACAAGTTAGTTCACCTTGGCATTCTGTGGATCAGCTCTGCACAAATATCCCGAATATATCAAAAAACTGCGTAAGAAAATCCAGATCCTGAGGTCCCTGTGTGGGTGCTCAGGACTGAATTATGTACCTTCGTTGGGAGACCACTCAATCAAATTTCAGTGAGAATGTCACATAAAAAGAGATAACTAAAACCTGAATTTTACGGTGGTGAAAATGTACGATGGAAACCCTGAAATTATGCACATATAACTCTGATACATCACATTACAGCAGTAGTAAAAACACTGAAAGGTAAAACTAACACTGAAAAGCATATATAAATTGAAAAACACAAAATATTCACAAAAATTGCCCCTTTATATCATGGTTATTAGGATAGCATGGGATCTATTTGGAGTTGTACTCCAGTGGTATGTATGCTTTCAAGTATTTCTTTAACAAAATATCTTTAAGGCAGTTCACACCCCCAGCCACCTCACACTGAAAAATTCTGGTTGCATTTAGGCTCATCATCACACACACTTACCCAGAACCAAATTGTGATCATTTTATAATGGTTCTTAATTACCATTCTATAAAAATGCTAATACAGAGCTGTGTGATGCATATGACAGAATTTAGTAAAGATCCCAGAGGGGAAAATATAGTCAATGCTTATATATGCAAATAAGCAAGATGACTAGACTACAGGTTCCAGACCGCTGAATGTCCAATTAGGGCCTTTGTATTGGGGAATGAAGTTGGGAAATGTTATCTAACACAGCCAGAGGGCCATGGTGGAAAGCATGGTGATGCAGCTACTGAGGCTGTTATAAATGACTGAAATACCTGCTCTTAAATCACATCAACATGTGCATTGAAAGCATTTCTTGAAAATATTGCAGATATGTCTGCCTTTCTCCAAGGGTTTTGGAGAAACATGTATTTTATCAACTGGCCATCTGAATGCTGGGAGTCGCATCCTTCCATTGAAATACATCAAAAGCATTTATATGCATATTTGTGTGCAATGTGTCTCTGTGTGAATGGACCCTAAAAGAAGCTGAGAGACTAGGATTAACTGCTGCATGACTTGGAGTGCACAGCAACAATGAAATAGTAAATGGCAAAATAATCATAAATGGAAGAAAATGGCAAACAAGAAGCTGTTGTCAGGATGAATAATGGAGTGGTAACCAAATGGCAAATCAGGCAATAATAACTGAAATTTTCAACAAGTTTATGGTCTTCGACTTTGAGCATGTCCTGAAGTGACACCGCTATCATTCTCCTGATTCTTTTCAAGATTTTCACAATTTGATTAAATGGAAAAACTCAGCAGTACAGTTAAGGGGCCCACAGAGATTTCTATATTCACTGTGCTTGGAGACTTATCATTCTTAGACACTATTTTACAGACACCACTGGGAAGAGGTGAGACTAGAGCTTCAAATACCTTTAATGACAGCGCAGACAATGGGAACATTTTCAAACGGTGATTTATCAAATTATACTGTGAAATATAAACTACTGACAGTTCACAAACAGATATGTCAACAGCTTTATGAATAATTTAGATTTTCTTGCTGGTATTTCAAGCAAAAAGCCAGCAGCAAAGTGTAAGTGAAACATAAATCATCAAAACAATAAACACTACGGTTAAAAAAAATAATCCTTGTAGACTGGAAACTGAACAACTGATAGAGTGACATTAATCTTTCTGGTATTGAATTCACTATTTAAAAGTAAGCAATATCAAACTTTTCCATCTCTATTTTTGTGAGTTTACTAAAACTGTTGCATTCACTGCTTGTATGACATGTTGACTTTTTCCTCACCCAAGATGACTCCTTTTCATTTTATTTGGCATTGTATGTGACTGCAAGGGTGGGAGTCCAGGTACTGCAAAGTAAGGCGCTGGCATTTTAGTGAAAATTAAGTAATTACCATTGTTGTGAGAGAATACATTCAAGGCCATGTGCCTTCTCCGCGCAATGGAAATCAAGTGTTGATTTGGTGATTCGATCGACCATACTACAGTATGTAATATGCAATGTACGTGATTATGGCAACAATGGCAATAAAGACACATCTTAATGGGGTATTTTAGAAATGTTGTGCTTCCAAAAAGCTTAAGGACTCACAAGACATCAAAGCAGCAGAGCCCAAGATCTTTTAGTCCCTAACATGGGTCAAGTACCCAAAATGCTGAATCCTATACTTCCCATAATGCAACTCGCTGGCATATTTTTGTTAGACCCAGACTGCCTGGTAAATGCCCATGTATTTCAAACTCCATGTCTCCAGTTTATAATTATTAAAAATGTCTAATCTCCAAGCCTATATGAGATAATCCTGATGACATTATTGGGGTTATTTTCTCAGACTTGACAAAGGTCCTCCAGAGCCACAAAAGACATTATACAACTATTTTCAAAGGCTGAGTGGTACTCCTAATGACTGGTAAAGTGATCTTAATGGGTAAAACCAGTGTAGTGCCCCATTAACATTATCTGTTGTCATTTACAACTGCTTTAAGGCTACATGAAAGCGCCCCCTTTCAGTTAAAGATATTCCAACAGCCATCTCCAGGTGGCAGGAGAGTCAATGAGTTCTATCTGCAGCCTCACTTCATATATCCACATCAAACTGTTTGGTGAAGCTTAGTATTCTACTCATCTTCCAGTGCAACTCATCACAACTGCATTCTTAATTTGTAGAAAGTGTATTTTGAATTGCAGAGATATGCCCCTGGCTGCAATTAAGCAGAACATACTGTATCATAGCAGTAATTGTTTTGGTAAATCTGACAGTGGTGAGTCAAAAAAATAAGTAATTTGTTGTAGGAGAAAACATTTTCATAAATCTCTACAGATAGCTATGTAAACAGGAATTATTATGTGAAGGTTTCTGCCACCATGTAAACAGCTTCAACAGACTATTGCTCCACTCACAACTTTGGCAAAATGGCCATTAATTAGGCATGTGAACAACTCAACAGCAAAATAACAGGACATGTTTAGTTTTAGTTTTAGTTTTAATTTACTAAAATTGCTAAAGTGCTCAGGTAACTGTAACTAAACATGTGGTAATTAGAGGTATACTTGTCCTTGAACATTAAATGTATATCAATGTCTATCGTTACCCAGGGAAAACATGGGGACCAGGCTGTCATATCTCAGGAAATATGAGTTATTATTTAAAAAGGGGGCATCAGCTGCACTTACTATTGTGAGTCTGCAACCCCTAGACAACCATATCAATTTACTACTTGGAGAAGTGAAGTGAGACATTTTTGCCAAATGATGCAACAATTTCACTGGTCACTGCAACTGCACAATGAAAACATCAAGTTGTTGTTTTTTCTGAGTACATGAGTAATATTTGGTTTTGGTTGGTTTGTAGCTCAAGAGGATCCCTAATTGGAGGTTAGGGAAGGTTTACCCACCATCAAATCACTGTAGATGATACACAGACATGTATTCTGTCCCTGCTGGAGCAATTCTGGCCAGTGGCCAATGGGAATGATGAAGTTGGGCCGATAACACCTGCTGTGAAGTTTTCCTGTATTGCATAACATATCAGCCCCTTCATGTTTTCCTAAATGTTGAGAGCCTCAGAGTTAAAAAGCCCTACAAACAGCAACAGCGCCAATCACCTGAGACAGCCAACAGTCACAATGCAATTATCACGCTGTTGTTAATCCGGAAGCCAGCTGGGTAAAAGGTAATAACAGGTCAAATTAAGCACAGAAAGGTAAGTGCATGTCCAAATTTAAACTTGTGATCAAAGGCAGGGACACAGTATGTAAACACAATGATGACAAGGGGGTAGTATGCATGCTCCATAAGCTTGTCAATGATCTTACAGAGAATGTTTGAGAGAATGGCTTTAAATGCAACGCTGATTAACAGTATGGAGGCAGGTGAAGCCATGATTCAGTGCCAGGGGGCCTTTACTGTAAATTGCACTGAGGCTGCAAATCAGTGGGGAAAATGACACTATAACCTACACTTCTTGAGAGACACCAGCGCTAATTTAAAAGGCATCAGGGATACCATCTTTGTTTTAATTCAACATTATGTATACACCTTACATATGAAAGAAGATAATCACTCTGAGCATATGGGATGGGAATTAAAAAGGACTGATGAATTACCACTGAAGGTCCTTCTTTATCTTACACTTAATATTTTAAACATACTTCTTGAGTAGAAATTGTACTAAATAGTTTGCATTTACTTTTAAGTGGAGAATAGCATATTCCAGAACTGCAAGTGAATCAATACGTTACAATTTTTCATTCAGGCTCCATCCTTTGTAGTTTAAAACAGACCTTAGTTAAGTGTGACTTGAGATTTTTTAAGTGTGTTTTAGGTTCTGTTTTTTTATTTAGTTGTATTTCTATTTGAGCTTTATTTCTCATATTGTCTAAAGATTTGTCAAAATTTTAAATAATTTAAAACATGTTTGCATAAGCAGTGTATACCTGAAGATATTTTAAATATATCAAGATTTGTCACCATAGTGTCCAGTCCAAAATGTATATCTATAACTTAAGACAGCAGGTTAGTAAGATGTAATCACTGAGATCTCCACTGTCCATACTGGTTCTATCATTCCAGGCCAGCAGCAGTAATTGTTTAGTTTCTCTTACTGAAGCAAAGTCTTATGGCTTCACACACACATTCTACAGCCAGCTGCTCTGTTTAAGATGTAAGCAGAACCAAGGGTTAGTCATGTCCAGTGGAAACCAGCAATTACTCGTGACCTCTCCTCATTCACTCTGCTGCTCCTTTCTTTTTCACCTTATTATTGTTTTTTTAATCTCACTCTGCCTTATCACGTGTCCCTCGCTGATGCCATTCTCCCAGGCAGTCCTACAGCCAGCTATAATTAGTCCTACCTGGTCACCTTGACACAACCCAGAGGAATTCTAGCACTGCTAAAAGGTTAAGGCTTTCATTAAACAGCTCTGAGCTATGTTTCGAATGATACCAGCCAGGGCTTGAAAAGGTACAACCAGCATCATAGAGGCTTCTGAAAAAAAAAATCTGAGATGTCACTCCTGTGGGTGATGAGATGACATTAACACAGAAAGGAATGGCAGATCCATGTATTGTCTCACTACAATCCTAGACAGTGTAATCAATATTTGCAAAAATGAACAAGACTTAAGCAACCAACACTAATATGTGATGTTATCAGACAGACAATATCTAGAGCTTTTCTAATCATCTCTTTCTATTTTTAGCTCCCTTTCAATTAAATTCTTCTTTATAGTAGTTCCAACAAATTAAAAAACTCCCGCACACAATTACATGCACACGGTTTGAATACCACCTTTGGTATTACTAGTGTCATCAAAGACAAATTCATTATCAGTGAAAATGTTACTTGCTCCATGAAGTATCATTTGATAATATCAGTCACTGTTGGACTGTTTAAGATGTTTACACTATCTTTTTCTGGGTGGAATCAAGCAGATGCTCAGTTTCAAAGCTTTGAAAGACTGTTCACCGTTACAATCATCTTCACTAGTTGCATTGCAGCTTTGTCATCTTTTCTCATCATTTCTTTACAAGTGATCAGTTAACATGATTATTGAGTAGTGAAGGTAAACAAAGACTTACCTATGGTGACTTTTAGAGCTGCAACGATTAGTCAATTAAACAATTAGTCGAAAATAAATTGTCAAGTATTTTGGTGGTCGATTAATCGTTTCGGTCATTTTTCAAGCAAAAGTGTCAAACATTTGCTGGTTCCAGCTTTTTAAGAGGATTTGCTGCTTTTCTTTGTTTATGACAGTACATGAAGAGCATTTTTCACAATTGTTTGAGATTTTATAGACATATTAATCGATTAATCGTGAACATAATCGGCAGATTCATTGATAATGAAAATAATTGTTAGTTGCAGCCATGGTGACTTTCAGAAGAAACATAAGGGAGAGAGTTCTTAAAGGATGCCAACCTCAACAAGTTACCAATAGTAGGCTCCCAACTGAACCACGCAATCATAAGTCTGTAATAGACTTCATTTATACAAAAAATCTGAAGTCTTTTAATCCCCTCAATATCAGCATTAAGGATCAGGTCATTGAATGCAAAACAGAAAATGTGGATTTTATGGGTACAGGGGTGACAAAGCTCAGCCAAAGAGGAGGCAATGGCATATTTTTCCCATAAAAAAGAGAAGGATTTTGGATTTTTAATCTCAAAAGTTAATCTTGAACAAAGACTTTTTAATTAATGAGTCCCTAATAAATAATTTATGTGCTTTAATCATTTTTCTCATTGCTAGTTCCCTCTTTATCTTAGCTTTTATGTTTTTAGACACTTCCAATGTGTTTTCATAGTATGCTACATATTTTGGGAAAATACTTTTTATATTCCAGCTAGGTTACTTCCCCATAGATGCACTTGTCCCGTATATGGACCAACAGGCCAAACTTCCCTCTCAGCTCCATCTACAGAAGCACCATAGAGAGTATCCTCTGTCACTGTGCCACAGTGTGGTATGCCAGTTGCACTGCAGAGAACCAGAGGGACTTGGTGCAGGTGGTAAAAACGGCACAGAAGATTGCGGGAGCTGTGCTCCTAAACCTGGACACAGTGTACGCTAGCCGTCTACACAAGATCAGTAAGGACCCAACCTACCCAGGTCACAGTGCGTTTGCCCCTGTCATCGGGGAAGAGATATAGAGCCATCAAAGTCCGATCTAACAGACTGAAGAACAGTTTCTTCCCCAGAGCTGTAGCCTCCATCATCCCCCACCCTCTCGAAGCTGTTGAGGACTGAGGACTGAAGACTGTAAATATTACCAAGTTAGTCTCTCCCCTCCATCCATCCAACTGCTGCTAATGCACAAAACTTTATTACATACAATACATATTACATCTGTATCATAAAATCATCATGCAGTCCCTGTTAGACTGCACTGTTTGCGGTTGCCTTTCATGTATTATATACAGATAGAGGTCACTACTTCTATGCTCACACGTCTCTATTGTTTTTAACTATCAATTTTGTTGCGTAATACCATTTTAAACTGCACTGTTTGTACCTTCACTGTTTACCTGCCTGATCCAAGTGCCTTTGTTTATTATATAGAGATGGAACCTACCTTATCATATTCATCTTGTTTATTTATCTTGTTTTTGTCTAGCTAAATATGCTGCTGGTCTCTGAGAGTTACCAAACATAGTTTCGTTGTATGCCTACAATGACAAATAAAGAGTCTTAACTCTAAACAAGTTTGTCATTTCTATGTCATTCTAGGCTTCCTACGTGTGCACAGGAATCCCGCTTAGACCAGAGGCTGTTAACTGTATCAGAGCAATAAAAGTCCTTTCCTGCCCAACTCTATTCTATGCTTGACATATACACACACAAACCCCAAGACACATCAATGGGGACTTATTCCACTAAAACAACCTACAATAACCTTTCTGACATTTTTAATATCACACTGCAGAAGGGAGCAGAGGCAATCAAAGGAGTGCACCCAAACTGCAGCGGGCAGCGCTCTGAGCCCAAAACGTTACACTAACTAAATATGAAATGCTCTTTTATTGGAGCAAAAAAACATTGTTCAAGAACTCAGCTTACAAGGTCAGGTTTTTCAGTGAGAAAACACTCAGCAGTAGTAGTAGTAGTAATCATTTGGTAGTGTTTTTCTAGCCCTTGAGAGTAACATTATTCCAGCAGGACTGTTGTATAAGCAGCACCCTAAGCACAGCTGCAGAAGTCCCTTTGCTGATGTTCAATACTTTATACTGTAAGCTTGCTTCATCTTGGTCGTACCTCGTCCCCTCCCCTCCTCCTCCATTCTCATGCTCTGTAGCCAACCAAGGATTACGCTGGCCTCTATTGTGTGGCCAGTGGACCGTGTGGCTCACACTGCTTCAGTAAATACCCTATCTCCTGGCAGCACAGGATTTCTGGTCAGAGCACAATGGTGCACTCCCGCCAAGAAAAACCTGGCTTTATTGTGCATCGCATACTATTAAGCACAAGGTATAATGCCGCAATCACCAAAGGACAGGATGGCTGTTTTTTTTTTTGGTTTTTTTTTAAGGCTGGGCATGAAACTGGAAGCACCTCACAGGGTTTAAATTCTACAATGACAAAAAAAAGTGTAATATTGCTACTTTCTGAGAGTTTGTGAGCTGACCTTGATCAGACAGGAAGTCCAGCATGGTCTGCAGCAGGAAGGACAGGTGGCGTACAGACAGGCCGGGGTTGCCCATGCGGCGGGAGGCGTACACAAGTTCATGTAGGAGGCGCATCTGAACAGCAGCCCAGCCTCGGTGGGTGCCTGAGAGAGAGAGACGACAGAGAGAAATTCACACTCACAGGGCTGACAAGGCTCACTGCTGACATCTAATGTTACACAGGTGTCATATCAGATTAGTACAGATCATCATTTACCTGTTTTATCAATAAAGGATTGTTAGTACACATTAGAGCTGAAATGATTAGTCAGTTACCTGATTTGTCAGACTACAGAAAATGAATCGGCAACTTGCTGCTTTTCTTTACAAAATATTTTTAGGTTGTTGACTCTTGGTCACACAAAACAAGCACTTTCATGACATAACTTAAATTTTGGTGGGCATTTTTCACTATTTTCTGACATTTTTTGGATGACGCAAATAATTTATTAAGCCATAGATTCAGATTGCATAAATAATAAACACATGAAAAATATTCTTAATAATGTTGTGATCATAATTTTAGCCATATCTCCCAGCACACCTACACAAAATGTATTCAGTGACATTAATGCTTGAGACGGTGCAACAAGTGTGTGACAAACCTTTGGAAGTGTGCCACACATAATTAGATCCGACTCAAGTCTTTTCATTGGAGCCATCTCTTAAAATTGAAGTATCCTCATTGCAGACTGTCACGTGTGCTCCAGCGTGGTGCCAACTTAGCCAGTGTTGTTTGCTCTGCAGAGCTCCACAAGACATCTTAATAGCATTCTAGCCTGACACCAACTGTTACATAAGACCCTCAGCCCCCTACGAGATCCCCTGCTCCACTCCCAGCTGTCGACTGTTGACTCACTAAGTGGGAAAGAAAACTATAGGAAAGATGTGCTGGGGAGGCCGCGGGGCCCAGAGGGAGGGAGGGAGGATATTTGGTAAACACTCTGATGTTTCCTCAGCTTAAATACTACTTCCAATAACGTCAAATCATGCCTGTGATGCTTTTCAGTTATCAGCATTTTTCTACCATGGTTATTATTCATCCTGACTTCTTCTGCCATCTGAACAAACTGTAAATGCAATTCCTTCATAAGCTATTTTTTCTGTCGTGAAACTGCACCCACTAGGCAGTCTAAAAATAGCTGCCTTCCACCTGTCTGCCAAAACCAGTGCTTATCTGCAGAACAGTAATCCAAAGGACACTTTGGATTTTCTGAGGATTTCTCTCTCGCTCGAACACGAAAAATGACTTCACTTGTGGTATTTTCAGACTTGAACTGGGGGTGTCTGGCAATCCATTTAACACACCACCAAGATAATGAGCATGGTGCCATGGCCAAGCAGCCGCACCGTCATGCAAAACCTGAGTCAGAAGGCAGTGTACCTACAGGCCGCCTCTGATGAAACTAGGGGAATTTTATACTGTGCAGGGTGATCACCATTATTCTCCTCGATAATAAACATGTAAATTATTCAAAGAAAATATACTCCCAAAATATCTGTGACGGCATGACAACAGTGGAGAACAGGGGTCTATGTGAGAGCAAGAAAGAAAAGACAGTGTCCCCATTTCTGGTAACAGAGGAGAGTAGTGAAAAACGTACAAAGCCATTTGTTCCACTGTATCTCAGGGCACAGACGCCTTATTGGAATGCACCATTGACGCCCATTTTCTTTTCTCATTTGAATCTCCCTCTCCAGCTTATTGCTTGATAAACTCCCACCTGATCCCTTCTGCCAAAAGACTTACAACCGTCATTCCCTGCTTTCCCATCAGCGCTGTGGGGACTCGGTACAGATATCCAGGCGTCAGTCTGGACTTGGATGTTACAGCTGACGTGTCCAAAGTCTAAAATATTGACTAACAACCTGCAAAAATCTATTCATTTGGAAGAGAGTATGGGATAAATATTGCTGCCTCATCTCAAAATTTTAATCATGAAATGGTCAACTATATATTTATTCACAGATTTTATTTGACTCCCAGGAAATGTTTCCAGTTCCAACTTTGTCTGACCCCCATTGGCCCCTCTAAGTGTCTTTTAGGGCATTTAATTACTGTGGTATTGTACATGGACAGATAATGATTATATGTAAAAATACTTAATATTCTGTAATATGCATATGTATTAGTCCAAAGGGACTGACGAATGATGTAATATCTCAGATTCCCAGGGTACTTCTGTTTTGCCTTCTAATGATGCAACACAAAAAAAGAACACCGTTCTTTTATGCTTCTTTTCTTTCTTTTTATTAACTAAAGGCTCGACTTTCAGTTGTTCAGTTGTTGTTTAGATCCTAAAGATAATTTTATTGCAGTAAGTTTACTAGATTTGTCATGTCACTATGCAGAGGAGAATTTTGTTGCAAAAGTGTAGTAGAGACATTTGTATTGAAAGATAACACTCGCACTTCTTTAGCCTGCTAGAGAAATAGCTTTCAAAAGTGCCTTGAAAATTACCCTTTAATGAACAAAATGCAGAGGAATCGATCAAACCTTCCAGTCTGCCATAATTCTGCAACTGAGGAATCAAACACTAAATCATCACAAGAGGGCTTTTTTTTAGCATTCACCAGGAGGCATAATTTGCAGATTCACCACAAGATTTGGCAATTATTCATTTACAAATGACATAAAATTGCACATGTAAAGTTTCCTTATAAATTGGACTAAACTATCGGTTGTAGAAGTTGAGATGTAAATGTGAAGAGATGACAGTTACCCTGTGGAAATGCACCTACCATGTTTGTTGTCATTTTTGTTCTATTGTTAACATACGTATATCAAATGACACTCACACACACTGGGAACTCAGAAGTGTCGTCTTAAAGCTGAGATTTGAGATCTGATTTTGAGAAAAATGGCATGAGATAGATGGAGGGAGGGATACCTGTTAAAAACAGATATGGCTATTGTATTTAACATTGGTTTACTTTTTGTACAGAAAGGGGAAATTAATCCTGGTACAGATTGACTGATACTTACTCATGTGATATCAAGGACCAGGCCATCAATACTAAAACAACCTTTCACAGTCCAGGTGCAAACATCTTACCTCAAACAATCTGCAGCTTGTTTCTATTCACAGTTTATAAAGGAAGCTAGACCACAGGTTAACAGCACATCTGAGAAATAGTTTCTCAGTGTCCCTTGAATAACAATCATAAAAGAAAATATGGATGTCCCTGAGCTCTTCTGTTCGCTCTGAGCTCTGTCTTTTGTGTTGCCAACGCTTGCCATTGAGTGGCTGCAATGAGCAAAAACCAAGAGGCTTATCATGAGGGCCTTACCAAAGAGCATCCACAAGCCCAGGTCAGGTCTCAACTGTGTCACGTTTTGACCTAAGTGGTGGCTTGAATGTAGAACACCCTGAAGGAGCACTCTTGAGAGGACAGCAATGCTTGAGGTGGAATGAAGCGATGTTATTCATTTTCTTTATCTATTAAATATGCGTTTACACTTCTGCCATTTTCTGGGTCATGCGAGAGGGTACTGCTTTTAGCATTTAGAAAATATTAATTCAGTGAGATTTACTCCTTTTCACTGACATTAAGTCAGCACTACTTGACTTGTGACCCTTAAAAATAAATCTGTTCTAATCTCTGTTCTACTTCTTCATTGCCCCTGTTGACTAGACAGCAACCAACATTGCTGTATGTTCAACAAACAGAAGAACTTCTCTTCAGGTTCAGAGCTAAATTCTGATTATTGTGCTGATTTGTATTAGACATAAGACAATGATTCCATAGTTTTATAAACATTTTCAGGGCAGATAATGAAAGTAATTGTCAGCCCTGAAACACACTACATCCAATATGTGAGATGAATTGTTTGATACATAGATGAAACATTCCCGTGTGAAAAAAAGGTTGATAAGGAACCTATTATATCTCGATTTTCACATAGTCCAAAACATCTACTATCTCAAGTGTCCAAGTTTACCTTTGCTGAAGTCCTTGGGGTCAAGTGACAGGCTGTATCCAGGCAATGTCTCCAGCAGCAGCTTGTAGCAGGCCCTCCAGCCAGGCTCTGGGATGGTGGGGGCCACACACTGCATGGCTGCAACGCGCTTGAAAAATGCGGACTTCCGATGGAAGCCGATCAGTTCGTAGAGCTCGGACAGGATGCTGTAGCGTTGGATCTTCTCCTCCTCTGATAGCTGCAGTTATGGAGACAACATTAAAGTCCCCCTCCATTGGCAATGTGTTTAGCTTATTGTTACTTCACTTGGATGAGTGAGCTTCATTGTGCAGACTGATGCGTGTGCAGTTTGTTTTCACATTCATCTGCTGAAGGGGGAAAGTTTTAACTCTGAGTTTAACAGGCGTACGCACGGGCAGGATTTAGTGACATCACAACTAGTTTGGAAGCCAACCATGGTCCAAAGTGTGATGTGGAAACTTGTAACCTCCAGTGCACATTCACTGAGAATGGACTTTTCAGTGAAGTAAGAGACATCTTATGTCTAGAAGTTAGACTTAGCTAGAAGCATATTCATGGATTCATGATGTTTCAATGAGGGAGAAGCAGGAGATGTAATTGTATCAAGGTAATTGAATTTCAAGAACCACATCAGACGTAATTCCTTATTTTCATATATCTTCAAACATGTCTGGGGATATCATAATTGTTTGTTCTTACATTGGGTTGTGATGGCCTGCTCGTACATGAAGGATTACTAAGAAGAATACTTTCACTAGGTTGTTCTATACTTACAATTCCACAGATAAATATATATAAACATGCACTAATTCTAATATTATAATATAATTTCAAGTATATAAAAGAGGCAGAATCAATGAAGTAAAAGCCTGGAGGAAATGTCATTGGCTGTATAGATCACAAAAGAAAACAAGACTCCAGCATTTAAGAAGAAACTCTCATAAATAAAAGAGATAAATAAAAATGTATTGTTTTAATGATAAAGAGCTAAAAGTGTACTACTCTGAGGGCAGAATATGGTATAGGTGAGTTCTGTTTTAGTGTGCTTTTTCACTAATAGTAAGATATCCTGCAGTCACCCCTGAACTGTACACCGTACTGCTAGTGGTCATATTAATCATCCTGTGCAGCTGGAAAAGCATTCATTTCCCAGTCCAATAGCGTACCTGTCCCAGGTTGATGTAAACAGCGTTCTGCAGGAACTCGGAGGCCTCCCTGGCCCTCTTCTGAATGGCCAGCACCCTGACCGCTTTCACACAGGCCTCCAGCTCGATCACTCCTGCGTTCTTATACTGCGGGAGATAAGGGGGGGGGCTCTCAGCGTTAATGAAAAACGAATAGTCAACAAGGGTCACCTTGACTTCTACAACCCACCTCATAATCAGGGGGAATGTTTTTTCATTAACACATGACCACCCTCATCAGTCACCGCAGACATGGGATTAAAGATAAATGTGATAACTCAGGGATTCCCAGCCTCTACTGCGTTTGTGCTTGAGCTGAGCTGCTGCTGCTGAGGCTTCATGCCGCACAAAAGTGTGTGCATTTTTTATCTCGCCGTCCCTCAACTTCCCACTACTTCCACCCTCATTGTCTCCTTATTAAAATTCAATTAATATCTGAATGGCTATGTGTTGAGATGTAATTTAATTCTGAATGAAGTAGTTACAGGTAAAAGGGCTGAGGGAGGTCAGTGTAAAGAGGCAATTATAATAATGAAGATAAAGCACAGGGTTGCTTCTGAATAGTTTGGTAGCATAATGAGCCTATTCAGCTTTCCCTAAGCAATAGGGATACTTTAATACTATTCTTTGTGACTTGAACAAGTACAGTGGTCAAATGAGAGTACAAATATATTATGAAAGGAACAGATACATAATACATATTGTTTTGTCTGTCTAATACTGCTTTTTAAAAGATTATCACTGACTAATATGGTATTTCCAGAGATTACACATGCTCTCGTTTGTTTGTAAGTCTTGTCGCCATGTAGCATTCAGAAACAAACAGCTGCTGTCAGTATTTATTGGTATGATACTACTGAACACAGTGCTGTCATAGCCTTCAAACTCCATCAAACCAAATCAAATACTGCCCCCTGGTGAGGTGGATAAATATTACTGCACGCGCGTAGCTACACCAGTGCTGCTTTTGTATCAAGGCAACCTGAACGTTAACACTATCATGTACAGAATTACCATTAATCTAAAAGGTGTCATGTGACACAGATCTTGATTTCCTTACACTGGCTCCCCAACAAATTCAGAATCTAATTCAAGATTGTTGTGATCACTTTTAAAGCTCTGGATGCTCGGGCACTATTGCATCTGTACCTAAAACCAAGAGAAAAATGCTATAAGGCGCCCGTCTGCATTAAACAACTACTGTCTTCCTACCCTGTCTGCGGCAGTCAGCCCTAAGCCCATTTGTTCCTAATGAAGATGTAAATCTTTAAAAACAGCTCATGAATATACATCTTTAATTTTCAGCAGGGTTCACCAAGTTCAACTTTTTCAGACATTTTTAATACCACACAGAATGCAATTTAATACCCGTTTCACAGCCACCCCAGCTTCAGTATGAAAGTATGATGGAAAACCAGAAAGGAGAATGTGACTTGGAATTATTTATTATTATATTACTTTTTTTTTCATTACTCCCCAGCAGTATATAACAATAAACCCTAATGATATAATTAATTCAATTAATGAGACCTGGACCCGGATAAGTGACACTAAATGGATTGGATTAACCAATTTAAAATGATTAATGAATCTAAGTTGATTGAAGTTTTTGCTAAAATCGACACATGCCCATTATGAGACAATGAGCTTCCTAGCTACTGCAGCTAGCAGTAGTGACAGTGTTTGCTGCAGGTTTGATGGTTTTTCAGCCACAGATTTGGTCACTAGTGAGTATTTATGGCAGCAGGACGGTGTATGTGGGATTGAGTCTAAATAAACTACAGTGTTTATTTTGGTACAGAGGTAATGCAGGAACATTCAGTCAGTGCAACATTGATGTGTTTTTCATAGTTTTTGGAAAACACTGGAGCTCTATGGCACAGAGAAAGAACATATATCAGGCAGTACTTTTACTTGGATCAATTCATTTATGGTATTAGTCTTAATATAGAATATCACCAGACTTACCTTTTAAGATCTAAGACATTTAGAAACCTTACTAATTGCCTTGTTTAATTTTCTTTACTTTTATTGATTGCTCCTATATTGTGCTTGTGTCATTTATTGTGATGTTTGGCCTTGACTTATTCAGACTGGATTCCAATTAGAAATTTAGTCAGATATTATGCACAAATACATTATTTTTATAATATCAATTTTCAGTGGAGTTTTATTGCTGGTAGAAACAGCATTCAGGCCATGATACTGAAAGATCACCCAGTTTAATGACACTGAATTGTGGCACAAGATATTATCAGTTAGTCTCTTGGTTGAATTCTTGATTAGAGTTCTGTAGTTTTTGGTCAGTACCTTTCCATAGTAGGAGATGGCCTCTTTGTATTTCTCGATAATGTCCTCAGGACTCAGGCAGTTCTTTGCTCGTCCAATCTCAGTGCTGGTGTCTGCACTAATGCCGTTGGCTGTGAGGGCACCTATGCTCAAAAGAGGATGGTATATGATCAGTTTAGGAAAGACAACAGGATGAGCGTCCATCAGTCTGTTCCACCACAACGGGAAAGGAAACAACAGGAAAAAGGAAAAATCCACCTTGTACTCTTTAGAGACACTGCCCTGGCTACCACAGCCACATGCATAACATATAAATATATGTATATATAACAAATAAGACACAGATATACAGTGTTCAAAATGCAGTTCACAGAACAGGTTTGTTAACATATCTGAACAGATAACAACAGATAATGTTGAATGAGACTATGTGAAATGTGTGTTTATTCCTAGTCCTGATGCCTCTTGATCAACCCGTTTAAAACTAAATGTAAATCTTACACCTACACCTTGCCCCGCTCTCCCTTCCACCAGTAATAAGCAACATCATGAATATTCTGAGGCCATTGGAGTCTCTAAGATGTGATCAAGATGACATTTATGGCTAACGTCCAGGGCAGAGTTAAACTCGCACCTGAAATGTTTCAAAAGCACTTGCAAGGTGCATCTCTCGGCCAAATCTGATTAGAATACAAATACCAATTGAGAGCGCATCGCCTAGCAACGGGGCTGTGTCCATAGCAACACTGTGGTGCTGTCACTATGACAAACGTGTGAATAATGAGATGCTGCACTGCACTACTTCTTGGGCTAATTTGCACACGCAACATGACAAAGAGAAAACACTTAAGGCAGTAATTGTAGAGAGCTAAATGAAGTGCAATGTATGAGACGATCAAGTTAAAGAATACAAATACACTATGTGACTTCTTCTTTCTTAAGCTATGAAAGTGAGAGGTTAAGCAACAGTGGGCATTCAACAAGCGGGGAATCAAAGTGTGCAAAAACAGAGATGGCGTATGTAACCTTGAGATCAAATAGCTAAATACTATAAGATTTTTGATAGGGTTAAGTGATTTTGTGTCAAGAGTAAGGTGGGAGTTGTTAGAATGATGGGGCCTCAATAAACAAGGACTAGAAGCAACTAAGAGTGGGCATTTAAAGTCTTGGTCTTCACTCGTATAGTCATATGATACTGATCACCAAGGGTGTGGCTGTGAGAAAGGAGGTACATTAGAAAAGAAATAAAAGGTGATGGGAAACCACCAAAGGAGAGAACTTCCTGCCATAGGGAGGAAAAAACATCAATCAATTTCCAAACCATAAAACAAACCATAGGAATCAGGGTGCTGATAATGTAAGATGAAAAATGACGTCAAACACAGGGCAAATGTGACCACAAGCAAACAGGCAGATTGTTGTCTACAAGAGTTATGGTGGTTAGAGATACCATACCTGGGTCAATGAGAACCTCCTGAGCCCCTACAGACAGAGAGAAAGAATGCAGATTCACTCCATGACGCAAGGCGCAATGTTAGCAGTGTTAGTCCCAACAACCTGCTCAATGGCTGCTGCTCTTCTCTTGTAAACTATGCTTATCGAGAGCCATCACACACTTTTGGCATGCAATTTACTTTTTATGAGCGGGTCCCTGTTTTATTTGCACGTGCACACAGGTGACGCGATAAACTGTCGAGCCACTAATCAACAGGTGGCAATAATGCTCCAAGACACACAGCATTGTGCCAACAAAGGCGAAGAAGAAGAGGGCTAGCTAGTTATCATGGACGTAAACAATGCAGGGTTCAAACTTTTAAGAAAAATCAGCTTTGCAAATGTTTCATGAGGAAGGAAATGCACTCGACACATTTGTTAGACCTCAAGGGCACACACAGAGGGCTACTACTGTACCATCATATAAAAAGAAAATCTTAATGTTGTACAAATGTTGTACATTTGTTATTTAAACTAGTGGATGAGAAAGTCATTTCCTTCATTTACTTTAGTTCTGAAATAATTTACTGAGTAATTGATTGGTTTAAGAGAAAGTGTATTGATGACAATTTTGACCCAAAAAAAAGTAATTAAAGTCATTTATCAAGACAAATACCAAATATATGGTTAAAGCTTCTGATATAGAAATATTTACTTGCTTTCCATTATTGCAGCACTTCTGCGGTCACTAGGGCTCACTGCCCCGTGTATTTCCACCAGTTATCTGTATGTATTTGTATTTCTGTATCTACTGTATATTCTACTCTACAATAGCTTCTTTTGCACTATAAATATTACATACCTGCTTGCTGTTTATACATTACATAACCACGTTTTCTACCATATACAGTACAAAGAACATATTATAGTTACACTACTGACATATCATAGCTGCATTCACTTTTAATGTACATTTTATGTATTGGTTTCTTGTTCATTTTGTACATTAATTTGTATACCTCTATGCACTTTGCTACTGTTTGCTGGTGAGATGCAAAACTGGGTTTTAGTTTAATCAAATCTTATCTAATTTCAAACCACTGTAAATCAGATAAAAAATGTATAAAATACACAATTAAACAATAATCATCTGTAAATGAATCAATAATCCTAAATATATATAGATATCATCCAGGCATCATAGAAACAGCATTTTATCACCGTTTATATTCACTGGCATAGGATGCTGATATGCTGATTGGCCAGTCAAGATTTACTTTCACAATAAGTGTAGTTATATGCAAGGCAGTATTAATATAACACCATGTTAATATCATGTTAATAGCAAAGTAGACAGATTGAATTATGTTAAGTTTTAATTAAATTAGCAGTCATCAGGGTAAATAAGAGAAGCCATTTAGGAAGCTGATATCTTGTACTCTGCACACAAAGGAAGCAGCTTAGCTGAGCAAAGCTTAGCAATGTTTGCGTTGCCAGTCAACAGTGTCATTCTCACACACAGACAACAGCCGCCAGCTATCATCCCATCCAGACCACTGTTTCTATCGTCAGCCTGGTTACAGAGCGACGTGCTCACCTGGTCTGTGGCGTTTCCCTGCATCTGCTGGCTGGGAAACACTTGGCTTGCGTCCTGCAGTCTTCCCTGCTGTGCCTCCAGGGTAGTGGAATATGACAGAGGCTGAACACAAACCCTCCAACGCAGCTAGAGAGCAAAAACAATAAAACACAAACACTCTATCTCTACTTAGTTCTTATTCAAGTTTCAAGTTCTGCAGCGCTGATGTATACACCACTGACTGTTTGCATCAACTTTTTGTGATCTAAGAAACTGAATCATTTTCTACTGTTACACTCACTACATGTCAGTACAGATATGCAAACTGCATAGAGCAAAAAATGGACTGTAAGATAGAAAATGCTGACTCATCAGTTAGGGTTGATAGCTAGCTGATACAAGAGTCTGACCAATAATATTGACCTTTACTAGCTTATCACAGATACACAGCAGTGTATATGTCGACCAATGAATGGCAAGAAATTGCAGCACCGTAATGCCAACGATATGTTTGAGGTGATTGAGAAACAGTGCCACCATACATAGTTTGTTCACCAGAGAGCACTGAACACAGACTGTATATATTGAAGGACGACATGACAGCTCCCCAAAAGTGAAGCCAAAACATCTCGATCGTCCCCTGGTGGCTGGCTGCAGTATAGGTCATAAACCCCGCCCCCTCCATGTTAGCGGATGGGACATGGGCCAAACTGAAAAGTCCAAGTACACGTTAAATAAAATGTTACCAAAGATGGTTTCTGTCATTTTAGGTAGTTCTTATCACACTGATGTTTGTTCAGGTGTTCATTTTTCTGACAGGTTTGGTTTTTATCTGTTATTTGATGCTTTAAAAAGGAGGTGAGACGTCATGATTGACAGCTGTGATTTGATTGTGGTGTGCTTGCGATTGTTTTGGGCGGGTGTATAGGCGGGACCTCGACTACTGCGCAGACTCTGGCTCCAAATGACATCACCAGCACAAGGCAGCGCCCGTATCTGCTGTATTTTGGCTTCATTTTTGTACAGTGGGAGGAAGTGAAGATGCGTCGTCCATCTTTATATACAGTCTGTGGCACTGACAAGTTTATTTTTCAACCAAATTATAAGAATCCTTTTTTGTTGAATGTGTTTGTTAAAAAATAAACTCTAAAATATCAATATTGGTAACAGCCTTAAAAATCCAGTAAACATACATTTCCAGGAGACATAAGCAAACACTGACATAGAGAAATAAACTAATTCCAGCCTTACAGTAATAAGGCGCCATCCTCCAGACTTACCACCCAGCCAGAGGAAGTCATTAACGCCCCTGAGCAGCTCCACAGCCATGTGGTAGTGGACCAGGGCGTCCTGCAGCATGCCTGCCTGGAGACACAAGTCCCCAACATGCTTCCTCATCCGTCCCTGGCAACGCTTCTTATAATGCCTGAGAGAAAGCAGCAGGTCAAGAGAGAAAAACTTGTTCAGACAACAGCAGGAGGAATGAAGTGAATAAAATATATGTTTCTGGCTTTTAAATTGATTCTGGCTGATTCATACAGTGGACTTTTTACTGCCTTTCTGTTATTGTCATTTCTTATGTCTGCAGGGTGCCTGTAGAGGAGACTCAAGTGAATCTTATCAGTCGGCTACAGGCGGGATGTATGGGGTGGGAAAGGCAAAAGCAAAGGAGAGCAACAAAACAAGGACAGAGTATGAGCTGACCTACAGTGCCACCCTGTAGTCTTGCACACTAACACAGGGAGTCAGGAAGGAGCAGCTTAACCAGGATACAGGGGGAATTTATTCTGAAAGACGGTCATGTGAAGACAATAACATGAATCAGCAGGTGATCAAGGACTTAAGGTGAAATGGAGCCATGGACAAAATGTTCTTAGCTGTATAGAAGCAGATATATTAAAAATCTATATAAACATCTATTCTGGGAAAATCTGTATGATACATCACTCATCAAATATTCATGCTAATACTCAGCAGGCTACTTCTGAACAACAATGAAATTGTTCTGGCAGAGTAATACTGAAATGGAAAGGCTGCTCTTAATGGTGTTGTAAAAAATGAACCACAGCAACCAAAACGGATCTTTGGACATGGATGCCGTTATCAAATTCATGTTTTTATGAGTAGCTGCAGTGCTATGCCAAGCTGGAAGGTAATGTGTGTTGCTCTTATGAATAAAGATATGAGATCCATGCAGCCAGTGGGTCGCTCCAGCTTCCACAGCCAAACAGACTAAATCCCAAACTGCACCTTCCCAGTCCAAACGTTCTCCTGAAGCTGGGACGAACCTCAGCAGCATGTACTGAGCCAAACTGTTCAGTGGGTCCAAACTATCAGCTCCTGCTTTAAAAAAGGACCAGACCAGTGTTTCTGAATGTTTCAGCACTCAAATATTATGTATAAATATTGCTTACTTTGAATACAGTGTTTAACATTAAGGTTGTGCATTTCCAAGGCCTTGTGAGAGGATTTTGAATGGTGAAGGTGGCCATTGGTTTCAGTTCATTTTAATGTATAAAAATCTAATTGCAGAGACTGAAAATATGCTTGAGACAAGTAATCCGTCACTTTGTCTATAAATGATAGAATATCACTGTCTAAACTTTGAAGTCTTTACAGAAAACATTTACAAAAATGGCATCTGTAGATTAGAGCATAAGGCACAGTGCCAGCCGTCTAAAGTTGCCGGTCCCAGCCAGAGGCCCTCTGGATTACGTTTTCAAACATTTTTCAGCTACTGGGAGTCCTGTTTCACTTCCCCAAAATTCAGCCTGAAACCAGCAGAAGGTGTGTGGGTGCTGCTGAGGGGCTTGAGCACCGCAATACTTTCACCCCACCCCGGATGCCAGATAAAAATAAAAATACGATCATACTGTATGATGCGATTACAGGAATGTGACTCTCCGTTAAAATTAGGGCTGAACAGTTAATTGAAATATTATCAAAATCGCAATATGGCCAAGTGCAATATCCAAATCTCAGGAGCTCCAGTTTTTTGATAAAACATAAAATGTGTCCCAACATACCATTATAAATGAAGCACTGTCTGCTACAGAGATGCTCCGGCCTACAAATCATATTCACCAGACGTAGGAGAACATGCTTGTTTGGTACAGACCCCAGCAAAAATATCATCAACATCATCATTTTTAGATTTTTTTCAGTGAAAATGAAATGCAGAAATGACCATTCCCACTAAAATCGTGACTCATATCACAATATCTGTCAAAATAATCTCAATTTTTTTGCACATCGTTCAGCCCTAGTCAAAATGAAACTAGCAGCAGAGAGAGCTATTTTTCTGCTTTTTCTCAAGATGCAGGGAAAACATCTAAACATTTATAGGCCAGCCTATCAGCTATACAGTTGTTTTTGTCTGTACGTACGCTGTGCTTTTAATAACAACACCTTATTTAACGGGCATTTTCAGTCCATAACTTCGCAATCATTACATTAGCTTTTAGCAGTAATGCAGATGAACGTGTGGACTATGTTCAGGATCTTTTGGACTAAGCTTTTAAGGCCTGGTCAGAAGTCCCAGCATTACTTTAATACGTTGGTTGCAGAAAAACATCACATGCTAAAAAATTGTTGCTGGAAAATCTCACAAGAAAGGACAAATAACAAGGAAACATAGTCATTGTGAAAACAGTAATGTGAACTTGGGAGCTTCTTGCTTTAAAGGTTGCTGTTTCAAATGTTGAGGCTTCCCACCAGCACTTCAACAGCCCTGTATCTGCTCTATCTGGGCTGTTCAGCAGCTGTAATACAGTGGTAGAGTAACTTAAAACAAGATGAATGGATGGATAAACAGACCGACAACCAGACAGATGGATAGATTCAGGAATACATACTGTAAATAGATAGATTACATAGATAGAGGCTGAAACCAGTGGCCGCCAGGAGGGGAGAAAGTTTGGCAGTAATTAAGAGTATTTGTTCTTAATGAGCAAAACCACAGAAAAACACAGGTATGGTCCTTTAACTGCCCTCTGAATCAGCCATACAAATAGTGTAAGAATGTAAATAAGTAGCCAAGACTGAAAAAGTGGTCACTGGGCCTCTGTGGACACTATGTGGTCAACTGAAAGCAGTTACTTTTACTGCCACAGTGTCAAACTCAAGACTGCTGGAATAACATTTGTGTGCAACTAGTGCAATGAACAAATCAGGCTTCATCTACACAGCTAAAAAAATATCACTTCTTTTCATTTTAGTAGCTAGTGTTACTGCTGTGGACAAGATTATTTTGCTAACAGTGTTTATTCATACCACTGTTATTGTAACAGCTACATGTATGGGAATATATTTGTCCTGTAACTTCAATCAAGCTGTTTATGTATAAACTGAAACCTGTGGAGGAGCGATGAGTTTGGCTTGGAGTAAGGAGCAAATGTACAACAACACAGAGGTCTGGGTGTTTCCTTCAGGGCAGAGCTGAAGCGGATGGGATTGGGATATGGGTGGGCTACACTTATGAGTCTAACATCTCACCTTTTCACACCCAACAATAAACTCACAGGACAGTGTGGAAGAAAAAAAAGAAGAAAGACAAATAAACCAAGGTAAACAAACGAAAAATGAACGCGGCAAAAATCGAAGGACAGATTTTTGAGAGGAGAATTTTTGAGCAGGCAAGGCTGACATGTAACAAGCAACTTGACACAGACACAAACACACACTAACAACTTGCAAATAATGAAGTAGATCACATTTACTGACTGCAATGAACACTCAAACACTCCATAACCAGCCTCTAAATGCTGAAGTGCTTTTGAGGAAGGGGGTCTTGGTGCAGCAAACAGAACAACTCACCTGCTATCTGTGTCCAAACCCACGAAGTCCTTCTTCTCAAAGGGCACACAGAGCAGTGGTATCTTGTCACCTGACTTGTCTGTGGCCCGGTCAAGCCGCTTGGACTCCAGAACAATAAATATGGACTCCACAAAGTCCTCCACTCTCTTCTCCACATCAGAGCAGACTTCAAAGCTGGGGTAGAAGGCCATGTCTGTGCGCTGCTGCTCTGCGATGTCTCCCTGCAGCCCAAATACCAGCAACCGCGAATCGTACAGCGTGGAGCTGTACACCTCCTTCTGTCCGTGGAAGCGATCGGCGGTCTGGGGCCAATCCTTGGACGAGCCGCAGGTGGTGATGGCGATGAGGCCCACCACCTTGCGGTGCGTCTGGAAGTCTCCCCACTCATTGTTTTCAGGCAGGTAGTGGTGGCGGTAGCGGATGTAGAGGAGGCGCTGCGAGTCCCGGATGCTCACCTGGCTCACGCTGGCGATGCGTTTGTAGATCTTGAAGAACTGGTCCTCGGGTACAATGCCAACCGGCTGGACCACCACTAGCACTGTCTGGTGGTCCTCAGCACACTGCATGTAGTCTGGGACGCTCATCTTCACATGTGGCTTCATGGGACAGAAAAACAAAAGCATTTAATAGAGCTGAACACATTCCCACCTTTTGTTTCATCAGTTAACAAGCAATAACTTCTGTGCATCTTATTATAACAACTTAACTCATTATTCAACCCTTCCTACATTTCTTCGGTAGAAAGTAGTTCCAATGAATAGTAGTTCCAATTATTATTTATTGTGGGCACAAATTGCCAACAATAAGCAGGACATTGCTTCTAGAAAGAGACAGTGCTGTTGAATTTTTTAATGCAATTTTTCAATACCGCTTATCCTCTTAGAGGGTCGCGGGGGGGCTGGAGCCAATCCCAGCTGACATTGGGCGAGAGGCGGGGTACTGGTCGCCAGTCAATCACAGGGCTGACACATAGAGACAGACAAACATTCACACTCACAGTCACAGTCACACCTACGGACAATTTAGAATCACCAATTAACCTAACCTGCATGTCTTTGGATGGTGGGAGGAAGCCGGGGTGCCCGGAGAGAACCCACGCGGACACGGGGAGAACATACACAGAAGGGCCCCAGCCGGCCGGCGTGTGCGAACCCAGAACCCTCTTGCTGTGAGGCGACAGTGCTAACCACTGCACCACCGTGCCGCCCCTGCTGTAAGCAGTAAGCACCTCAAATTAAATTCCATTCAGCTCTATTGTAGTAGTAAATAATACCTCAAAACCTAGGCACATAAAATAAAAAACTATCTGCATGGATAGGTAATTAGAGTAGGTGAGAACTTTATTTTGTACTTTGGGTGCACCAATCCTTTAACAGTAAAACATCTCACGAAAAAGAATAGTAAAGAATAGCAGAGATACAAAAACAGTAATTCAATAATAAAAAGTGACAAACCAAAACGTGTCTGGCCTAAATAAGAGAAAGTGTTTTGAGTACAGGTGTGTCATCATCGACAAATTGTATGAAAATATATATATATTTATATAGACTGTCCTATATTTTTGTGACTAGGTCATTTAAAACTGAATAGACCCTTTTCACTTTTTGACGTGTCAAAGCAGGAAAAGCACAGGTGGCGTTAATAATTATTATAATTATTTATAATTATATAATAATAATTCCATTTAGGAGAGCCAGCTCCAGGACTCACTCAGTGACACCACATCGTGCTGTTATTACACCTATGCTTTTCCTGTGCCCGCCGGGAAACGGTCTATTTCATGAATAATCTATGTTAACTAACAAACATGATCCCAGCGACTCCCAAAGAGTCCAAAACAAGGTGTTTCTAACTAAATGCAACGTTACCTTCTTTGGCGAAAAGCAAAGCAGCACCTTACAAACACCAAGCACTGGCTGCTGACAAGATTATTACAGTGGTCAAATGTGACACGACAGAAGCCCTGGTGTCAGTAGCTTGTATTTCGCTAACTTTGTATCAAGAGAAGAAGCTGGCGTTAAGCTGTGCTGTCAGCTAGCTTAGCTTAGCTAGCTAACCTACGACCTGGTTGTTCATGACAGTCACACAGTAACAACGCTGGCTGAAATAACCAGGTCATCAATGCACATATTGGCTGTCTTTCCCTCCAGTGCCTTTAATATATAATGTTGACTCACGTTACCTTAGCAGTAACCTGTCAGGTTTTACAGCTTCCTTCTTGGACCAGTGTTTTGCGACACTCAATAAACAGCTACACTTCCGGTGACCATTTTCAACATAAAACCCTCACAAGGTTAGTAGATGTATAGTCTTAAGGTGAGATAATACAGCTCGGAGATATGAGCTAATTTAACTGATGTAGTTAGGTAAACTGAACAATGAATATCTCCACCTGCGTCACCATCATATCCACATTACAAATGTGTGTGTGTGTTTATGACACAGGATGATGAGAATATGCAACTTTAAGTTAAACATGCCACATGATTTGGTTTGCTTTTATTTTGAAATCCGAATCTGTGTTTCCTCTCGTTAGCTTACTTCTTCGTCTTCCTCTTCTTATTCTGCAAAGGCAGAAGTCTGTTACATCAGCTCCGCCTAAAGAACAAATGAAGTACTGCAACTGAGCAGAACTTCAGGATTAACTCAACTGTGCATTTTAATGCGCTTCATAATATTTTTCATATTCAGTGTAATGTTCTTCATCATAATCAAATGTACTATGGTTTCCTAATTACATATGAATGTTATAATTTACTAACCTAACTTCATATAACCTCATATTAGCCAATCAAATGAAACTAGCTGTTATGCATTTCAATTTAGACAAACTAGCTAGGTCTGTGTACAAACTTGACGTCATATTCCATCATTATATAGAACATACTGATAATAAAGTCTGTATACAATGGTTCAGTGAAAGTATGTAGCTCACACGCAACATTGCTATGAATGTACTGACACTGCAGGCCCAGAGTGTGGAGGACGTCATCCATGCGACTGGATTGGCAATCAGAATATACCACTGACTTGCAAATTAGAAACTGAAAACCCCACACTATCCTGTCAAATTCCTCATTAAAATGACGACTATGAATAGAAAAGTACACATTTAATGACTTTTTTTAACCTTGTTTCAAAATGCCATAATTGATTTAGGTATACTTTAAGTTTTAGGTTGGTCCCACAAATAAATTAAAAAAAATAAAAAATCCAGACAGGTAGATTCAACTCCATTTTATTTTTTAACCCATAAATCACTTTTCACAATCTTCTTGGAAGACAACAGCATTTTATTCCCTATTTTCTTCTTTTCTTTTTGGCCAAGGGGAATTGGTCCAAAAGCAAAGCAGGATCTCAGAGAGAGACATGGAATGTCTAAAACATGATTGATGGTGAATATACATCAATAACAGGCAAACATCTACAGCCATCGACCTACAAAACAGTGCACAAACATTGTGTGTGATCCCAAACCATAACAACACAGTTCTGAAAGCACAGGGGTTCGACAGATGTTACGAGTAAGAGAGGGAAACCATGTTGTTCACCATTTTAAAAAAAAGACATGCGACCTAATACATGAACATTATATTTCAACTGAGATCAATCAACTGAATGAATGCTCATACATAAAAGCACAAATAAGTGAAGCCTTCATTTTTCCCATGTGGTCAGTGTTGCCTAAGGCTAGTAAGACTGAGTCAGGTCGATCAAAACACACCAGCTTTGACCTTTTTGTCTGTGTTCAGAATGAGGCAGGGTTTCAGTGCATAGTCACAATACTGCATCTTCATGCCCAGGACAATCAGAGAAACTGTAACATAAAATAAACAGAGGAAGGGATCGCTACGTGGTTGAAAGCTAGAAGATTCACATCTTTTCAGTCTAATCATTTACAATCCACATGAAATGCTCCCTTCTAAATGTTTGCCATCTATTTGCCCTGTCAGTCAACAGTACAGAGCACCTATCTGTGCCACAAACCAAGCTTTCAAGTTATACAGATTATGGAAAATGTAGAAGATGGCAGGAAAGTGCTAATACTACAGTGAACATCCACCTGCAAAAGCGCATTACAGATATATATATATATATATTGGCACCAAATGTGACATTAAGAAATGTGTTCATCCTGCTCCACTGGATGCTAAAATTAAGCAGCTAACTTACTGAAATGTCCTACGACTGATTTTTTAACCAACCTTTATAATACGTTTGGCCCATTGGTGACATATCTAATCAGAGCGTTTGGTTGCCAAATTAAACATGTTTTGATGCTAAACACCAACAGGGGCGTAGCCAGGATTTTAGAAATACTTAGGTCCAATACTGGAGTCCAACTCCCCCCATGAAACCATACCTCCCTCAGAAAAGCCTGTAAAATCGTCTAATTATTTGGATTTTTCATATTTTATTATTTAGCTATTATTTTACCTGTTCAGTTTGGTTTCCTGTAATGTGTTCCTCACATGAAGGTCTAAATGTTTCCATATTGAATAACATTTTGGTGGGGAAATACTGAATCATTTTTGTTGGCCTATGTAGTAAAAATGTAAATACATAGATCACTGGACCAGCCTATAAAATACCCAGTATGTGTATGTTTCGACTGTACCATGTTAATTCCCCCCACAGGTCTCTAAAATCCCTAAATCTGGAAAAAAAAAAAATACATGGTGCATGACCTCCGTGCACAATGGTAGCTACAGCCCTGGTCACCAAGGATTACTTAAAGCCCCAATGTGTACGATTTGAACATTTGACTGATTTCTTAGGTGCCCCCTGGTGGTAATATCAACAAAGACACTGTGGCTGATGGTAATGTCCACTGATACCTTTTAGTGTCAACCTAATCCCCATATTAAAATATAAAATACAAACAAATTCCCATAGACAGGGGAATGTTGCCAAAATATTCCTAAGAGGTTTGTGATTACCTCTCTCTTTTGATTTTATATAGATTTCACCAACATATCATCTGGCTTCATCTTTGTTAGACATTTCCACAACTTAACTTAAAAGGTACCCTGTGGAGTTTTTGACCACTAGTAGCACTATAGAGCAACGTTTTGTATGAGTGGCTCCCCATTTTGTCGGTATCATCATGCACACAGGCAATACACACTCCTGTCACCAGTTTCATGTTATTCCGATCAACAGCTGGTGGCAGTAACGCGGACAGAAGATTAGTAATGTGTTCTAAAAGACGGAGAGGAAGGAGACCATAAGCTAGCGAACATGGATGTAAACAATGCACGATTTAAAATATATTTTTTAAATCATCTTTGCAAATGTAAGGAAGGACATGCCCTTAGCACGTTTAACGCCACAGGGTAAACCTTTAATGTGTCACAGACAAGTGCTAGTTTCTAGCTTCATTAAAGTAATTAGTATATTCAATATTTGTCAATCAAATAGTCAATCTTTTTGAGTTCTGGCAGCATTATCGCTCCTCGAAGCAGGTCAGATCAGCACAGTGGGCTACAGTGGGTTCCCATTTCAGAACCAAACCTCTTGTCATACATTGCATAAGTTGACCAATGGACCAAAATTACAAAAGGCTGTGCACACCAAAAAAGGCGTCCTTTAGCTGCTATAGTTCTTAATTAACTGGGTTTAAGGACCTCACAGTCCTTGCTACTTCCGTGTGCATTTGCATCCATGTGAAGTACAAATAGTGTGCAGTCGTGTACAACATGGGAACTTGAAGGCTGCAGAAGAACATACGACACAGTAGTTATGACTGAGTGATGGTGTGTTTGGTCTGCAGAGGATCAGGAAGATTGTGGGTTGAATGTTGTCATCCAGTGGATTAGTTTAATCTCCAGCGATCATGTGGCCACAGCCAAGATTAGCCGACCTAATTACTGCACATTAAGACACCCCACTGATTCCTAGTGGACTAGGAGCGCTTAGTAACACTAGTCTGTCAGACAGGGAAAAGGTCTGAAAAAAATCAAAGGAAAGAACAGAGAAAACATGTAAAAATAAAACAGATTAAGACTGATTTAGAGTCTAATGGTGCAGGAGGGGGAATGTGTGCCTTCTGATTAGTTGGATACGAGATATTTGGCATTCTTCATTATGGCATTGAAAGTGAGTGGACACTGCCAGTGGTGTAGAGACAGACTGGATAAAGGCCCTCCATTAGGGCACAGTGTGGGTGGGTAGGTGGTTGGGGGAATGGGGTTAAGATGGAGAATCACACTCCGCCCTCCTCACGCCAGTTTCAGAAATTGATCCACTGTATCTGCTTCCACCGCCTCCGAAAACATTTCATAGTCCTGTGGAGAGGAAGAGTGTCAATCAGCAAACAAGAAAACAGAGAAATTCTGACAGCTGTCTAGTCTCAGGCAATATCATTGACTCTCTTGTAGCTCTGGTTTTGGTCTCTACCAACTCCTGAGGGAAATATCTAGCTGCTAAATGCTCCACTATGTTCCCCAGCTAGTCTCTAACTGTGCGTGTCTGCTGTTTGATGCTGAGCAGGTGGTGTACAGTGGGTTTATAGAGCTTTTTCACAGAAAACAGCCACCTGCTGCAGCTGTACTGTCATAGTTATTTGAAATACATGAGGCACAAGTGTGATTTTACGCTTCATTCACTTGAGATAGAAAAGGTCTCTGGCACCTCTTGGTTGCTAGTCTCACATAGCCACGCAGGTCAGATCTCCACACTTTGTTTTAGTGCTGTGCCAGCACCGGAGAAAGGTCTGGCTGAACCCATTATCATTCTGGTATAGGGGAAAAAACGCTCTGGCTTGTTTGTATTTCTTTAAAACAATCACCATCGTCTTTGGCGGCGCTAAGCCCAGGATGCAGCAACGGTGCCCTTGCAAAATAGTGTAAACGGTAGCACGCAGATAGCGGAAGGGGAGGTGAATTCTGACTGAAATAGTCGGCCAATGGCAGGCTTATACCCACAGCCTACTTCCTGTGAGTCAGACTACTTGGTTGCTTGTCACAGCAACTTTAAAAGATAGCCTGTGAAGTTTGTTTTTTTACCTCTAGCAGTCCTATGGAGCAGTTTTTCTACGAGCGAGTCCCCGTTTTGTTTGTGTCATGCTCGCGCACAAGGGCACCTGGGTTCCACTGATCAACAGGTGGTGGTAACGTGCCAAGAAACGCAGTAATGCACCAGCAAAGGCAGGAAAGAAGAAGGCCGCTTACTAGTAAACATGGATGTAAACAATGCAGGTTTCAAACTTTTAAGAAAAGTCTTTCATGAGGAAGGAAATGCATTCATCAAGTTTGTTAGACCTAACGGACACACACAATGGGTTTTGGTGAGAAATACTGAATGTAAATATAACTTTTGTTTGATTACATGAAAACTTCACAGGGCACTTTTAGGCCGTTTTCACACAGAATCAGGCGTTGCGGCGATTCACCACAGGGTTGTGCGGCGGTGTGGGAGTGTCTCATAATCCCAGCTTGAAGACCGATACAAGCCAAGCCACTGCACGGCGATTAACGTCTTTGTGCTCCCTCATGGCAGGGTCGAACAGCTGATGTACAGTAATCACTGAGCTGATCGATCAGTCTCTCTTCCATATTCACAGCTGCTCAGTAAACAGCAGAATGCTACAGTAAACAGTGGAATGCTACATGGTAAACAAAGTTCTTTTTCACCTGGGCGTCTGCCGGTCTGATTGCCGGTGTGATTGGCTGCCGCAGGTCTGGTTGCGTTTCTCCAAAAGTCTGTTTTAACTTTTCGCCGCAGGCTGCTGCGTTTGTTTGCGGCACCCCCTGCGGCCCCCACCACCGCAGCCTGACTGCAGTACCCCAGTTCAAATGAATGGAAAAATCTGCGTTTTCGCCGCAGCACCTCATTCTATGTGAATACAGCCTTATGGCTATTTCTAACCCTACTCATGCGCGGTCCAGCCATCTTCACCTTAGCGAGTGCTGCACCAGCATAAGCGAGTAAGATAAATCATTTGAATTATTAAATTATATGTTGGTGTAAGACGAACAAACACACATTTCCATATTACATGTTAACTATTTCACACTGAATAAAATATGTCTATGTCACTTACTGTCTGTCAATAGTTAGTAGTGGCTTTCTTTTCCATTTTACCCAGATGCTGCGCAAGACAAAACGTCTCTTTCTGTGACAATGTCACAACAACTTACTGTAGGTGCCAGTTAAAAATATACAGTACATTTTTTTATTATTTTATAACTACTGCTGGAGAGTTTTTTTAAAATAATGTGTTAAGTGTGTGCACTTTCCTCACCCCGCAGTATTGGTCTTCGTTGAAAAGCTGGGGGGGGACGGCCGTGGGGTTCCCTGCTTTGCTTCTCATTTCATCACGAAGCTCCCCGCCCACAGAGATGTCGATGAGCTCATACTGGATGCTTTTACTCTCAAGGATCCGGATCACCTCTGCCTGTTGAGACTTCACCTGAAAAACGACAGCAGCCTTCAGAAATGTACTTAAAGCTGGGGTAACTTTGACCTTCAGCAGCAGAAGGAATCGGTTGCCCTGCGAAACCTCATGCCTCGTAGGGCTCGCTCTCCACGGCGTGAGCCTCACCGAGACCCAGGTCCCTCTCGCCGCGACTTGTCTTCTCAAAGACGCCCCTCCAGCGCTTCGCAGCCGCAGAGCAGAGCACCCCAGGCTTCAGAGGCAGAAGCAACGCTGTCCAACAGCGGGAAGAGAGGCTAGTACACCACACACACATGCTACTGTTCCCCCTCAAAAGTTATTCCCCACTGTTCGTCATCAGGCCTCTTTGCCACTCGTCGACATGAGTGCCATGGCATCAAACATAATGAGCCTGAAGCTCCGTGTGGAGCTGGGATGTGTTGTTTTGTATTAGCTGTAGGCAATGGAGGTGTTGGACATTTATCACAAGTTGCAGGATTTTTCCTCACTGAATCAGGCTTTCACCATCTGAAGGGATGTGCACACGCATCTGCATTTGTAGAACAGCCAATAGGAACGCGCCCTCTCTCTGAAATGACCTGTGATTGGCCAAAGTCTCCCGTCATGGGCTAGATTTTCTAAAGCCTGAAAACAGAGCCAAGAGGAGGGGCAGAAGTAGAAGTTTTCTCTCAGACCACTTGAATTACAATATGCTGAACAGTTATTATGGAATTATCGGCCAGTGATGCCAAAAAAAAAAAATACTTTCTACCCCACCTTTAACCCCAGCATAACCACCAGGAACCAACCATATTGACTACATTTCTAACAACTAAGTGGAGCAAAAGACTGATGGCCGTCATGCATTGAGAGTTTTAGGCAGTGTCAGATGAAGGCCATCAAACAACTTTGATGGACTGTTCAAATAAACCTTGTAATATTATCATTATGTCTATTTTTCAAGAAAATAAACTATATGATTGAAGTACTTTTTGAGGCTGTGCCTTTAAAAAGCTGTGGCTTTATCTGGTTCCTGGATGATGATTAATAGAGCTGGTGAACGCTCTGCTATCTGTTTGGGCGACTGAGGAAGTTGGGGGGGGGGGTGTTCGTAAAAGCGACCACACCTAAGCACAACACTAACTGAAAAACACACAAGTTGGCATTTAGTTGGCCACACAGTATTGCTAAAGACAGTGTCACATCCTTAAACTAAAAAAGGGGAACTGCTTTTACTTGTTTCACAAAAGTGCAGAAGTAGACTCAGCATTCAAAAGCTTGTCTGAATCGTGTGAAGAACAGAGTTGACAGAGTAACTTGATACATTTGAAACATGACTTTCAGGTAAGATATTTAGGTCTGAGCCAATTAAGTGGTGTAGAGAGGAAAACCTTGTAGAAATGCTGCCTGTACTAATATTACACATTCAGCTCTTTGATGTGTAATACCATTGCAGAACAATTCATAAGATGTATTGAGAGAGCAAGCAAAATTTACAGTTAACTTAAACACAAAAACCATTATAAACGTGAATAACACAAAGGGATTTAGATTTTAGTGGGATTTATTTGTATACAGGCCTTCATTTCTCGGGTATACTTTCATTTTGGAACAGAGAGGATGCTCTTGCTTAAAATATGTCAAATATACACCAATATATAGATTAAAATAAATAATAATAATAATAAATGGATTTTCCTCTGATTTTGGCTCTCTAATTCCTTTTTTTAACTACATGACAAATGACAAGATAAAATAATCAGAGGGCAGAACAGTACAGAAACGCAGCAGGTGTTGAAGCCAGCACAAAGATTGGGTGTCTGTGGCATATAACCAATCAAAATCTCCCTTTAAAGGCTTCTACAGCAAACCAGACATGACCAGGTTACCAAGCAGCATTACTGCACAGGAGAGGGTTAATAGCTAATGCACTTCACAAAACCTTTTCACTACATGAATTCCTTTCACCTAATAGGTACCAGATGTTTGGCCCAGTGCTTTGTCATACACCGTTTTTCATACAGTGGTGCAAAAACTATTCCTGCAAAAGGATGTTGTGGTTTACAACGTCAGTTTATTGATTACTGCAGACAGTATCGAAGTCAACCTGTTGCACTCGATTCATCCTAATATATTCTATGCAAATATGTAGCAAAACTTCATTAGAAAGTCAAACTATTTAAAATTACCCTGCTTATAAACTAGCACATACATCTAAGAATACAAAAGTCTGACTTTTCCTGGATTAAAAGGGTCTACTGGTCAATTCGGCTCACATATAAACTACCAGGCAGCTCTTTAGTAACTTTTCAGATCTTATTACTGGTTCCCATGCTCCCTTACACCAACCTACAGTAATTGGAACAAGAGGCAGGTGTGCCACTTACAAAAGATAAAATCCCTTTAAAACAATTGTTTAGTGCATTTGATGAATGCAGAACTGATAAATACATATTGTTTGTATAAGATTTAACATTACCATTTACATTTGCCATAAGCAAGGGAACCTTAAATTGATTTGTACATGAAGTTTGGCGTACAGTTCTCGATACAGGAAACGGATACATGTGGTCGCTACACTTAGCTATTTCGGCCAGTCTTATGTACCAACATGACACTATGATAATGTCACTGTTTAGGATAAGCAATACGATACCTTTGAGGAGCAATTTCTGCAACAAAAAAAAACCAGCTAGCTAAACATGCTCGACAAACAAAAAAAACACCTTCCCACTACCAAGAAGGAAATGAGGTGGAATCATACACCATGGCTCGTCTTCGCAAGTCCTTTATGTTTTGTTACATTAACGACTGATAACTTTCATCTTCATTTCGCCTACAACCCGGTAATGCTGACGTTACGATAACGATACAAATGGACGCTGAGTAGCATAGGCCCACTGCACTGTTAGTCAGGAGGAAGCTAGTACTGATAGGGTGCTGGGTGTGTCTGTCGGACTGGGCATTGTTAGCTGCTGCAGCCACCGGAGCTCAAAACGCTAACGTAACATAAAGTTCATTAAATTACAGTCACTTGACTCACCGTCCGCGACGCAGTAACGGTGGTGTAGTACAGTTTGATTCCCATTGCTCCCTTTGTGTGGCCTATCTGCTTGCGACTAGCGCTCTCTCGCTGGCGTCAAGCTCAGCAGTTACCGAATAAAAGGAAAGGAAGTTCGGCTTCGTTACTTTCAAAATAAAAGACGTACATTTTCACGTCAAAGGAAGAAATACCGCATAAAGTCGGATGTGACTAAAAATGTCAAAGTTACTTATATGGCCGCATGTGCTTTGCAGTGCTAGGTTTATGGAAAAGTCAAACCCAGAGGAAAAACAATAAGCAGCAAACATTGCCCTTATGAAAGCTATATGGTTGTGTTAAAAAGGTTGCTGTGTGGTGACAGACTGAAATCGCATGGAGCCTCCTTGAATCATGGCTGGACTCACTGGTGGCCCCATGTTTGAAAAAACGCCTCAAATATACCCTCTTGGATGTCCCTATAGATAAAACATGATAAAGTGCCCTCTAGGGTGCCCTTCCAGTGCAGAAAAAATGATCCAGTGCACTAATGGGTGCCCTTCCAGTGGACAAAATGCAATGCAGTGCCATATACGCAGTGCATACAGCTGGTGCCCTTTTTATTTTTTTTCTCCCCTGCCCCTCAAACAGTCTGAGTCCACCACTGGCCGGACTAACCTGTTTGAGGGCCCTCGGGCAAAATTGAGCTGATGGGCTCCTATAAAAGGATTGGTTCACATGTTTTCAAGTGTGTCTAAATACAATAGTCACATGCCTACATGTATATTGAAAGAGTTATTGGTGTATGTAATTGTTACTGGTCGCTGTAATCATTCCTCCATCTATACTGGCCAAGAAGAGATCCCTTCATCAACACAATTCCAGTGTAAGACATAGGGGATAAAATCTGCAATGCTTGTTCTGTTTAAAAATGCATTATGCATCATAAAGTTAGGCCAAAGCTAGTGTCAAGTGGGTATTTTTCAAAATGTCTTTTTAATGCAAATTTCCTCTTTTTGCTTCCCCGTGCAGTTTTCTTTCTGAGCCACAGTGAAGGTCTATTTCGAAGGGAATTTCATACAAAAAGGTATGTAACTCTGGAACATACCCACTAGATTGAATTAACCTGGACTGCCAATGCCTCATATTAACTTAGGCTTAATTTAAAATGCATTTTTGCACAGAACGAGGATGTCGGATTTTATCCTTCCATTGGAGTCGAGTTATGAAGGCCAGTATGGACAGGAGGGAGGATTACAGTGACCTATAACTCTTTTAATGTACATATTGACATGTGAGTGTTGTGAACAAATGTGAACCTATCCCAATTCCTCCCTCTGTATGTGCACTGTGTACAGTATTCTTATGCTGAAAGACCGTGTAAGCACAGTATCAGCTCAAATAATGAAAGTCTTATAACTGGATTTTGACAAAGGGACCCTCTTCAAGACAGGGCTGCAAGATCAGCTTATAAAGCAGGAGGCCCCTATCATGTCAGCTAACAAACTTTATTAGAGCATTTTCCCATATTCTAAAAATCCAGGGGCTCGTGGGTGTTTGGGGCATCAAGGCAGTTGCCCACTTTGCCCAGTTTATAAACCAGACTTTTAGAAAATAATTAATAATGAAAATAATCATTACTTGCAGCCCTACAGAGATGTGCTCTCACATCAGCTTTGGCTTTACCTATGGATATCCTCTTTTGACATGTTAATAAATATTTAATATTGGAAAGAACAGGAAATGATTTGTTTTATTCTGGTAAACTTGACTCTACTCTCCCTCCATATGAGGTCTGCTTCTGGCTGCACAGTTTAAAGAGACAGTGCAGAATTTTATTCATGTTTTCCTTTGGCGCTTTTTAAAATTATATTCCATTTATCCCTAGATCAAATGGTAATATTTTTACTTTATAGTAATTAAGGCTGCTACTTTCCTTCCCTGTCTCTTGTCCTTCATCCCTTCCTCCTTCTGCTCATATTTTCTCTTCCTTTCTTTCTTCATTTTCTCCTCCTCAGACCCTAGGCCCCCTTTTTCTTCCCTCTTCTTCTCTCTTACTTAATTTTGTCTTGATCCATCTTTCAGGGAATTCCAGACAATCACACACACACACACACGCGTGCGCACTGGTCCACACATATCTCTCTCAATCTGGCTTACCTCAGTTGATTCATTGCATGCAGTCACAGTTGTCTGTAGGGTTGTGTGTGTGTGTGTGTGTGTGTGTGTGTGTGTGTCTTAGGCCTAAGGGTCTTTGATGTACACTTGCATATTGGCCATATGGCAAACAGTATTTTCAACATAAAGCTTTTTCATTATAATACATGGTAAAGCTTTATGGTGAAAACAGCAGCCAATATAAAATCTGCCATTAAAATCCTGCAGAATTTGCTAAGAAAACATATACGTTATTGGGAAGTATTTATATATAGTATAATATATGTATACAAGTAACTGTATATATTGTTTTTGTTTTTATTCTATTCTAATTTTAAATACTTGTATATATGCTCTGTGTGTGTATCACGAAGGGGGCTACAACTTTCATTTCATCGTGCAGCCCTGTGTTGTAGAATGACAAAATAAATGTACCTTGAACCTAGTTTGTTGATTGAATGGTGTCCAAACATTTCTAGATCATTGAAATGGTCCAGTTATTGTGGAGGGTTTACTCAAATTATAAAGATGAACATCCCCATTTGAGTTGAAAACAGATTATTTACTTATTTATTTGTAACACCAAGAAGCTTCTTCTGTTATTTTGTTGACAATGAGTAGGACACTGTATGTTATCATAAAATAAATGTCACACATTAGCCCAAACATTTAGCCAGTGTCCATCTGTCCTTCTCCCCATCCAAAGCATTTTATATTGCAAATTTCGCCTGCTGTGTAAAAGGTGTTTTATAGCCCTGATCATGAGCCATTTATATTATGAATCATTAGAAATTCCTGTCTGCAAAACTGTCCATCCAGCTGACTGGCTTATTATTGATGGTACAAATCTGTATAAGTCAGGATGTTTAAAACACTGTCTTTAGTGCTCTACCTTGTTTAAAAACGTGATGTCATCAGTAAATGTAAAAAGGTAGCAGCTGTTCACAAGAAATGCTAGGTAGAAACACAGTTTGAAGTGGTACAGGTGCTGGTCTGGAAAGTATATTTAATTTCAGAAACAGCAGTCGTACTGTGTGCTGCTGTAGGTCTGTTTCCCCTCTCCTGTCGTTCCTGCATAGACTACAGTCCTTCATTACTGGTCTAATTCTGGCATGTACTTGCCCCTGGCTTTGACAGACTGTTACCTGTATGCCTACTGAACCTTCCTCCCAATTTATGTTGGTTACTAAATACAAAAGCCAACAATATTTTACATAGCAGCTGTGTAGATCAGACGGTCAGTACTGCAGTACAGTGGAGCTTATTTTGAGTGATGACTACAACCAACAGGACTTTTCTAACCATAGGATTCTACCCTGAGCATGCTGTCTGCTGACAAACACCTCTGGAGAATGGATCCACTGGGGCACAGGAAGACTTCATTCCGCCTACAAGATTTTGTGTTCCAGGCCAGTAACCACATCACTCAGCAGTACCACACATGGGGAGTGTGTGTGGCCACAAGTATAACAGTGGAGGAGCAGTCTTCACCACTACACACCTGAAAGTCTAGAGATGTAACAGAATATTTCTAAGAATAGTTCTGATGCTCCAATTCTGTCTCTTGGCATAGTCTCTTGATAATTTCTTTGCAGCCTCTTGCTGATTCTGTCTCATTCCAAGGTGTGTGACAACAAGACTACAGTCATGCTAGTGGCTCTGCGAGGCTGCACTAAATGCTAACGTCAGCATGTTAACATGCTCACAATGACAATACTAACATGTGGATGCTAAGATGGTATAATGTTCATGTTTACCATGTTCACAATCTTAGTTTATCATGTTATCATGTTAACATTTGCTAATTAGCACTAAACACAAAGCACAGCTGAGGCTAATAAACCAAAATGATGACATCTTAAAACATCACCAAAGTGATTACAATTCATCCTGACGGGGACATGTCTGTTCCAATTTCTGTGGTAATCCATCCAATACGTGTTGAGAGATTCCATTCAAAAACATAAATTCAACCTCATGGTGGTGCTAGAGAAAAAGTCAGGAGATCACCAAAGTCATTAGGATACATCATCTGGGAACCATGAATGCCTGTAGAAGATTTGGTGCCAATCCATCCAGTAGACGTTGAGATATTTCACTGGATAAGGGATCACGAAAGTCATTTAGATTCATCCCTTATGCACCATGAATATTTCTACCAAATTTCATGGCCACCCATCTAATAGTTTGTCAAGACATGTTGCTAATAACCAGTAATGTCAACCTCATGGTGGCACCAAAGGAAAAGTCATGGGATCACCAAAGTCAGTAGGCCTTATCTCTGGGGACCATGAATGTCTGTGCAAAATTTTATTTTAATCCATGCAATAGTTGTTTATTTCAGTCTGGACCAAAATGTTGGACAGACATACTGACAGTTTGTCACTGCCATCCCTAGAGCTATGCCGTTAGCATGGCTAAAAACATTTAGTCCCTGATGACTGCTAATGGCACAATTACAAAATGTCCCACCTTTACCAGAAGCTCATCTGAAATTCATGAAATGAAGCAAAAACATTTTGTTAGCGGTCTCTTCTTCCAAAGAACCATTCACTGTGAGGGACATACAATAAATAAGGAGGTGCGGGTTTAGTGTTGCTCAAGGAAACTTCAATGTGACACATGGCTGCCAAGGAGATTAGTCCAGTTCTGACACACTCTGTCTAACCACTATACCACGCAGCACCAGTCAATAACTTGGAATTATCCAGATTCCCCAAATTGTAAGCATCTATGATATTTTTTGTTAATATTTTTCATAAACACTGACAAATCAGCTGTGTATTGTTCTGTACTATAATGCTCTGAGTATTTTGAGCCCCATTAAGTCTAATGAGCAGTGATGAAATTTAATTTGGAACTTATCACAAGGGAAGCAGGCTGGCCCCTTCTATTGTGAGTCATACAGGAGGAATGTGGGAGAGAGTCCAACAGTGCCATAATTCAGCTGATTCAGGGTTTTAGTGAGTAACTGAACCGTACAGTATGGACCAGTACACACCAACACACAGTAAGACTGGGGCCAGACTGCAGAGCCAGACTGCAGGGTCAATACATCTGACATCTGCAAGTGAGGTGAACAATATCACCAGAGGAAGTAGAAAACCAATTCTGCTCCTGACACGAGTAAATAAACCAGGTCTTTCTGCTAATGTGTTTGCCTCAAATAAAATTACCTTCATCAACATTTGGGGGCAGTATTTAATGCATGGGTGGTATAGTGGCTAGCATAGCTGCCTCCCAAGCAGTTGACCCAGGTTCAATTCCCAGCCAATGCATTAATAGATGTCACTGTTAATATCTGCAAGTCATAGGTTTAAAGAGGTGTAGAGACTCAAATGTTTTTCACTTTGTCTAGATCCATCTGAGAGCAAGCAAGTTCCTAACTCTGATAAAGGAGATATTTAAAGATGTTTTTTTTAATGGTTTAAAAAATTTGGTCAGGGAATAGAAAAGTCTTTGTTGTCAGGACAAGGTGATGTGATCAACAATGGTGCAACTATGGTAAGGAACCATGAAACTTCTATGATGCCCTTATAAAAAATGGTTGTTGCAACAGCAAATGCTTACACAATAACAAAGAGTCAAATGTGAATAATGGGATTGGGAGAAATCAAACACAACAGAAAGAAAGAATAAAGGTGAAAACGGAGATATTTAATATAAAGAGGTAAAAATCAGTTCATAAAAACACATGAACTATGAAGTAGAAGTCATGGAATGCCACTTTTGGTATTATAATGTTTTATAATTCGTTATAAATTAACGAATTACATTACATTACGTTACATTAAAATAACATAAAACATGACTGATATCCCAAATGTAATCATATTATCACCATTGAGGCAGTGGTACTCAAACAATGTGCGGTCCAGCACTACATACTGCAAATGGCACAAACTAGAACTAAATGCAAGCTGAGATAACCCTGCTGATATCATGAGGGGCTCATTTTTTCAGACGTCAGGCTTCCTTCAGAGCCACAGAGGACATCACAACTGTTTTCACAGGCTGAATAGTACTCCCCATGACAAGTAAAAGGGTTTGTATGTTTAGGGTTGAGTTACCATTTAATGTAGCTTTTGAAACAGATAGATACATTTCCATGCTGGCACATGTGAAATTATTTGAGAGGTAAATTTCTCATTTACTCACTGAGCTTTGGTTCATTTTGTCTTCCAATAGAGAGGACGAGTGCTGCTTGCATCTAGTCTTAACAAAATATCTTGACCTACAGGCCCATGCTTTTGCATGTTGACCCAGTACAATAAGGCACAGATTCACTGAGCTATTCTGAACATACAACTGACAAACACAAATGCACAGTATCAAGTGTATCCTTACAGTATGTAACTTTCTTCCTAGAAACTGGAACTGCTGTTGATGACAGTGTATGGTTAAGTGCTAAAATGCCTTTATCTAAAAGGCAGGGGGAATGAGGAACTGAAGGCACTGGTTGACATTAGCTTAATTTGGCTATAACGAGAAAAATAGACAAACGTCTAAAAAGTGAAAATGATGGCAAGAAAATAAAAAGTGCATAAAGAGATAAATTCTCAAAGGAATAGTTTGACATTTTGAAAACTATACTTGAGATTTATTGAGAATATTGACACGACTCTCATGTCCGTTAAAGCTGGAGCTAGTAGACTATTAGCGTAGTTTAGCATGAAGACTGGGAGCAGGGGCGAAACAGCTAGTCTGGCTCTGACCAAAGGTAAAAAATGTGCCTACCAGCACCTCTAAAGCTCATTTATTAACATGTTATATCCATCCATTTTCTATACTGCTTACTCGCGGGGGGGCTGGAGCCAATCCCAGCTGACATTGGGCAAGAGGCGGGGTACACCCAGGACTGGTCGCCAGTCAATCACAGGGCTGACACATAGAGACAGAGAAACATTCACACCTACGGACAATTTAGAATCACCAATTAACCTAACTTGCATGTCTTTGGATGGTGGGAGGAAGCCGGAGTGCCCGGAGAGAACCCACGCGGACACGGGGAGAACATGCAAACTCCACACAGAAGGGCCCCAGCCGGCCGGCGGGTGCGAACCCAGAACCCTCTTGCTGTGAGGCGACAGTGCTAACCACTGCACCACCGTGCCGCCAACTAACTCATGTTATATCTTGTTTGTTTAATCCGTACTAAAGCCAAATTCTAAAGGCCTGGACACACCAGGATTTAAAAGGGCAACATTTTGCGGTGAAATCAATTCATTCCAATGGAGCCGCCGCAATCAGGAGATGAAATTAATCCGTGTTCAACTTTGGTGAGCTTTGACACACAAACCTGCTACAGCAGTTTACCAACTAGCCTTTTGAGTACGTATTTCGTGTGGGTGAGTAGATGTCACTTACTGGTGTGACCGCTGCTTACAGACGCCAAGTAGGGGTTTTATGGGAGGTTACCTGCTGTACTATTTCTTGGTCATGTCTTGTCATCACCCTGAGGTTGCCAGGCAGCCAGCAGAGACTACCAGAAGTCACTGCGCCCAGCCAAGTAATAGTCTAGCATGTAACCCCCACAAAACCGCAATTTGTCATTTTGTGCAAATTAAACAAATAGATATAACATGCTAATTATAGAGTTTTAGAGGTGCTGGTAGGTGGATAGTTTTACCTTTGGAAATAGTCAGGTATGCCAATCTATTACTTGGACTTGGTTTTGAAGTCAAGCATATGTTTGACTTTCCTCAAAATGAAGGCAGAAATTAGCACACATGCAACCAAAGTGACCACATACAGTCCCACAAAGAGGGCAGCCTCACCGCTCTTATGCAGACGTGAGTACAGCTGCCTACGGCCCACGTAGTCGAGGTGATAGGTATGGATCTGACACAGAGTGCAACAAGATAGAAAAACATGAAATATCTGATGACTCTGTCCCAGAAAGTCGCACCGCCCGGGGAAGCAGCGCTCTAGCAGGGGGAAGGTGAAGAAGAAAGCACAGGTGAGAAAGAAAGCCACCTGGCCAAAGTGATAGATAAAGGCTGGGTCATTGCTGGCTGTGGACCATGATATGAGTCTTTTAGCCACAGGACTGCTGTCCCAGATAAAGGCGAGCGCTGAGGGCACCACCTGGCACATCTTCAACACCCAGGTTGGTAGGCTGTGGTTGCAGTATTTGCCATAGCAGCAACCCAGGCATGACAGACAGCTGAGAACAGTGGCAATGGGCATGAAGATCCCATGTACGTGTCTGTGCAAGCTCTCATCCACAGCATAGTAAAAGTGAACTATAGCACTGCCATACTGATACTGTGCTACCCCAACATAGTCCAGAAAGAAGAAGGTATAGTGACACAGCTCAGACTTGCCACCCAGTAGGTGAGCTACTACACTGAATGCCGAGTAGGTCAAGGAGGACAGCATGAGGACCAACAGGGGCCATGAATGAGGATCACTAACAAAGTCCACAGTCTCAGTGAGTTGGTGCAGTTTAACCAGAAAAACAGAAAACGCCAGCAGGTGAGTCCAGATGTTGATGGTCTCATTGTGGCTCTGGAATAAAGACAGGAAGTAGTAACGCCAGTTCTGGTTGAGGGGTCGGTAGCCGGTGCAGATGTAGCGCTCCCTGAAGTAGTAGGGAACCTCAGTGTCTCTTACAGTGCCGGGCATGGAGGGGGCCGCCTCAGTCAGCATCCGGGGAACCTCCTTGATCTGCTGCAGGCTGATGAACACTCGCCCAATTCTCTCCATTACAATCGTCGCCATAACTGTCAGTAGCTGAGTGATGCACGCTGGGTGGTTCCTGCACAGAAGATTTTAAGAATTAAAATCCACAAAATGCACGTCAACCTTTTTTGAGCATTGGCCAAAACAGTGATTGAACGTGACATACAGGAGACTGAACGTGATTTACAATCCTATTTAGAATAACGTTACTATCTGTAATGTTCCTATATTTTATCTGGACCATTGGATCCATGATACTAACTAGCTGGCCATTTGACTTTATCAGCTAATGTTACCAAGCAACCAACGCAACATCCATGACTAACTATAGCTTAGCTTACAGGTTACAGTTAGTTAGTTGGCCGTCCCTGCCTCGCATCGCTCTTGACTAGTAGAAAGCATTCATTAGTTATACACCTTTGCTTTGTAACGTTACATCATTTATTGTTGATTGTTAGTATCATGGATAGTCTTTACCAGACAGATCAGCCACGGGAGTCTGGATGAATTAGCTGACGTTATCCACTCAAGACAGTATTTTGCAACGTTAGTTAGCTAGCAATTCGTCCATGTTAGCAAGCAAGCTACGTGGACTTTGTGTTAGACTCTGTTGTGGTGGGTGCCGGTGTAGGTACCAGATATGCTCGGCCCGGCAGATCTGTTCGGGGTCCTGCATTTACAGATGACGTAACACATTCACACAGCAGATCTGCCACCATCCCAAGTCCTTTACATAGAAATCAGTCCACGGGCTGTTATAGCTGTTAGAGAATGTCAGGAAAGGTCTCATTTTTTAAGTTACGTTACAGTCCGTTCACACATAGGCAATACAAAGCGATTAATACATGTAAAGTGTTACATATAGTACCTTTAAGTGTACACCATACATTCGGGTCTCTCATCAATAAAATTCTCCTTTCTTACCAGGGCCATACAGGAAAGATTGACCTGCCACCTGTAATTTACAGTTAAAACACAAGGAGCCAGAATGATGAAGATAAGGGTTTGTGACTTCTCCTCTAAATGTAGCTGAGTAGTTAAGTAATGAATTGGCTGTAAGGGACCACAAAAAGAGTTTGCAATGGAGAACCAGGCAAGGGGCTTGCTCTGGGGAAAGGAACCAACGTGCCAAATGTCTCAAACTGAATGCGTAATAATATAAGATTTGGTACGTCAAGTCCTGCTCGATCCACAGGCCTCTAGAGTTTCTTGTATCTAGGTTTTTTGTCATTCCACAAGAATGAATTGCAAATTTTATTAAATTGTTTAAAATATTTCAGTAGTATTCTTACAGGAAGGTGTTTACATTAGGTAGTTCAGTTTAGGTGCAGAAAACACCTTAAACCCATTTGCCTTACCATACAGTGACAGAGACAGTGACAGAGACATCTTAACTGATCAATTGATCAAGATAGGATCAAAGTTCACCCTGACCAGATCGGACAGTTGTTGTGGGAACAAAATATGCAGATATTTAATGCAATCAATCTAAATAAAGATTTTGGGCAATATGGAGGAATAAGAAGTGGCGCCTCTGACTGAGCCCAATTACAATTTATTTACACATTGAAGCAGAGATGGAATAGTTAAAAATGTTAATATAATAACTAAACTTACAGAGCACAATTATTTTTGTTTTTTTATTTTGGTTCCATTTTCAATCATTTCAAATTCAGCGAATTTTGTTTTTGTCTACAGATGTTTTCTAATCAAACTATCAAAATATAATTTTTGGATCTTCAGTATTCAGATGAGAGACAAGCTAACAACTAAAACGTTTTTCCATATTTTATTTGCTGAAGTAATTACTGAAATTTTTATTGTCAATTGGCCAACTTTGGATGAGCCAGCAACTTAATGAAATGAAACAGCCTACTTGATTGGAATATGGTAATTATAGCCAAATTATAAATGTACTTTTTCCCTGCAAGAGGTAAGGCTAAGGATGGTGCCCCAAAACTAAGCTTTTCAGGGAGCACCTGTGGCTTAGGGGTTAAGTCGCTGACCATGAACCGCAGACATTGTTGCATACCCTCTACACCAACCCGAGGTCTCAGTGCAGCAGTGCAAGAATAACTGTGTACCTGGTATACAGGTAGCAAAATCAAATTTGTTATTGATACAACAGTCAGACAACAGAAACAAAAAAACACAACTAAATCATACGTTTAGCTACATTAGACACAATATGAGTGATCACAGCAAGCAGGAGGGGACAGAACATATGTAAATGTATTTATCACTTCAAAACGTTCATGCAACAACCACAGCAGCAACCCAGACAATGAAAAAAACAATACACACCCCCTCTGGTAAGCTGATGCCAGTCTTTTCTTACAGAAGCACAATAATGCACACACTGCAAAATAATTACAACAAATACTCTATTAACAAAATGGTACTTACCAGAGGTCAGTAGAATAGGAAAGCACTATAAAAAAGGCCCTACTTACTTCATAAATAAGTAACAAATACTAAATGAACAATAGAGACCGTCAAACACTGTAAGCAGTATGGCTGGGATGTTTACACTTGAGATAAAGAACCTGTAGCTCAACTATTTGATGTATGACAAACCTATGGGTGTAAACTCTGTGTAAAAAGACAACTATTTGACCAACAGCGTCTGCAGGGTCCTTGTTGTCTTGCCCTTCAGTTAATGAGAGTTAAATGCAAATAATTGCAAAATGAAATGCAAATTAAGCTACAGCTCACAGTATACCTGCTGCCCCCAAGTACCTGGGGGCTGTATTTCATTTGAGCTGTAGCCATCTAATAACATAATCCTGATTCTGAATCATAATCCTTATTCTGATGACATTTAGAGATGTCTTATTTTTGCAAAGAATGTACAAGAACTGGCATATATAATAGAAAGCGATTTATTAGTATGTTTTAATTTTTAACACATTAAAATAACATAATACATGACAGATCCTGCAAATATTATTGTGTTATTATTGCATAATAATGTTATTAACATTGAGGCACTGGTACTTATGGAGCCCCCAATTCTTTTGCATTAATTTGGGGTAATGCAAAAGAAATACATTTTGCATTAACTCACAATACTTAAGTTTTGCGTTCCCTCTGATCCATAGAAAAAGGCAGAGCTGTACTATGATATAGTACTATGATACAGTAATATGTATTATGTCGTAGACCCCTGCTGGTTGACCACAGCACGAGTGGGCACACCCTCAGCTGTGGCATTGCAGTGTGTCACATCATCTGTCCTTTGCGTAGTATCTGCAAAACGTTTCCCTTCACTGGCAGTGTATTATAACTGGACTGGACCAACACACTAACTGTTTCTATGGATCTGTGGAATGCAAAAAATAAGCTAATGCAAAAGTATTGCGAGGCTAATCAAAAGTAGTTCAGAAAAAACGGTATATTGCACAAACTAGAACTAAACGCAATGGGGGCTCTAACTCACAAATGGAAGATAAAAGAAAAAATATATTCCTGCTGCCTTACTGTTTGATAGTCTCAATGACCAAGTGGGTAAGCCTTTGTTTAGACAGTGCTTGCCCCTTGCTTTTCTTAGGCTGAATTCAGACCAAATCAGGCGCTGTGGCGAAAACGCCAGTCCTCCAATTCATTTGAATGTAGGTAGTATGTTCAGGCTGCGGTAGTGGGGACCGCACGGGGTGCCAAAAAAAAAACCCGCAGCAGCCCTGTGGCGAAAAGTTGAAACAGAATCAACTACTTTTGATGAAACACAACCGACGTCACGCTAAGGTGGCCAATCACGCCAGCAATCAAAATGGCAGACGCCCAGAGCTTTGTTTACCATGTAGCATTGTAGCATTCCGCTGTTTACTGAGCAACTGTACAACCCTGCCATGAGGGAGTGGAATACAAAGAAGAAGCTGTGCAGTCGCTTGCCATTGTATCGCTCTTCAAGTTGGATTGCTGGTTAGTATTTCTACTTGTGCTACAACCAGCATGGCCATGTGCTAATCACCTGATTAGGTGTGAATACAGCCTTACTGTGGCAGACAAACTCTGACCACCTAAAGCCGAGTTAAGACCGACTTTAGCCCTGCGTGAAAAAAACGCAGCCTTTCATTCATTTCAATGAGGCCGGTCAAATACATGCAAGTGTAACCAGGGTCTATCTACTCTTGATTACAGTTATTAAAACAGCAAATACATTTCTTATATCGCTGATAGTGATAACAGCCAATAGTCTCTGCGTTGTGTTTTGTGATGTTGATGGACTAACGGCTGACAGCTACAGTAGTTAACTCCAACGCTGAGACACAAACAGCTCCGATGTCGATTCACAGATGATTTATTGCTTACAAGCACTTCGGGATCTGGAGGATACAAGCCCAGTCTGCGTAAAACTATTCAGTATAAAAGAAAATCATAAACAAAGGAAACTTACAATACCAATGAATGATTTCTGTAGCCAATCTAAATAAACATTAACTGACAAATTATAGAGCCAACGGTCCAAGACTTCTTAAAAATTACACATTACACAAAGACACTACCGATACAGATAAATTAGTACACATAGATAATTACTCTGGATGTCAATTTAGTTACCGTCTCTCTCTCTGATAGGCTATACATTAATATTTGCAGGTTTTCATTTAACAGTCAACCACTCACCTGGGGGATACAAGCCCGGTCTGACTTGCTCCCCCGGTGATGGACTTTATAACTGCATTGTTACCATGGGTACTGTGTAGCTTAGTAATAAATATGAAATATAAAATAATCATCATAAAAATACGAAAATAACACAAATATGTACAACTTACAACTATCAAATAAAGGTAACATTACTGACAAAATTAAATTATATATTACAAGATTTTGCTATTAGACAAAGTAACAATTTAAACCTCAAATTATGTATTTAATGTAACATGCAAGAAGCATATGTTACACAAGCACACATTTATGGTAGATCACATTGAAACAAGAAGGTTGTATTGTATTTTAACTGTTTACCTTGCGAACGTTGCAACAAAAGATAAAATAATTGCTGCCGTGATAACTGCAAAATTGTAAAATCTTGTTTCTGAGTATTATAAACCACTGTGCAGTATTTTAGTGCCTGGTATCTAAGGTAACCCCTGGCTGAAAGGGTGAACCGCTCAATGTCTGAAGGACCAAGGTCAGGTCCCACTCTGCTTTCTGTCACTGCACAGAAACTGAACCACCCAGCGACGCACACCAACTGGCCTTCCATCAATGTGGCTACGAGTTAAAGAAAAAGATGCCACACAAACCTTTAAGGTTGAGGCAGCCCAGTCAGCTTCAGTAAGGTCTTGCAAGTTGAGGGCTCAAGGCCACACTCTGAGCTAAAGCAGACTCAGAGTCGGGTGCCAAACCCTCTTGTCCAGCTTGGATAGGAGGTCCATTCTGATTGTAAGCTGCAACGAATGTCTGGAGGACTCTGAGATAAGATAATCTCACCCTGCGAAGCATGGGAGCTATCAGGGGGATCAGAGGGAATGCACAGAGAAGACCTCTCAGCCAGGTGTTGGAGAGGGTATCCATCCCAAGTGGTCACTGTCCTCAACCGGAGAAAACCACAGAGGACAATGCAGTCTGAGGCCAAGAGCTCTACTTTGCCTTCCCTATAACAATTCCAAATCTGCATGATCCAGACATTTCCACTGCCTCAAATGAGTGAGGACCAAAAATGTTTTTTGTTCTGCCTCCTGGACGAGGAGGCGCAAATAACAGGCATGTTAGGATCAGGCAGGTAGGATCAAACTGGCGGTGGCTCTACTATAGCATATGGATGGTACAGTATGACCCATGACAAGAATTTAGGGTGAATTCAGGTAGTCTGGGACATTTTTTGCAATTTTGACTTCTGCCATTTATTCCGATATCTATGTAACACATCAGATCAACACATTAGACCTTTCTGAAATCCCTAAGATGTTTTCTAACCACACCAGAAGAAAGAATGTAGATATCATACCCAGAGGAGACATGCCACACCTATTAGTGTTATTATTGTGCCAAAAAAACAAAAACAAATTCTGCCTGAATTTGATAATCTGGGACAGGTCACTTTGTAATCTGGGACACTTGTATTAGTCTTAAAAAAAAGCCTAAATAACCTTACTTTATGCATGCCAAGCACAAAATCACCAATTTTTGAAAAGCATTATGAAAAAATAACAAGGAAAGAAAACTGAATAAGAAAATGTATAGGCTATTATTCATAGACATTTCATTAATTCATATAAACATATAAAGAGTCATTTTGTTTTATAAAGAACTAAATAAAGAAAATATCAGGAAAAATAATTTCTATCTCTAGAGGGGATTAACGGATCTACACTTTCATCTTCTTGGGAGATAAAGGGCTTCCTCCTGACTGTGTGCTTGTGTTCCCCTGTGCCTTTGACTCTTGGCTGAAGGGTCGACTTTGGAACATTCCAGACCCTGGCCCAAAAAATGAAGCTTAATTATAGGTCATTGATATTTTCATATTTTAGCTGACTAATGACTCTTACATTTGTACATGATGAACAACTACAAAATACTGTGTCTGTGTGTGTGTGTGAGAGAGAGAGAGAGAGAGAGAGAGAGAGAGAAGGATCAGGTATGGCAGTGATGAACAGAAAGAGAGAGAATATGCAACTTCAGGAAGTCCCTAAATGCATATTTTCCCCCATTTGCAGACCTTAAATGTCCTATGTCACTGACCTTGTCATACAATTCCCAGGGGAGTGACAAGTGACATAACCCCTATGAAGTCATGTGATTTCAGTCACTTGACATCCAAGCTAAACCTATAGTCCTGTTGACTAGATTTTGTTAGAACAGGAAAAAAACACTGGAGTTTTGGTGTCCCAGATTACTCAAATTCACCCCTATTTAAAAAAAAAAATCCTTTTATCTTTATATTTTTTATATTTACTCAGCAGAGACAATTTAGAATTATCTTGATCTCGTTTTGTGGTTTTAAAAATCTAACTTCAAGATTTAAATGTGCAACATGCTACTTTGTGTAAGTCAAAAGAAGGTTTCATTTTTGTATGCTTCTTTAGCCTTTGCAGCAGGCTTCATTAGAGCCTCTTCTGGCACTCACAGCTGCTGCCACACAGAAAGGAACTACTGAAGTGTCTTAAAATATGAATGGAGGATAGTGATAGTGAGTTACTTGCTACAGTTGCATTCCTAGTATTGATGAAACGGCGAAAACATAAAAAAGAACGAGCCGGCCGAGATGTCCAGCTGACTTCGCTACGAGCTGATTGGCTGTTGAAACGGGTGACGTGCCTGACGTTCTAAAACCCATAGACATATATATGTCTATGCTAAAACCAGCCACTGGTATGGCAAGCCAAAGGGATCAAATGTCGTCATAAAACGGCGTGAAATACAGCGACCTGACGGGTTTCACGCCGCTTTTTACGCCGTTGCATTTTAAAACGGTGCTTTTTACTCGCGTTAAAACCTGTCCAAGACGCACGTTATTTACGCCGTTTTCTTGTATGGTAATGAGCCCTTCCTCCTGTTTTACATAGCCAGTAAATCCAGAGTTTTTGTTAAACATTTTTAATAGTTTGTAGCATGATTTGATTCAGGGAGAATGTCCAAAAGGGGGTTCTCTGTCATAATCCTCTGAATCTGAATACTGTACAATTTACAAAGACAACACAGATAGCAATCTTGCCTAGCAATGGCAAGCATCTTTCATCGATGCATTGCTTTGGTTACAAAAACTGGCTATGTAAAACAGGAGGAAGGGCTCATTACCATACAAGAAAATGGCATAAATAACGCGCGTCTTGGACAGGTTTAAACACGTGTAAAAAGCGGCGTTTAATGTACCTCACTAGAGCGCCGTAAAAAGCAGCGTTTTGTATGGTTTTTACAGGCGTAAAAAGCGCCGTTTTAAAATGTAACGGAGTGAAAAGCGGCGTGAAAACCGTCAGGACGCCGTATTTTACGCCGCTTTATGTACCTGGGACGTGTGCCGACCTGACACCATTTGATCCCTTTGGCTTGCCATACACTGGCCACTTGACAAGGTGAGTCGCACCGCTGCAACTTTTCCCTGCGGCGTGCTAAAACGGTCTCCACTCGTCGTCAATCTTTGGTCGGAACTGGCCCTACAAGTCGCCGGTCAAAAGTCGCTGCTCATATTTTATCTTTTTTTTTTAAGAGGCAGCTCAGCTGTGTCCTTAGCTAGCGGCTAACGGCTACTTGTAAGTTACTGTGAAGTACAAAGCACGGCACGGCAATGAACACAAATGCATGCTCACTTCATCTTGTAAAATACATCAAACAACCCACATAATTCCGCTGCAAGCCCCACTTACTGGCAGTCCCCCCTCTTTAGGGTGAAGTCCCAATACATGTTTTTTCTCTCAGCGAGTTCTCCCCTGTTGTAGTCTACTCATGGGCTGGGCCGAGTGAAATGGAGAGGATTTGAAGACAACCCCCCCCCAAACATACGTGTCCTACACATATGGTCCTACATTAAATGAGGTAGCAGCTGCCACCATGACATCCCTTTCTTTTACTGGTTCTTTTTAAGGACACAGATAGTGAGGTACATGTTCATGGTGGCGGGTAACCCAATTGGTGATGAGATGTATAATGAAGATGTAGAATGAAAGGAAATGTTTTATTTATTTGTATATATACTGTTTTGTCTCCTATTATAGAGGACATGCTTCCCTTGCATATGGTCCAGTTTCCTGGCCTACAGGCCCATGTTTTTTTTATGTTGACTCAGTACAGTAATGCACAGATTCACTTTGTGCTAATGGTTAGACTGAGCTTACAAATTACCAACACGCATGCACACCATGGCAGGGTCAGGCGTGTCCTTAGAGTATGTAAATAACAGCTGAGGTCCTGCCAGGAGGAACACTGTTTAACAGGTTGCTATGGAGACCAATTAACAATGGCGAACCATCCACTGACAAACAGGCATCAGATTTGGCATGTTCTGTTTTGCATCGAAAGATTGTCATGGGATACTAGTATTTTCAACCCTTCTTCCATAAAAAAGCAGTACAGTACCTGCATTAACACATACTGTATATCCTCCAAAAACAGTATGAATTCAGTTTACAAAATCTCATGATGTGAAAGGTTTTTCTTTTGTTTAATGCTGAAATTATAGTGGTTGCAATAAAACCATACATTTTTATTCTATTAACCATTACAAGCAATATCATTTCATCTCATTCTTTGCCTCTTGGTCTTGAGTCCAGCCAAAACTACCCAGTCTAGTTGCTTTGCTGGCAGTAAACATAAAAGATCTATATCTAAACAGCAGGTGGGTTGGGGGTATCACATGCACAATGAGGCCATTGGTTGACATTAATTTCACTTGGCAATAGCAAAAAAAACTGACAAAATCCTGCAGTTTTGACAGAATAAAAGTGCATTTAGAGAAATAAATCTGCAACAGGTTCATAAACAGGCACAGTAAGGTAGAACTCAATTGGAGTTTCAGTTAATCAAACATTAATCAGAGGCAGAGCATAACTTTAGTGAGGTTTAACTTGTGTTTTGTCATTGTTGTCAATGAAAATACAGTTTGGTAACCTACACTATATTTTACTGGCCTGGAGGTAGACTACAATCATACTATACTGCATTTTAAAAGATAACAATGACGATAACATGGTGGAAGCTTATTGTTCCTAGCCCAGCGTGCAAAGGTCAACACACTCCTAATTAATAACGCCCAATTCTCCCCATCCATCTGGAACTTGACAGTCATTTTCAGACAGGTTTGATATTTTTGTAGGTGCTCATACTGATAGTAGTAACAAGGGGATTTGAACACAGTGGCCAGCAACATGTCAGGAGATGAGATGTCACATCATTAGTCAATGTTGCACACATGAAACTCAAAGAAGGTTAGCAGAGAAATTGTGCTTTAACAAAAACGTAAAGATTATTTCTGCTTCCAGACCAGCTCTGTCTCCAAAAGATGTTTGTTTAACTCAATCCCACTGTCGTTCCATCTTGGTCAGTAGTCCCAAAGACATACATTATCATGGTACCTTTATCTTTAATTAGTACACTTATGTAACACCCACACTCGCTTTTCCCTTATGACTCAAAAGGCACAGATTTCCAATAAGACACAATACAGTGATTGCTGACATCCTAATATACATAATACAAAACAGTATACACATATACTGCATGTCTAAAATAAGACATATCTATATAATTAAGACTTGATTATTTATAACATCCCTCATAAAAATATCCATCTTTCTAGGCAGTGCATTCAATCATATCTAAAAGTGCTAGGAAATTGAACTTACAACAACAAAAAGGTTTTAATCTCAGACTGGTAATGAAAAACATCTCATCATGTGTCTTCAAATATTTCACACCTACATGTATAAACCATATATAAAGGCGGATGCCATGACACCTCCCCAAAAGTGGCTGGCTGCAGTAAACCCCGCCCCCTCCATGTTGGCAGATGGGACATGGGCCAAACTGAAAAATCAAAGTACACGTCAAATAAAATGTTCCCAGAGATATTAGGTAGTTCTTATCACGCTGATGTTTGTTCAAGAGTTCATCTTTCTGATAAGCTTGGTTTAATTAGTTATTTGATGCTATAAAAAGTGGGTGTGACGTCATGATTGACAACAGTCTATGATATAAACCCATGAAAATGCCGACTTAAATCCTAAGACTTTCGTTTCTGAAGAATCTGCACAGTGTGCCATTACCTGATGGCATTAAGGGTTGAGAGCAGTATAAATCACGTTTTCAAGGCAATACTCAATCAGCACCAACTTTATGCTAAATTTAACATAACAATGTGCAAACAGTTCGCTCTCAAGGCACAATGACAAAGGCCTTGCATGTTGTAACATTGTAATTACACTGTAAAATGATAGATTTAATTAATGTTACTATATTGTAGGGTCTGAACTTATGAAGTAGATTTTTGCCTAGGAAGAAATGTTGCCACAAGCTTTGATCAGTGTATCACCATTAAACCGTTTCAATAATTATCTTTTTTTTTTTTAAATAGGGTGAAATATACCCACAGTGTGAATGACAACACTTTCAAAATATATTAAATAATAAAATATATAAATCCCAACAACCTGATGATTTAACAAATCCAACTGCATGTCATTTATTTTTAATCAGTAACCACAGTGATCTTATAAATGGCCATATACTGCAGGCAGTGATATGGACGTTCTGAGAATCTGATTATGATTATGTTCACTTTTTCAAAAAAGCACCAGCCTTTGCTGATGCATGAAAAATACTGATACTGTGATTTATTACAGTAATTCTAATACAAATCAGTACCAAAATACTAACTCCTAATATTATTATGTATCCCTCTTGTTACAGTTTGGAAAGGTTCAAATTTCCACATCCATTTACATAATACAAGCCAGCAGCAAATATATAGTTCCCTTTCTATCAAAGCAGTAAGTGTGGCAGGAAAGGCACAGAAATGCTTTTGCATGTAGTTCCTACAACATCTAATCTATTACTTGGACTTGGTTTTGAAGTCAAGCATATGTTTGACTTTCCTCAAAATGAAGGCAGAAATTAGCACACATGCAACCAAAGTGACCACATACAGTCCCACAAAGAGGGCAGCCTCACCGCTCTTATGCAGACGTGAGTACAGCTGCCTACGGCCCACGTAGTCGAGGTGGGACGCATGGATCTGACACAGAGTGCAACAAGATAGAAAAACATGAAATATCTGATGACTCTGTCCCAGAAAGTCGCACCGCCCGGGGAAGCAGCGCTCTAGCAGGGGGAAGGTGAAGAAGAAAGCACAGGTGAGAAAGAAAGCCACCTGGCCAAAGTGATAGATAAAGGCTGGGTCATTGCTGGCTGTGGACCATGATATGAGTCTTTTAGCCACAGGACTGCTGTCCCAGACATAGGCGAGCGCTGAGGGCACCACCTGGCAGATCTTACGCACCCAGGTTGGTAGGCTGTGGTTGCAGTATTTGCCATAGCAGCAACCCAGGCATGACAGACAGCTGAGAACAGTGGCAATGGGCATGAAGATCCCATGTACGTGTCTGTGCAAGCTCTCATCCACAGCATAGTAAAAGTGAACTATAGCACTGCCATACTGATACTGTGCTACCCCAACATAGTCCAGAAAGAAGAAGGTATAGTGACACAGCTCAGACTTGCCACCCAGTAGGTGAGCTACTACACTGAATGCCAAGTAGGTCAAGGAGGACAGCATGAGGACCAACAGGGGCCATGAATGAGGATCACTAACAAAGTCCACAGTCTCAGTGAGTTGGTGCAGTTTAACCAGAAAAACAGAAAACGCCAGCAGGTGAGTCCAGATGTTGATGGTCTCATTGTGGCTCTGGAATAAAGACAGGAAGTAGTAACGCCAGTTCTGGTTGAGGGGTCGGTAGCCGGTGCAGATGTAGCGCTCCCTGAAGTAGTAGGGAACCTCAGTGTCTCTTACAGTGCCGGGCATGGAGGGGGCCGCCTCAGTCAGCATCCGGGGAACCTCCTTGATCTGCTGCAGGCTGATGAACACTCGCCCAATTCTCTCCATTACAATCGTCGCCATAACTGTCAGTAGCTGAGTGATGCACGCTGGGTGGTTCCTGCACAGAAGATTTTAAGAATTAAAATCCACAAAAATTAACAGGTTTTTCTAATTGTTATATTTACAACAATTTCAAGTGGGATTAAAATATCTGTTGCTAAACATATATATATATATATATATATATATATATATATATATATATCTATCAATCCAAACAACACAATACTGTAGCATGGATCATCAGTTATCACATGTGTCTCCTCCTCATGTATTTGGGAATGTTTCGAAATTTTATTTCATGTTCAGGTATGATAAAATGATACCCAAATATCTTGGTGCCCATAAACCTGGGAGATTATATATAACCACTAACACGCTTTAATTTTCACAGCAGGGCCAAGCTCCGACTGTAGCCATACACACCGGCTGTGACTACAGTGGGCATGCCTAAAGCTGTGGCTGGCTGTACCTGGCAGTGGGCATGGCCGCAGATGTGTTGTCTGGCGGGAGTGTCTGGCTTTGTTGTGGTCAATGTTATTATCTTAGGTGCTGTAAAGAGCAGCCAGTCCATCAAACCACAGACACAGCTAACGTTATAGCTGTAGCCATAGACGAGACCGTCCTCCCCAAAAAATACGGCCATAGAGGTCGTCTGTAACAATACTGTCATGCTCCTTAGCAGTATGGCTTGGATATTTACAGTTGAATTAAATAGGGAGTAGCTGAGCATTTGGTGCACGACATTTGTATATAGTGTTACATTTATGGTCATAATCATGGTGTAAACAGACAGCTATCCTGCGGTCTGTCAGTGTCTGATGCACTAGCCAGCAATCCCCACCAGAGCTGTAATCTGAGCTGCACTCTACAAGCATGCGCTGTTTGAGGTTGATACAGATGTGAGGCCAGGGATGTTTTTGCCTCATCTAAATTTCCTGCTGTACCTGAAACAGAGCTATGAATGGGACGTGGCTACCTGATTACAAAGAGCCAAAGCAGACCAGGGATCAGCAGACCCTCAAGCTCTCTGAAGTTTGAGATGGAAACACATGAAACATCCACAAAATACAGTCTCGACTACAAAACTTGTTACAGCACTCCACCCAAAACCCAACAAATTTTTGCTTTTACATTTCTGTTTGAGTATGAATTTAACAAACGAGGTATGTGTTAATCAGTGAACTTTAGATGTGATTTTTGAACTTTGGACAGAGCCAAGCTAACTGTTCCCCCTGCTTCTAGTCTTTATGGTAAGCTGGGCTAACCACCTCTGTAGCCTAGGCTACTGATCTCATTCTCAAAAAGAATACAAATAATTGTTGTTGGAATGAATTTTATATTCGTTTTTTTTCTATTATTGTTTTACATTTTTATTGTAGTGGTATGGCTGGTAAAACAGGTTGAGCTTGACATAAAGACGCATTTCCCCCTCCTTAAATGATCTCATAAGCCTTTAAGAAAAAAACAAAGTTTTTTTTCTGTACACGCCCCCTGCTGTGTGTCGAATATCCCCATCAATCTGACTTCATCTGGGTTCACCCGTCAATCAAGAGCTACTGAAAAGCTCTAGGACCAAACCCGAGGCAGTTCAGAAAAGTTCTGTCACAGCCTGAAATTGAGGCATAACTTATACCTATACTTTAGCAGGTTACCTATTTACTGTTTCTATACCCGTATACACCTTAGCGATGTCTCACCTTGTAGTGATTGCTTGTTTCCTTCAGTGTCCGCAGCTGAAATGAGCTCTTCCTCCTTCTCCGCCCGCCGAGAGAAATATATTCAACAGATTGAATCGTTGTTCTGAAGCGAGAAGCAGCGTCAAGTTACTCAACGTCCTCAAAATGCAGCCGGAAGCGTAGTGATTTTGAAATAAGAAATAAAAGCGTCATTCTTTGACTAAAGGGAGAATAATATAGAAATTATACAACTCGATTGATTCGCATTGAAAAATGAGACCGCTCCATCGAAAATGTCGTTTATTATTAAGGAATTTTTGAAATGGAAAATGAAAAAAAAACATATTACTATGAGTCATAAGTTCTGAAAATATACTATGTTATATTATTGCAATTTGATAGTGTGCAAGTTAAGAGCAATGAAACAGTAGGCCTACTTATAGATATAGAAATAATATGCACAATGTTTATAAATACATGCAAATTGAAATTGGTGAAATATGCTTAACAAAATCTGAGTTTGTAAAATGAAAGTGTAAAGAAAAAAATCAATCGTCTTTGTATTAGCAGGCATACAAACTGGCTCAGCCATTGCACATAACGTTTGTAGGCGTGTGTGTAGACATGTAGTCTATCGTCAAACATATATTTAATCTGTAATTATCCTAGGTTATCTGAACAGCAGGCGAATCTGTCACCTGTCACTGCTGAGGGCTGAAATGTGTTGCTAAGCTTTGGTGGCAAAAACCTACACAATCACTATTGTGGAGCATGCATGGTTATTGAACGTCAATTAGTCTGTTATTTTGAAAACCGACGCCGGAAGACCTGCTGCCCTTGTAACTCGCCGTCTTGCGGATCAGCAGGAAGAGCGTGGTTTTCTAAAAAGAAGGAGAAAGGTGCCTTAACCCGGTCAAAGTGTAATACATAAAACAGATGTTCTTAAGGCTTTAGTGGTAAAGAAAGTTGTTGTCTGGTGTGTTCAGTCTAATCCCACGGTGGAGCAAAGTAGAAGAAGTAACCCTAAACAGCACTTACCTGAACATTTGAAGAAAGGCAGAGAAAGGTATTCCGACTATGTGGGTGTGAACTCCTGGAACAATCTTCTCAGGGCTTTTTTACATAGTTAACACAGACATGATACATCATACAGGCAGCAGCAGCTCTGCCCACACTACTGTAGCCTGATTTGAATGACTCCAATCATTCAGGTGTGTTGGAGGATGAACCCACAGGGATAAGTTAAAGGCTTTTATGAAAACATTTTGGAGGAAATAGAACCCCTATTCTCACCTTAAAATCCTCTTTAATATTTTAAGATAATGGTTAATGTACAATGTGGATACAATAACAGTTAGTTACTAACTTTTAATAACTTTTAACTAACTAAATACAAGTATTTGGTCTTTAACAGACAAAAGGAAAGTCCTACATGTAGCTAATGCTCCCCTGACTGGACTGAAAGCATATTCATTTGCAACCAAAGGGGAAATATGGGATATTACAGTGATATTTATAAAGATAAAATGAAATAATAGTTTGACATTTTGGGAAACACACTCTCATATCTATCCTGTAGTATAAGGCTACAGCCTGTAGCCGGTTAGCTTTGCTTAGCATAACAACAAGACACAGGGGGGAACAGCTAGCCAGGCTATGTCCAAAAGTAGAAAGGAGAAGAAGAAAGAAACTGTCTAGTACATGAGCCCTGTAAAACCACAACTTGTAGTTTTTACACTTCGGTTTTTGTACGAATTAAACAACTTTTGCGGGGCTAATACCTCTGAACAGAGCCAAGCTAGCCGTTTCCCCCTGTTTCCAGTCTTTCTGCTAAGCTAAGCTGACTAACTCCTGGCTGTGGCTTCATATTGATCGTACAAATATGAGAGTGGTATCAATCTTCTCATCTAACTCTTGGCAAGAAAGCGAATAAGGGTATTTTCCAAAATGTGGAACTAGACATTGTCCCCTAGTGTGTGGTTGGCAGTATTGTGATATTTCAGGAAATTGCTGTGAATCAAATCCAGCCTGCGTACTAAATTAAAAATGACTCCAGCACATTGGCAAAGCTTTCTGTATCCCAGTATGTTATCAAGTCCAGTTTTCATCAAAGATCTGCTTTGTTGTTTGGATCCAAGACAGCAGAACCACCTGTTTCATAATCCTTTATCCTGAAGCATTACACAGAATTGGCCCTGGGGTTTGAACTCTGTAGTGTACATGTAATATAAAGCAGGTTTCTCCAGAATTTCCGCTGTTTTGGTTATATTTTTGTGAGGACCACTTTGAATTTTAGACCTAAGACATTTTTAGAAGGTGAGGACATTTTGGCCTGCCCTCACTTCTTAAAAGGGTGTTTGAGGGTTTGAGACTGTAGGGTTAAGGATAGATTATGTAGGTTAACATAATGCTAGGGGTTGAGGCATGTAGTTATGATGGTTAAGGTTAGGGCTGGATGTCAAAGAATGTCCTTACATGTGTAGAAGTAGCTTTTGTAAGATAGACTGAATGAACTCAGTTGTTTGCATATTTGTGCGTGTGTTTATACTGAAGGATGACAAGGGGGGGGGGGCAATGACGCAGATGTGAAACATCTTCCCACTCCAGCTGCACATTTCACTGAATAAATATCCAAAACGGCAAGTTTCATCTGCAGACTGAGATCGGGGATTAAAAAAAACACTTAAAGCTGCTTGTCCAGCTGCGTAGAAAATGTTTGCAATAATCAACAGTTCTCTCCTGTCCTGGAGGAAATTAGTTCACAGTGTACTAGACACCAGAAACTGTGGTCCACTTACAATGACACAGACTAAATTTGGCTCTACCAGTTTTATTTTAGAGGCAGGATTTCATCGGATGAGCCTTACAGGGTTCAATTTACATCATATCTGAAAAACTGGCCCCATTTAAATATGTGAAGTGCTGATGGTAGCAACAACATAATGTGAAATTAGTAAGTAATTTGCACACTGGGAAAAGTAAAGCTGCAGTTGCATTTAAACTAATAGATGAGACTCATTTGCAGTGGCAATTTGGATGGTGATATATTTCTCTTATTAAAATGAGAGTCAAATATCTAAGTCTGGAACAAGTGTAATCTGTGAAACTGGGCTCAGTTGTAAATTGTCTACAAAATATTCACTCTGCATAATTTTATCAAAATTCCCTACTTAACAGAATGTATTCCTGATGCTCAGTATACCTTTGGTTCTCTGAAAGTGTTACATTCACATCACCAGTAAGTTTCTCTTCACAGTTTTAAATATAGACATATGGCCTCTGATAAACACTCATAGATCTACTGAGCCTGAGGTTTTCACTCCGTCACTCCCTCTCTCTGTCCATTTATCTCTCTAACAAATATTTACACACTTCCTTTTGCTAACCACACTCACTTGCTCAATAATTTCATTTCCTGTCTCAGGCCTATTTCACTCTTTATTGCCCTCTCTGTATTATTTATTGTTCTCTATTATCCGCTGGTTTTCTACCATGTTGCATTTCAATCTGTTGTTGTCTTTTGAAGTTTTTATTTTTTTAGGTGAGATGTCGACGTACCATTTTCAGCATTTTCTCAGTTTTTTTGTTTTGTTTTTATCATTGTGTCTTGAGTTGTACTTCTCAATACTGTGCGTTGCCATACTTTATGTTAGTACATGGTGTGTGTAAATTACAAATTACACCAATTTGTTGATTTGTTTAAAATGAAATCATGAGTATATCACTAAACTGAAGACATGGATTAGAAAATATTACCAAATGGGCAAAGCAAGCAACTGTGACAGGGCTAAAGACTTCCAGGGGCCCTAAAAGCCACTGTGTTGTTGTGCTCACAGGGGACACATTAATACACAAGATAAGATCACCAATATTGATCCCACTCATGGAAATTGAAGTGTCACAGCAGCAGAAGTACAAGAACAGATACATACAAGTAAAACACTAGAATACTATATACAGAAGGATAACAGAAGGTACTACATACACCAACATAACAAGCAATCATAAAGTGTATTGAGACAAAATAGTCACAAATAAGTGAGGAGACCAGAAGGTTGCTATAAAAAATGTAATTAAAAAAAAAAAAAAACTGTCACGGCTGTGCCGTGCTCAGTGGGCTTCCTTATGTTTCTGGTGTTTTTCCCCTCCCTCCTGTGTGTTGTGCTGTCTCTCTGGGTCTGTTTGTCTATTAGGAAGGCGGGGCTGTCATCTCACCTCCTGCTCAGCTGTGCATCAATCAGCGCACCTGCCACTCATCAACTCATCAGCCTGCAGTATTTCTACCCTGGCTTTCCATCCACTCATCGCCAGATCATTGCTCCAGCTTGCTTGGTAGCAAGCTCTCAGGCCTTCAGTCTATGATAACTAGTACTGGTGTTTTCTTGTGCTCCCCTTAACCCTGTTTCTCTGTGCCCAGGTTCACGTCATCCTCTGGGTTTGCCCATTCTCCGGTGTGCTCCGTCTGCCTGCCTTCCGCCTCAGCCAGCCTCGCCTTCCTCCTCATCTGTCTCCCATTCACCTCCATCGGGTCCGGCCGCCACCTGCCTCTCCTGCCAACTCCCCCCTCCCTCGAACAATAAAAACTACTCACCAGTCATCCTACTCGGTGTCCGTGTCCTGCACTTGGGTCCTCTCTGCTAGTCATGTCACAAAAACATTCATAAAGTTGTCTTTAATCAAATGATCACAAACTAGTTCCAGGTAGTATTATGCTAGCATAGGTTTTGTGTCTGCGTGTATAATGAAACTGCACTGTATACTGTGTGCACTGTACTTAATGGGAACTTGGAGGTGACAGGACACATACACAATACACAGGAAGAGGGAGTAGGACTGGTTCGTTTACCCTGGGGCCCTTAACACGTTGGATCAGGTCAGTACAGGTGTTTTGTTTTCTCTTCACCTGAAAAAGGGTCCCTGTAAGTCGTCTAGATCTCTTTAGCTTGTCCAACCTGTTTTCCAGTAAGGTGACTTGTTTTTCAGCAGGATTCCCATAATACCATGTTCAGTACCTCTCCAGCATATCCACAGAGGGGCAGTGTTTCTTTTTGTAACTGTGTAGTTGACAGCAGTAGTTGCTTCATTCAGACAAGAACAAATGTGATCGTTTATGCTTTGTGGATACTCTGAACAAGCAGCTGATTTTGTGAACACATTTCACACTTAATTTACTGCCCTGGGGCAAAAATTAGATGCGGGCCCCCACCGCACCCACATTCCTCCCACTCCCTGTGCATTTTGTGTTTACCCACCTTCATTATATATTGCCCAGAGCCCCACAAACCAACCACTGTTTCTCTTCTGTAATAATGTCCTGTCCACAGTTGGGTACTGTATGTATTAGTTAGTTGGTGGTCATTTGATTGCACATACATTTAGAGCTGCAACAATTAGTCGATTAATCGATTAGTTTATAGAAATAAAATGAATCGCCAACTATTAGATAATCGTTTAATCTTTTCAGTCATTTTGTCAACCATTTGCTGGTTCCAACTTAAATGTGAAGATTTGCTGCTTTTCTTTGTCATTTCTGACAATAAATGAAGAATCTTTGGGTTTTGGACTGTTTGTTGGACAAAAGAAGCAATTTCAAGATGTCACTTTGGGCTCTGGGAAATTGTGATGAGCATTTTTCACAATTTTTTGACATTTTATAGACATATTATTCGTGAAAATAAAAGGCAGATAATGAAAATAATCATAAGTTGCAGCCCTACATACATTTAGGCACAGTATGAACTGAAATAATATAAGGTTTAAAACTAGATTTTCACACAGCGGCCCCTCTACAGTACAAGGCCCTTAATATTAGGTAAACATGCAGGACCTGCGTGTTTTGGCCCCTGTCATTTCAGTTTATGTTCTGCTGTTGTGGTGCAAATTTCCCAGCAAAGTTTCCATTAGTCAATTGACCACAAACTAATTGCTACACAGTGTTCCCAGGGACTTCTGAAGGTCTAGGGCCTCCAGGGCAGTTTCCCCTCTTTGTCCAGTTGGGAATCTAGCCTCGCACAACATAAACTGAGGGTTAAGTTGTGGTGACCTCCCTCTTGTCTGCAGTGAGTACTATTGAACAGAAAATCAATATCACAATTTGAACAAATTACACTGAATCTATGGATTGATGGAGTTGTATTTGTGTGTGCTTTTTAGTTTCATTACATTTCACAAGGTTTCATTAGCCTTTAATTAAAAGCACTTGATCTCTTGGGAGTTTTTTAAGTGACATGGTTTTATGTAGGAAAGTGCTGTGCACTTAGAAAATGACTGCTTGGAGAGTATTTTTTTCCTGTCTTTAATCAGGGTCTTTTTTAACCAGTAAGAATTACAACTTTTTACCTTCTTTACTCTTTTATACAGCTTTTCTGATAAATTCACATTCTCAAATGTGTTTCTAAAAGTGTAGAATTAGACCCACATTTGATTTCTTAGCTGGGTAATCACAGTCCAGGGAGCTGGACTGGAAGCTAGCAGACACTTGACATTTTACTTTTCAAACCTTTGACTGAAAAGGATAATATGTCACCGAGTTGCAGTCCCTAAAGCAGCACATCTTCTGGCCTAATTGGGTTGGATGGCTCAGCCAGATATTGAGGTGGCATTTTGCCGGAGAATTCCCTCAGCTCCCCGATGATGAGCCCACTGTGCCTTCGTTTATCAACGTCTGCCTGCTATTGCTGAGTAGTTTGTTTTTGCCCTTCGCACAATATATCACCTGTCACATCTAATGGGACCCAGTATGGAGTACACAGGGCCCCAGCAGATCCCTTGGGTTCGTCTTTGTTTCCATTTCCACCATTGCCATAGATAACTCCCTCGATAGCTGCAGCCCTCCACCTCTGCCGTGCTGGAGAGCTCTCTTTGTGCCGGCATGAAAACAAACAGAGGCTTGTTGCAATACACTGGATAGAAGTCCCATTCAAACACTTGCAGTAGGATTGAATTTGGATAATAACAATGGACCTGTGCAATACAGTTCAAACTCAAAACTGGGACTTTATTGTTGACAAATTATCCAAGATTTTGACTATTTGACTATTTGAGTGTCTCCTAAAACGTGCCTAATGGACATATCACAGATGATGTGCTATGCCCAAACAAATACATTTGTTAGTTTATAGATAGATAGATAGATAGATAGATAGATAGATAGATAGATAGATAGATAGATAGATAGATAGATAGATAGATAGATAGATAGATAGATAGATAGATAGATAGATAGTCTTGTGGAGTTACAATGAGCTACAGTGCTTTGCTGTGTGTTTGCGTTGTGTGTTGTGTGTACATCAAGTTTGAATGTGTCGCAGTCTCCTGAAGAGATGGAGGAGGCAGTAAAGGGTTCACTATTGTTATTTTTTAATAGTTGCTTGTACCAGTGGTTTCCAAATGAATCAATGACTCACCACAGCCTCTTTGTGGACATGAGCTGTGAGCAGTTCAATTGAAGAGTGTTTTTTTTTCCTTCTCAGATGATTTGATTGGAATTATTTTAACAGCCAAAAGAGGTAAAACATATTTATTTAAATAAGTCAGAAAACACAAACATACTTGTATAATAGACATGATCCCCCCCCCCCAATTCTTTTATCATCTTTTGACCCCTCAGATTTGTCTTGCCACCCCTTGGGGGGTCCTGTCTCTCAGGATGGGAACCACTGGCCCCTACAATGCTTTTGTAAATAATTCACACTGACCCTTGACGCCTATGAAGTCAGAAAGGTTAAGGGCTAGGGCTACAACTAATAATTGTTTTCATTACAGATTAATCTGCCAATTTATTTTATTGATTACTCAAGTGTTTAAGCAACAGAAAGTCAGAATATAGTGATAAATGCCCATTGTGATTTCCAAAAGGCCATGGTGACATCTTAATTGTCTTGTTTTGTCCAATCAACAGATACCAAAAGATATTCAATTTACAATGATATAAAACTGAAAAAAGCAGTAAATCCTCACACTGAAGAAACTGGAACCAAAAAACGTTTTGTGTTTTTGCTTGGAAAATTATATAATCATGTAATTATTATTTTCTCTCACTTACACCTAAAACCCCACAAATTTCACTGATTTGTTCACTCACATTTGACACCTTCAGAATTCTAATAAATGCATTTTGCAACTCGCAATATATTCACATTTGAATAAGAGACACTGGGATGCAGATTAATATAGTACCAAACCGCACATTTTTGGCCTGGGACTGAATGGCTTAACCAAGCAGCCATCAGTTTTTAAAACACTGATTTTGCTTTCTTTTCTTTTTTTTCATGTTTTTTGACTAACATATTATCGAACTAAATAGCTTAGTGACTTCGGAGAAAGGTAGTTAAACTAAGTGTCCATTGAACTGCTTGGAGTGTGAACTATATTTCTGCTCTAAGGGTTGAGGGTTAAACAAAAACAACTGGCTTGTTTTGCTAAACTTTTACTAGACTGGTCCATTCCTCTTGTTGGCTCGCCTCGCATAGATCCCGGAAGCTACTGCTGCTGCCAAGACAACACCATCAAGTCAGCGTGAATAAAGGAAAACGCTTTCAACGGTACCTTTCAAAGTAAAACTATATTGAACTACCACATATTGTGTTGCTAATTATATAACACGTCAGTCTCTATTTTTATACTATAATCTGCCCTAGACGTTAAGATAATACAGGTTTTTTTACTGGAATTGTTTATGACGGCGCGTATTCAGCTACTTAAGCCACATTTATTACCTGGCACACATTCAATTTTATTTTGAAGCTAAAGTCACTACATTTCCGGTCTTGTTCCCTGTATTTGGCTGACTTGACTCGGCTGTAAACGGGACAAATGAAGTTCGTTTTCCACAGCTGGTGATGGCGGATGTTGTTGATAAAGACACCATGAAGAATTACCACATAGCGTCTGAGAAAATTAACCCCGAGACCAGTCGCTACCCTTACTGTATTGTGTGGACACCTATCCCCGTGTTGTCGTGAGTTATCGCCGTCCACTGTGCAAGTCGGCTTTTGACCAAAACCTCGGGACATGAGACGAAGTCACAGCTTCATTAGCTTAGCTTGCTAGCAGACGTACAAAACCATCCTGTTGATGGTTTCCTTTCAAAGTTCTGCTCTATTAGCGTGGCGTTTGGTGTTAGTTATCATAGACGGAGTGACGGATATGTGTTCAGTGTTAAAGTTTTACGAGTATAATTAAAAATAGAAATGTATTTCAGTGCATATTATATATATATAAATAATCAGGCAAATAAATATAAACCGATTATCATCAAGTAAACAGCAATGTAACAAAACACACGGTTTTACATACTGAAAAGCTGAAGGCTAAAGCTTATTATGCTTTAAGTCAGCCTTCTTAAAATGCAAATTTATTATTTTTTTTTTTTAGTAATGCCAAAATACTACGTTTTCATATTGTTTTAAAATAATTTTCAACTTGTTAAGTATCGAATTCGTACTGTTACTTTTATTTTGAGTGATATTTCTAGAACAATGGTTCTCTAAAAGTGTGTGAATGTGTATGTATGGTGTTGGTGGAGGCAGAGAATACATGACGTTTGAAATAATTGCTTCCGCTTTTTATTATCTTCCATTGATAAAGTCCTGACAGTTGTGTAACTCGGCACTACTTCCAACAACATCAAAAATGCATTTGACACATGCCCCTGGTACAGGGGAAGCTGGCCCCAGTCGATGCAGAAAATATGTACCATGTATAATCACCATATAATACATTTAATACAGAGGGCGCAAATATCTGGCTACCCTATAACTGACAAGAATTAACACAATGTACAATCATTCGAACTTCACATAAATAACTCAAGCATCAAGATACTGCAAACATAAATGTACTAAGAGCAAAGAAACTCACATTTTAACTCAGACAGACAGAGAGCCCAGCGTTCTGCTGCAGGTAGTGCAAAAGGGCTCAAATCTAAACTCAGTCCTGTATGTATACATACAGGCTCTGATACATGTATAATGGAGCTCTTGTCTGTCCTGAGGGGACCTGGCCACAAAAGAGCTTGTGTCCACTAATATTACTAATTATGCGTTAGTATTTCTGTGATATGACCCAGAAACACTACTTTCATGTTGTAATGTTAACTTTGCATGTTTCTTGTTTTTTTGTTCAGATGGCTGCTTCCATTCATTGGCCACATGGGAATCTGCACTTCCACTGGTGTCATCCGGGACTTTGCCGGACCTTACTTTGTCTCAGTGAGTAATGACTGTGGGTCCTGCAAGGTTTACATAAGTTGGTTTGGAGAGAATATTATACTGTATGTGAAATGAAGTACAGTACAGTGGCTCTACACTAGCAGAATGGATGTCAAGTAAGACAATGAGTATGAGCTTAAAGTGCTGAGTTTTAGTTTTAAGGAGTAGTTCGCTGAAAACATATGTTACCCCCTCAGCTTGAAAGTAGAAAGTTTGTAACTTGCTCCTTCAGAGGATGGCAGTTACACTCTTTTGCAATGGATTCCTATGGCAAAACGAGAGTTTCCAAACGTCAACAGAAACCACTCCTACTGAATAATCTTTGCTTTCAGGATTCAATATGCAGAAAGAAAACAGTTTTTTTGCAAATAACCGGGCATGCAGACTGAAATCAAGGGCAAGACGCTGCATTGGTGGGGCGTGTTGCCTCAGGTACCAGTGATATAATGAAATATGATCCAGGAAGTCCAGTTTGAGTAATAGATCCATGAGACTGAAGGCTTAACAGACACCAAAACACTGCACAGCTGCGTTCATGTTACAAAGTAATCTACCAGGAAGGTGCGCTTGCGTGTATTTGATTGGCCAATGCAGCGTGTTGAGGATGATGTCATGCTGGGTTGTGGCAAAAGTTAAGCCAATGTGGTTTCTTCTGCATAGAACTCAACTGTTACACAGAACTTTGAAGTGTGTTGGATTTGACAGCAACAACACAACCACAGGGTGCAAGCAGGATCCCTAAAAGCTTGATGTATGACAACCAAATGCGATAGACCCCAAAGTATGACAGACCACATTTAGTTGAGCTTATAGAGCCACTTTCAGGCCAGCCTTCCACTGACAAACTATTTAACAATTTCTTCAATTTCACCCTCAAAGCAATTGAGGCTAACTTTACACACACTGAAGATGCCCAAGTCTGCTCTTTCAAAAATATTAGATTATCATAGTTATTTTGGTCTGGACACATGACTAAAGCTGCTGATGAAGTTGCATACATTTGTAGAGGGGCATAAAATTCTGTAAATAGTTTTCAAAGCTGCTTCACTATGGAGGAAAGAAGAACCCGATCATCCAGACAGTGGTGCTGCAACATGCAGCTGCATAGTTTTGACTTGGACCCATTTGGTGATTGCACACAAACAAAGTTGGTGGTGAATGCAGGCAAACAGGATGTGAGGCACATTTCCTGAACTCTTAATGCTAAACTAGTTATTCCGGTTTCCAAAGAGCCCAAACGTGTGTCAGTGAGTGCACGTGATTGTTCATCACATCATGAGAAAGTGTTTGTTTTTGAGTTAGAAAATCTTTCAAAGGCCTGATTTAGGTTTACATTTTTACTGCCAAATAATTAGCTGCACAGTCTGTTTTGAAATTTATAAATAGCAATAAACGTTTTTTTTGCAGGAAGACAACATGGCTTTTGGAAGACCAACAAAGTAAGTAAATGAAAATATTTGGGGTGTTGTCATTACACTGTTACACTGATTTTTCAGTGAACGAATTGCTACAGAGAAATAGAACCTGTTTCCTTACATCTGTCCTGTACAACAGTCTAGTTAGTTTCTGTTTTTCACTGTAGGTACTGGTTGCTTGACGTTAGCAAAGTCTACGCTAGTGGCTCCAACGCCTGGGATACAGCGGTACACGATGCTTCAGAGGAGTATAAGCACAGGATGGTAAATAATACATAATAAGTATGCATTTTATTTAACTTATAAAAATGAAAACATTAGTAATGATTTGCACTCTTTGTTTTCTCCTAAAGCACAACCTCTGCTGCGACAACTGTCACTCCCATGTCGCCATGGCTCTGAATCTGATGAGATATGAAAACAGCACCTCGTGGAACATGGTCAACCTCTGCCTCCTCGCTCTGATCCATGGTAAACACGTCAGGTAAGAACAGGTCACATGTGCAGTCTTTGGGAAAACTGCTTTCTGCGGTCAGACTGATGTATGTTACAGAAAACTAAATTAATGTTCCAATTCCGGCAAAGATGGTTGAGTTGCTGTGGAAGGTTGTTTTCAATGCACTCATTTGGCATTGTCAACCAAAACAGGCGTAACCCTCGAAGCCTTTTTAAAGATTACATTAACAGTAATTTCAAAACATAATAATAGGTAACAGCTTTAATTCTGCATGTTCTGTGAGTCCCAAAGATGGATTTGACTTGAAAGTACATGACTGACTTGCAGCATAAAGCCTCAACTAAAACACAAAAAAGGAATTATTTTTAATAGTTCTACTTTTTCACACTTGCAAGTCTGAATGCTGCACACAGTCTCAGGGAATCTACAGTCCAGGCAGAAAGAATTAGGACACTGTTTTTTATTGTTGTGGCTCTAATCTAGCCCAGTGGATTTCAAATGAAATGATAACTTCGAGGTTAAAGTCCTAAAGGGTGTTTGAGGATGTTCACAGCCGTAATAGGTAAACAGTGTAGGAATAGTCTAATTTTTGGACGATGCAGCAGGAAATGTTCTTGGCTAGTCATGTCAGTCACCAGATCTTAGTCCAACTGAACAGGTGGTCCACCTGCTAAAGCCCCTGAAACAGGCAGGAAGAGAAGATGGCTGCCATACAGGCCTGGCAGAGCGTCACCAGGGAAGTGCATGCTCACGTTTCTGTGCTGTAGACCTTCACACAGCGAACACTCTCAAATGAATGCTAAGAGTCAGCACTTTAAACTGATCTCAAATTCATTTTGCTGGAGTAGAGCCAACGCAATGAAATGTGTGTCCTGAAATAATGAGGATAATCACATCATTCACCTTTTGTATTTTCATTTTACCATGTTGTTACATACAGTAGTTATCCTGGACAACAAGTCATTTTTGTAATGGTTTGAAATATTTTGGCATTGGCACAGAAAATTGGCAATTTGCATCTTCTGTCCAGAAATATCAGCATTTTATTTCCCTTAAAAAGGTCCAAACTTGTGCCTACCCTATAATCTACAGCTGCTCTCTCCAAAGCCACCATAAGAAGTAGGGCTGAAGCTTGTGAATGAGGTTTCTCACCGGGGTCCCAGGGGCTCGGGCATGATTTCACTGGTATGACTTGAACCTGTTGTGTCTCAGGACACGAGAGAGAGAGAGAGAGAGAGAGAGAGAGAGCCCTGATTCTTGGGAAGTATTAATATATAGTGTATATAGGACATTCCTCCAGAAGGCCTTTGAATACTAGTGTTACAGGGATGGACTACACATCCCAGTGGTTCTCTGGTGATTGTAGGAAAGTAAAGAGTTGATTAGACAAGAGAATTAAAGTCACTGCAGCCACTTGTGGACAGTGGCAACTATATCAGGAAAGTGGCTAAAAGGCAAAAATCATCCAAAGTCTTTTACACAGTGCCCAGGACTGAAGAGAAGAGGCAACAGGAAGAGATGCTTTCTAAGGGCTGTGAAACGCTAACAAACCAAGCATGCATGTCAACCCACATTTATGCACTGGGAACCTCAATTTCTGGCCACATTTCAACGTCCACAGGCTGTCTAGTACGTTGTAAAGATCATTGTTCATTCTGATGAACTCCCTCTGCTCATAGCAGGTACTCGTTTGGCTTCTCAGCGGGGCATATGGGGTCCTAACATGAAAAAGTTGCATCTGTGCATATTGTCTCTACTGAAACGGTTGATGTCATGGTTACCGCACATGCAGGCTTATTGATGATACGTGCCTCGTCTTCAGCAGGACATTATCAGGACTATGGGTGGGGGGTAGCCCCACGTCACTACCTCCATGCTGTTCTCCTCACCTTCATTCTCTCTCCCTCTCCCTCTCTCTCTCTCTCTCCCCCCTCCTCCCTGCGGGTGTCCTCTGCCTGCTCCAGCTGTGCAGGCTTTCTGAAGACCTGGCTGCCTTTCCTGATGCTGATGGGCATCATCCTCACTGTGGCCCTGGCCCTCAACCTGCGGTGACCCGGGAGGCAGGTTAAAGACGCAGTGGAACCCCTGCAGGTCGGATGTGGGGTTGGCCTTTTAGACAACAACGCAGTGTCGAGCGAAAGTAAGCGAGGAGACAAAGACTGCTCGCCTCCAAGAGAAGACTGTCCAACAGGAATGTCCAACACATGTATGCCAACACATGCTCGGTGTGTGTAAAGCAGGCATTACTCCAGTGGTGAAGCTGGAATGCCCCAGTGACGGAAAGTCATTGAACACCCCACCACCACCACCCACACAACTAGCAGAACCGCACAAACACACTTAATGGATTATGATTATTGGAAGCCTAACGGCAGGTTTTTACACCACCTGCAAAGTGTAGTGAAGCTGTATTATAGAGGTACGTACACTGAGGGAAACACATCCATGCCTTGCTTTCAGATTTTGATGATCTTACTTTGTAATGGATTGTGAGCGTATTCCCATGATTCAGTGCTTCCAGAATGCCATTTTTATACCAGGGAGCACAAACATGTTAATTCAATTAGATGCCTTTCAAGGGAATTTCTTGCATTTCATGCTTGATCTATTGTAGCTCTTCTACAGTACTGCAACTTAAACCTAAATAAGTTTCTTACTTGTATTCAGTCTAACTAACATAGTTAATCAAAAAGTCTGCATCTTCTAAAAAGAAATATTTTCTCAGAGATATGTTGTACGTGCATTACATGTACCACCTTATGGTACTTCTTTTAATAGGTTTACAATACATGTCTTCATACCTCTAACTACAGATCATCAGAATGTAGCAACCTCAATGAATATGGCTGTGGAAAATACCTAGAGAAACCGACAGAACACTGAAGCTCCTTTTGGTTTTCTATATCTGCCAAATGTAGGAGAATGGGAGACCAACTCAAACTGTGTCCTTATATCTAACTTGTTCTTTAGTGGAACAGCTCATTGGTGACTCCAACGTTTGTACATGAACAGCCTGTTGGTGTCAGAGTTACGTTCAACCTGAGAGATATTTGGTTTTTTGTTTCTAGTTTTGACTTTATGGTAAGAAGCAAGAGTCAGTGCCTAAAAATGACCTCTCTCACAGATCCCTTATTTATGATATTTTCAGTTTTGGACGTGTTTTAAAAAGCGTTCATTTCACACGATGGTTGGCACTCAGAATCCGTTGCCATGGCTGTCATGAGCAGATTCAAATCCCCCCTCATTGTTTGCAATCAAACAGGAAAAAAAAAAGTGTTGAGCCCTCTCTTTGTCTGCGGTGCTGCCAGAAGCAGCAGGTAGCCAGGATCCTCAGGTTTTTTTCACCCTTACTGACCCCTGCTGAATATCCCCAGTTTCACCCAGCGTCGCCGCTCCCGCTGTTCTCCACCTCTGCAGATCAGATTCGAAGGTCATTGTGAAACGTCAGCGCTGTTTCCGCAAAGCTTTGATATACATCCTGCAATAATCCAAAGTAGATGTCATGTAAGTGTGAGCTTTTACATTCAAATCAGTTTTACATTCTGTATTAACACTAGGGCTAACACAGTGCCAGTTTTCTAGACTTTGCTCTCCTCATTGGGCTCTGTTGAAAGCAGATATTCTGTGGCCTCTTGTGTCTATTTCACCCATGTTGCCTGTAAATATTTGATCACACATACTGTAACACCAGGTGCTCTTTATATACTTTGCAAACTTGATCGCTCACTCTACAGATTTATCCTCAATAATTTACACTGTCATTTTTTGTTCTTTTTACTCCTCTTCCGCATATCATCTCTGCTTGGCGATGAAGCAGATATGTGCCTGAATGAGTGTGCGATCGTGTGTGTTAGTCATGCACACAGCGATGGGAGAGAGCACGTGATTGCATGCCAGCATGTGTGTATTGCATGCATGCAAGAATACAAGAGGTCATGTTTGACTCATACTGTGGCTTCTTGATTAATAATCAGCTGCATTTCATTGCAGCCGAGTGCCTGGCGATTGATTTTCTATATTTATTACTCCACATCTTTCTCTTAATCTCTTTCCAGTTTGATGTGATTGCTGGTAAACCTTAGCAAGAATAAATTAGACTCTAACAAGCCTGCTTAAGTTGATGCTGATTTGATGCATTAGCCTGTGCTGTACCGTGTGTAGCTTCAGATTCTGTAGATTAGAGCTGCAGAGTCATTTTCTCAAAGCATTAAAACGAGGAAAATTAAAGAAATGGAGAATCTGCCCTCAATCTGAACAGTGGAGACTCTATATAAAAACATAAAAAAAACTTTTTACTGTTTACTTGTAGGAAATGAAGATGTAGGACTTTGGATGGAAATAAACAGACTGGTAGACTTGCATTCTGAGAGGTGTTACTAAAAGTAGCAGGTGTTTAAAAAAAAAAGAAGAGAAATCTGGATATATGCTCATCATGCCTAAATTGTACATCTGAAAACCCCTTTGGTTCTCTGTAATTGCACCAAATGACAGAAAATGGGAGACAAACTGTGCCCTTGAATCTGTAACTATTTTTCTTTCATTACATTTTAAACTATGAAAAGGTAATGACTGAATGGCCCAACACTGTCATTATTACTGCTTTTACATATAAATATATATGTATATTTTAGAAAGAGAGCTAGAAATAGAACACCAGTCCTTTATCGGAGTGCATGTGCAAGAATGTGATATTGAGCGGAGATCATTTCAATGGTTTTAGATGCTGCCTGCTGCGGTGCCTTGTTGTATCCAAGAGCTAGGTCCTGGAATGTGGAGACCTGTGGTCCTAGCGATTCAGTCCAATGACAAAAGACAGTTGGGATGCTATTATTAGCGCCACTCTCCATATATACTTATACCAGTCTGCAATTTCAAAACCCTCTTTTGTTTCTCTAATCCCCAAAATATCTTTTATGCTGCAGATCATATAGCCCACGGGGAATTTTGAGACTCCTGCAAGTGACTGTGTGAACTCTGAATGTGTTTATGACTTACAGCTATAATACCAATAAAGATCTCTATTATTGTAGAAATCTGTGGGAGTTCTTTTTTTACTTGGATTTCCATAATTTAATTATGACAACTGTGTTTCATGGAGGCTATCAGCAGGAGGGATGATGTAAGGATTTCAAGCCTCCGCCTCCTTCTGCTGAAGTTCCTGTAAATACACTCAGAAGGGATTCCTGTAATAATCATTATAAGCTGTGAGAATAAACATTAAGGAAGGGAAGCCGTCACAGCTTTGATACTCCACTATCAAGTGGCTGAAAGTCCCCACTCAATGGCCTTTATCCTGCAGAGCATCACGGTATTCAAGAGCAGGGGGATCAAAGGCTTTTCAGTCTGGCCCCCAAACACCCCTCCCCCACTTTTACCATACCACCTGGGTGGGTGGGAATGATCAGGGACATCAGATTAGACTAATAAATAGTGAAGTTATGGCAAAGTCATTGCATTTAACAGCAATTCTCAAAACCAAAATTAGAGTAATAAAATTACTGATTCCTGACAAGATACAGACAGAAAACACAGGTATTAAATTCTTATTCTGGAAAAGTCTTGCAATATGTTGCTTGCTCTTTGATCTGCAATACAATCATAAAAGTCCACATTTCCATATCCAAAGCTGGGCTCAGGTGTAAGGGACTGCAGTATATGATTATATTTGGCTGCAGCGCGCGGAATGGTAAACATGAAGAGAAGGAGAGCTGAAAGCCCAAACACTTTCTCCTCCTCATCCATCTCTCGTGCCAGTAGTGTCTCCTCCAGCCTCTGACTGGAAGATCTCGTGGAACCAGGCAGGAGAGAAGCCCCTCCCCGTCGATCAACCCACCAGGCGACGGTCCGTTTTAACTCATTGTTGCAGAAGAAGCGACGCCCCGCTTTGCCACGGCTAAGGATCAAACACCCCCTCTGATCAGCACGACCCCCAGTTTTGTTCTAATGGAAATCAGACCCTGCCTCCCGGCCACACTTTCCGCAGAGATGCAAAGTTGAAGCGCATTCCCAGCCTGGGCAACAGATGATAATGACGTCTTGGAGGAGCTGATCGTTTCATTTATCCGTTCTATGTGTGTTTCTTTTTCGTTATTGCTCGCCTCTCTCGGACCGCACACACTTGTTTTCTCTCCAACATGCTGGATTTGGCACAGCGCATTGTTTTCTGCGCGCTGCTCGGCTCCGTTTACGCGTCTTGCCCTCCGCGCTGCGAGTGCTCAGAGGCGGCTCACACCGTGAAGTGCGTCTCCAGAGACCTGCGGAGTATCCCGACTGGGATCCCCGGATACACCAGGAATCTGTTCATAACTGGGAATCAAATCAGTCGAATCGGTCCGGACTCTTTTAAGGGGCTGGATAATGTGACCAACCTGTCTCTGAGCAATAACAGGTAAGACTCAGACTACTGTGCCTTTTTGTCATTATTGCACTATATCATGGGGAATCCAAAACAATGTATTCCTTTAAGATAGAAGAGTTTGTCTAAATAGTAGAATACTGTTTTCAGTCATCAGTTGGTCCTCATTGTGCCTGAAATATAGCAGCTAAGCAGATTATATGAATTTGGTTATATGACAGTTAAAACGGGGGCTTTGCAGGCTTTCAAGGTGTATTCAAATGACGACCACTTTTATTTTATTTTTGATCCAAAGTCTATCAGAAACATACGTTCTTTTTTTCCACTTTCTTGCTATTGTATGTGATTTGAAAGTGAGAATGATGTCTCATGGATCTCCTCAACTCCAGAATTTCCGAGGTGGAATCCCATACCTTTGCTGGACTCCGCAGCCTCCGCTCTCTGGATTTGAGCAACAACCAGTTGGCTGTCATTCACCCCGAGGCCTTCACAGTCCAGAACCAGTCTCTCCGGGAGCTCAACCTGAGCCGAGCCCTCTACAACCACTCGTCGGTGATGGACTTGGCCACCTCTCTCCGCTGGAGCTCCCTGGGGACCCTGAAGGGACTGGACCTTTCTGACAACAGCCTCATCTATTTACCCTCACGTATCTTCTCCCACCTAACCAGCCTGCGGCAGCTCCAGCTTTCCAACAACTCCCTGGTGGCCATCCACAACTCCACCTTCTCGGGTTTGGAGCGCCTGGAGGAGCTCGACCTGACCCTCAACGCCCTCAAGACGGTGCCTGAGGAGGGCCTGCGAGAGCTGGACTCCCTGCCCAGCACTGCTCTTCTACTGGGGGAAAACCCGTTCACATGCAAGTGTGGAATCGAACCTTTTGCCCTGTGGCTCAATAGATCACAGGGACGCATCCGAGATGCTGAGGGCCTTGTGTGCGCCTTCCCAGTCGACATGAGAAACACATCCATGCTTGCTGTGGGCATGATGACTCTGGGGTGCCAGCAGAGGAATGTGGGGGCTGACCTTGCTTTGCAGACCTCTTATGTCTTCTTGGGTATAGTCCTGGGCTTCGTTGGCCTCATCTTCCTTTTTGTACTTTATCTCAACCGCAAGGGCATCAAGAAGCGGATCTACGACATGCGCGATGCCTGCAGGGAGGTGTGGGAGGGCTACCACTACCGCTTCGAGATCGATTCTGGCCCCAGGCTATCGCAGGTCTCCACGAGTGCTGACATGTGAGAGGACAATCACCCCTGGTGTATTTTCTAAGGAAACTGACTCTTTTCTAATGCATTTATCAGTAGCAGAATGTAAAAATTGTACAGATCTGTCTGTAAATATATACATATAATAGTGTTAATGATCTTTCTGCCTTGTTGAGTAAAGCATGCACTGCCCATCTTTCCTCATTACACCACTAATACGCCCTTTTATTACAGCGTATCTGGGATTTGTTGTCAAATGGACATGAATATTGTAAAGGGAGTTCATTGATTGGCATTTCTTATATCCTTGCCTACTCCTTATGTCCACACAAAAGCAACAGCAAGTGCCTAAAGTCATCTAGGTATTGTTTCCTAATCAATGGAGTGATGTGAACTGATCCCACTATCTACATGGCACATGTTCATTCATTATTCTGCGTCAGATCTTGTCTTCGTGTTTAGCTGGTAAAAGAAAAAAAAGAAACAAATGCTGCAATAAAATCTTGACATTACAAACACAAACCTCTGGGAATTTAAAGCACAAGCACTCATTCATCTTTGAACCATTTCAAGACCTTTGGTCTCACCGTCCTTCAGCCCCAGGGTGCCGGAGAGGAATTAAGCCTCGAAAGCTTTTCCAAAGCTCTCCTAAAGTTGCCACTCTGCTCCTCTTTGGCTGTTGGGTTGGAAGGGGGGACAATTCAGTGCTGATCAGCGGAAATCTCATAGCCCCCTCTTTTTTTTTTTTTTTTTTTCATGAAACGTTGCTTTGTTTCAACTCCTTGAGTTTTATTGTCAAAATGATGAGAACCAGTCCCGGGCTGAGGCCACTGAAAGCAATCTCCCTCCCTCCTTAAAGACAACAGCCGCTCTGGAGGCTCTTTGAAGGAAAAGTCTGGCTCTCCACATTTTTCTGTTTAGGGTTTTTTTTTCCAGTGATAAGATACAGATGATTCTGAAACACCAGCTACATTGTTTCATTCAGCAGTTTGCTCTGACCAGCTAAGGAGTGAGCCTTATGAAAAGAAAGAAGAATATGGTCTTAACCTTTTGGGTTTTTTCTACCTTTTATGCCTTTACAATTGGGGTTATGCTAAGAAAAGTGTCTTTATTAGCAATTCCATAAAAAACACTGAAATCCAGAAGCGTATGTAAATACATTGATTTCTCAGTCAAATCCAAAGCCTTACATTTTACATGCATGTTTAAATTGAATGAAATTATAACCTAACTGTGCATGTATCTCAAACAAAACATGATTTTCTCATATGCATATGTGTCGTCCCTGTTGTACATGACAAAAGCAATTCTGTGGTCTTTTGATGCCATAAAGTGAGACAAACACACAGAGAAAGGGGGGTGGCAAGCTGCCCTTCCTCAAAGTGTTTATTGCCCAAATTGCTAGCTATCTAGGTATTAGGAATTTGGGGGGGGGGGGGGGGGGTATGCTTGGAGTTAGCTGAAACAGCCTCCCATTGGTTGAAGCCAAAGTAGCATCTTCATCCCATCAAGATGTTCTCCAGACTCCTCTGATAGCGATCCATAAATGTTATAACATGGAGCCATTTTTACTGCATGTGTTATGACAAAATAAAGCTTTAGAAAGTCATGATATTTGTATACTCATTCAGTATAAATGTAATCTTGTGTGTAATGAAACAGCAGAAATGAATTATGTATTCATAATGTTTGGACTAAACTCTAGGTATCATTTCTCTTGGCTGCATTAAGCGCGGGCATTTACTCGCTGAGGAGAAAACAATTGAGGCTGTGCACCGACACAAAGGGTGGCTCGGATGGCGAGACGCCTGAAATAAGCTTTGTTTTCCAGCGAGAAAAAAAGAAAAAGATGCCTTGTGATACTCATTCTCTTTCTGTTTTCACAGACGGCCATTATGCCGCCGCGTGATAGGATTCACTCATGATGACAAAGTTGAGCGCTCTGATCCAGCTATTGTTAAAAGTGTCATCATTCTTAATAATTGCCTGTGGGAGAAAATGCCAGGAGAAGAAGTTTTCATTGCTATTACACACCGTGTCACCACCGGGGCATTAAGCCAGCCACGGGTTATTGGTGTCAATTGGCGGAGCAGAAAGAAGAAAGATTATTCCCTGCGTGTCATTACTTCCGTTTTTGCTCATTAAAGTGTGGATTAGGAGCTGTGCCTTTTTTCTTTTTTTTGGGTCTTTTTATGAGTCTGGCTGTTTGGAAAATATATGGTCTGTTTGCTATAGGCTGTGCAAGATTGTCTCAGCAGGAATGCAGTGAAAAGAGAGGAACCCTACAAATACATCCAGACGTTCTCCATTACTCACAGTGCAAAAGAGAGGCTTGTTAAAAGCAAGAAAAATTGCTCCAATTACAGTGTTCCTTCAGACTGTATGTTGCACATATCTGATTAAAAGATCATGTCTTTATTTCAACTTTGCTTGCCATGTCTTGTATTCCCACATGCCATTTGTCACACCACTGAGGTTTCTTTTGAGGAAGCAGTTTTAAAAACTTTAACAGCTTCATGTTGCTGCATGTGCAGCATGTGGTTTTTGCTATTGCAAAAGGCAAAATACACATTAAGTATTTTTCTTTGTTTCGGTTTTGAGAATGTTCCTCTGGAGCACAGCAGGCTTTTTATTTTATACGCCTCCTGTCTCCGGGAACATCTTGGCGCCATTACATGGGTTTAATGGCCATGATAGGGAATATGCCTTAAAAGTGAACACCACATCTGTGAGGAATTGAACATGTTAAAAAGAGACCACAACAGTCAGCAGCATGACGACAAAGACAAAGTGGCATCTACCCCCCCTCCACTGGCATGGTATGACAAATACAGCTGTCTCTCTCACACATGTCATCATTTACATTTGCCATCACTAAATACTACAGACATCTGATACATTCTGCTTTACATTTGGTTGACCACTTTTACAAACAAACCATGCACAGGACAAAGTCTAGTCTCCCTTATCTCCCTTTTTCTTCTTTTAACAATGAACTTCTTTCGCCCAGCTTCCTGTATGTCGCCTATCCATCATGTCCAGCCGGTCCGCTCAGTGAAGGTGGAGACTAAACCACAGAGGTGGCTCCAGTGGGGTATTACCCATTGTTCTGCTGCTCACTTGATCAATGTGATCAATTGTGTTTGCCAGAGGATGCAAGCGAGGAGGAGCTGGTACAGCTGGACCAACTACCCATTAAAGCTAACCGGCCCCCCATTTATCACTTTCATAAAGGCTGGAGCTGACAAGCACTTAAACACACATATAGCATACAGTACGTGCACACACACACACATACCTGAATCATAGTATTTGTTAAAACTGTATTCAGATAGTCTTTTTTGCAGTGATAGCGCCCCCTACATTAGTGTTCTCCAGGAGGCATGACTTTGAGTAATTTGATTTGACAGACACACAGACCTTCAACCAGCTGCAGGGCCGACGTTGTTGGTCATAGCGTAGTCCCATCTGTAATGTCAGCACTCTGTCACACCACGTTGCTCTGCGTTGTGATTCAAGTCGCTGGGTAACATACAGAGTGCTGAGGTTACAGGAGGGCTACTCGTTGCTGTATGTTTTGACAGTCTGTTTGCCTTTACCACAACTGGACCCAAGAAAAAGCTAATGCTACCTAACAGCTAACAACACTGAGTGTGCAGGAGCTGCAGATGACTCGGCAGCTATTGAAATAACACAAATGGGAAGTAATGTCTAGTGGGAATCAGTGCTAATGTTAGCATGCAAGCTAGTTAGCCTAGCTTGGTAGCTTCAACCTTCCAAGTGGAATACAAACTCAACAGTATGATGGGTCTTTTTTAATGTTCAGTGTTATAAAGGTGGTTTGTCCTTTGTTTGTCTTCTTCTCCGGTGCAGTAGTCAGGGGAAAAGTTACAATACAGCAAAGGAGAACTCGCAAACAGAGAACAAACAGAGATTCAGACTGGAGTCTGGATTTAAAATATTTGTCTGAAACATTACAGGGCTGTACAGACAGTGAGAAAGAGTGCAAACATTTCAGTCCATGTTGGACTTTCCTCAGTGCAAAATGAGGCATGCATGATGAGTAGCCCTATATATGGGTTACTGTGCAGGTGCACCTAGTCAATGATCTAGGGCTTGATTAGAAACACATGAAGCCAACTGCCAGCAGGTCAAGTTATTACAAACACGTCAGAAGAATATAGTTCCATAGAACTGACACATTCTCAGACAAATACTGATATAAATACATACAAATGTTAGCTTGAACAATGATGCGTTCACTTACTCCTGTACGTACTGAAGTGCATTCGAACCGTGATGCAGTCGCTTAGCTTAGAAAAAAAGTGAATGAATGATACAGCCAGTGACTATGAATCTTTGAACTGAAAAACAATTTCAGTCAACAAAGTGCTCAGTAATTTCTGCCTCTATAGCGCACTATTGAAGTCAACTGTTAGCAACACCAGCCCTTAAATGTCTGTCACCCGCTGCCATGTGAAATGCCCACCAAGTCCACAAATGTCCAAAGACAGTTTTATTGTCTTTTGAAAGACAGAAAAACCTGCACAATAGCTGCAGTATCATTATAGTTTAAATTTCCTCAGACAAAAAGTAGGGAGAATTCAAATTTCAATTCGACTTTGATAAAACTCACAATACAAATGGATTTGACTTGCGTTTAATTGTATAATCTGTCATTCCCACTTGGGTATATTCACCACAGAGTTTGTACAACATGTATGTGTTCACATGTCATAATGGGAGTCTTTATGCTCTTGAAATTTAAACAAAAACCTCTTGATGCATAACCGCAATGGATCCCCAGACCCGTGGTAAATGAGAAACAAATGCTCTCAACAAAGTCCTCTCTCGTATGAAAGAAAGGCTCATGTAAAACACTCCACCGCAACAATGCAGCTTCCCTCTGAAGTCTCCATGACCGTGTCTCCATTGATCTCCGAATTGACTACAACTGTAAACGGAGCAACAGCACAGCTCTGCCAGGCTTTAAAGCCCCCCCTGCCCACCACCACCACCCCCACAACTTCCCCTCCTCTGGGCCCCAGAGCAGAGAGTGTCCTGAAGCCTTGTTGTGGGCTCCGCTGTCCTCCAGCTGGCCACGAATCAGTCTCTCGATCCATGTGGCTTGTCAGAAGTTTTGTTTTGTTGTTGCTGTGGTTGTTTATAGGAGGATGAAGTTAGGGAGTTTTCAATTAGAGAGAGACATATTTCCCAGTGTCCCGTCCTGCCTCGTGCTCTCAAACTCTGAATGAGCACCTACAGCTGAGGCTTACTTCAGGTGCCGAACTTTGGAGAAAAGGTAACACAACACAGTATGAAGATGAATGACTCATTAAAGAGTCTCTCCTCTGGTCCTCTCGGAGAAAAGGAATAAGGCCTGACTGTGCTGCTGGTTGATTATAAATGGCCTTGACCCGTTTTAAAGAAAGGACAAGATACTCACAACTCCCACACTACTTCATCATCTGCTTCATGCATCAATGAGTTGGGTTGGAATTGAGCAGAGAGCCGGGCAAATACAATAGTCTAGGAAACAGGAGTCATTTGAAAACACTTGGGATCAAGTAGACCCACCATGGTTCATATACAATGACTTAATTTATTGCTGGTTATGGTTTTTTTCACTTTTAGTCCAGTTACAGTAGTTTTTTTTCTATAAATACCCACCTAACCCTCTCCTCCTCTTTTGCTCTCGCATACTGCCCCCCTCCCCCCACCCCGTTTTCTCTTCCTGTTTCTTCCTCTCCTTCCTCCTTTCCGTAGGGTCCTGAGGGGGGTCCGTCGTGCCCGGATGCTACGGCGGACTCCCTACCGAGGATTCCCCACAACGCACACCACAAGCCACACCTCATTTTTCATTAATAAATCGTTTAAACACATCTCGTTGATGGTGTGGTCCTTGCTCGTGAACCGCCTGAAATAGCCTGTGTGTTCATTCATGCGTTGTCACGTAAATAACAAACCCCAGCACTGAACAGGAAGCACCATGTCAAGTAGGCTAGCCCTGCTGACGTGACCGAAGCCGACCCAAACCCATCGGGTATCCACCCTCTACTGTACACTACCTGCCCAGCCCAAAGGCAGACAGTCAGTTAGCGACTAGCTTTTGAATGTAGTGGAGCAGCTAAAGAGCCAGATATTGTTCTCAGGAGTTGGTGGAGACCAAAACAGAGGAGAGTCAATATTAGACTTGCAAATGTCAGGTGGCCAGAAACACGATTACAAATAAATGCTAATGTTGCTCTGTGTTCCCAGAACAGGCAACAGTTTGCTATAAATGCTAGCCAAAGTTTTTAGCTTGCTGTGGAGTTCTACCCCTAAGTGGGCAAAAATAAAAAAAAAGGTAATTAAAAATAACAGACTTAAAGGACAATTCAAAACTGATTTTTGTATTTTTGGCCATCATTCATATCATCAGCAATAATAACATGCTACACCTACACTCATCAAGTTAATTGTTGAGATTTGGGAACAGTGACATCACTAAAAAGAAGTCAAAAGGAAGAAACACAAGCAGTCAGTTGATCAGATTTTTGAATAAACCACCAGGCTAGCCAAGCTTATTTGGTTGAGATGGTTTTGGTGTTTTCACAGTTTACCGACAAACTTCGTGGTTCAGTTTTGACTGTTACTTGTTGTAACAGTTTTCCTGTGCAGTGAGGGATTACTACTTACATTAATAAGGTGTACTCACTTCCAGTTTTACCTCCAGATAAAGTGGTTTAGATAATCTGGCTAAAATGGTTGGTTTTGTTGTAGTGATGTAGCCGTGTTCCAAGATCTCAGCAATTACTTTGGTGAGAACTAAACGATAAGACCAAAGTTACAATAACCTGGAATGATCCTTTAACTTTGGAACAATGTGAGATGTAAACTGGGAAGAGTGCTGCCTCTCTCATGATGAATCCTCGAGCTGCTCGTGGAATGTGTTGGGTGTCAACTCTCCATAGGTAGTTTGACCTCTCGCCTTCCTGGAGGGAGGAGACTTAAGCTCATTATTATTACCTTCATTATTGCAAATGCTGGACCAGATGCCGGAGCGGGAGGGGGCCAAGCGCACCCAGCGGGGACTTGAGGCACCTGATTGGTGAGAAGGAGAAGAACAGTTCGGAGGCCAAAGGGTAGATTGTTCCAGAAAGGAGACACCATCTGCTGACTGTCTCTCTCTGACTTTACATCATCTTGCTACGTTAAGGACTTGGAGAAGATGCTGCTGCTCACTTTGGATGAGGACACCAACCTTAAGATAAGATAAGATAAGATAAGCCTTTATTGTCCCACAGCGGGGAAATTTTAGAGCGTTGTAACAGGGTTACACGTTGTTACAGGGTTGTAAAATTCCACCAGCACTGCCTGTTACATCATGATAAAAAAATAATAAATCTCTCACTGTAGTATCAGCATCAGATATCATGTGGGTCCCTCCCAACACAATGATATGATGGCAGTCTGGGGAAACCTGCAATGTTATTTTAGTTGTGTTTTGAATATAAATTGTTTTCATATGAAGTATTTACGAAACCCATGGCCTCATAATCCTGAATAGGCGAGGTACAGAAGGTCATTTTTCTTTTGAGAACTGCTACCCCTAGAAAAATCACAGATGACCTTCTGATCCTGCATCTTCCAGCTCATAGTTTTGGTTTTCCGGCCCGAAACTTTACTGTTGGTTCACTCTCACCGCAGATGTTTTTAGTGATAAAGCTCTGATGAACCCACTGTACACTACCTGCCCAGCACCAGCAGACAGACACAGTATGCGACTAGCTGGTGAACATAGTGGATCATTTAGCAGCTACAGAGAGAGATATTTTTTCAGGAGTTAGTGGAGACCAAAATAGAGCTAAGAGGTCACCAGGTCATCTGAAATATGAGTCCAAATGAATGCAGATGTTGCTCTGTATGTGCTAGATGGAAGAGTCAGTCAAATCTATGGTGGCCAACAAGGGCCCAAAACATTTCTATTAGGAGAAACGTGCTGCAGCTTCAGAAATGATGTCATAAACACATAAGAAAAGCCAAAACAATTACAATGGAATCGTGCTGCAAATGAAAAAACGCCAAAACTAATACATTAACAGCAAACATGCTGCAAATATGGAAAAGATGCAAAGACAAAAACACACAAACCCCCGAAAACAAATGCTGTTATTGTATTTGTTTTGGCTTTCCATAGCATGTTTTTTCATTTGCAGCACGTTTCCGTTGTTATATTTGTTTTGGCTTTTTGTATGTCTATTTGAATTTGCATTGTTTCTGAAGCTGCAGCATGTTTCTCCTAATGGAAATGTTTTGGGCTGTTGTAGCGTGTTTGCCTTTGTTGGCCACCGTAGTTAAAGGTGGGGTAGGCAATATTGTTATGGTGTCATTGGCCAAATATTCCATAATAACCGTTCAGCATATTGTAATTCAAGTGGTCTGAGAGAAAACCACGGGAGACTTTAGCCAATCACAAGTTATTTCAGAGAGACAGTGCATTTGTATTGGCGGTTCTACAAATGCAGACATGCGTACACGTCCCTTCAGATGGTGAAAGCCTGATTCAATGGCGGAAAATCCTGCAGAAAATCCTGCAACTTGTGATAAATTTCCAACACCTCCTTTGCCTACAGCAACACGTCCCTCCACACGGAGCTTCGGGCTCATTATGTTCGATGCCATGGCCTCGTATTGACGTGGCTAAGAGGCGTGATGACGAACAGTGGGGAATAACTTTTGAGGTGAAATGTTCCTTCATTACCATGAACACACACACAGTCGTTTATTTTGAGCCAGTCCCACACACACTGTCCTGCTGACATAAATACTCACTAGTGACCAAATGTGTATTGATCCACAGCTGAAAATAGTTTGAGTAGCATTTTAATGTTATGGAAAATCACTCAGCCTTTTTAAATCAATATAGTTGTAGGAGTGAATGGGCTCGGGGCTGAATGCCACAGAAAGTCACTAACACATTGTGGGATTTGTTGCCATTAAGAAAAATATAGAATGCCAGTCTTATCCTTTAAAACATGAAAATCACCAAAAGTGTAGAAGCATACATCAATGCAAGTTCCATTTGCTCCAAAAAAGCCAAAATGGAGAGAAAAAGGTGTGTTTTCAGATTCAGGTGGCTTAGTATAGACTGTGTCACTGACCCTTCTCACAAATGTCCCCATGTCCTGCGTAGCTCTGCACATAAATCAGATGGCAATGGCCGTGTTTGCCTTCTCCTCCATCGTACCTGTCTTCTGTCTTAGTCGCAGGAAGCTCATGAGCAGAGCGGAACCTGACACAGTGTAACCTTTACAGGAGAGAGGCTCCTCAAATGAGCGTGTCGTCCACTTGTCCACAGGTCAGTGTATTTCCTTTGTTAGACAGCACTCTGTTCTGTGGAGATCAACAGTAAGGCAGCAAATGTGCACTTATGAGAACTCCACAAGGAGAAAAGAGTCACCTACTTTGATGAATAGATCTCCTTTACCATTTGATTTATATCACCCTTCCATGTTTTGTGTAAGTTTTTTTACAGCCTGCCTCCTACAATGCCTGTGTCATCAGGAATGTTTTTGCTCGTTACAATGAAGGACTTTCACTCGCATTTACTTCTTGCTTCTTCTTCTTGCTAATTTACTAGCTGTGGATTTACACTGTCGTTTCTCTTGCAGCTCAGAACTCCCAGGGACAAAACAGCCACAGATATGATTGCTTCTCAGAACAGGATAGTGGACTAAGAAGACTTGGTGGCAGCTATACCCAGAATTTAAAGCCTGTCTCCTAAAATGCCTGTGTCATCAGGAGTGTTTTTTGCTGGTTACAATGGAGGACTTTCACTCTCATTTACATCTTGCTCATATGAATGTTGATAAGCGTAATGGAAAGAATTCAGAAAGGAGGAAACTGTTCCTGAAAAAAATGCCTCTGCGCTATTTCCTCTGACAGGAAATTGTGTCTTTGATCTAAGCCACCACACTCATCTGGTCATCGCATGAGAGGTGTCACTCCTTCCTACGGCGGAGGGGAGGAAATGTGCACTCGCCGCTCTGACTCGTACATTGGCTCAAACACTCAAGTACCTAAAAGATGAAAAATAAGATTGTACATTTTAATAAATCTGGGTTTAAGAAGTGCACCTGATGAAGGCGTATAAACAGCACTTGGGAAACTAGGACAGAGTGGCAGATTCATTTGTCGTCCACTTGTCGTGCACTTGCATCATGCTTCTCCGGCAGCAGGGGTCATTAATGAACACTATTGACCAAGCACAGTCTGGGATGAAGATTCACACCTGCCAGACTACCAAGGAGTGTGTCCTTAGTGTGTGTGTGTGTGTGTGTGTGTCACCTACACTGACAGTGTAAGGGGTCATTTTCATGTGGAGCGTCACACACGGTCACAGCTCAGTCAGGAAGCTGATGATATCACACCCACATGCAAGTATGACATCATGCATTTTGCTTATCATTTCTCACAGTTGCATCTGAGGAAAAATAATTCAAATGTAGATGGAATTTATGATGTGGAGATTGTGGTACTGGTATTACAGTACGTGATTTATATTCTGCAAACAGGAGGTGGAAGCATGCTGATCTTGATGTGTTGTTTGTCACAGTTAGGGTCGACTGCATCATTACTGCAGTGTGCCGCCCGGGTCTATTCAGCGTCACGGAGCACGGAAGGTATCATTAATAATGTTAACAAGGCCATCAAGGCTAACATGATCTTTCTCAAGGTCAGGCCTGATGCAGAAAGGAGAAATCTTAACGTAACAAAGCGGACAAGAGCTGTTAACTGTAAAGTTCTTCCTAGCAAAATAAGCTGTTACTTTACAGTTATTTGCATATAAACACAGGACTGAAGAACACAGAGCAGAGAGAGCTGGCAGAAAAGAAGAATATCAACACAACTCTTTTTCTCAAAGTCACCCTGAAACCACAACAGCAGGCACCTGTAGACAATCAGTTCATTAGAGCAGTGATTGGATGCAGGCTGCAATAAATGCTACCTCTGCTGCACACATGCAGAGCAAGTAGCTTCAGGGCAGTTGGGCTACTGTTGCTTTGGTGCACAGAACTGACTTGTGGAGTTCATTTGGGGTACGTTTTCGCAGCTATTCTAAGTATGTGTTGAGTTGCCGTTAGCTGTCCCATTTCTACTGACCTTGATGTCTTGTTTGCAGGATCTTGCTGATTTGCTTAGTTCAAGCAGAGCATGTTTGCTGTTTATGGGCTACACAAGGTGAGAAGAGCACCAATGTGTCACTGTCATTTAGTGCTGTGATAGTAACTGTGGATTTACACTGTTTCTCTTGCAGCTTAGGACTCCCAGAGACAAAACAGCCACAGATATGTTGGCATCTCACAACAAGATGGTGGACTAAGACTATGTGGCAGCTATCCCCAGAATCAACTCGGATAGGCCTGTTTCTCCAGGCTCAGCCTAGAGCAGTAGCCTCAACACAGAGACTACAGTTAGCAGTGGTTATAGCCAGGGACTTTCCAGTAGTGGCTACACACAAACTGAAAACCAGCTCAAGGTGGCTACACTTCAGTCAGGTTTGTCCAGAGCAGGTCACTGGTGACCGTCTAAGTCGATTCAGGTAAATGTGCATAAGGTGCCAAAACAGGCTACTTCTACTGCTAGCAGAGGTGCTGTGAATAGTCAGAACCAGAATGACCTTACTGATATCGGCAAGAAGAGAACTTGGCCAATTCAGCAGGGTACGCTGCATTCTAGCAAGTATCTGTTCAGCAGTTGTGCATCTGTTCAGAGTCCTAGAATAAGCTACTCCTTCAAATCAGCCTCCCACCAGTCTGCAGCACAGAAAGCTCCCAGTGCTGCTGCTGAAGCTCCAGCCTACTCTGGTCAAAGAGGCTATTCTCCCTCTGATGTCTTCCAGACTGTGTAGTGCAGGTGCTCCTGCACCACAGAGAAACTCTGTACAGATGCAAACATCAGCCAGTGCCCCTACTAGAAGAGTGTATTCATATAGCTCTAAAGCATCTAAACCCTCCAGTTAATCATCTCCTCAAAATGGGAGGACTAGAAATAACCCCAGCCAGACTGAGGCAGTAAAACCAAAGCAAACTCTACAAGCATCCTGGAACAGCAGAAACTCAGTCCAGGGAGCTTGTAACCTCCCTGACTCAGAAGCAGCACTTCGCCCCAACCAGAACCCACAGCATCCAGCAACTCTTCAGTGGCTACGTTATCAGACGGCTGAAAGAACCTGCTGACCAGCAGAAAGTGAGTGTCGGGAAGCCCCAGCAGACCTACCTATGGTGTCTTTCAAGCCACAGGTCCAGAGTGTTCATCAGGAGAGCAAATGGAAGAGGATAAGGCCACATCTGGGACACTAGCAGGTGGACATTTGATTTCTTGCTGTTCTGTGCTTAATCCTGGTTTCTGTGTAATGTCTTTCTAATGTATCTTTCAATAGATGCAGCAGGTGTCCTTGAATCACTATAGTGTTTTGGAATGTATTAATTTAAATCTTGCTTGGTTTGTCTTGAATTCACCTTCTAGTGTGGTACTGTGAAATGCCAAAGCATGTGTGCATATTTGTGTAGGCTTGGTGCCATCTAGTGTGTGAAAGATGTGTTGCAAAAAATGGTTAAGCTAAACCAGTCTTAAAATGCCCTGTTTGCAAGCCTTTGCAACAGCTTGCAGCTCTGAAGATCTACCTGGCACTAAGTGAAATCAAACGAGATTTCGGTAATGTTGCCTCAATATTAAAATGCTTTTCACTAATGTTGTGTTCATTCTGTAACTTCAGGCAGTTAAATTGTTTAGTTTACTTTTGAACATTAAACCTGAAATGCTTCTAATGCCAGTTTCCACATTACTGGTGGTTAGATTCCTGCACACGTGGCTCTAAGTGAAACACTGCATAAATCTTTCAGTCTGTCAAAGCATACATTACTGGTGACTGAAACTACAAATACTGAAAGTCAAACTTTTGAAACCATGATTTTTATAGCCCAGTGTGCAGTGGTGGAAATACCTTCATGTCACTAAGACTCGTATCAAGCCAGAACTGGCAGTTTAGTGCAGTTGCCTTAAAACCAGTGGTCACAGAAGAAAACGGCCTGTCTATAAAATACTTGGACCCAGTCAGTTCAAACACCTCAATTGCTTCCTGTGGGGACGGAGACAGAACTGTATCTGAACTCTAAATCCCAGAACTTGACTAAAAGAAAATGAGCCAGTCTCTGGAAAGTAGGCTCTGACCCTTAATTTGAAGTTCTACTCCTGAATGGCACAAGTTCTATTCTGCAGGTAGAACACGGATGCTTTGTGAAGTTCCCAAATATGGAAAATGGCTTAAGTCACTTGGTTTTCTTGCAAGGGGCTTCAAAGTGTTTATTTGACATGGCAATAGTATTGGAACTGCAACATACAATTATGCATAAGCACCACATGCACTGTATTTTAGTCTAATGAAATGCTAATTTACAACACCTGTCCACAGGAGGCTTTTCTCTCAGGACTCCTGTTGGAAAAACTGTTTTTTAGCCAAAAACTGACACCTGCAATGGATTCAGTATTTAAAAAAACCTCGTTAACCCAACATCAGGATTAAGGATCTCACAGAACACTGGATCATGTTACATTTGTCCATTTATTGCATTAATGACAAATACTGTATGTATGAAGGTACTGCACAACCCCAAAGTACATGAAACTGTAGGCTATATATATTAAATGGTGCCTATGCACAATAACCACTCATACAGTATATAGATGGATGACATGGACAAAGTAAATATGATCAGTAATACAGCATTATCTTGACATTATATTAAATGCAATTAAGAATGCTAATGAATTGGAGAGATTAAAAACATGGCCTGAAACATTAGCTGAGGTAATGCTTGTACTGTAGTTTAAACATTTCAATGCTAAGTTGAACTTTTTCCAATTCATTTTGTTTCTCATTCAGTCTCAATCATCTGTCTCTTTCCTGAGCGTTTTGTTTTCTGCACATGGACGCGAGTGGATGCTGACAGCTTCACAGACCTGCCGCTACAGAGGGAGCACACAGTGACACAGCTTCATCTGCACAGGTGAGTTCAGGACGCTCTTCATCCTCCTGACTGGGGCTGTCGTCTCTGGTTTGGGGTCTGGAAGCAGGTTTGGTGCAGAAGTGTGTTCAGCGGACTGCTGTGGTGCTTCCTGATTGGCCTCAGGAGGAGTCCTGCCCTGAAACTGACAAATAATGAATATTTATGATGTGTATTAAATACGCTATTAAAGATAGTAGCTAATAAGATGTTGATAATTTGATAAGAAATATCTACATAGTTTGTAATATTAACTTTAGCAACTTTATATCATATCTACTTTTGCAGTCTCAATAAAGGGATTACATACTTTGTGGAGTGGAACCACATGCTCTTCGTCTTGTCCTGTCATTTGTCCTTCTGATCTGGTCGAACGTGAGCATTTCTTTGTCGTCATGGAAACCCAGGATGTGCTGCGGGAACATTGAGTCTCGGTCTTCCACGTTGTCTTGTCTCTCTGGTGGGCCTGCACGCTGCACCTGTGGGGCACAATGCTGCTCCAAGGTCCCCTACAGTTCCCATGTGTTACCACAGGGGGGCACTGCAGGGGTCTTGGTGGTGGAAGCGGCTGCATACTGGCAGGAAGATGCTCAGCTCCCCTTTTCACCTCTGGACGGTGTTTGGGGTCAGCCAGAGGCAGCAGCTGAGGGAACATAAAAATACAACACAGTGAATTATTAATCAACAGTGATAATGAGACTTACAGGAGACGTGTGTTAACAATGTCATGAACTATTTCCATACCATTATCTGCTACCTCTGTGAAAAAAACCCAGCAAAGTATAAGTGAGATAAATCATCTTTGCACGATGAAATAAGACATTCAGTTTTGTTAATGTTGTTACTAACTGTGACCATACCTCTGCCTGTTACAGCTGCACCTAAGTAAAAACACACAACAGAGTGAGGAAGATGAAGAATCACTGAATTAAATTAATAAGACCTGCAAGAGTCTTTTGATGTTAATTTCCATACCTGTGTCTCCTAGTCACCTTCACATCAGTAAATAAAAGGAAGAAATCAAAGTACAATAGAGTGAGTAAACTTTACCTTTATAAGTGATATTAAATGAATAAACAGGTGTATCAAACATAAGCTAGCATACATTACCTCCTGTGTCTATATATAACGGGCAAGACAAGGCAACTTTATTTGTGTAGCACATTTCATACACCAGGGCAATTCAATGTGCTTTACAGGGTAATAAAAATACAGGCAAGGTAAAGAGATGTACAATATAAAAGTGCAAAAAATACAGGCAAGCGACACAAGAGAAAAATGTAAAAGACAAGTGTAGTTTAAATACATAAGAATAAAAGATAAAAACAGAAAATACTCCCACATATAGATGCAGAATTAAATTAAATTAGAAACAAAATAAGATTAAAATAAATAAATAAATAAAAATAAATAAATTAAAAAAATTAAAAAATAGACTACTGAAGGTCCCTTTCTTTCCATGTCAGAATCTTATACTTACCTTTTCTCCCAACATGATGTGAATGGCAGTAGCTCAGGTGGTAGAGCAGGTCCTCCATTCATTTCAAAGTTATTGTTTCTTTCTATTCCTGGATCCTATCAGCATGAAGCCCACTGAACTTCAGGCCAGCACGGCACATGTAGGAGCCAGCTCAGATACTTAACTCAAATACCTCCACTGGCTCCTATCAACACAAAGGGGCAGTGGTAAAGACGTAGTCAAACCTGGATCAGGAAGAGGGATCCCCTCTTAAAACCAGGCCCTGTATCTTCTCTGCAGCATGCCAACTTTCTTGTGTTTCTTTCCTTCCTCCTCCTCCTTCTCTCTTTTCCTGCATTGTTATATGATAGTAAAGGATTTATATGTATTATATATAATATTATTATGGCATTAATAAAAGTATTACATATTATTTTATATTATATTTAGGGCTTTCGATGCTAAGACTATCTGGGGCTTTGCCAGCTCTGTTAGATTCAACTCCAGGACTCTGACAAAGTCTCCCATTCCTCTGAATCTTCCTCAGGAGGTTCCTGATGCTCCGCTGGAAGTTGCTGATCAGGTTCCTGCGGGGGTCTGAAGGCGTTCAATTGCTGAAAACCTTGTTGCACAAACTGAATGAATTCGGGAGAAACTGATGTATTATATATTATATTTAGGGTTTTCGATGCCAAGACTACCTGGGGCTTTGCCAGGTCTGCAAGACGCAAACAGCGGCCCTCAAGGCTACAAAGTGAGAATCCAGCCACCAGATACAGATGGGCCCTGGTGCAAGTCGCTACCTAGGGCGCTGCCAGCCCTGCCAGACGCAAAGGCCAGCCCTCTAGGCTAGAAAAAAGAATCCAGCTACCCGATCCAACGTTTTCTAGATGGATTCAGATCAGTCCTGCTGGATACAGGGCTGACAAACCTAATCTGAGTCGCTGTCATTGTACCACCCTGGCCTCTTGGCAATCATCTCCCAGTATGTCTCCCCACTCCTCTTTGTAGAGGAGCTGAGGCCAGAAGTTGACAGTTGGCTCTTCAAGGCTTTCCTCCTCTCTGAGGCTTTCCTCACAACTCTTCCTCTGCCTCTTCACAGGATGTGGCTCCTCGTAGTTCTCCTTCCTGCTCATTTTTGTAGAGGAGCTCAGGCCAGACGTTGACGGAGTCGGCTCTTCAGGGCTTACTTTCCCTCTGAGGCTTTCCTTGCAACTCCTCCTTGGCTTCTTCACAGGATCCTGCCTTTTGCCGCTCTCCTCCCTGCTCCTCTTTGTGGACTCTTCAGAGCAACTGCAGGACCCAGACAAAGTCTCCCATTCCTCTGAATCTTCCTCAGGAGGTTCCTGATGCTGTGCCAGTTGTTCCCGTTGATGATCAGGTTCCTGCGGGGGTCTGAAGTCGTTCAACTGCTGAAAGATTTGAATTAATTCAGGATGAACCGGTCCTTCCCAGCCCGCCCAAAGTTCTGGTGGTGGCAGAGCCTCAGAGAGGTCTGAAGTTGACAATATTATCAAACCCAAACTCATCCTTATCCTCTTCATCACCATCCCCATCATCTTCCTCCTCATCAGACATGGACTCATACCCAGAATCGTCGCTGGTCCAGTCAGAAGATTCAGCCCCATCACTCCAGTCATCGCTGTCATCTGTGTCCTCATCATCGTTCTCTTTGTCCCTATCGTTCCCAAGCTCATCCTCATCATCAGAGGGACGTGTGGGAATGTCCTCGCCTTCATCATTCTCAAAGACACCCTCAACCTCTGCATTCTCATCTTCTTCATCAGCGGAGAGAAGGAGGACGTCATCATCCTCAACCTCCTCTTCGTGATCCTCGTCATCACCGCCGAGAGGGGGGTGTCCACGCCTTCATAATCCTCACGAACAATAATCTCTGCTTCCTCTTCATCAGGGGAGTGTTGCCTTCGTCGCCGTCATCGATGATCCTGATCAGTTCAGGGATCCCCTTCGGCTGCAGGACGTTCTACGATGTAGGAGATACCTGCAGGAAAAAAGTTCAAGCATGAGAAATTACTGTATTGTATGTTTTATTTGTGACTGATCAAATTAAACTTAGAAAATATTTAGTAATAAATAGCTTAAAAATAATAGATTCAAATAACAGTTAAAAAATGTAGGAGTGTGTGTGTGTTTGGATCAGATATGATATACAGCGATATCTCTCTGGCAGCTTCAACAAACAACCATGCTAACTAATCATTCTGATCCTGGTTTTTATGTTGTTAAACAGCAGAAATACCAGACAGTACCTTTTTCCAACACAGTCCCATCCACTTCAACATGGGGAGAAGAGCACAGACAACACACACACAAAAATCTCTTATGTGAGATAACCAGGAACCTTCTCATTTTAACAGATATTAGTATTCATGCAAGGCCATGTCACGTATATAAGAAGGTGATTAAAAAAACACATCAAACGGCTCCTCTTTGGATGCTGATTGAGATCCCAACACACACAAAACCACAGGTACCAGACATGCACCATCACAGCTTTGTAAGAACATGCTGATGATAGAGATAGAGAGAGAGATAGAGAGAGAGATAGAGAGATAGAGAGATAGAGAGATAGATAGATAGATAGATCCAGTTGCCCGGCCCAGTCCCCCTACAAGCACACAAACAACAACACAAACCAGGGAATACAAGACGACATCACACTCCTACTAAACAGGAAATGTTAATAAAAACAATTATTTGCAGGGACCACACAGAGGCATTACAGGCAGGGCTGGACTGGCCATCTGGCAGACCGGGCACTTTGGGCCGATGGGCCTTTTGGGCCGACAACTGTCCTTTTGTCTTGTTTTGTTTTTTGTCTGACCAGCCCTTAAAACAGTTAGATCGGCCCGTTGTGTTTTTTCTTAACCGACACTTGGCTGACCCAATCACATCTTTAAACCCCTCCCCCTTTGGGTTCAGTGACAAACGTGTGAAAAAGCGTTATACATGATAGGCTACATCATTGGCCACTGCTGTTCATTGCAGTGATGCGTCAACACGGCTGCCATATTGATACAGGGAAGCTGCGCCTCCTAACTCATGTAGTGTATTAAGGCAGGAGGTCTATCTATCCACAATTAAAATCATAATAACTCGCTGAATTATCAACCGATTTTCAAGCAGTTTGGTTTGTTACAAATGCCATCATGTATTTATGATACAGGATACTTGCTTGAAATGGTTAAAGATACGGGTTTTCATACCAAAACACTTTATGTAGATAGCCTAGAAATAGTCATATCTCTATAATACAATATTTAAGATGAACGTACCTTATGTAATTAGTTTCTAAGTATATTCTTTTTTGTTACTGCATGTAAAATGGCTGCCATGATGTCATTTTGTTTAAAGACTTAATTAAAAAGATGCAATTACAACAAACACTAAAGTTAAAAGATAGTTAATTTCTGGCAGGCTTCACAATTCTATTTTTAATTACATTTAAAGTAAAAAGTAAAAACGATATATCCAGTGTTTCAGCAGGGTTGTGCACTGTTCCATTGTAACAGTTACACATTCTGATAAACCAATTTTACAGTTTTGTACAACTGAAAATAAAAGCACCAGGGAAACGGCTGCATGTTACAAGAGAGAACAATACAAATTTAGCTCTAATCTAATATAAATGCGAAAGAAAGATTGATGATGATTGATAAATATAATTTTCAGCATCTTACTGATATATTACTTTGATAAAAATGTTTTGTTTTTTTACCTGACATACTCATACTTATTACACGGCTTTAGTGTTTTTAGGGAGTGGCACGGTTGGTATATCAAGGGGAGCGTGAAGATGGGTGGTGTGTGATCGATTGTGGTGGGCCGGTCTGGGCCACAATGCCAGGGCCAATTTTTTGTCCCAGTCCAACCCTGATTACAGGAAATAGTAACGGACCGAGTTCTGATTTTGAAACCATGTGACAAAGAAGATTACACAAATGTCTACGCCAGCCATTTGGAGCACAGGTTCATTTTTAACCCAGAAAAGAATACACACTCATCAAAGGTCAGACTGCATCACAGATATGAGGAGGAGGATGTTCTTGTAATTTTCACATAAGCTACAAGACTGAATTCACGTATATCCACTTCATGCTTTCTCAATATTCAAATCACCAAAAAAGATGAACTTGTCCACATTTGCAATATTTTATATAACATTTATAAAAGCAGATCAACCTATTCCCTTTAAACAAATCCTCCCACACACAGATAAAACAGGTCAGGAGGATGTTCAGCTCTGAAAGTGTCAAAATGAAAGTCAAATAACATTGGATAGATTCTGTATGAGAGGACATCAAGAGGACTGTTTACACACAGCAGCTGAAAGGTATATTTGTCAGTCATACAGCATTGCACCATCAGTGGGTACAGTGTATAATACAGATAGTGACACATGCTAAAGTGCGCCACTGATTACACTTTGGCATATGACATGAAAAGGCAGTTCCCAAATGTTTGCACACAATACAAAAGTGGAGACCCCACATGCTCAAAACTGTTTTCCATTCCTCCAAGAATCATCTTAATATATGTGCACAAGACAGTTTAACATAGAAATACCACATGTTTTACCATTACTGATATATCATGAATCACAAAAATGTATTAGTATTATTAACAATAGCTACAACTATTCAGGTGTTGGGGGAGTTGTGGGTGTTAGCATGTACCCTCATGTAAATGTACTGATATCATATAATTATACTGTATATGATGACTGAAACGAATAGAGTAAGATGTCTCTACACAGTCCCACATCTAAAAAGATTGGGGTCACAGTTCTGTCTGCTGCATCACATCACATCCAGTTCAATTCACTTTTATTTACATAGCGCCAAATCATAACAGAAGGTATCTCAAGGCATTTTCATATAGAGCAGGTCTAGACAGTGCTCTTTATAAAATACAATGAATGGAAGGAGATAATTATTGGAAAGAGTTAACAGACTGTTCTGAGGACCTTCAGTAGTTTAGAAGAGAGCGTTTTTCATGACACTGTGTGAACTGTGTGTTTGCAAGATGATGCCACAGTCTCCACAGACTTCCATGCGTAATTACGCACGGTGAACCTTGGGTACTCCAAGTCATGCGCAATCAACAGCAAGGCTTCACCAGAGTAACCACACAAACGTCTGAGCTTCTGTGAACACTATAGTCGTTAATTATTCTGACAGTTTATAAATTGCAAATCACAGCGCGTGCAGGAGACTGTGGCACCCTGGACGCAGGGCGCGCACATGCAGTCACGCGCACAGTTGAATGACAAACCGCTAAACCACTCTGTATTCACTCGGAACAATAAATACATTTCAGTGTGAAAGTAACAGCACGTCAAGTGAAAATGAGAATAAACTTGTGATTAAACACAACCTTGTCTTTTTTCTCAAACTTTCGACACCAAATTCGACATATTTGATGCCCTCAAATCAAAATAACAGTGTTTTCAAATCGCTACACCATTGTTAACATATTCCACACATTTCCCGGGACATTTGATACATTCAAAACAACAAATAACAATTTTACACCGAGAAAACGTCGAGTATCACCCAATCTGTGTTTTTCAAACAGGCCATCACATATTCTGTTAGATATCCACCTTTAAATTCAACAAGTTATCGTCATTTTCGTACTTAAAAAGCTTTCACAGTTTCTATGCAAGTTAAATCATGAATTAGGCGCAGGAAAAACATGAACTGAGCGGTCTTACCTGCATGATGATTGTCCGGGTCAGGCTGGGCTCCCATCAGCAGGTGCTCCTCATTGATTGGTACGCCGTTAACGAGCACTTCTCCAGCAGTTTGCTTTTCTTCTTCTTCTTTCAGTTATCCACTAGTTAAGTTGTCCAAGGTCCGTTTTCCGGCGCTTCAGATTTCCAAAGAGTTCAGCTTCCCAGCGTTCAGGTTTTGCGGACCTCCTGCAGCCTGATGCGTTCACACACAGCATGGCCACATCAGCTTGAGTCAGAGCACTTTTCACTTATTAGTGAAAACTCAGACTGAACCATGTTAACAGTTTAATTGCTTCAAGTTGTAGTCCATGTGTGCAATGTTGTTTTGTATTTTGTAAATACAAAATAATCAATAGACATGGCTGCAGTCAGTATGGTACAGGCCTACTAAGACAGTGAGTGCGTGCCGTTTGACGGACAGAAAAGCTGCTGTTCCTACAGGCATCTTGTGCACACAAGATATGGATGTTGTGGGTCATATTTTCATATATGGATATATTTTATTTATATGGATATATTCATGTCTTATGCAAACAAGTTATTATCTTGTGTGCGCAAGAAAAAAGAATATTGGTAACAATTTATAATAAGGGCACAAAACAAACTTCACTAATACATGACTTAATGATAGGACTAATGCAGGATGTATCCTGAATTCATTTTACAACATTAATGATATGACTTGATCATTTGTTAATGGTGAGCAATAGGAATTCATGATACATCCTGCATTCATTCATGTATTAAATCGAGTCAAGCATTACTTAAGTATATGTTTTGTATTATAAAGTGTAATAAGGGGGCTCTGTTTTCCTATCATTTAGTTTGGCCTCATGCTTTTATGGTATTTAGGCAATAAAATAATAAAATAAATGGTCTTTTATTCTAGTCTGCCAATATGCAAATTATTTGACACTAACACTGCTTTTTTTTATATTTCCAAATTTATTTTCCTATTCTTTTACAGATGTATTCTTTTTTATGGCATTCCTATCATTCCATACTAGTTTTTGGTCTTGGCACATATTTAATCATTTTTCTATTCCTTATTTTCCCCACACAACGTTTCCTTTTCCTCACCAATGTTCCTACAGTTTATATGTTAATGAAGTGGCCATGTTCATGTACGTCCAGAGCAGTGATTGGTCCAGCATTGGTATGTGTGTTCAGTGGAGCAATGGAGAGGGCTGTGGGGCTAGCTAGCTTACCTGAAAACACTGGTAACTACTAAATAAGTTAAGCAGCAGCCTTTTGACCTTGTCTGCTAGCTCCCTTGCTGAAGCTAACTTTATTCACTGGTAGTACTTGATCTGAGCGCTGCTTTTGATACAGTTGATCATAAAATTCTTTTAAATAGACTGAGGAATCACATTGGACTGTCGGGTACTGTTTTTAACTGGTTCTCCTCTTATCTTTCTGGCAGAGAGTTCTTTGTTGCAATTGATGATAACTTCTCCAAAACCTCCAAAATAACCTGTGGGGTTCCCCAAGGATCGATTTTAGGGCCACTTCTTTTTAATCTATATATGTTACTCCTCTATGATGTCATCAGGAGACACAGCAGTTATGCTGATGATACACAACTGTATGTGGCTGCATCTCCTGATGACACAGGGCCAATTGATTCCCTTTTTAAATGTATTTTAGATATTAATGTCTGGATGTCACAACTGGGATAAAACTGAAATTTTAGTCGTAGGTTCTAAAGCTCAGAGAGAGAAACTGGTCGCAAAATTAAATTCCCTTGGACTTACCCCAAGCCAACAAGCAAGAAACCTTGGTGTGGTCTTTGACTCAGATCTAAACTTTAAGTCTCACATGGGGTATGTGACCAAATCTGCTTTTTATCACCTGCGACCATTTCTGTCTTGGAGTGACACAGAGAGACTAATACACACTTTTATATCGAGCAGGCTGGACTACTGTAATGCTCTCCTATCTGGTCTACCCAAAGCTGATGATTCTGAACTCTGCGGCCCGAGTGCTGACCAGGACCAGAAGGAGAGAACACATTACGCCCGTTTTAAAGTCCTTACATTGGCTGCCTGTCAGTTTCCGTATTGATTTTAAAATTCTTTTTATTGTTTTTAAAGCACTTCATGGTCTTGCACCGGCATATATTTCACATGCTTACAGTATATGAACCAGTACGGCCCCTCAGCTCCTCTGGCACGAGTCTGCTAGTTGTTCCAAAATGCAGGACAAAAACCTTTGGTGAGGCAGCTTTTAGCTTTTATGGTCCGAGCTGCTGGAACAGTCTGCCTGAGGATCTCAGGGCAGCTGGAAATGTGGAAATTTCTAAACGTAAGCTTAAAACCTACCTCTTCAGCCTGGCTTTTTTTAAGAATGTTTTATAGACATTACTTACTTCATTTTACTCAATTATTTTACTACAACACGTATTTACGTGGTGAAATCCTATTCCATTTTATTTTCTGTTATTTTATTATTAATAATTTAGTAATTGATTTATTTTTATTTTTATTATTGTTATTAAATCTATTTTATCTAGTTCTTAGTCTAGCTTTAATTTAACTCTATTTATTTTCTTAATTTTTCTTTATTTGTTTTTATGGTCTACACTTGCTCTGTCTTATTATCTTAATATCTGTGAAGCACTTTGAACTGCACTTAACTGTATGAAAGGTGCTATACAAATAAAGTTTGATTGATTGATTGATTCATAAAACTTCACCAACCAGTGCAGATAATGTTTGCTCAAGCTTTTTACTCGACAAGCTAACGCTAACAGGTTAGCTGGCTAACACTTTTTAATTTAGCTTCATTACGACAAAAGGTCAAGAAACTTTAAAGATGTCACAAAATGTCAAGGGTGACACAATAAAGTACAATACTTATTTCCACTTTGGCGCTTGATGAGGACATGCATTTAACGAGGTTTATGTTTTTTAACCAACTGATTGGAGGTTAAAAGAAGGTTAAAGGTTTGTGTTTCTTTTTAATTATTTAACTAACAAAATTATTTACTGATGTTTGGGTTATATTTCTGACGACAGAAAATCTTTTAGCCTACCACATTTTGTCACTTTCGGGGCTCCATATGACGGATCTTTGTCTGAAAAACTAACCCACTAACTAACACAAAGCCTGAGGTCTGCCAGCCAGGAAGTGTTCTAACAAAAGATGCTTTCAAGTTGCACCATGGGAAATGTAGGATCCAGTGTTTTTGAAGCTTGACCCATACTAGAGACTAAAAATCGGGAGGATATTTCAGCCTCTGCTGCTGCAATGACCATTCTTTTTTTAAGACACTGTCTCCCCAACTTCATGGAAGTGCAATAATAATCACTGGAGTACCCTTTTTTAAAATTACATTTAGTCCACATAATATGGTGGCAGTTTTGTTCAGCTCTTGCCACATCTACATGTAGCTCACTAGCTCACATTAAGTCTATTTACAGTTGCAACATGAAACTGCAACCAAAATGAACACATAATAATACAGGCACTAACTGAAGTGGAACACTAAGCCAAAGGAAAAAAAAGTTTTAAATGAGTGAAAGCATTTTTATTGCTTCTTCTGCTGTCAGGAACAGATTCATCATACCTCATCGCACAGCACAGGGCACACAATGATAGGACCCCCACTGCTAAGTTACCTGAGTAACCCATACAATGGGTTAATTGGTATGGTTCTGATGCAGGGACACACTGTAGTTCGCTGTTCTGACCAGGTGAGGGCGCCGTGCCTTCAGAGTAGGAAGAGGAGCCAGCTGAAGAACAAGATGAAGAAGATTTGTAATATTGGCCACAAAATAAAGACTAAGTGTATCTAGGCTCATATTCTCATTTGATACACTCCATAACTTTGATCTAATAGTTTATTCTATATGGTGCATATGGATGTTTACTGTTTCAAATACAATGTCCTGTGCTGCAAGACTCATTTTACAACCTATTAAGGTAAATCTTAGTGATCACTGACTGTGACTTGTGCTGAAATCAATATTTAAGCATATGGATATTGACAATGTTCCACTGAATCCCTTACATGCTCAGTCAATGCTGTCAGTACTACAGTATGTCGGAAGCAAATCTACATGAGAGGGGAGGGAGGGATTGTGGGGGGGCGTTCTCTGAAGGATTTGTTAGGGTGCTTTGTTGATGCAATTATAACGGCTCAAGATTCTCTTTTGTGGAAAATCTTTGGCAGTGTGTGTTTACGACTGGCTGCCATGATTGTTTGTCATGGCTCTTCCAAATATCCATGACAGATGTCTTTAGGCCTCAGCGAGCTCCAGGTGCAAGTATGAATGAAATGTAACGCACAGCAGAGTCCCGTGCTTGTCAATGAAAGGGGAACTGGGGTTGTTTCCGTGGCACCTGTAGCTTAGACTGTCCACTTAGTATGGATCCAGAGTGCTGGGCAGATTCCACTAATCATTTTTGGATGCAGCTGCAGATGGCCTGGATGGTCTTTCACAGCATGCTGACAATGTAGATTAAGAATATTCATAACCAGGTCTACAGATTTCTCTTTGTTGCCTCTTATGTTTCTTTCTCACCCCCTGAATACTGAGCAACATTATCAAGCTGTCCAGGAATCATATTTGTTCCAAACTATATGCTTCTACCTTTTTTGTCCAATTAGTTACACTCTGTCCTGACTACTTCTACCCTCCTACAAATATCCCCAGTGGGGATAAACAATATTCATCTAAAAATCACAATGCACAGAGCTTCATGCCTATCAGATGCCAATTACAAATTGCTAAAAACAATGTCTTTCTGGATGGATTGCCGTGAAATTTGGTAAAGACATTCGTGTCCCCTTCAGGGTGAATTGTAAAAACCCTAACTTGTGTCACCATGAGGTCACAATTTTAATTTGTCCAATAAAAATGCAAAACTAATGAGATTCCCATCAGCCTCAGCTGTACTTTGTGTGCTAATTAGCAAATGTTAGCATGCTAATGTGCTAAACTTAGATGGTGAACATGGTTAACTATACCTGCTAAACATCGGCACGCTGTTGGCTGACGCTAGCATGGCTGTAGACTCTTGGTCTGGTTGGACTGGATATGTGAATGCATTTACAAATGACAAATGTTTACATGTTCTGCTCTTTGTCTAATTTTCAAAATGAATGCATATTTCTAACTTTAATATTATCAGAGTTCACGAGTAGGCTCTGAGTGCACTAAGGCTTATATGAGGAGATCCACGTTCCTTAATGCATTTAACCAAGTCAAAGTCAATGTTGTGAAAAGGAAGTGAAGACTTTACTTTGGATTACTTTGTTTTTACGTCTCTATTGCAAAAGAGATGTTGATCTCAATGAGACTCCCTGGATAAATAAAGCTTAACTAACTAAAACCACATCAAGAAGTGGCTGTAGGTGCCACATTTAGGCCGTGCTGACTGTGGTGTGTTTTTATGGATGCTATTTTGTCTCGCCATTGAGGACTAAAATGGAAATATTTCAAAACTTTATTATGCCGTCTTCTGGGGTCAAATCAAAACGGATGGGTTTTTTCTTGTAATTTTGTGCCTCCTAAATTAACATTGGCTCACCCTAAGCATGTCAGCCTTTTTTTTTTACTGGCTGCTTTGATTCTTAAAAGTGAATGCAGCTTGTGACAAAATATCACAAATGATTGAGAAAATCTTTTTCACCCTTAGTAAATGAGAACTATAAGGTTATCTGTATGTATCAAGCAGACTGCCTGTTCACATCCCCCCACTAATGTAAAATATATGTAAATATTAGCATGTGTGATCCAGGGACAAGGACAGCCATGCAACATCGGGGTAAGACGTTAATCAATGCGCAGATAGGAAAACATGGCTGTGCATTTGATGAGCATACTCTACAGAGCTGGCTGTGTGTTGTGTCTCTGCATCCGTGTGTAAATATCAAAACCATCAGCAGAACACACTGTATGCTGCTTTAGACATATTGAATTTTCTCTGTCAGCCAAAGGAAAAATTCAGGACTTTAACTGCTGCCTCAGCCATGTATGAGGGGAATAATAAATAAATCCACAGCAAACGTCTTACGAAGATTTAATGTACATTTATTCTTAACACGTGGAACATATAGTATAAAGATTTCATACTGAATAAATGATATTCATTAAGCCAAAAAAAGGAAAAAAGAGGAATTTACATCAAGTTTTTAGCTACATCATCTGAAATACAAATATGCAGAATCCGCATCACTGGAAAAAACAAAAAAAAACAAAATAAAATTAAAATGGTTTCTTCATCAAGGTCTAGTTTGTCGTTTATGGAGGAGCTCAAATGGAACCGCAGACATGATTTTTGTTATATTCTCTACACCCAGACTGGAGACAAACTGAAACTTGAAGTTGTGTTTGTTGGGGGTGGCGTTGGACAGCAGCTAAACAACCCCCACCCCCACCCCCACCAGAGCGCGATACGAGCAGGGTGAGGCGCCTAAGTAACGGAGAGGGTGGGCGTCAAGTAATCACATGGCGTACTTGATGCGGGGAAACTTGTAATCGTCAAAGATTAAAAATGGTGAAGAGCAACAGAAGTTGAGAAAGAGAGAGAAGTGTAATGTACAACATTATATATACACTGCAGCTTGGACTGCATCTAGAGTTGAGGACCAGTCCTAAAGAGGTGACTTTTTAATATAAGGGTCAAGTCATACAATCAAGGGACAAAGAGAAGAGGTCGGGGTGTTGTAGGTTCACCATACTTTGGGGGGAAAGCCGTTTTCTCTCTCGACATTAACTAAAACTTTTTAAAAACTACAGTTTGCTGCCAAGCCAGCGTATCTCAGTGTGAAACAGTATTATTACAGTATGTTTACAGTTTTTAAGGTGTACAGTACAGAAAAAAGTCCTACAATCTACTGCACAGGCCTCCCATGACAGATGTCTGTTCACAGCCAATAATGTGGTTCCTGTGGGGCTGAGTATATAGCATCCAAAATTACAGCAATTATACCACACCACAGTCCGTGAGTCTATGTAGCCTCCAAACATGAACCATAATATTGTTTAGTCCGTGCCCTCTTCCCCCTGCCGACCCCCCGAGGGAGAAAGCGAGCACATGTATCCCCCAAACTCACTGTAAACGAGACAGCAACTTTGGTTACAGTTTCTTCTTTTTTTCTGGAGATTTTTCTTTTCATTAAAAAACAAGTCCTTTCTGCAGGGCAGCGCACTCTGTCCTATGCCTGGGTCCCAATCTGCTCTTCTTTGTCAGTATCTTTCCATTTCAGACGTTTAAAATCCACAGCTACTTCATGATATTCCTTCCTTTAGTGAGAAGCAGGGGTAGAAAGACAGTGGAATCCGAGGTGATTTTGCATAAATTAAAAAGAAAAAAAAAGGACAGTCAGTTTTGCTCTTTTCACTCACACGCAACAGACACACACACATACAAAAAAAAGGGGGGGAGGGGTGACTGGGAATGGAAAGAGGCAGAGCTGAAACCTCTCCACGGCTGTCATGACTGGCCAATCAGAAACAGTACGTCACAGATCACTTGGGACACCAGAGAGTTCATAAGTGGGGACACTGAGATGTCCAATAACCGCGACTCGTACAAAGTGAACTCCGAGTGGTTTTCCTCCACCTTAGCCAGGGCGTGCAGGGCTCGGGCTGCCCGCCGCATCATGTCTACACTGGTGGGCTCAAACTGAGGTGCGCCCTGCATTTGTAGCAGGGAGCTCTGGCTCTGCTGGTACTGTGTGGCAGCTAGGCTGTCCTCCAGGAAGCCCAGCAGGTTACCCACGCTGCCTTTCTGCACAGCGATAGCCCGCGCCGCTAGGCTGTCACCCTGGGCCAAGTTGGCCAACAGGACGACCGCCATTTCCCGGCAAACGGCCACCTTACGTTCACCGACCAGGCGCACCAGTGAGCCGTACAGCTTCTCCAAGCGGCTGAACGGTGGCGTTGCCAGAATGAGGTCGACGTTGTTGTCCTGGATGCTGAGCTTGCTGAGGGTCTCGAGGACCAGTCTCTGGGGGGATAGTGAGCCGTGGGGCCCCAGCGTGGGGAAGGGGTCCAGGGCCTCTGCTGACGGGCAGACAGCCCAGTGGAGCAAGCCATCCAGCAGCGGCAGGCATATACTCTCTGGGTAGATAGAAAGGTCCAGCTGGCCTGAGATGTTCGCCAGAGTGACCAGGCAGTTTTCCCTTAACACCTCGAGGCAGTCCCACCACCACTCATCTCTCTCGCAGCTCACGCCTTCATCTTCCTCTTCCTCCTTCTCATAGGTGACTGGCGCCTGTTTGCGTTCGGGGTGCCTGTGTTGGAGCAGCACCAGGCGGCCCAACAGCAGCAGGAGGCCTGGGTGTTTCGACATCTCCAGGTCGTTCCCAGGAACGAAGGAGAGGCTGCGCACTATGTTGGAAACGCAGATGCAGCGCCGAGCTAGTGAGTCCTGCCAGTCTGACAGAGTGCTGAGCGGCGTTTCGTCCTTACTGTGAGGCTCGTCCTCCAGGATCTTGACGTTGCGTCGGCTCTGGAGGTCAGGGTTGATGCTGAACAGGTACTTGCCATTCTCTTTCTGCTCTTCGGCGCCTCCACGAACCACCTCCTCTGTGACCGACCCTGGGCGGGCAGATAGTACATCATCGATGGTGGCAGTGACTGGTGCACCAATGGGAAGAGGAGGAGGAGTCTTCTCCGCTGGAGACTTCTGAGGTTCAGAAGACTGGGGCTGCTGCTGCTGCCGAGGCTTATCTTCCCCATTGGACTTGGATTTCTCAGGGTTTTCCGTCACAGTCTCAGTCACCTGGACCTTCTTGCGACTCTCAGTGGCTGATGTTGTGCGTTTCCGCTGCTTGAGAAGGTCCATCCGGCTCTCAAAGTGGGTCTGGATGTGTTCAGTAGTGTCACCACCACCAATACTCCAGTGTATCAGGCCGCTATCAAAGCTCTGCCGCTGCCCAAGCTTGGACGAGTGGTTCACCAGGAAGGGATTCTTCTTCCGCACCACCTTGATGGGGAGTTTATCAAACTTGCTAGCCTGCTTGGGCTTTTCCGAGTGGAGGTTGGGGTCCTGAGAGGACCCTGAGGTAGAGGTACTGGGTTCCTTGATAGAAGACTCCCTTTCCTTCTCCTCTTCCTCGTCCTCTGAAGACTTGTGTTTCTGTGAGCTCTCCTCCTCCTGTTTCACCTGGACCAGTGAGGAGATGTCGGGATTGGCCTTTGTTTCGTCTACCTCCTCATCCTCTTCGTCCTCTTCATCCAAGTCCATGTCCTCGCCCTCAGGCATGGGAATTTCATCATCAGAGTCCTCAGCAGCGTTTGGGTCTATGAGGGTGCGCTGGCCGGGGTCTCCTACTTCGTACTCCTTTAAGATGCCAAAGATCTCAATGAGGCAGCGTCTGAAGTACTCCACCACCAGCTCCAGGAATCCAGGCAGCTGAGGAACCAAAGAAGAAAGTCAACAATCCTATAAATTCATACATTACATTTTGTGGTGTTAATTCAAATTTAACAGATGTGGGTTTGTGAAACTTACCTGGCATAAGTTAAAAGTAGAAATGCTATTGTCATCATAAAGTAAAATGTTAATGGTGTCCAGGGCCCAGGTGCTTTCAGCTAGTAAGCCTGACTTTAATGACATCATCACCCTCCAAGCCTCAGGAGTGCCTGTAAAAAGACAAAAACAGAATGAATAAGAGCCAACCTGATCACGATCAGTTATCACAGCTGTGAATGACAGGTAGAGGTGCACCAATCTATACCGTCAGGACTGGCATTAATATAACTTCCAATTACTTGTCCCCTATTACAAATAAGCAGCTTTTATCTGTTAAACGATCCAAAATAGGCTTTCAGCCAGGCGTATCAAATAGCACATTCAGCTCAGGCAGGCGGTCATTCATTTGGCGGTGATTAATCCTGGGGCCATTCATAAAGAAAGACTCTGGTCTACCTGTCACACTCTTCTCAATAAGCAGTTTGAGTCATTAACATTTTATGACTTGTGTAAAACTATGTCTTCTAGTCCATGCTATATAGCTAACATTTTACTTCAGTCACTAATTGTACTTTATTCAGTGCATATGCATGTCTATTAAAAATACTGAGCGAGGCATGAAATAAAAGTTCTGTACCAATGTCTTTCATGGTGAGCCGCTTGCGGGGCTTAAGGTGGGGTTGGGAGGCCTCCACAGAGCCAGGAGGAAAGGCCACATCTCGCCTGATCATGGGCTGCTGCACAGGGGCCTGACCAATGTGGGAGGCAGGTACTGGGGGTCCAGCTTTCTGCACCTTAATTCCTGGATGCATGTAGGGGGACTTGCTGGGTGACGTCCTGCTTTCCATGGGCCGGGGCATGGGTGCTGGGCTCGACACCTGAGGAATGTGGTTCTGGGAAGTCTGGTAGGTGGATGGCAGGGGTCTGGTCATGGGAGGTCCAGAACCACCGGGGCCAAATGGCGGCTGCCGCTGGTTGACGTGGCCGGGCCACTGACCCTCGTGGTTCATGCGTTGGTCTGATGGCATCATCTCCTCTGAGCGGTTCATACCATGGTAGCTGGGGCCTTGGCCTGGTACAGGAGGTCCCTGTCGGTTGGGATAGTTGGGGTAGCCCATTTCATTGCGGCCCTGCCACATTGGGCCCTGGGGGCCATCAGGACCTGAAGGCATGGGGCTTGCCATCATTTGGGGAGGCATTGGAGACTGGGAGTTGGGGCCTGCAGATGATGGTCCCCGGTCCCGGCCAAAAGGGAAGGGGAACTGGTTCTGTGGGCCTGGTGGTCTGCGGTCCCCTCCAGGGTATGCATTATACTGGTTATACATGTCCTGTTGGCCCTGGGGCCCCGAGGACTGTGGTCCTGGCTGCTGCTGACCACTGTAGGGGACGTTGTACATTTCTCCCTCATGGCGCTTGGCCGGGGGACCATACCCTCCCTCTACAGGACGCTTGTAGTTCTGTCAGAAGACAACATTCAGCATTATATTTAACAATTGAGTATCTTCATACAATAGTCTTAGAATAGTCAAGAATTAATGCTTGCATCTGTTCACTAGAGCACTGCGCTCCCAGAATGCAGGGTTCCTTGTGGTTCCTAGAGTCTCTAAAAGTAGAATGGGAGCCAGAGCCTTCAGCTATCAAGCTCCTCTCCTGTGGAACCAGATCCCAGTTTGTGTGCGGGAGGCGGACAACCTCCTCACATTTAAGAGTAGGCTTAAGACTTTCCTCTTTGATAAAGCTTATAGTAGGGCTGACTCAGGTGACCCTGAGCCCCCCCTTAGTTATGCTGCTATAGGCCTAGACTGCCGGGGGACTTCCTATGATGCACTGAGCTCCTTTCTCCTCCTCTTCCTCTCCATCTGTACGCCCTCATATCCCATCAATGCTTGTTATTAATTCAACTTCTTCCCATAGTTGTGTGGTTTCTCTCCCCTCTCTCTCTCTCTCTCTCTCCCCTTCTGTTGCTTTCTGCAGGTATTTCTGCCTCTGGAGCTTTAGAGTCTGGGTCTGTGGTTGCTGCCGCCTGCGGCCCCCGTGCTCCTGCTCTGCACCCGCTGCTGCTATTGCTGTTGCTGCTCTTGTTATTAGTATTGTTATTATAATGTTGCTCTTAGTGTTGTTTCTGTTGGTGTTAACATCAATGCCATTACCATATCTATTGCCTTAGATCCCTATGTGGAACTGTATTGTGCTGCTGTATGTTCTATTTCCACCTGCTATCTCTCTCCCGCTCCCCCCCTCCCCCTTCAACCCAACCGGTCGAGGCAGATGACCGCCCACCTTGAGCCTGGTTCTGCTCAAGGTTTCTACCTGTTAAAAGGGAGTTTTCCCTTGCCACTGTCGCATAGTGCTTGCTCATGGTGGGAACTGTTGGGTCTCTGTAAATATAAAGAGTCGGTCTAGACCTGCTCTATTCGAAAAAGTGCCCTGAGATAACTTTGTTATGATATGGTGCCATATAAATAAAACTGAATTGAATTGAATTGTTCAAGTGGATGCCAGCACAGATAGGAAAGTTTACCTTTAATACACATACAGTAAAAAAATATCTTTAATTAGGGAAATATTTTTAAAAAAAGGAATCAAGTTGCAACTTGTTGCTGCAAATGCTGTTGCAGCATACAAGTTGCTGCAAATGCTGAACAAAATGTCCTTACCGGCTGCTGCTGTGGATACATTCCTGGCTGTTGATTTGGGTATGGGCCACCAGGGGGAGCTCCTTGGCCAGGGAACTGATTGGTATAGGAGTCATGCCTGAAAACAATAACAAAAGTTCACACCATTACATTTCACTTTCTTCTTTTCAGCACTTGCACAGACAGTTGTAGTATGAAACTCCAACGCTGATAATCCTGCAGTCTTTTAAAAAGATTACACATACAAGAAAACAACCATCTTTCTCCTGTAATAAAGCCCAATCTTAGCACTGAACAATACTAACCGTTGCTGTGGTGGAGGCCGGCTGGGTGAGTACATCCCTGTGTCGGCTCCAGAAGGCATCATGTTGGGCTGAGGAGCTCCTGGTCCCATACTGCCGTCAGGACCCATGCCTGGCTCCTGTCTGTAAACCCAACAAACAACACTCAGTTGATTTGACTTAACTGGATATACAAAAGCACAGTGGAATAATACAGGCCTGATCCAATTCTTGTCAAGCACTTTGTAACCCTTTTATACATGTTTTACAGATATAGATATAATTATAAAACCATGCTGACCACTTGGAGAATAATGCAGTGTGTTTACCTTCGTTCATATCCGTAAGGGTACTGTTGCCTCTGGCCCATCTGCATGTTGCCCATGGGGCCTGGTGGGCCTCTGTTATACTGTTCTCCCATCCCACTGTTGGGGCCTGGTTGCATGAACTGCTCTCCAGCTTAAAAAAAGAAAAACACAGATTGTTAGTTTCAGCTCTAACAGAACTCCTACAGCATCAGATTTGCCGGTTTGGCTACTGCTTACCTTTCCTCATGCCACCAAAGGGGTCCTTGTTGGATTCATAGGGACCCATTCGACCCATCATCTCTGGGCCACCCATCCCGGGCTGGTAGCCCTGTGAGTTGGGAGTCATGGCGTTCCTTCTGGAAAACGCTGGGTCTCCACCCTCAGCAAAGGGGTCCTGCAGATTAACGCTACTCCTGTAGGAAGGCAGGAGGCGTGTTAGTGAAATACAGGATTCTTTGGTTAATATTTTCAATATATTTTATTATAAATTTCCAGTATATCCAGGACTCATACATGGTTTGTTTAAAAAATCTTGTTAATTTCTTGTTCTGAAAGTTTTAGTCTTGCCCCTACTAACTATTCCATGGCACCCAAAAGTTCAAGAAATGAGAGATAACCATAGACATTGTGTTGCATTATTTATATCAGAAAATACTTTTTTTATAGGCCAAGTATCACCAAATCTATTTTGTCCATGCATAGATTTCAAGACATTAAAACTGTGTGGGGATCATGTGCAGTAAATGCATCTACTGTAACAGTATTTTTTGGGGGGAAATTCATATTACTATACTTAATATTTTATATAGTTTTCATTCGAGTGTTTTACTGCAGTCCTGTTCCAAACCCCCAATTGTTTTTCATACTTTCTCCATTACTATACAGCTCTTTAACACTTATTAATAAGCTGGTTAGGTGTGTGTGTGTGTGTATCTTAACATGACCTACCATTACATAACTTAAAGCCTATTTTTCTGTTTGTTGTATTCCATTTCTATTTCCTGCTGCAATGATGCAGTTTCTCCACCGGGATCAGTTTCATTTGATTGTGATGACTCCTGATATTGTTAACGTCACAGAAACACGATATTGTGGCTTGTAACTCATACCTGACGCCAGGCATAGGAGGCATTTGCGTGTGCGGGGTGGAGGCTGGGGTGGGGGGCTTCAGGTCTCCCCCTTCTGCCATCGAACTACTGGTGGACTGAGGAGTCTGGGGTCCTTGTAGGGATCCGGAACCAGCTGCGAAACAAGGATATACACATTGAGTACTGGAAAACGACAATAAAGTCCTCCGGGTTTGTAAAATGTTAAGACTCTAGAGAATTCAGAGCACGTCCCCTCCTCCTCTCTTCACTCCAGGAATAAAAGCGAGAGTTGATAGTTGATGGTGAGGCAGTATAGTCTTGTGGATAGGCTGAGCACTGCTGGGGGCTTTCAGGAACACATGCTGACTTTTGGCAATCCTAAATCCCATTAAGAAATTCCAGAGCACTTCACAGAGGAACACAGTTTGTGTCAAGCTGACTGGCTTTTGAGTGCACAGCCAGCGAAAATGTTGAATCTTCCAGCTAATCACAGCATGCCAACCTCACCCCCCTGCCCCCACCCCGACTTCCCATCACCCTCCTCCTCCTCAACCACCACCGGGCTCTTGGAGTCACCAGGAAACAATGTTCTAAACCCTGACTCTGACAGATTACTGCCTCACCTGCAGAGACAGGAGACGGCAAGTCAGTGTATGTGTGAATGAGTGCGTGACCGTTTGTGTTGTGTGTGTGACATAGTAGTGCTCATCCTTAACTTCAGTTTAGGACTTCTCACTATTATCATGCCAGTCTGATGACTCATAGGTTCCCATTCATTAAACTGGCACACACACACATACATACACACACACACACACACACACACACTCACACACACAGAGAGAACACCGGGGTCACTGGCAGGTCACATTTATTCACATTTTCTCACATCAGCCTCTCGCCTCTCTAGCTCTCACACATACACACACATTAACTGGCTCCCCCTCCCCCCTCCTCCTCCCTCTGGGCAGGGATTTCCCTCTACTAAAGATGAAGGGAGGAAAGGGGAGGGGAAAGGGGGAGGATCTCGTGAGGATGGGAAAAAAATAGCATGGCAGAAACAGAGAGAATCGCCTGACTTTTACGCACACACATACACACACATTCGAGCCTCTTCCCCCCCATTCATCATTTCTGGCTCAGTACTAATCTCCAGGGAGTGTTGCCTTGCGCCTCTGTAGCCCTGGGCCAGGCACCAGGCAGCGAGGACACGCCACTGACAGGGCATCGCTATCACCAAATCACCTCCTGCCCCATGCCGTGCCCCCCCTCCCAGCTCTTCCTTCGTACTAACTAGAGGGCTGATGCCAGCTGACAAGCACCCTGATGTCTCCTGTAACAACACCCCGGCGCTGAGTCAGTGCCCCGTGTCTGACAGCCTGGGTCTCCGCCAGACTGAAGCAACACGTGGTCGCTCCTGGTGTGGTTGCTCCTGGCAGCTATAACCAGAGTCCCTCCAAAACAAACAGCTTCCAGGCGACGCATCGTTCCCAAGACCCCTCCCACACTGCACCCCCCCTTAACCTCTGACTGACTGACTGCCAGTTTGCACGCTGACTTTTACCCAACATTCAGAGTTCATTGAAAGATTTGGCATGCTGGCAGCATCACTGTTCGCACATAAACCAACGCGGGAAGTCTGAAGTCTTTCGTCATGTCCTGTGCAAATGCCAAAGAGTATTCCCCCGGGATATGTGTTCGTGGAACTGTCCAGAGGGTGCGGTGCACTTCTGTGACTTACAACTACACCACCGTCATTTACAACTCTTCCAGTATATGCCAAAATAGCAGTGATTTATGGAGGATGGCAGCTGCGTACAGGGGATGACAAACGACGGTCTAAGATCGTCTTTTAACGCTGCAATTAATAGGATACAATAAAATACACTACTTTATAGGGCAGATAATGTGAGGCAAATAGAGCCAGGAGGATGTGATGAATTGCATGGAAACCACACCGTACCCAAGGGAGAAAGGGAAAAATGAAATAAGCTTTCATTCATTCATTCAGAGTGTGATTTAACTCAGACGGGGAAACAAATGGTGATGAGGTGTGGGTGGGTGCTGGGCGCTCACCTGGGCTAGGAGGCTGGATCTTCGGCTGGTTCTTTTTGGTGTCCGTATTGAAGAAGTCCGGGGGTGGGTCCTCGCCGCGCTCGATCTTGCACTCGAAGGCGTACAGACACTGGATGTACTGTTTCTTGAGCGAACTGGCCGCGCTGCTCGACGTGCCCACGTTCAGGTTGGTGGCCAGCTCTCTCCACTTCTTGTTCTTGTTCACCTGGTGGGCGAAAGGAAAGGAGGATGCTCAGAAAGCTGCACATTACAGTGCTGTCTGTATTAATCTGTGATATTCACATCAAATTCAGGTGGAATCCAGGCATACCTGGGTGAGGCCGCCGATCTCTTTGACGGACACGTAGAGTCTGAAGAGATCAAGTGGCTTGCGTCCCACAGCGGGCAGGTTGTTCATGCCCATGGCCTTCTCCTCGGCAAAGGCCAGGTATCGATCCACCCACATCTTCCTCTCTGGCTCTGGGCCAAGCTCGTACAGACGAGTGATCTTCTCGTTGGTGATGGTGGAAGAGCTCGACTTCTACAGGACAGATGATTGGAGGAAACTGTGAGATGGGGGGGGGGGGGGGGCTCCAATGTGCAACGAGAATTTCATTGTGTGGATTTAGAACTCTTACCTTTTTGGATTCAGGCTTGGGAGTCCCTTCCACTTTGTTGTTTATCTTCTGGGCAGGGTTAATTTTTTCCATGCCAAACTCTGAACTGGGAGCCATGCCTGGGTGATTAGGGAGGGTAAAATATAAAAGATTACCAGTCTATACCCCCTTTTATGCAGAAAACGTTCAGGCCCTCAGTACAACCACTTGATGGGCTTCAGTGTAGCTTTTACTCACCAGCGGTGTTGTTGGCTATATTTGCTCCCATTGGATACGGCCCCGGCCCTCCCTGGTTCATCATGCCGTGCATGCTATTCATGCCAGGGCCATATGGAGGGCCTGCTCCCATCATGCCCTGGGACATGTTAGGGTAGCCAGGTGGCCTGGAGAACAGAATACTTATTTAGAAGAAACACTGAGACACAACTAGCTGATAAAAGTGCTAGAAATAAATATTTAAGAGTCTGTCATCCTTTCCATGCCTTTCTGTTTGATTCTGTGACAAATCTTTCTTGTGTTTACTGGCTTCAGCTTGTTCTGTAGGAAACATCAATTTACGTCATATGATTCTAGAAATTGCCAAACCCATGAGTGCCTCTCTGTAGGCTGAGCTGGCATCCTCGCTGGGGAAAGATGTGATTCACTGATGTCAGAGACCATTCTCCTGCTCTCTCATTCTCTCCACTTTTTCCTTTTCTCTCATAGATAAGTGTTTGGTCTACTGCCATCGACTCTGCAGCGCACTCCGGCACCAAAACACACAGCAGACCGGCTTGCACGTGGGATGAACCAATCATGTTTCATAGTCACACAACCAGCACATATAAGAAAGGGCACACACACATTCAGCTAAAAGATGGGGAAAAAGACTCTTCAGGCTTGGGAGTCCTAATACAATTCGTCATACTGGCACTCGACAGTCAGCTGCTCCCTTATGTCTCATTGAGACACTGCTGTAGCCAGTAGCTGTGAGCACCCACCTGTTGTGTATGGAGTTTGTGGGTCCATGGTGCATGGTGGGGCCGCCATCCTTCCTGTTCATGACTGGAGGGGGACACATCCCGGAGCCCACCTGAGGAGGCATGCCGGCCATGTTTGAGCCCATCCCAGGACCGTAGGGCCGAGCACCCATCTGCCCCGGGGCTATTCTGCCAGGTGGGATGTTTCCATACGGAGCACCGCTGCCCTGACCAGGCATGGGGTTCATGGAGCCGCCCATTCCGGGACCACTGGGGTAGTTGGCATTGGGCATCCCTGTGTAGCCGGGCTGCCTGGGGTAACCTGGAAGGGTCACAGAGGGACAGAAATTTGGATTTTAACCTGGTAATCATCTGACAGAGTTGTGTTTCTAAACTGCGCTTGGGTCTAAAGGAGAGAAATCTGTAGAAGGGCTTCTACTCATCTCTCCCTGACGAGATAAAGAGTTTTAGCGGTCCGGCTCTAAATTTACCTCTGTGCTGCCTGTTCTGACAAGCAGCCTGATGAAGCGGGCTTTATCTGGCCCTCGCTATTTCGCTGCTATGACTCATAGCAGAACTTCTTCAAAGCCCACAGAAACCATCTGAGACTTCAAAGTGAAGTGATATAATTTCATAAATATATGAAGTGAGATGAAATTTAAAAGCCTTTTTCAAAATCTGGGCTATCTACGAAACTGTGATGGTCGCAGGACGACAACTGTAAACTCATTCATAATATTTTTAGGATAAAAAAACCCAACAACCTGCATATGACAGGAGAGTGCGCCACTCAACACCTCTACTATTTTGTTAAAGCAACAGGACCTACACCTGCCCTGAGGCCTCACCTTGTGGACCATACTGGCCCCCCTGAGGGCCGTAGTTTCCCAGGGAGTTGTTCTGGGGATAAGGTCCCATCCCGCTATGCATCTGGCCTCCCGAAGACTGGCGTGGAGATAAGGCGGAGCCAGGTTGTCCAGGGGACCCGTAAGGAGGCATCTGAGGGTTACGCATGTACACTGGAGAGGATTGGGAGGGGACATAGTTAGATACACGATTCGCTTAAAAAAATCTCTCCATGTGCTTCAAGTGCAACTCCACCCTCAAATTCAGCCAGAACCCTCTCATTAAAAAATGCAACTGAGGAGTGAGGGAACAACAACTGTAGGAGGCGTGGCCTCGTGGCTACGTAGTGTGTGGGTCAGAGGATACAGGGGAGACTGACTGACACTGATTTGAGTCTTTTTTAATATAAATTTCATGACGTGGACAGGTCCCAACCTGTTAACTCTGTCAGCATCGGCCTCACAGGTTCAGGGCTGATTTGAAACAGTAGATGGCGTGTTGAGCCATTGTCAACCCATGAAATGCTGATTTTTATAAATTTGGTAAGAAATGTCAATATTAACAGCAGCACTGTTTCATCACAGTACAGCCATATAATTTAGTTTACAGCTCAAAAAACGTTAAAGTGTGCAGTACCTCTTTAAACACATGGTTACGTAACCCACCATGGCCCTGTGCGATGAACCTAGCTCTTTACTTCCTCACAAACACACATAGTAGTACAGTGCGTCTGCCTGCTGTTACCCTCACTTGACCTGGCAAGTAGACTACAAGCACATTCTTATTTAAAGATACAGCCTGGGGGAGTGTTTACAGGAGGAAGGAATGCTTACAAATGCAAACAATCACACCTTAAAGCTGCTGAGGACCCGGCTCACATTTTTACACCGCTGGCCACTGAGCTGACGAGGGGTTAGGTGCTTTTTTTTCCCCAATTAGAACCTGTCTTGTTCAAAAACAGCATGAAGCATTGTCTCAACACTCACCCCTGTCCTGGCCCATGGCTGACTGGTTCATGGAAGAGTGCATGATGCTGTCCGACTGGACGCTGGGCGGCCTGGGAGGCATCTGATTACCTGAAGGACGGCAAAAACACAATTGAGGGTTCAGGGACTTTAAAAAGGGAAATCTGATTGCCTTGGTTACCTTCAGTCTTTGCTCGTCCTTAAACGTTGAAATATTAACCATCAAATAACCATAAACCAATCAAATCCAAAGAGAAAAAAGAAAATAAAAACAAAGAAAGACTATGACGGTGTCCTGCTGGCTGCCTGTTAAACTGCTCTCCACAATGAGTGGCATCGTAACTTGTGTTCCTCTGGCGTCTGGATGCTTTACTAGCATCATGTTAGGAGAAAATGTTCCCATCTGGCAAGTCGCTTCATGAATTACAAATGTGATCTGTTGTGTTTGTGAGCAAGCAAGTGCTGGATTAAAACTCTAAATCTGTCTCCCGTTTGTTTCACACAGCATCCAAGTCGATTTATTCAAATCATTTGTCCTGGTTAGGTATTTTTAGCAGGTATAACTTTTACGTTTACCACCCTTTGGCAGGTGAACCAATATTATAGCATTCAGTTATTTCATACTGCATGTTGCATACATTTGGTACATTCTTGTAAATTATCTGCATTTGTTCTTTATCAGTAAGTTCTGGTCTTGTCATTTTGTAAACTCAAATGATGCTATAACTTGTGATTTCAGACCCCCTTTCCTATGTTATTGGTCATGTTCATTTTTTACTTTGTGGCCAAGTTTCGTTTCGTCTCATTACAGTGAATCATTTCAGTAATACATGTTTGTGTTTCAAAAGTCACCTGATTGTTCTTCAATAAGAATGCACGAGCCTGCTGCATGGAAACAAGACTGTCCTTCCTCCATGTGACTTATATTAGATTCAGAAAGCATGACCACTTCAATGCCACTTACAGGGTTCGTATAGCTTTTTAAGAGTAAAATTCAAGCACTTTCAAGGTACCTAAACCAAAAATTTCCAGACTACTGAAGCCTTTATCATCACATCAAAATTCTTACTATATACTATATATATATATATATATACTATATACTATATATATATATATACATACATACACATACATACATATATACACATACATATATACACATACATATATATACACATACATATATACATATACATATATATACACATATATATATACATATACATATATATACACATATATATATATATATACATATATATACATATATAGCAAAACTAATGCGTAATGCGTAATAATAATGTAATGCGTACGTATCATATGCATGCGGCAATATTACGTAATATGTACCGCGTAATAATGCGCGTATGTGCGGCTGTATGTATCAATGCGCGTACGTTTATCATGTAATGTGCGCGTACGTTTTAATAACTGCATGTCAGCTGCGTTTGGCAATATGCACGCCAATAATGCGTATGCGCATCGTCGCATGCATAATATGCGTACGTAATAATATGCGTACGCATGCGTAATGTGCGTACGCGGCATACGTATGTGCACGTAAATAATATGTGATGCATCACAATAATGCGCATGCGTACGTATGTATGCGTATGCACGGCGTAAAGCGCGTATGTATAATAATATGCGCGTATGCGTATGTGCGCGTATGCGTAATGTGCATGTGCGTATGTACGTATGGTAATGTGCACGTGCTGCATGTATGTGCGCATGTGCGCGTACGTATGTATGCATGTCGCCTAATACGCGTATGCGCACGTATACGTATGCGTAATGCGTATGTGCGTTATGCGTATGCGTACGTTATGCGTAATACGTATGTGCGCATGTGCGTATGTACGTTATGTATGTATGTATATGTATATTGTATGTATATGTATGTACTTGCGTATATGTACGTATGTGCGTATATGTGTAATAATAATATGTTAATATGCACACGCATGTATTATGCGTAATATTGCGTAATGTAATAATATGCGCATATCTAATACGTAATAATGCATACAGCGTAATATGCGTATGTATGTAATAATATGCGTATGCATATGTGCGTATATGTCATGTAATATGTGTGCACGCATGTATGCGCGTATGCATGTATGCATGTGTATATGCATACAATGCGGCCTGTCTTCATGTGTTATATATATATATAACTTACACACTATATATATATATATATATATATATATATATACACACATATATATACACACACACACCATTTATCAAGGAGTATATTCAAATTCAAGCATATTCCTAACCTTGAAAACACAACGGTTAAAATTAAGCATTTTCCAAACTTTCAAGACTTTGGACGAACCCTGAACTTAAAGTTAAGGCCTTCCATTTGAAAAAACAAAGTATTGAAATGAAGCTGACAAAACTGATGATTTTTGGGATTGAACATTCTTAATGAAAGCTGAAACACTATACATATAAAAAAGGCATAACAGTATAAATGACAAAAGAATGCGATTAAAAAACATGAAGTCCAGATGTGTTTGTGTTTTAGATGAATATTGTACCTGTGATACTGCTGTGAAATCCTTTAAGAAATCCGTCATACATGAGCAAAAATAAGATGAACATTTCAAAATGTAGATATTTCTAACACCATTAAGTGTTCTTTAGTCTTTACCTGGCACAGCAGCAGGGGAAAGAGGGCCAGTGCGGGAGGGGGTGACGCTGGCGGGGGAACCCACAGGTGATGGCGAGGGCCCACGTATGCCTGGCAGGTGGGGCGATGTGTGCGGAGAGAAGGGCGACTGGGCGGGATTGCTCTGCTCACCCTGACTGCTGGACACCCCTGAGGTGCTGACGCCCGGGCTCAGGGCCCCCTCTGTACCGGTGGGCAGGTCGTCGATGGAGCCCGACAGATCCTGGAACAGGAGGAGCAACATGGGTTACCAGGGGATTTTACAGGAGAACGAAGTTAGTCTCACTTCTGACACATTTTTGGTTTATATCAGTGGATTTTAGTAAAATTCAAGCACTTTTCAAAAACTTTGAAACTGGCACTGAATTATTCCTCACATCCGTAATCCTGTTTGCTTATTCTTTGACGAGACAATTTCTGGTTTAAATCATCATTTTGCCAACTGTAGACTGTATAGACTTTTATTTAGGAAACGTTTTTCAAATATGACGAGGGGATTGTTTCATTCGAAATAATAACAGATATGTTAAAAGGAGTATATTCGAATTCAAGCATATTTCTAACCATGAAAACATAACAGTAAAATTAAGCATTTTCTAAACGTTCAAGACTTTGTACAAACCCTATCAATAATGATGTAGTGACATTATTCCAAAAATATCTTAAGGTAGAACAAAGCTAAATAAATGTACTTTGACTGATAAACTGCATGATAAATAGCAACATGTTCAATCTATTGTTTATTCAGAACAACAGATTAGACATTCTAACATTTAGATAGCTGTACAGACTGACCTGGAAGCTTTGAATATTACCAAGTACATTTCTTTTCCTTCTTTGGGTAAAACCATGAAATATGGTTAACATTAGCTGAAGCCAAAGACTTTCCATTGTTTTATGGCTTATGCTTTTTAACACCTAATTCATTCACTTCAAATCAGCTTGTGGCAACTAATTCATCCATTTAAACAGTTTGTAACGGGAATGGTTTATGAGAATAAACGTGTCCAAGAGAAAACCCATCAATCAAACGAATCAGACCTCTGCTTTGAGGAGACTGGGATTATGATCGAGCAAGAGGGGGAATTCAGTGGAAAAACCCGATACGCGATATCAAAGGCAAACCAGTCTGTGTGTGTGTGTTTGTGTAAGCAGGATGTAAATAAAGCCCAGTTTGGCTCAGCCTCTAAAATGTGAAAAAGGCAGAGAAGAAAACTGAATGTGAATCATATTCTGTTATTTCCCTGCACATACTTGACTGAGGAGGGTGAGAGTCGTGTCAAAGTCAAGTGAAGTCAAACCAAGTGAGTGGAAATCCAAACGGCCACTGATGCATTACAGCAATCTTTGCCCTCACCGGGGTGTGTCTGTTAGTCTCTCATACAAGACTGCCAGCCCTATTATAGTGCAAACACACATCCAGGTACAATGAGTTCTTTTTCCACCTTTTTAAAAATACTCCACATCACTCCTATAATGCTGGTAATGATCCATCTTGGCAAGGAGAACTCCGTTTGTCTGGCTAGCAAAGGGAAAGTGTGGGGGGAGAATACTTGAAGCAAGTCATCTCGGGAGACAGTTGAAATAATTGGTGCTGGGCACAGGCTCTGGTGCCATGTGGTGTTGTTATTGAGCCTCACTGGCTGTGACACAAAGACAGCCAGGCGGGCAAGAAGGTAGGAAGGCAGCCGGCGATGATTATGTTTGTGGGAAGGTGAATGTTTACACACTGGCCAGTCACGTGGAGCCCATGTGCTCGCTCAGAAATGCAAGCTCATCTGCCAGTCACATCGGAGGAGGGAAAAAAATGGGAGGGAGGAGGAGGAGGAGGTAGAGGGGGGGGGGGGAAGCACTCATTGGAAGGTGGCCAACTATTCCCATAGAAATCTCACACTCGCAGGCTGGCTGCAGCCCTGAAGCCGGTGGTTTTGCACTTGAAACAGCGCCCGTTGCTATTTTTGGGATGTGACCTGATGGAGGAACCCCAGAGGGAGTGACAGGAGGAGAACGCTGATTCAGAATCCACCCTCCCCCCCTCTCCAATCCACCCCCACCCTGTTCCCTCTGCCCTCCCTCCATCTCTTCCTCTCTTTTTCTCACTTCGGTGACTGCACAAACCCAGGCCTTTCTGACCCGCACAGGAGACGCACGTGGCAGCTACAAAACCATGCGGAACGCAATGGGGGTGGGGGGACTTTAAGTATGAGAACCCCGCTCTAAAATGTTTATTTGGCTGATACCCAATTAATGTTCACAAACAGGTCAGAACAAGGCGAGAGCCACACTGCGTGGATGATATGGAGCGGTGAGATCTTAATGCTCAGGAGTAGAGAGCAGAGATCAAACAGCATGACATTCCTTGCTTAAACAACCATGGCGGGATCCTTTTTCCACCCCACCTCCACTGAGCCATCACAAGACCAGTCATCTGACAGAGGGCTTGGTCTGAAGGCCATGGGCCAGCCGCCTAGATGACCACCTCGGCAGCTGCCACACTCAAAAGCTTCAGAAATCCCTGCACGGACCTGCGTCCCGCCACAAGAACCCTCCCACACCAACTCCTCTCTGACCCAGACCTCAGGGCGAAAAGGTCAGGGGTCAATTCCTGGAGTTACGCCTGGGAATCACAGCTCGGCAGGAGGTCACTGTGGAAGACTGCACAAGACATACACACTTCAGTCATAAGACAGAAAGGTAACATTTTTTTATATAGCTGCCTCAGTTTTAATAAACACAACTGTCTACAACAGCGGGGTAACGTCTTAACAGGGTTCGTACAGCGTTTAAAGAGTAAAATTCAAGCACTTTCAAGGTACCGAAACCAAAAATGTCCAGACTCTGGAAGCCTTTATCATCACGTCTAACTTGTTACTATAAATGCCAGGAGACAACAAACAAATATGACCATGGGATCGTTTCATTTCAAATATTAAAAGATTTTTGGTTTACGTGAGTGATTGTGTAGATGATGAAACACCAGATTATGTTGAAAAAAATCAAGCATTTTTCAAGGAGTATATTTGAATTCAAGCATATTCCTAACCTTGAAAACATAACAGATAAAATTAAGCATTTTCCAAACTTTCAAGACTTTGGACGAACCCTGTCTTAACATCCTTTGCTTAAATATTTATCTACCTAACTTGCGGCATTTTTCATAACTTGAGGAGGACTAGTGCTCTGCCTCAGCCTTCCGCTGTATTCTGTGACTTGTAGCAGTGTCACAATTTAACTTCCAGGTAATGTCAAGTGCATCGTGCATGCACAAAAGTAGGTCATTTATTTATTGAATGATAAAGTATTTATTTCCACTGTGTTGTTTTTACCTCTGCAGCTGTAGCCCAGCCCCCCAAGTGAGAAGCAAATGGTGTTTTCCCAGCAAAACAAAAAATGAGTCAGGACAGGGTTAAGAAATGTCAGAGCAGTGACAAAAATGTGGTCAAAGCCCTACATCCTTTGGTGGTTTTGGTATGATTACTGAATGAAATAAAAACTGCATTCCCCACCAAACAAACTACCTCAAAAGATTCATTAAGGGATTCCAAAGGATTTGGATTGGACAAGCGGATTCGGAAACTGGATTCAGATTCAATAAAATGCAATTGAATCCCATTCCTAGTTTTAATATGTCTGACTGGGGGGTCAAAGTGACTTTTATTCTTGGATTTTCTTTGATCTAGAAGACAGAATTTCTCTGGAAAAAGACAAAGAAGAGCTATTGGTGTGAACACTACAGACTGGGACCAGAATCAATTGACAGTATAATAACGTGACTGTTATTAATTCAAAAAACATGGATTTAGTGTTAAAGGGAAACTCCTTTATTGTTAAACCTGGGCCCAATTTTTACAAATCTTGGGGTCAAAATGACTAACAGTTACCAAACGTTTTGGTCGTTTAGATCGTTTAGATCGCCTCCGGCAGATGCAATGGTTGCAACATAATCCTTTGTGGCAATTGTGCCCATGAAAAGTACGTCCACTAAAAGTGCTTGTTTTTGCCATTGACAGGCTCAGACTGTTATTCAAAGTGTCAGACAACATTATGGAAAGGATCCCTACAGAGACAGACCGTTTTGTTAAAGAGTAAGATCCTTTTTGTTTAACCAGAAACAGAAGTCTCACTCAAGAAAAAGTCTTGCTCTGAAATCTCACGAGAGGTTGATTTTGTTGCAGGAAGACAAAAGGATCTTACTATTTAACAAACGGTCTGTCTCTCTAGGGATCCTTTCCATAATGTTGTCAGATTAAGTATTAGTCAAAATATATGTAAACACAGGGTCCAGGTTTAAAAATACCAGAGTTTCCCTTTAAGTCTGGCTTATTTAAATGGAAAAAAATGGGGTTATAACAAAAAAATCAAATCAAATCAAATGCAAATGTACAAAAACACTGACATATACACCTGCCATACCAGCAAGTATGCAGCATAGAGGGCGAGCTCTTTAACATTCTGTAAATATCTGACAACTGACAGCTCTGGTCCCTCAGCCTGGATGGGCAGCGTGCACACACACACACACACACACACACACACTCAAACACACAAGCTCCTACCTACTCCCACTCTGCAGTCATTGATTTTTCCCGGCTCAATACTGCACAGCACCAGCCTGTTCTGCTGACTGCACAAGCTGGACAGCGAGAGGAGAGGAAGGAAGGAGGAGGAGGAGGGAGGAGGAGGAGGGAGGGCTGGTGATACTGATGCTGCTTTGGCTCTGCTATTCAACACGCTCATTATTAGAAGGCAAATGATGAAGAGGACATGGATCAGGCATGAGGAGGAGTTGAGGGACAGCGGGGGTGGCCGAGTTTGAGTGTGTGTGTGTGTGTGCGCGCGTGTGTTATGAGCTCCGAGGAAGGCTACAGCAGTATTAACCATGACAATTATTAACAGCAGATAACATGAAAATATACAAGACGACGCTATTTTTTGACATGCAGGAAGAGGGGACGATATGTGAGCTGGGTTTGTGGAGGGAGTGAGAGAAGCTGCAGCTCTTTCTGTGGAGCACCAAGCTCCTTTCTATGGCAGCCATTTTGTGCTTTTTTCCCAGCACTGCCTAACATGGAACTTCAGAGCTGAGAACTGCACAACAGTGTTCAGGACGTGTGAGGGCTGGAAAGAGGCAAAAAGACTGATTTATATTAAGTGTAGTGTTGAAAATTCAATAAAAATTCCCCAAAAAAAATCAAGAAGATTTTGTGGAAAATGGCAGAAAGTCTTTACTATTCCAATTATTCCCATATTCTCCACAGCTCTTCTGTGTGTGCCTGTGCTCTCTGAGTCATCTGCTCTCCTCTCCGCCGTCCTAATGTATTCCATTTGCAGATTACTTCACTGAATCAATCAAGCCTGACCAGAGCCATTAGTCTGCCAGGCCAGCCGATTTCTTTCTTTCATTTTTTTTTTTCTTCCGTAGGTTGCGAGAAACAGACAGTGGGAGAAGAGGGGTAGCAGCGTTAGCGGCGCTGAGATAATGAAACAGATCTGGATTGTGTCACCCTGGCCAGTAGTGTAACTAGATCTGGTGGTGGTGGTGGTGGTAAGGAGGGAGGGGGGGGGCAGAGTTCATCCCTGAGTCACACACTCTCCCTGACCCACTCTTCTGTCATTCTCAGACCTCAGGCTTTCGCCAACCGCCTGGCAGGCTTCCTTGTTCTCGGGCCTCCAGATGCTAAACACAATATACGGGGGGAGCTCACTCATTTCAGACTTGCTTGCACACACATGCTCACACATCCTCTGTAGAGAGTAAGAAGGGGAATGAGATAGAGGAGGGGGGGGGCTGCATCTCAGGGGCTGCCATGGTTACGGTGATCCATGTGGTTGACACATTAGAGCCCACACAGTCCCTCCCCCTGCCTCTCTCTCTCTCCCCCTGCGTGCCTGGCAGGGTCACAGTGCAGTCAGCTACTACAAAAGAAGCAGCCCGTCATTGTTACAGGAAACGCAGACGCACCAGTCGTACCCCCCACCCCCCTTGCTCCACCACCACCACCGCTTTAATTACACACTCAGCCTCCAGGCCTTTTGCGCTGAGGAGGCCTGGGACACACACACACACACACACACACACGCGGAGTGGACACGCACAAAACAGCAAAAGCCTTGAACTTCTCTGCTGTCTTTCCTGAGTCCCTGATGTTTGTTTATGTGCTGACGACAACCTCGTCAGTGAGAACACTCCAGCGCTGTGCATTTACCACTCATTCAGGGCAAAGTGGGCTTTTGATATCTGAACGGGGTCATGGGAAAAGTCGTCTCTTCCCTTTTAAGCATGAGATCAAGTGAAATTTTCGCAGCATATTTCCTAAAGGGGTTTCTCTTCTCTTTCTCCCATCTCAGCCTCTGAACATGCTGACTTGACTTAACTGAGCCCCAGAAGCACATTATCTCCAGACCACAATCACAGCACTTCTATCAGCACACACAGATGACAGATAGACTGAAGGCGCTCAGACAAAATTTAATTCAGGCTTCTGGTCTTTGAAACCACCTGTGACGACTCCACGCTGCAGCACCAGGGGATGACAGCAGGAAATGTTCAGATGTTGAACAAGACGGACAGGCGGGTGCCGCTGATGCCTCAGTCACCTGCCCAGAGGGTCCTACCTGCATCCAGGGGCCGTGCCGAGTGGTGAGGAGCTTCTGGGAAGTCCACCGAAGGCTTGGAGAGAGGCAGCTCCAGCCCCAGTTCCAGCTTTGCAGGGCTGAGCTCAACCATAAGGGGGCACTCCCATCCCACTATGAGGGAAGAACTGGAGAAAGGAGGAGAAGCAAGGCAGGCCCCTGCCTCATACAGCAGCAGCAGCCATTACAGGGTTTCACATACAACACAGGCTGACAGAGAAACTCTCTGTAGGTGCATCATGCAACTCTTACCCAATCCACACGATAATATAGATGTGAGCTGCTGAGCAGATGGCTCACAAACGACTCAGGGAATGAAATGAGCATGTCTGAGTTGTGTTGTTTAATGTCTCCAAGATGTAGGCAGACAACAAGCGTAGAGAGGGAGCACGCCAGCAGGGTGACACGATGCTCAGAGCCTGGGAGCACCCTGCTGGGGTTAGATATCTCGTCTGGAGTATCAGCGCACACAGACACAATGTCTACTACCTCCACAGACGAGCTACCATCAGCTCCCCAGAGATCACCATTACACTGCTACTTTATCACCAGCAGCCACGTGGGAAGGATAATAACATGGACCAAAAAAAAAAAAAAAAAGTACAAGATGAACCAGCATAATTCAGAAAAAGACTCTAAGGCATAAAAAATACACTTCATTTGACACTGATCAATACTGTTCTGCCAACAGTCCTGTGTGATACGGGCTTGCAGTCAAAAAAGAAAATAAAGGCCAACTATGAATCTTAATAAGTAGTAGGGAGTTCTTTTTTTAAACGCTTCACATTTGCCTAATTGAGCTTCTCTGTGGGGGTAACAGAAAAGGGGGCACACAAACACTGCAGCAGTCTGTGTGGAGCTAACACAGAGTAGATGAAGGGACGTGGTGAAGGGGAGGAGGGTGAGGTGGGGGGAGCGGTCTGATTGCTGTGAATAATGGGGAGATGGTGTGTGCGTGGGGGGCCTTTTGTAGAGATCACAATAGTTGCAGGGAGTCCCAGGGCAGCACACAGATGCCCAAGTGAGGCAGGCAGCTGCCCAGCCCGAGGTGAGGGGTGCTGAGATACGCAGGGCGAGAGGGCTAGAGCTGGAGGGGCTTTTTTTTTTGGGGGTTGTTGGGTGGATGGGAAGGCTCCAGACCCCTACAGCCAGTCTGCCTGCTCTCCAGAGCAGCAACGCCCCTCCCCTCCCACTGTCACACACACATACACACAACACATAGCGTGTCTAGAGGGCGCTACCAAAGCAACTGACACCACCAGTGAATTAACTGGGAAGAGGGGGGGGGGGGTGAAAAAAATAATATAGAGGTTATTTCATAGAGTGAGAGCTAATTTCATTGTGGGGCCGGTTTCATCAATCCAGGCTCAGCAGCTTGTTCCAGCGAGAGCAGGAGAAAGCAGAGCACAGACAGTGCTGCAGTCAGCCACAGTCTTTGTGCTGCAAAACTAGCTCAGCCCAGCAGAAATGGAGGCAGAGGGGAGGGGCATGGGAGAGAGTGTGTGAGTGTGAGCAGAGAGAGCAAGAGGGAGAGTGTTCTCTGCGAGTGTGTGTGTGTGTGTGTGTGTGCAAGCTCACAAGAGCAAAACAGCGCTCAGGTTTGAGCAGGCTGAGAAACAATTCACTGAAGCAAATGCAAAACAACACACTTTGTCAGCAGATTGCATTTTCTCAAGTACATTAATTAAAAATCACATAGAAGAAAGAAAGAAAGAAAGAAAGAAAGGGGTGAGACCGACCGAGAGAGCACGGGAGAGAAACAGACGAGCTGGGAGGAGGGAGGGGGGAGTGAGAGCGAGTGAGCGAGAGGCACCCTGGAATCTGAATAAGACATGTCCACACAGGAAGCAAGGGCCCCAGAATAGCAACAGGAAACTGGCCCCGGACTCTGAATATCGTTAGCGTCAGAGCCTCGCAAAACAAGGCTGCGCTGCACAGCGTTATGAAAGCTGATTTACTGAGAGAAGAGAGAACGAGGAAGGCAAGAGGAGGAGGGCGCAGGCGAGGGGAAAAGAAAACGAGAATTTAGACAGAAAGAGGAACGAGAGAGAGAGAGTGAAATATATATATATATTTATATAAAAACAGAAAGAAAGAGAAATGCAGCAAAAAATAGTGTAATATTGAAAAAGGCACGGAGGGGGTTGGGCTGGGTAGGAGAGGAAAAAAGTGGGCCGGCCTTGTCAGGCTGATTGCTCCAGAGCTATGTCGCAAAAACAAGCTTAGCTGCAGGAGGAAAGCAGAGCTGGGCTGGGCTGAGCAGGGAATGGGGATTGCAGGAGGGGAGGACTCAGTACCAAGACTGGAAGATCCCTCACTTCCAGATCAGGAGGCTTGGCACATAACTTTAAAGGTCATTAAGGGGGGGTCTGTTGTTGTGATGTGGGTGGTCCCTGAGCTTTGCAAATGCACTGGATAAGACTGAAATTCATGCAAGGGTGGGGTCCTAATAGGCAGTGATGTAGTGATGAATTTAAAGGTGGGAAAACTAGGAGCTCCTGTAGTCAAAGCAAGATCACCACCAAATTAAGAAAACAAAAGTCAACTGATAGAAAAGCAAGACTGTATGCCTTTCATCAGCATTAAAATACTCCACTTAGAGGTCTCTTTTCCACCACATACTATATTTATATGTTGTGAATTTCAAGTAAGGCTAAATAGAAAGGCTGTAGAAAGTCTGCTCTGTACATCCCTGACAAAAAATAAAGTAGACTAACTTCATAAACCTTTGGCCCTTCCTTCAAGATAAAACCCACTCCAGATGAAGACTCTTATTTGGAAAGGCAAGAGGAACAGGAGGAAAAAACAAAGTCAAGCCTGAGTGTGTGACCAACATGTGACCTTCCTCTCAAGTCTGGTGCACATTCAGACAGATCAGAAAAGAGGAGCATCACAACCAGTGGGCGGTTCTAAGTGGGATTAGCCCCACAGTAGAGAAAAGGGTGTACAAAAGACCTGGGAGACGACAAGGAGGAGATTTAAAAAGAAAAAAAAGAGAAGGAGCAAGGTGGGAGGGAGGGAGGAAAGTTGGTGGTGGTCTGGTAGTTATTCCCATGGGTTGACATGGAGAGGAAGTGTGACTTCCAGGGAGTTTGAAAGCCGGACAGTGACAGCAAAGACTCTGGCCTGCTTTACTTATGCTGGAGCCACAATGGAGGAGGTGGGCTCTTGTATTAGCTTTCATACCACAAGGGATATTATAATTCTCTTCCCTAAATAAAGACACTGGACTCACTATAGCAACTGAGCTATACTGCATTTGCATATACAAAGTTCCCTTGAAGAATATTTCTTCAAAACATGGTAGTGACCCAAAAAGCTGAGCAGAACTGAAGGTGAAGAGCTACTTTGCTCATTAAAGGGTTACTCAAGCGATTTAGTATTGCATTTCCATAAAGGTGTGTGACTTGTGAGGGACAGATTAAAAAAAGAATGTTGAACATTGCACAGCAGCGGAGGCTTTACCCCTAGCATGAGTTAAGCTCCACCAACACGGGATCCTACATTTCCTATAATGCATATGTATAGCATATTTCATTAGCCCTTCCCTGCCTCCTAAAACACCCATACCTTTTAAACCCCACATCTCCAGTTTTTAAATGCAGGCTTTGTACCGAAAATGTCAAGACAAAACTGAGATTACCCTGATCACTATGACATCACCAGGGTTATTTTTTTCCAACATTTTGAACGCTCCCTCCAGAGCCACAGAAGACATTGTACGGCTGTTTTCCACAGCTGTACAGTACTCCTCGTGGAGAGTAAAATCATTCATGTGTAGAATTGGCAGAGTGCCCCTTTAATCAGCAACTATGGTTATTCATTAAAGACCAAGTCAATAATGTGACACATTTAATAGAGAAAAGTACAAAAAAGTACTTCTTTCTCTCCCTCCTCTTAGCTCCTAGTGCATTAGCTTTACTAGAAATGACATTATAGTTATTAGGTCACAGGAAAATTAGTAGTAGAAAGACTCCTACTTGTATTGCTTATTGTGCTGTACTCACTGTAAGTTGTTTTAGATTGGCATCAGCTACATGACTACACTGTAAAAGTGTAAAGAGATTTCCATGAAGACAACAGTTCCGTAGAACCGACAGTGTGGTACTCAGCAGTTAAACTGTGCATGTGTGTCCTGGAGCCAGGAACCAGCTCAACCTGTTCAGCTAGTTCCACTATTGCTGCCTGTTTTTTTCCCCCTCCCTCCTCCACCACCTCTTACCCACAGCCCTTTACTCAAGCTGACTGTTGCTTTCCTACCTGCGCCTTCCAGCAGGCGCTGAGCCTCCTGTACCTCTTTTTATTCCCACCTCAACGGCGGCCTAACAGACGCTGGGTTTTTAGCACCTGGCTCAAACAGACCCATCTGTGCTCTGGATGAGGTGATGTCTGGCTGGCTCTGTGCGAAAGCTACTAAAGTAGCTAAACGGCGCTTACCCCTCAGCCGCTGTTGGATCGGGATTCAAACACGTTCTGGGGCGGATTAAAACAAATGCGTCTTTGCAAATCACTGCAGGTTCATACAAAATAAACACTTTTTCCCATCAAATTAAACCTGTAGATCTGTAATCTCTACCTAACATTCTGTCAGGTGTCTTTTAATTTGGAAACATACTTCTTTGCTTAACATGATACAAGTTAGTTGAGTAGAGGTGCACAAATACGCATGAGTACTGATCACCTATTTGGAATCAATCAGGAATAACTGCATCTATTGGGTTTCTTAATCCACCAATGATTAAAAAGTGAAAAATAAAATAATAGGCTAGACAATAAGGCTGTTTGTTTGGGATGCACTTGTTTGCTAATGTGACAGTGAGCTTGCTGGTGAGCTAATAAACTACTAATCAGGGCTGGGTATCATTTGAAATGTTTCAATACCACTGCCAATACGTTATCCGAGTTTCAGTACCAACACCCTTCTTTTTGCAGCCTTTGAGCTGCATTACGTTACGTGCCGTGCAAAACGTGGTGACAATGACAATTTATATATATATATTATTTTTTTTATTTCAATAACTTTATTAGTCATTATGGTTTATTGATTTACATAGCCTTTTAGCTTAGGTTGGACAGATTTTAGGGAGATGAAGCATTTGAAGATAATCTAGGAAATGACATCACAATAACCAAAAATGTCAATGTAGGCACTGGTGGACCATTTCTATTACAGATGAAAAACGCCTTTGGACTCTGCTCAAAAATATGAGCATATCTCAAAAACTAAAAACTACAGAGTTCAAATAATTTATGGAGTGTTAAAAAATATTTTGTTCATGTTCCTACATTCAGAATTGTTTTGGATCAGTATGTTTTATGTGTTTATTTAGTATAATTTGATAAAAAAACATGTCCAATTTTTGTAGTTTGGCTTTATTTATGACACAGTTTCAATACTTTTATCAATTATTATGGTTTTTTTGAAGATACTCCAAGAAATGTCTTTGACATCCTTCATGGAACAGACACGCTTCTATCTTAACAAATATTCCATGTCAACTCCGGGACACACCTGCGTGACTCGCCAATTTAGGCACTACATCCCATCGCTTCTTTCTTCTCATTTTTTGGAGGGCTTAGTGAAGCTGCTGTCTAGGTGTTGTGACGTTATCTATAATGCTCAATCAAGACCTCCATTTTTCTGTGAGCTTTCCGGATTCACTATGGGCATATAAGGGGCCGGGTTATGCTAGAAAATATCTGGTTCATACGACGTGTTGTCTGACCGCGTCGGAAGGCAAAAAAGTGTCTATAGCTGTTCCAGGCGGGTGAAAGGCCGTGCATCATAGGCATTTCCAGACAGTTCCAGAAATTGTCAGACACAGCCTCCCTAATTCGGATGTTGAAGTCTGGTTATCAAAAACAGCTTCATTTCCAGGTACAACACATACAGCTGGTGCATATCTACTCATAACACCTGTAGTACGCCTGTTCGATTTATCCGTTTTAAATCGTAATCGTATTATATAGTTAGGACGATGTTAAAAACGTGTCAATCGTAATAACGATTTTTCACTTTAACTAGGGTAATTACGGTACAGCCCCCGTTCATGTATCTGGGCTGCGCTGGGTTGCCGTAGTGACTTCCGCCTCCTTCCTCCCATCGTGCTCTCCCCACATACTGTAAACAAACATGTTGGCGTTCGCTAAGGCCAGCGTGGATTTCATTGCCAAAAAGACCAAGAACAAATCCGTTGTTTGGAAATGATACGGCTTCGATGCTTCGGATGAAGAGCAAAATACTCCCCGTTGTAAAGTCTGTCTGAAGTCCGTGTCAGTTAAAGATCATAGCACGACAAACTTATTTCAACACCTCCAGAAAAACCACGTACCGGAATGGCAGCAGTGTGTTGCAGAGCGGACCGCACAAGAGAACGCGAATGCGGCTAAAACACCACCACCAACTCCGAAGCAAGTAACTCTGCCGGTTTCGTTTTCACGTGGTGTACCATATGACAAGACCGAAAGGAGGTGGAAAAATATTACAGATGCAGTCACGTTTCACATCGCAAAAGACATGGTCCCGATCTACACCGTCGAAAAGGCGTTTATTTTTTATTATTTAGCATGCAAAGAATCTGTTTCGTTAAATTAGAAAAGGTGTTTTGTTTTTTCATCAGGGATATAGCATGCACGTGCTTGCAACTTGCAAGTGTTGATTTTTGTCTCAGGGATACAAATTACATTTTTTCAAGCTTAATTTATTTGAAAAAGTTAAAGTTTTGCACTTTATTCATTCATTTTTGTTTAATCAAGAGGATGGAGAAACCTTAAGTTTACTGTGAAAGTGAGGTTTTCAATTAATCCCAAAGGAATTGTTCTTTTGTTTACAAGAGGTCTACAAGAAGATAGCATGGAGCAAAGCCAGATGGCAAAAGTTCATAACATTTTTTTTATATTAATCCCTTGAGGGATATTTTGTTTAATAAAGAGCAAGGTTTGCGCTTTCATCCCAATGGGGAAATTGTTTGCAAAATGTGCAATAAAAATAGCATATTTGAAATAATTTCTTTTTGTCATTCCACAAAAAAAATAAAATAAAATCGTAATCGGAAATCGGGTTTTGAGAGAAGAAAATCGGGATTTTATTTTTGGGCAAAATCGAACAGCCCTAACCTGTAGGAGTCCATTCAGCTGTTTTGACACAGGCTGTCAGGGTTACACTCTCAGCCAGCATGCTCTAATCGGCACACAGTGTCATGTGCACTCCACAGGGGTGCAGAGGGAAGAAGAGGAGGAGAGAAAGGGGGATCAGTTCATTTCTAGCATAGCCAGATTAATGGCTCTCACAGCCAATCACAAAGCACCAATAGGGAATCCCCAAGAAGTCAGAGGGAAATAAATAAAAATAGCCCTGGCCTGGCCTGCTCGGCCAATGGCTGAGCCCAAAGAGAGATGTATAAATAAATAAGAGAAATAAATAAAAGAGGAGGGAAACACATCCTGAGGGCATCCCCTACTGGCATAGACAGCGCTGCCTCTCATCCCTTCCTCCCCTCTCAGCATCTACCACTCCAACCAATCACTCACACTATTTGAAGTTATTTGCTTGCACTCCCACCCCTCCCGTCGCCACCGACTCCGCTCTCTCTCACTTTCATTCTCTCTCATTAATGATCTCATTTCTCACTCTCCTTCCCTGAGGCCCAGAATGAGGTTAGCTCCGCAGTCTGACCTATAAACACTGCCATTGGAAACTGCAACGTGTTACAGCGAGACACCTCTTTAACAGGGAAGATTTGGGGGGGGGGGGGTTCTCTCACCTTTATCTTAGCCAGAGGGCTATCAGACGCCAGATTTGCTTCACTTTCAACAATTCCTTTTCCTGGCAGAAATGCTTTTTGCCCTCTCAGAATGTTTTTTCTCAAACAAGTCAGTAGAAACCTGCACTGCTTGAACACGTTTACTCACTCTTGGCATCAGCTTGTTGTTGTGTACTGTGTGTATGTTGAAGTCAGAAGCAGCAGAGAAGGGGCCCAAATCTGATTTTTACTCTTGTACCTCTCCCTCTAACATTTAAAAGAGTTCACCCCCAGATTTCCATCAATACTGTCATTATCCAGATAGTTTGTCAACAACATTGCTGGGGATAGTTTTTGCTAGAATTTTGTGCAGGCTTCAGTATCTCATAACATGTCCGTAATTTATCAGGCATGTCAACAGAAAGCAGTAAACAAACCTGGGAATCCACCAGTGTCAGCAGTCCAAAGTACTGAATATTGACCCTACTCTAGTAAAGCATGCAAAACCCACGGTAGTTATAGCTCTAAAAAAATATAAAATGTCCACCACATTGCTCTGAAAAGATCGGTGCAGCTGAATTCAAGTGTTTGGTAGTCAATTGATTGCACAGTGGGCCCAAAAATCCAATATTTAGCCCACATTTCTATGTATTTTCCTCACTCTGAGTGCTTTGGTTACACTAGAAAACTTGGCTATGGGGGTAACTCCTCCTGCTGCTGTAGGCTGTTTGCTGCATTATAGAACAAAGCCAGAGGCCGGGCGATGTCAGTTACACGACAAGAGTTTTGAGAAATTAACTGGACAGTTTATTATTTTTCATGAGCTTTAAACCCAGCTATGTGTAATAGTTTTGGGGGATGGATAATATATACATATTATATTCATGATGTTATCTACTTCATATGTTGCTGTGAAATATTTTTCATATACATGTATATTATATATGTGCAATATTTTTATCTTATCTATTTGTTCATACTTACAACTGCACTCAGTCACTCTATTATTTATTTCTGTCTATACTGTGTATAGGACTATTTTTCTATTTATTTTTATTGTATTTCTATATATGACACTTTTGCTGGCTGCTGCAACGCTAAAAATTTCCCCGCTGTGGGACAATAAAGGCTTATCTTATCTTATCTTATCTTATCTTATAAGAGAGAACAGCAGGTGTTAACTGTTCGGGGTGGGGGAATGAAATCGACAAAAAGAAAGAAAGAAAAAACTTTAAGAGAGGCCAGTGGATGGAACCTGGCTATAACTAGCACAAGTCAGAAGTGAAGAGGCGGAGGGCTCACCGGCAGACTGGATGGTCGGGCCTGCATGCTGTCTTCTTGACTGCTCTTGTTGGAAGCCATGGGCTGGTTTGAAGGAGGAGCGCTGGACTGGGAGCTAAAGGAATCTTGGGACAGTTCCTGATTATGGGCACAAGAAGGAGATAATACAGTGGGTTCCACACGTGTAAAAAAACAAATCCCCAAATCAAGCAGCTTGTTACTGCTTATTGGCTCTTTGCAACGTACAGCAGTTCAGCCACTGACACAGACAAAAATAACACATCTCCAGTGGGCTGGATAAATGGGAGTGTGCCATGCCATGAGCAACTGTGAACTGAATACTTACTGTATGGCATGACTGTGTCACCATAGAAGAGACATGGAATGGGAAAAGTCATCGCTTACTTTACAGCTCTGAGTAACTCATCTTGGTGTTTTTCACCAACAGCCTGAATTGAACAGCAAAGCTTCGCTCCGATGTAATGTAGGAGCTGTAGCCTTGTGTGTTCCAAATCCTACTGTTCTTACTACCCATTTAACAGACAAGAGCCTCTTTAATTTAGTCATTCATAAAACTTTAATTATGCAACAAGTTAGCCCTCAATGGCTTACGTCAAAGGTTTATTCAAAACCTCCTATAGCCGCTTCACAGATGACCAAAAGAGCGTGAAACAAGGAGGGATTGGAAGGTGGTTACTGTGAAGCAGCTGGAGAGTTTTCAGTGCATTAACATTGTAAGGGAGGCATGGACTGCATCTATACAGCACTGATGAAGTACAGCAAATGTAAAGAGCATGCGTCAGCTCAGGAAACTCCTTCTGCAAACAGTAATGGAAACACAAAAAGGGCCAGACACGGCACATCACATTATAGCTAAAGCGTGCCAACAGAGGTGTGTGTGGTGTTATTACCTGTGGAGGAGGTGGGAACCTCTGATATGGTGACTGTTGTTGTTGCTGCTGTTGTTGTTGTTGTTGTTGTTGTTGCTGCTGCTGTTGCTGCTGCTGCTGCTGCTGCTGCTGCAGGGGGGGTGTCTGGGAGTAAGGTGATGGTTGACCCTGCTGGCCATGACCCGGAGGTTGCTGGGCTTGAGGAGGTGGACCTCCTGGTTGTTGCTGCTGTTGTTGTTGTTGTTGTTGTTGTTGTTGTGGGGGCCCTTGCTGCTGCTGCTGCTGTGGTGGCGGCTGCTGCTGCGGGGTTTGCTGTTGTGGTGGCTGCCCTGGTCCAGGGGGTTGTGGGTAGCCAGGCTGGCCCTGAGGGCCCTGCTGACTTTGGGGTCCTGGTCCCTGCTGCTGTTGAGGCTGCTGCTGCTGTTGGGGAGGGACGTAGGGTGGCTGTCCTGGCTGAGACTGTGGGGGCTGGGTATAGGGAGGCTGACCTGGAGCAGGGACGTGGGGGCCTTGGGATTGTTGGTAGGGGGGTCCTGGCTGCCCGTGTTGGCCAGGGGGCTGCGAAGGGTGGCCTTGCTGGGGGTAGGGAGTTCCAGAAGTGCCCTGGGGTTGGCCAGCATACGGAGGCTGCTGCTGGCCAGGGTGAGGGGCAGGGCCGTGCTGACCATAGTAGCCCTGGCTCTGCTGGCCATAGCCACCCGGCCCCTGTTGTCCATAGGCTGACATCTAGACATGAGAACAGAAAGATCGGTCAGGATCAACAACAGTTCACCTCAAAAAAGGGGGAGAACATAAACCGCTTTCTTCAGTTGAACTAAGATTTTACTCCAGGTTTACTATCCTGAGCCCCTCTGTGGAATATCAATCACTAGCAGAATACAGTCTGTGCACTAACAGGATCCTTTCTAATGCTGTAAAAATTTATAAAAATAACCCAATATCCACAGTCACCTCTTTGAGTTTTTTCACCATTCATTCAGAGCGGAGCAATCAGAGCATCTCTTCATCTTACTCACAGATTAAAAGGGAAAGACAACTGTTCTCTGTAAGAGAGAGGAGTGTGTTCCTCGCTATAAACCGATCAGTCAAAGCGCGTAAAGAAAAAGCATCTAAGTGTAGGAATTCATCGCTTTAAATTACAGCCGTGAAAATAAAAATTGAGTTTTTGACTTCATCTCCTTGAACTTCAATATGAGGCTTTTCATATTCTGCTCGATCCTGCGCGCGAAAAGCCTTTCAATACAGCGTTTTCGTTTCATTACCCTCAAGGAGCACGGAAGGAGAAAACCCTGACCTTGTGAGGGAACACAGAAATAAAAAAAGAAGAGAGAGAAAAAAAGCCACGTGTTGTTTGGGGAGGGTTTTCAGCTACTACAGAATTCAAAGAAAATAAGAGATAGTAAAGAATTGCCACACATTTAAAACAACATGAAGTGGCTGTATTGTACCTGTCTGACAAAAGGAGGGAAGCCGTTTTCTTCTCTGCAGGGCACTTATTGAGTTCATGGTCAGAAACCAGGCAGGCCAGTATGAGATAATCACAACGCACAATGGGCACAAGACCACAGACAGCGGCCGTGGAAGAAAAGGCTTCACTCTACGGGATTCCCTGCATGCATTTCTCTGTTAAGACGGACTGCCCGGCTGAGAGTTCAAGAAGGCGCTTCTTCCTAGCTATGACTAAGTAGCTACGACAAACTGGATGTTTGCAGTTTTCAATTGGACAACGCTGTCAGAAAGTGCTCCCCACTGTGCCTGTGCACACAACTTGAATTTTCCCCAATTTTTGCTTTCGAGAAAATAAACCAGACAGTGAAAACATGATTAGCCTGGCTGTGTCTGAAGGTTTGTTTGTTTAATCTGTACAACAAAGTGTAAAAACTTTGTGGGTTTTTGGGAGGGTTATACGCAGGAATATTTATTGGCCAGGAGCAATACCTGGCCAATAACAGAGCCAGGTTAGCCGTTTCCTGCTGTTTCCAGTCTTTATGCTACACAAAGCTAACTCTCCTAGCTCCAGTTTCTTATTGAACGGACACATATGAGAGTGGTATCATTTTTCTCATCCGACTCTTGGCAAGAAAGGAATAAGCATTCTTTCCCAAAATGTCAACTATTGCTTTAAGTACAGCTTCATCAATCAGCTCCACCTCTAGCTAAAACGCTAATGTGCCTCGGTTTCACCTCTTTAAAAAGTACCACCCGTACCTTTTCAGACTGGACTGAGAACACCCTAACATATCCGCATCTGGCTTTGAGCTCTTGCAAACTTCCCCACACCAGACGCCCGATGAGCCCGCGCCATAAAGTCACTGTATCTACTATATCCTACCATTTCCACCATTCCTGTAACAGTAAGTCACAGACCAAATAAACACTCTACTGTCTCAACTAGCAGGAATGTAAAAAAACTTATTAACTTGTGGTCCGGACTTCAAACCATGCCCTGCACCATGGCTAAGAACCACAGACTCAAAATGGCCAAGTAAACAAAGTAACTCAAATGTCCCCTCCAAAGGCAGGAGGTCTGTTATTTGTAATAACTTATTGGTTTCACCTGGTTCAGAGGTTTTACTAACAGAGTTGTGGCTTGCGTTTGGTGATGCAAGCCTCTGCTGGTTTGGAACATCTTTTTAAAAACAGTGCCAATCTGTCAATATTGGACGATATTCCTTATTGAAGTGTGCATGACAAATCCCATTCACTGTTTTTTTAATATGCTGCCCTCCCAACCTCAACAATAGTTTCTTATCCGAGTTCACATCGTCATTACACGAGACAACAGTGACTTAATATTTGATCATTTCAACACTCATGTTGATGATTGTTCAGATAAGTTTGACTATGCCTTTTTGAAAATGACGCAATGTTTTAACCTTGGCCAACACGTCTCCGGTCCCAGACATAACCCTGGTCACATGCTGCACTTTGAACTGGCTCCATTTTGAAGAATCGCACATCTCTTATTATGAATGCATTGTCTGAAATATTGATTCTACTTAAGATATGGAAATAAACAGACAATAGCTGCATTTACATGGACCCCAATATTCCACTAATAATCCGAGTAATAGCCCAATCAGAATAAAGATCCTCATGTAACCACCTCAATTGGAAGAGACTGGCCCGATCGGAAGAAGAAATTTCCAATTGGGTTGAGGGGGGGTGTAAACCTTTGATAATCCGTTCAATAGGGAAATTAGTGCTTAATAACCATGTAAACACTTATTCCGATCGTGTTATATATTCTTTCTGTGCCTGTTTGCCCCACATGGGGGGAACATTAGGTGACGTGAATGAGTTTCCGGGAGGGACAGAAACATGGCGGCAGCTAAACTAAACTGCTCTGTGGCTGATCCAACTTTTTTGTTGGAGACCTTAAAAGATTTAAGGATTGTTGAATTGGATTGTTTGGTCAAAAGGCTCGAAATAACGAGTTCTTCTTCTTCTGTTATATATCCGGCAGATTAGATGCTTCACAGCGGGCAGAACCACTGTGCACATGTCAAAAAAGTTATATTCTGATTAAATGCTTTGGGGCATGTAAACGCACATTTTATTGGCTCACTTTATTTAGCGTCCATGTAAACTGTTAAGTTGGAATCTCTAATCAGAATTATTTCACATCGGGTTGAAGAAATATTGTCCATGTAACCACAGCTTGTGTGTTCTATTATCAACAGTCAATCGTTTCAAGAAATGTCAGCAGTATTCTCAGATTTTGCTAGACAGTAACCCTACAAGAACTTCTGATCACCACAATGTCGTGGCTTCAAGGTTCATCTCATGTATCATGTATCCAGGTGGTGCAAAGACTGGAGGAAGTTGAACTGAAGTCACTGGGTTGAAGATATGATGGAAGACATTACATAGAAATGTCTTCAATCATGAAACGTTTTAAGTCAAACTTCAAAGAGAGGTTGTGCAAGGTTACAATGCAGGTGCAGGGAAAGTCATCTAAATGAATAATTACTGACCTGCTGTCCGTACTGCATGCTGCCCATAGCGCCAGGTGTTCGGCTCTGCATAGCCATGGGATACCTCTGAGGGCCTGGAGGTCCGTAGGCCTGCCCTGGGTAAGAGCCTCCCTGCTGGGGTCCAGGCCCCGCGGGCGGAGGCCCTTGCTGCTGCTGGGAGTAGGGGTTGGGTCCTCCATATGGCTGGCCACGCATCTTCCCTACCTGGTCCATTGGGCTTGGAGGCTGGAGGACACACAGAGAGAACTTGTTTTAATGAACAGAAACAGTGGACGGATGGCTGGACAGGCAATTCTGGCCTCAAACCCGCATGGAAAAGGTTTTACTTTGGAGATAATTGTCCGTCATTCACTCTGGGTTTTGGGGTTGATGGTTATGGTGTGTCTACTGCCACTGTTTGACTGTGCAGTCACACACCCTAACAAGCTATAACAAGCTCCATAATGATGCAACTGATGGGATACTGTTCAGAATCCATTGATGTGACAGGACGAGATGACAAAATGTAGCCCTGTTCAAATATAGCCAGAGTTATTTTGGGGCCTTTCTAGTGGGTTTTCTTGTAAAGCATTACTCAGCAATGAACACAAACGAGAACTCAGCCACTGCAACGTGTCATGCAAGCATCATCTCATAAACCAGTCACAGTATAATCAAGCAAATATAGAACAAAAAGCAGAAGGGGGAGGGAAAAAACAGTAGTGGATTTACTTTCCTACTAGAAAGGGAAAAAATTGGCCATGAATGAATGAATGAGCCCACTATATCCGCCAGGAGCGTTTCCCTGCCCAGGAGATCATTGTGCCAGTGGGTGGATACTGTTACGGCAGAGACGTTGGGGAGGGTTTCTATGAAAATAAGCTTAAGGAAGTGGAAGTGTTTGCGGTGGCTGGACCTGGGCCCACCCCTCAGCTGGAGCCACGTCAGGATGGAGGCCAGGATGGAGGCCGGGGTGGTGGTGGTGGGGGGGGGCTGACCTTGGCCAGCTCGGACTCAGGGAGATCCACATGGCCCGGGCAGGCAATGTTACTGGGCCAGACGGCCTTTCTGGCTGGAGAGCCGGGGAGGAAGAGAAGGGGGGGTCATAATGAGGTAGCCTCGCCTATCAACAGCTGGAGCCAAGGTCATAAAGTGTCTGATGCTGTGTGTGTGTATACATAAGAGATGAGCTCGATGGAATCCCCCCAAACACAACACTCCTCCAGTGTAACAAAAAATAAACACGATTAAAAAATGGAATTCCATCAAACTTTAATGACCTGGCCATCCCCTGGAAATCTAACAAAGAAAAATAACTACAGTCACACCCAGGCTGTGTGGGTATCTGCCTGGTTGGCGCAATCCGATGCCATCAACTCATCACACCGCTGGCAGCCCCCGTGTGTTCCCATCAAACCCACCGCAGCGGCGTCTGAAAGTACGAGCCACAATGGGGGCTTTGAAGTAGCAACACCTCCTGGCCTGCTGACCTCGGGCAGCAGACACAAAGCTTTCATTGCTTCCCACGGTTATTAATCTGTGTGTGTGTGTGTGTTTTTCCTCCCCCAAAAACCTCTTTTCCTTGGTTAAGGGAGACAACCACCGGGGCTATTTATAGCCAGCGAGACGGAGAGGGCAGTCTGCCGAAAATGTAACAGGTCCCAGCTGCACTGCTGTTTGAACCTGGGCCAGGCCTTGCTCTTCCTGGGCTTTAATAAAGCAGCAGGCTTTGGCACTCTATGAATGACAGTGCTGCAATGAGAGAGGGGAGGTCGGGTGGGGGTGGCTCAGCAGGAGACTGGTGTGCGTGTGTGAAAATATGTGTGTCTGTGTTGGGGGAGACTGTAGGTGTTGGAGGTGGGGTGGGGTGGGGGGAATCAACAGGCTGTCAGGGCCGGTCAACCAACATTATCCAAGATAACATATTCCGCTCCAGGTTTTCCTTCTAGCCTCCCCCAGGCCACACTCTCCTGGGCTCCTCCAGGTTCAGGAGAGGAGAGTGTGTGTGTGTGTGTGTGTGTGTGTGTGTGAGAAAGGAGGGGAGGGTGGGGTGTTACTACGCTCCCCAGGGTCATTACTGACCGCACCATGGGGGGACAAGGTAACAAGCCCCGGTAGGCACTCTTCTATGACCTCTAATGCACTTTTAACCCCAGTCTGCAAGGAAGGACTGCACCGTGCCCCCCCCCCCAAACCTGACATCATGGCAGACCATGCAACACACTGCTCAGCCTAAAGACGACTGGTAAAGCAGACACCACCTTGTTGCATCTTCCCACAAACAAAGCTGGAGCTACTTCTTCCACTGGATGGAAATATGCCATACCTCTTTCCTAATGAGATGCTTAAGCAGTTAGACAGAGCCTAAAGTGCGCCGCTGAGGCCTGAATCACCCGCTAACGTCCTCCAGTCCACATGAAAAATGACTAGCATGCTAACAAACTACAGAGCAGCAACACTAAAGGTAAAATCTATTTCTCATTTAGACAAAATCTCCCAGCGATGACCGGGGCCATAAAACAATCAACCCCTTCTCCTCACCAATTTGGTTCGATATTTTGCCGGCGGTGAGGATATTTCGACACCAGCCCGCATGCCCGCTTTTCCATTAAGGAGCCTGACAGCCCAGGCCTCGCGGCTCAGCAGGGAGAGAGCTGGAAAGTATAGCTCAGCTACAATCAGGGTTTCCAGCTCCCTGAGCCACGTGGAGGATCAGCACTGACATTCCCAAAACAAACCACTTGGCTCTCTTTCTCTCTTTCATGTCTCGTTTAACAACCACTCTAAAGATGGAGATAGCTGTCATTTGACCAGGTTATCAGATAGCAAAGATAAGTATACACTGTGCTTCACAAGTGTTAAACCAATTTGTACCTTGCAGAAATCACTACTATATTTTTAAATAAAGCAGCTGACAAGCTTTTCTACAAATATCTACTAAATATTCACAGATAGTCTGATATTTTGTACCAATATTCACAGAATTTAGCCATTTTCATGCCAAAACATTGAAGCAAATTGTAATATTTTAATGTTTCCTACACAAAAACAAGATGAAAAATCCCTGGGAGAAAAACTGAATTTAGACACCACAATTCAAAATAATCAAATTCTTTTAGGTGGGTAAACAGATCCTTAAAGGATAATTCAAGATTACAAAAACTTGGGTCTTATTTTCATATAGAGCTGCAACGATTAGCCGACAGAAAGTTAATCAACTATTTTGATAATCAATCAACTGTTAGTCATTTTTAAACATTCACCTTAACAATTGTGAGGATTTGCCACTTTTCTTTGTTTTATATTGTAAATTGAATATCTTTGGGTTTTGGACTGTTGGTCGGATAAATACAGCAATTTGAAGATGTCACCGTTTCTTTTAGAAAAGCCAGAAAAGTTATACATTAATCAATAATGAAAATAATCATTAGCTGCAGCCCTGTTTTCATAGTATTGGCCATCATACCAATCAGTATAACAGTCATTGGTAAATCATTGTAATAAAGAGGAATTATCCTTTAAGGCATGGTCACACAAGCTTCATCACTGTAACTACTACAATGCCCCACATTATAACTGCGGAAAAAATGCCAATATGTGCACAACCAATGGGTGTGACTCCAGCCTAAACTATGCTCAGTATTATGTCAAGACATTGGTAACATGTCATAATGGCTTTAGCAGTACGTGGTCTGCAGCCCAGTATGAATCCAGGGGAATCCCGGATGTTAAACCTGCTCAAGAGGTCTTGCTTCTTTACTCCTCGCCCTCATTCGATCATGTTAACACATCGGTGCGCTGCACGCTGGGAGATATCTGTGGCCAGTCTACTGCTCAGGCCTTCATTGATCTGTTTACCAGCATTTTCCTCGCATTGCTTAAGTTGTTCACATCTGACACACCATTATAAGATCCCAAAGAGCTTTGGCTGAGGCCTCTGTGAGTGAGTGTGTCTGCTTTAACCACACTAAAAAACCTCTACTGCATCTTGTGTATAGAGGTCAGGTATTGCCATAGAAGGCTCTGTTCCTCTTTCTCTTAGTTATAGAATGAGTGGCGCTTCAGAAGGGCGACACCAAGGCTGGAGCTCTGCTGCTGTTGAGTAAAGACCTTGCATCGGAATTTATTTTCCCACGTTTTAGAGTCTGTTGAGACTTTAATCATAACCAATGACGCTATGATTAAAAGTACTATTACTTTAAATATTAGAAGCACAAAGCTGAGAAAAAAAATTGCCAATAGAAGGAATGACGCGTCACTCTTTCTGCAGTCAGAACAATGCATCATTTGAGCATCAACATCTCAGTGTACATGTGTATGTAGACAGTTCAAAGCATGCAATGTATTAAGCCAATGTAGCCCCACCGTGGTATATTATGTTAACTGCTGGACAAAAACTAGTTTGATTTTCATGACTCATTTTGGAGAAAGTTCAGTCCGCCTGATAAATAACGAGCAATTTAGCCTGTTTTAATCACTTTTTAGACATCTGAATGCTTTGAAGTTACGACCGTTGCCAAGGTAATGAACCTCCAAATCAGTATTCGAATACTGCGTGTAAAAGTAAGGGAGACATCAGCCACTCTCTGTTCCATCCCCGCCTCCAAAGTCTCAAAAGTCAACTTGACGAGCGAGCGAAATGATGATCATGGTCATTTCCAGAGCGACTGATCAGATTAGCATGCTAAAACAAGACAAGCCAACATGTAGCTGAATTTTTCATCCAACATTAAAGCTACATTATGTAACTTCTGAAAGAGGAAACGGCAAATTCATATTTTACTTGTGAAAACTTGAATTCATAAGCAATAAAATGCACTCTTGCTCAAGCCAATACTACCAGGGGTTTTGCTGCTACAGCCTTACCTGGTCTGGTATGACCGGTAGCTTATGGTGGCTAATGTTAGCTCAAAGAAACGAGCTACTAGCTACATCGTTTCTTTGGGCAGTTTTATTTAGAACAAAAACAGGTACTCTTATTTCTTCTTTTTCTTCCAAATAAACCTACGTAAATACAAAGCTACTAGCAAATTGGTGCACCTATTTTTTTTTTACAATGTATATGGCAAAAAATCAAATATTGCAGTGTTTTTTGTCATCAAAATTATTCAGCCCTAAATCAGAATATTTTCAGGATATGAATATTACTTCTTTGTATATCATTCAAATTCAGTCTGTTGTTATGACATGTAGGGAGATTCCCTGAGACACAGATCAAAAGGCAGGTGAGGACGCTTTGCAGCAACCCACTCATTTGTTTCTGAAACGGTCTCAGCTGAAGGGCTGATTTTCATTCTAAAAAGGTCAATGGTAGCCTATATTTTGATAGATATAAGATAGATGGATCATTCAGGTTACAAAATCATGTTGATAACCAATACTGTACTGTGTTTTGTGCCAATATTTGCCTTCTTATTTTGGCCATGCAGGAAAAATTAAGCAAATTAAAATATCAAAAATAGTATTCACTGCTTCCTTGAGAATTTTAATTATGAAACAGATTTCAGACATAGATTACTAAAACTCATTTAAACCAAGAATATAGACATCTACTAATCAATTCAGGGCTAACTGGCCTTCAGCTAAAATCTTTTTTTTTTTACTGAAAGGCCAAAATTTTCCTGACATGTCTTTCCCTGCTTAACACAGCTTAAAATTTTATAACCAACTTTCCACATACAGCAACAAAGTCTCAAACACAAACACTGGATGGCAACTCGGCTCACAACACTGTGTTTTTTTTTCTGCTCAGTCATCTAATCAATTTCTGGAGGAAACTCTTCCCCTCTTTTTTTCCCTCTCTTCCATAAAAAAAATAAATAAATAACCACAATTAGCACATGGCTAATCTGCATAGAGGAAAGCCAGAGCACTCTTGGCAGAAGAGGTTGCACTGAGTATATTGTGTCATGACTGGGCTGCTGGTGGATATTGCAACTATTCAAAACTGTGTGTGTGTGTGTGTGTGTGTGTGTGTGTGTGTGTGTGTGTGTGTGTGACATGGGGATAGGGATTTGTAAGGGGATGGGGAGGGTGGGATGAGGGCGGTGGTGGTGGTGGTGGTGGGGTCTGGAGCGGTGCCTGAGAGCAGAGCTGGAGTCTACAGGGCTGAGCGGAGCAGATGGACCGAGGGGGGGAGGACGATAAACAACTGCTGCTAATTTAATCCGCCACACGGCCACATGGCCTCAGCGCACACACACCATTGTTCTGCGTTAAAGCCCTTCAACACGCAACACGCCAGCGCGGACACACGCCGGCTGAGACCGCCCTCACATCACATGTCACAGAGGGGCAGGATATCCTACCCTTTACAACCAGTGTTGACTTCAGGGGTGAGACGTGCTTCTGAGAGCGAGTTAAGCGAATTGGTGCACTATGCTTTTAATAGCTTATTTCACCTTAATACTGTTGTTATCCACATTCACAGCGGGAGCTGCCCAGCATGACCAGCAAACACTTCCACTGCAGAAGTGAAGGGTTAAGTACTTGCTCCAGGACGAGCCATAGTGATCCTCATCCACTTTCTCCTCAGACATGTTCCCAGCTGTATGAGGAGTCATGCTGAGACACTGAACGTAGAGGTACTCTCTTAGCAAGTTAGCAAGTGTCACAATGTCAGTGTTGTATTTTTCCATCATCAGTATCTACAAGGTAACACTGTGGTCTGGTGTTGATTATTAGTATTTATGTAGAAGTTAGTTAAGATGGCTGAATAATCACTTATTCGATTATTACTTCATTTTTCAAGAAATTGAAAGCATGTGATGGTTCCCCAGAGATAGCAAGAACTGGGTATTAAACCTCAATGTTCCTGATTTCAATCTAAATTTGACCAATTTTGGACTGCATTTTGTTTAGGCAAAGGTCTTGCTGTACACTAGTACTGAAATGTTCTAAACTGTGTGCCGCCCCTGAATGTTACACTTCAGCACTGACCGGCCAGCTTAACTACCTTCTAAATAAATAATAACAACCAACACCAGACCACAGTGTTACCCTGTAGATACTGATGTTAGCAAACAATGACATTTTGACACTGTGCAACTTCATTAAAACTCCCCATTACTTTAACAATTCATATCATAAGATTTACACATTGTGTATTTCCCTTCTTTGTAAATAATACCCACACCAAAACACACAGGTCAAACACACAGCCAAGTCCCAGCAGCAACAGCCATAAAGCATTAAAAGTATCCAGACGACTTGTTAAAATGAGCTTTTAAGGAAAGCTAAAGTATAGCCAACTGTGAGCAAATAGCCGGGAAAAGATCCATTCTTGAGAGCTGGAGTAAACAAGAAGCTAGGGGGGGAAAAAACAACCAAAAAGACCATGTTCTCAATTAAGCAATTAGTCTGCCTTCCCTGCATCAACCCGAGAAGTTCCAACTTGGAGCTGACCGCTGCATGACTCTGGATGAAAGCAAGGAGGACCTGGGTCGGGCAGGGGGGGGGTGGCAGCTTGCACCTGCTGGTGCCATCACCCACACCGAGCAGAGGCAACGGCAAGGCCCTACTCACCCAGATGTTCGCCCAGCTGTTCCGAGGAATTCAAAAGATGTTTGGGGAGGAGAGGAAGAAGGGAACTCACACGCTCAGATGACAAAATGACAGATAAGAACAACAGCAAAAAGATGGGAGTTAAAAAACACGCCTCTACATCCGCATGATTTAAGGGTGCTGCTGAAACGGCCCCTTGCATTTCTGAGCACCTTATTCCCAAAGGTAGATATCACGTACATTAGAGATATTCCTACACCTAACAACATAGGTGCTAGGTGTTAACTGGTTTCCATCCCCGTACTCACAGGCCTAGTGTGCTCTGTGAAACAAATCTCCTGTTAGGTAGATCAGAGCAGCTTGCTGAGACCGTCCAGTTATTGCCTGATAAAATAAAAAAATAATTAAAAAAGAGGGCTGCCTGCTGCTGCCTGGCCTGTCAGTGTGATGTTGAGATTGGAGGTACAAGAGCGCGAACATTTGCCCCAACTGCCGGCTGTCAACCTGTCAGGCCAGACTTATATTTCCAGGTGACAGTGGCTGACTCCCGGGAGTGATACGAGGCAAGGGCCGGCGGGTATGGTGTACATTGTGGTGAGAAACGGTAGAAGGCAAAAGAGATGTTCGTTGTTTAACAGTGGAATAATAGTAAACTCCCAAGTGATGTATATCGCACCTGCAGACTCAAAACAAACTTTTTATCTTCTGTTGGTACAGAAGGTGTTGAATGTTCAAAATTGAGCCAAAAATAAATCACTATTTTGAAAACCTTTTGTAGAAGACAGAAAGACACACTGCCAAGTCGTTGTGTAGTCAGGGTAATGACTAGGGCTGGGTACCGAACCTACACACTTTTTGGTACCAACTAAAATGTGTCAATGGCACAAAGTACTGAAAAATGTCAACAACCAAAACCTGGCATCGAACGTCTGGTGAGTTCCATACTGGTATTTACTTATTCTTGGCTAAGATGGTTCCAGATTAATATCAAAATTTCACTAATTTTAGGCAATCTAAAAAAAAAAAACATCTGAAATTTCTGAAATAAGTATCAAAAAATGATTTTTTGGTATTGGTACCAAAACTCAGTTATAATATTTAAACATTTCAAACAATACCCTGTCCTATGAGTGGCTGGTCTCTCTGTTTGACATCCTCTTCATTGTCAGTCACTTTGAAACGGAACGACATATCCAACAGTTACACAGTAACACGTAACAGATCATTGTTTACAGTTATGGTCGACTAACATCCCATAAAACATAGCGGTGTGGCTTATTTAAGGCCACAATGTGAGTACAGTGCAGGAGTGGCGGTGGCTGCTCAGGTTACAGGACTACTTCATCAGGACCGCTCAGGGAAAAACAGTGGTCTCTGCTCTGCACTCCTCCTGCTCAGAGATGAGCCACTCGATGCGTTAGCGGGCAGCGACTCCTCAGTCAGCATCAGAGGCAGGACAGAGATCGGTTACATCACGCTGCCGAGGCCCGGCTCACGCTGCCGAGAAGGATGCTTATTCAAGCTGACCATTGGCACCCTGGACGACCTGTTACGATAAGTGTGTCACTCACTACTATGCCAAAAATACCCTGGCTACTGAATGAGGCAAAGCCACTTAAGGACCTGGCCGGGTCACTGTTTGCTTCATGGTTAGAGTCACAACTCTGACACTGACGTCAGACACACACGCTCAGCCAGAAGAAAACATGCTTGGTCATAATCTGAATCACACACTAGTAATTTAAATAGAATATTGAGGCTGTGCATTGTAGCAGAGCTGTTTACCTCCAACAACAGCGTGGAGGGAAGTAGCTTTTAGGTTGCAGTGAAGGACTGTTTCTGGAGAGACCGTTGGGATTGTTCATTTGCACTCTCTCCTTGGCAAAAACAGATGCACATGGGCACGGCCATGCAAATCTTCAGGTTGAGGGACGAACGTGCCGACAACAGTTAAAGCCTCCTCTGCACCCTTACCATGGATGCCACACTTTGAAGTACCCAAACCTAGCATCAGCCAGGCACCACATGCTGTTCAAATGTGTTTTTGGTGCATAAATCACTGTCACCTGCCACACCAGCCAGAAACAATGATGCTAAATAGGCTTTTTGCTGTTGCTTTTGTCTGTGTAACATTGTCCAGGCACCGGGCGGCTCAAATCAAAACTAAACAATGGCTCAGTATCAAACTGGCTGCTAACTGGCCGCCTGGTGCACTGCTGGACAGTAAGAGGGGGCTTTTAAACGCGTGTAAACATTGGCCCATTTCTATGGAAAGTGTACATTAATTATGTAGGCCAGTTAAAAATAAGAACTGGTGCATGTACATGTTCAATTATTTTAGACTGTACATTTCACAGTCCAAGTCAGACTCCGGCTATAATAATAAAAATAATATTCTTATAGTATTGTGAAGTTATTGCTGGGGCTGCGACTTATCATTATGTTCATTATGAATTATACTCGAAACCTGATTATGTGTTAAATAAAAAAATAAGATGAAATGTCTGATAAATAGCCCCTAGGTCAAGGTGACGTTCAAATTTTATCTGACAAACAATCCAAATATTTTTCAATTTGGGGCAGCAACAATTAACATGCTGACTATTTATTTTGTTTTGGAAAATAGTGAGAAATGTCCATGAAAAACAAAACCTGAAGAGACTTGATTCACTATCACCGAACCAGCTAAGAAAAAAAAGCAAATTCTTGGCTTTTCTGAATTAGAAGATTCACGATTAATTATCAAAATGGTTACCAATTCAATTGTCAATTCTTTTCTTGATGAATAGGTCAGTCCACAAAATGTCATAAAAAGCCAGAACTTATTCTGATAACAGTCCAAAACACAAAGATATTTAGTTTAATATCTCTGAAGACTAAGACAACCAGAAACTATTCACAGTGGAGAAGCAGGAATCAACTTAACAATCAAGCAATAAATCAACTGTCAACTAATCAGTTAATCTTATTATTGCTTCAGCTCTAATCCAATCTGCAATGATATAAAAACAGTGAAAGCAGCAAAACCTCACATTTAAAACAACTTTAAAAGTTATCAACACTGTTATCGGCTTATTTTCTATCAATCGACTAATTGACTAATCATTTCAGAACTGTCCTATTCTTGTGGCGGTGATGGTGATAGGTTTTCACTGTAGTGAGTCCCAGAGACCCACAGGTGGTCATTTGAGTGGGTCCCCAATAAAATGTATTTTTTGACAAATTGTTATGTTAAACTGGTGTCTGATGTTATATGGGTTTCATTATGGTTATTTCCATATGTTGAAAATGTACCTGAAAATTAAACACATAAAATCCCAAACCATGTGAGGCTCAGTAGAAGTACTCTACAGGCTGATGATGGGGGGGAGGGGCATCAGAGGTAGATTTGAGTATTGATCCACCTTTGGTTTGATCATCGTGTCAGTCTGCTCTGCATAGGCTTTTCACCACAGCCTCACAGCTTTGGTGTTATTAGCCTCAAAACGCTGAAACGGTGCACACCATATCAGGCAAAACAGAAAGCAAGGCTCTGACTAAAGGGCACAATCCACAAAAACAGACGCCATGATTGAGTTCCACAAAAGACACAAAGAGAGAAAACCAACTGTTCCTCGTGTGCTCATGTTCCCCTTTTTCTGCTTCATATATGAGCCATTGGCTTTTTGTTTTCTGCAGAGAGCAAAGGTGAGTGAGTGCTGTATGAGAGCCGGGAGGAAGCATTATTCTCCACCTCCTAGCATCAACAACTGCACCAATTTAAAAGGTTAACCACTTGATTCCATAAAAACACACACACACCCCATACGTCATGTAAATGAAGTCTGTAGTCTGACGCAGGCTCGAAGGAGGATATTACTATGCTAATCTGGAGCATTTTAGGAGGTAAATGTCAAAAGAAATGAATTATCTTTACATACCAGTGTGCCCTGATGCAACAGCCAGAGTCTGACATTTGTCCATGGAGGAACTTTTTTCTTCTCAGTGAAATACAGTTACTCAGATTAATAATTTTCAATTCACTTTTTGAGTCATAAACCAAAGACTTCAACAGTATCACCAAATGTTGGCTAGATAACTTTGTATAGCTCGTAGGAGTCGATAAACCTGGAAGCGCCGAGTTAAAAATCCAGGGTCCCCACACATTTTTACCAATGAATTTTTGAAACTTTTCCGTAACATTTTACCCCATTTCCACGACTTTACTGAAGTAGTTTCAAATAGGTAGGCCTATATAGCGATCATAAGGCACGATAATGAGGCTCTTACTCCAGTGTGCTATGCCCCAAGACAGGCATTGTAGTAAAAATGTAGCATGGAATATTATTAATAACATTATGGCACCCATATTTTTATTTTCACAAATTTTGCATTGGCTTAAGTGAATGTCGGGATTTGCCGCATTTATCAATTTAAAAGTAATGATGTATAGACGTTTTAAATTAGTTGTTTTGTTGCTGGTTTGCCTATCTAAAAGCTTATTTTCTACATACCGGGTTTTCACCTGCCCCCCCATCCTGTACGTTGGCTGTACGATGGAAAGTGGATTTAAAATTAGTAATACAGGAAATTTATTTTGCGTGATGTTAGACATGTTTTAGGATTTTTATGAACATATTTTAAACAATAGCCAAAACCTATGTATATTAAAAACTTTTCCGAAACATTCTGATAATTCCTGGAAAAGTTTTTCTAATTTAACAATTTTTCCAGGAATTTCATGACCGTGGGAACCCTGAAAATCTATAAGCATTTGCATGGTGGCCAGCTTCATACGCTGTAGTTTTATCGTGATGTGCTCTCAGATAATTAAGGAATCTTGTGGATGATGCTACCGAGGAAGAAAAATACATTTCACTCTAGAAAAAGACAGAAAATGCAACACTGACTGTGGCTGTCAGCGGGATAAAAAAGGCTGATGTTACTGAAGAACTACGGATGGCTGGTGACACGTGGAGTACGAGCCGGCCAGAGAGGCTCCGGAGGCAGTGGCAAACACAGACAGACAGACAGACAGACAGACACACACACCACCAAGTAAGTGCCGCACTTTATACACAAATACACACAGCTGTCAGGGGCAGACGAAGATCATTCACAAAACACCCCCCACCCCCCTCCCCCTCCCCTGGGTATCACTGACACCGTTTCTCCCTTATACACACAACACCATCCAGTCGCGCGCACACACACACACACACACACACACAGAGTTGCCGGGAGGCAGCATGCTGTCCATGTGGCCTGTGGAGAATCATTACTCAGCAGTGCAGACTAAAAAGCCCAGAGTGAACTTCCTTTTTGAATGCTCAGGCTTCCTCTAAACAGCAGCTCGAAGTTGTTCCCTGTGTGTTCTTAGAATCGTGTGCTGTGTTCACCGAATAAGAGAAATTCACAAAGTGTAGTGCCATCTGTCAAAGAACTGTATATCACTTTCTAGGGAGTGTGTATAGGTTGATACTTAGTATACTGTGTAGTGACGCAACCCCTATCCATCTTTAACTTACAGTTTAAAATAAGAACTATTCATGTATCATTTCAAATACAGTTAGAGTTGCAACTAACAGTTATTGTCATTACTGACTGACTCTGGATTCAATCAACCAATTCATCATTTTAGTCAATCAAATAAATTAAAAAATAATGACATTTGCACGTTTGCAATTTCTCAGAACCCATGATGACGTCTTCAAACTGCTGAAAGAGTCAGTGGTATACAATTTACACTTAAATAAAAACAGAGAAAAGCAGCAAATCCTCACATCTGAGAGCAGGAAACGATTGTTCGATGATCGAAATAGTTGCCGATCAATTGTCTCTCTGTCAATCGACAAATCAACTCATCGTTGCAGCTCTAAACTTAACTAATAATATCAACTTAAACTACGGCTGCAAATGACCATTATTTTCATAACTCATTAATCTACGGATTCATTTCTCTATCATTTGGCCCATAATGTGTCAACAAATAGCAATAAAATGCCTGTTACCAGTTCCAAACAGTTCAAAACCTAAAGAGATTGACTTTAGTATCATATAGGAGAAGGAAAAACCTAAAATCTGCATACTTCAAGAAGCTAAAGCCAGCAGATGTTTGACATGTTTGCTTGAAAATGACAGAAACGATTAATCGATGATCAAAATAGCTGCTGGTTAATTTTCTTAACACTTGAAAATGATGTGTATCATTTCAAATTTAAAAAGAAGTGCAAGTGAACTTCTTTTACTTTACTTTCACTTTTTTCCTTCATAATTAGGGCTGTGACAATTACTTACATTATTGATTAAATCTGCCAATTATTTTCTCAACTAATAGATTAATGGTTTGGTCTATAAAAATGTCAGGAGACAATGATACTCTGTTCACTCTCATAGAAGACCAAAAAAGAGAAAAGCTTTACCTCTGAGAAGCTGGAATGAGCTCATTTTTGGCAAGCTGACTTTTACTTAAATTACTTAAATGATAAAACGATTAACAAGATAGTTGGCAACAGAGCTGAAATGATTAGTTAATTAACTGATTAGTCGAGCCGATCAGCGACTCATTACTTTTACTATAACTATTTTGATAATCGATGGATCATTTAAACTTATTTTTCGAGCAAGAAATGTCCATAATGTCGTTCCACCTTCTCAAATGTGATAATTTCCTGCTTTTCCTCATGTGACAGTAAACTAAACGTCTTTGGACTGTTGGTTGGACAAAACAGGACTGCACATTAGGAAATTGTGATTGTGAGAAAGTCTGATTTTTTCCAGTTACACCAAATAATCAATAGATTAATTGTGGAAATAATCAGATTAATTGGCCATAAAAATAATCATTAGTTGCAGCCCTAATAAACTCAGATGTTAGTGTGAAGGATGGCCACTCAGCCACGTGGTTTCCGGTAGAATTTCAAATTTCCAGTACTATCCCAGCATATCCTCAAACAAATGGCACACTTAGCACAGCTCTGGTGTACTAAATAAGCATACCTGTCTGTTTAATGCTTTTATTTGTTGTACTTTTGAATAACAATGCAGAGCCAGACAAGACGTTTGCTCTGTTAAATATTAAATATATTCCATCTCCGCTTCTTGTGAGAGTTTTTGACACAGCAAAGCCGCCATGAAACTGTTTATTTGTGCGTTCCTTTTCAATTTGCAGTGGGGCTTCCCTCGTACATCGGCAGCCGAGCTGTGCGTCTATTAGCAGCAGTCAATTTAACACCCTCGCTTTGGTGTTTTTCATTATGTTTTCAGCTGTGGGACTTTCTCAAAGATATATTTACAAAGTGTCTTCGATTATGGTTTAATTCAAACTCAATTTGGGAAGTCAGTCTTGCAGAGCTGGGGGGGAGGGCATCCCCGATGGCTCACTCCCATGTGTTAGACAGAGGGAAACACCTGGCGTTATACCATCCAAAACATTCACACTGTAATCCACTTCACACTATTTGTTTGTGTATATCAGCCCTCACCCACCACCCAGTTAACACATTAATTCATCTTCAGCAGGTGGCCCAAGGCAGGTGAGTGGCCTCAAAAATAAAAAATAAATCATTAATCCAATCATTACAGGCAATATATCCGCAAATTAAAAAGCCAATCTGATTCTGCTGTTAATGAATGAGAGTTGAAGTTATTTCACAAACTCTGTCATTTAGCATGGACAGCTCTTCTGCAAAAAAAACAACAACTCTCCACCTTAACTTCAGTATACAGGCTGCCACATCAATCTCCACCGTCAGACATCAAACTCATATTAGCTCCCTGACTGAACACAATGTGCTCGTAGTGGTGACATCCCCATGCCATGATTGGACAACAGTTTATGCTCCAAAAATGGAAACTATTCAGTTCAGCTTTCTGTTCATTTGCCCTTGGGAGAGGCCCTGTCATTCTGGCACCACGTCTGGGATTATATTAGGGCAGAACGATATGCAAAAAAAAAATCATATTGCGATTATTTTGACAGATATTGCGATTGTGATGAGTCACAATTTTAGTGCGAACCATTTTTGCATTTCATTTTCACTGACAAAAAAATGTAAAAATGATGATGATGTGGGGTCTGTACCAAACAAGCATGTTCCCTTACCTCTGGAGAATATGATTTGTAGGCCGGGGCATGTCTGTAGCACCACAATGCTTCATTTATAGTGGTACGTTGTGACACATTTTACCTTCATCAAAAAATTGCACCTCCTGTGATTTGGATATTGCTCTGGCCATATTGCGATTAATTGTTCAGCCCTAGATTATATCCATTAAGGCCATGTGTTCTCTACACCTGCACTGCTGACACCAAACTTCTGCAATAGTTTAAAGGGATTCTAATTCTTCCCAATTCAGTGACACTAATGAGAGCTTGACACAGCCCGTTTGCCTTCTGCAAAAATACAGTTTCTGCTATCTTTAAGTACACTTAACAACCAAAATGTTCAATTACCTTCCCAGACACTCTTCTTCCACTTGCACAGTAAGAATGAGCCCAGGCTTCTTGAGCAAAGAACTGCTCTGAAAGCACATTAGCCCATGTGAAAAACCTGCATGGATGGTAATCCAATAATCAAAGAGTGTTGGGACAGACCTTCGTCTTTTTGCTCAAGAAATTGAGAGGATGTGGTTTTATGGATATGAAGCTTACAATAAGCTACTCTAATCACGACACAGTTTTCACCTTAACTTGTGTATGTGCGCTTTAATTGTGCCGTCACTAACATAATCTAACTCCCACCTACAAAAAACATTGATGTTACCCATAAATTCAAGAAAAGCGGCGGCAGATTTCTCTGCATGCTGCTCCCTGAGACACTTAGACATTACAGTAAAGATGAGACACTTAGTCCAAGTTCATAACTCTAATTTGACACCTGGAATACAAAGAAAAAATATCAGTCTTTGCTTTGTCCACAACACAACCAGAATTAAAACTACACGGAGGAGCTGAGGCTAGTTCAAATCCAGAACTGACAGTTAAAAAATAAAAGAGTCTAAACATGCTATGTGCAATTTAGAAACACTGATTCTTTAGGAGCAATAGAAAATGCCTCAACCTTTTCTAAACTAAAATCTGTTAATAAAAATGAAATATATGATCAAAATAAGTCATTATAGAATATGCTATTCACTAAATATGCAATGTCAAGAAATAAGACCATAACCCAGGAGGTCATCTCAATCTCCCTAAAAACATGGCTGAAGACATAGCCTCAAAGAAGTGAATTAAGGTTAATATCGACTTAATTGATTAAATACATGTTTAAAGCTCGACTAAACAATTGATTGTAAAAATGTGCCTGTCTTGGTGGCCAAAAAGGAGCTACAACTGAGAAAAGCGCCCCGTCCACTAAAACTACGATGCTGTCAATTCACCGTTCGCCAGCATTTCAAGCTGAGCCTTGGGTACGGACACGTCTCTGCACACAGGAAGTGACAAACTGGAACGAAAAAGGGAAATCCAAACTTTCCTTTAAATATAAGATTCATCAGCATGACATTTCTTATTCCTTTTAGTACATTTTTGTAAAGAATGGCAAATCATCCCAGTCCGTGAATATTCGACCATGCCGCCGGTGTCAGGTCGTAGAATATCTGGACGTTTGGGTTAAAGCGTTTTTCTTTTGCTGCCATTTAGACAGAGCTCTGAATGTGCAAAGTTGCACTGTGCAGCTGTAAGTGTCCACAATTTACCTTGTTGTGGTGCAGCAAAGCGGCAATAAAATGTGAGAAAAGCTTGCACCTTAAAGTTTCAAACAACATGTGCTGGAGGTATCACTTCTCTAGATGAGCAGTGTGACCTTAATGACCACTCTTTAAAACACAGTGCGTCTACCTCCTTGAAGAAATAAACCAATGCACCAGCACACATGCAGCATGACCTTTGTCATGATAAAAGCGAAAAATATGCAGCACCCAATATTTGGAGAGAATGCATGCAAAATACCGCAAAAAATGTCATTAGAAGTCAATAAAATCTCCTCTTTATGCCAAAGTGTCATACAAAAAAAATGGAAAGCAAAAGGAATCACATGCTCTCTCTATGCATACAATTGAGACATCCTTCACATGTATTCAAATGATAAAAATAGGCCTTTACTGTAAAGGTAGAGCTACACACTCCACATACATTGCCTATGACACTTAGCTGCAGAGTAAAAACACTACACATGTGGCTGTTATCACTGGGGAGAGAGAGAGGTGTGGATAAGCACTGTTGACATGGTTACACTCCCTGCATGTGGAAGTAAATTAGGCTATTGTAAACCAGATGAGAAAAAAAAAGCACTGTGACACTCGGCTGACACCTTGGTTGCTTGTAAACACAACTGCAGCCAGTCAAACTCTCTCACGTGGTGCTGGCACACAAGTTTCCTCCACTCCTGATCTGGAAACAGCGGAAGACACGCTTGTACAACGGGGCTCCATTGACCACACCTACTCTATCTGCTGTACCAGAGTCAGCCAACTTGAAGAAGCGGTGCACATAGTGTACCCAACAGCAAAAAAGAATTAAAAAACTTCAGGTGCATGTCTGAGGTCAACAGCTTAAAATGACAGTAGAGATGTGACTCAGGGCACGTGAGCGTAAGGTTTAATCAAACACATAAAAACAATGGTAGATCTACTGAGTACAGTCATCATGCAAATTACTGCAGCGGGAGGAACAGAACAAAATGTGTTCTCATAATGCTTTGAATAAATACAACCAATGAGTAAGTTATTATTCTGAAATTAATATTGTGGTTTCGGGGGGACATTTCTGTTGATATGGGAGAATATTAAGATATATTTATACATACAAAAAATAGATATATTTCAAGACTACACAAATGCATACAATAATGTTCTAAATGGATAAAAATACAGAAAAGACACTGGGACTATGTTGTCTTGACACGGTGGAGGAACACATAAACGGGCAGAGAGGGGGCTGTTTTTCTGCAGCCTTCCATTAGATGCAATTATAAATGGCCGAGAGCAGAGGGATGGGGAGCCAATCAGATCTCGGCTCGCATGTCAACCTAAGACCAACTGTCTCCTGGCTCTGACAGCAGGATTTTACCTCCATAATTCAAATCCCAAAGCAAAGGCAATCTGCACTTTGCCAACTCCAACCAGCGGGGCCGTGTTTACAAGGCGGCACATGGAGGGGAAGCGCAAGAAGGGAACGAACGGAGTCGAACCGAGCCACAGTGAACGAAGCCCTCCGTCAACATGAATCAGTCGCGGCCACAATCACACTTTGATCCGAGTAAACACTTAGCGGATGCAATTGTTGCCATTCACTGGACTGTGAGACGCATCTCCACTTCACTGTGCAGCGGCTTTTCAGCCGACAGAGGGGTCTTTTCTTAATGATTATGCAAATGTGATTTAACGGCTATCGCTGTCATTTGCATCTTGTTTATTGCCTTGACAGCCATTGACACAACTTTGACGGCGGGAGCACAACGCCAAAAAACACGCTATTTCGCCGATTCTCACAGAAATAACAGTGGTTACAGCACTTGAAGCTACAATGAGGTAGAAGAAGCACTGCGAAGACATATCACCTTATTTCCCTCTGCACACACACACAGACACACAGACACACACTTTCTCCTGACAAACTCTTGCTCTACTTAGTCAAACTCCTGCCCTGTACCCAGCAGGGACACACACCAACACACACAACTCAGAAAGTTGTTTCCAACAGAATATGCGGCTTCTTTCTGTCTAAACACTATTGCAGGGGGTGGTATTGGGAGAAAGAGAGAGGCAGCCATTTTAGAGCTCTTGCTACATAGACAATGGCTGGTCCAATGCAATATGCAACTCTACAGTGCCTTTTCTGAGATACTGGGTGACTTTAACTCAGTCAAACTGTCTCAGTGCAGTAAGTGGAGTTTACCTGATTTCTGTTTGGAGGCTGTCCAGTGTTTCCCGGGCTCATGGGAGGCGGATGGTGGGTCCTTTGTTGCCAACCCGGATGGACCCCACCATACTGACTGCTGCCCATATCTCCTGGTCCCTTATTAGCCCCTTCCTGATTGTTATAGTCTCCTTGGGGGTAATTCGGGTAGCTCCTGGCAGAGCTGGGGGATGTCAAAAGCTGATTTAAAGTTGGCGTAGACGTAGGTTGTTGGTTTCCCATGTTATACCTCTGATTATTGTAAGAGGCAGCCATAGCTGTGGTTCCTCCTGCTGGCTGTTGCTTGCCTGGCTGCCCCCCAGCCGCCGGAGGCTGGTTGTTACGCGGGGAATTCATGGCCCCGTATCCTTGGCCCTGATAAGAAGTCCTGTTCTGGAACGGGCTGTAGTTGTTATAATGGTTGGGGTAGCCGTGTTCGTGTGAATTAGGGGGGTAAGGGTCCATCATGCCCGGCCCCGATGCAGCTGCCATGCCAGGGCTTTGTTGTCCGCCATGTTGATGAAAAGGGGCCCGGCTGTAGTGCTGGTTGTAACCGTAAGGAGGTGGAGGAAAGGGGCCCGGGTGGTGGTGTCCCATCCCGGGATGGTTATTCCCTTCGGGCCCGCCTGTATCATTCTGATTACTGCTATTATTATTTACCCTGGGCAAATTCCCGTTGCCGTTCTTCATGTCAGGATCCCCTCCTCCCCCAGCATTTCCAGCATCGGTCCCGTCCTGCAGCTCCTTCTGGCCAGGAGATCCACCGTCAGGTCCCGGTTCCTTATTTTCATGCTGTTTCTCTCCCGGTACCGACTCCTCCTGTGGGTCCCGATCCGGCTTTTTGAGTTCGGATGGCGGGCTAGTGTTGAGAGTGGCGACGCTGGCGACCTGAGCGGCCATGATATCCCTCTCTCTCTCTCTCCCCCACTCTTTCGCTACCTCTCTCTCTCAGCACGGCGACTCACTCACAATCAAACTCCGAATAACCATTGAATATAAATACAATTATATTTATAACAACGTACCCGTTGTCCCGGTTCATTCCCCCCTTTGCCCTCCGCCCGGACCGGTATCCGGTAATCCACCGCGACTCCGTTTAAAGTTAAAACAGAGAGGGGAAAGTTTGTGAAAGAAAAAATATATAAATACAGAGCCAGGGAAATAAATTTCACCGACACAAATGAGTGTGTGTGTGTTGAAGGGGGGGGCTTCTGTTACAGAACGAGAGCGCGAGCTAGAAATCAACCAAACCAGCACGAGGCTCCGCGAGACACAGCCATCTTACCGACCTGTCGCGAGAAAACAAAAACCCGGAGTGGAATCCACAGTGAAAACTGGATCCGGACTGCGTTGACTGTCTAATAACAACATTGTTTATACCCAAGAAGAGCCATTATTGTAGGTCTAATGCGCTTTAAACTGAGCTCATACATAAAAATGTCGACGTATTCGAAAAGCCCTGTGTGTTAGCATAAAGTACTGGTCATTCTGAGACTAATTAAGTGTTGCATATAGGTGAAAAGCTTATGCTAATGAAGATGCACAGCAATGGGCTGTCTGGCAAAATCAGTGAGATTCGAAGATATATATTATACATTTTTACAAAATGTGCTCTTTATTTCATTTAATTTGGGGGACCTATACAGTTATACAGGACTAGTGTCTATAATTTATGCTTCATGCTTGCTGTTTGCTATGGTAAAAACTAAGAATGTCCCATAGCTAAATGTCTGTCCTAAGACGTAAACAGAATGTCAGTGGCTTTACACCCCTGGCCTCGGCAATGACCAAAGGGAGTCTGACACATTTAACTTCAGTTCAAATGTTTTAAATAGCCACAGGCTTTCATATACAATGCTTCTATCCAACACTGCAAAATGTCGCAGACTTTGTGTCTACAGTTTTATGGTATTAAACAATTAAAATGTCCCTTCCTTTACCATACTACTCTGCCTTGAAGTCAGCCACAACTGTTCAACCATTCTGATTACAAAAATTGCTTCATGCATGAGCTGTGTGTTCCTCTGTGTTACATTAATTTGTGCACTTTATCTTGGTATATTGTTAAAGGAGTGGAGCAAAATAAGCTTTTTCTGTTAGAGTGGGCTAATGGGTGGAAGTGACTGCTTCCATGTGTCGACAACAGCAAATGAGAGGAGTGAGTACAGCGGAGGAAAGTAGCCTAGAGGAAAGCATGAAGTCTCAACCTGTGCATGTCTGTGCAGCGTGTGTGTGTGTGTGTGTGTGTGAGAGAGAGAGGATAGAAAAAGAAGAAGGATGGGGGATGGACTGAGCCAGTCACAGAGCAGGAAGTGAACATACAAAAAGAGAAACAGTGGTGGTGGAAAAGTGACAGTGTACTGCATAGGCCACTGAAATTCAACACATCACATGTTATCTGTTAAAAAGTCAAATCTCACGCCAACACGCATGAGAACGAGAAGAGATTTGGAGAAAGCATAAAATCGCACTATACAATTAATGGGAACAGACATCCTATGTCTCTCCACCACTCTCTCTCTCTCCCCACCCCCTTTCTTCGTGCTCTCCTAGCAGCAGCAGCCTTCGTGCTGCCTTTGGGCACTGTCGGAATTTCTGGAATCACACCCAGAGTCAGAAAAGAACGACACATACAGTGTAAAATTAAGATTTAATGTCGAAGGAAAGTCTGAAATGTCCTACCACAGCCTACCATAGTTGCCGGTGTGATATTTTAGAGTCATTGCAGTGTGTGAAAGCCCTGTGATATACACACCAAAACTCATAAAAGAAATCAGACACAGTGATATAGGGTAAAGGATAACCTTTAATGGTTCCATTAGGTTTATAGGAGCATTATCAGTATCTACTATAGCAGCAAACAATCATGTGATAATGAAGATTATAAAGAATATAGATTGCAATATAAACATATGGATTATTGTAGAATTTAGTAAAACAGTGCCATGGTCACAAGTGACATGTTCAGCACAAGATCATGTGAAAATACAGGCAAATGAAAATATACAAAAGTATTAAATATCTTCTGTACATAGTTTATATTTTTTCACATGGAAAGATAGTGTTCTATTTAGCTGCATGACATACAAAACATGCTTTTCTATTTCTATTCTAGGAGAATATTTTCTGCTTTTTATTCCGTAAAGTAGCTTTGAGATACACAAACAATTAAGCAACAAGCTGAGAAAACAAACTCCCACTTATGTAATAGCATAAAGTGTATTATTTCCCAACCAGAAAGCACCCGAATGCTGCGACACTGTGCGTTCACGAGCCTCGGGTGGAGCACGTGAAGGCAGCATCGCCGCTTGCAAAAGCAGCAGAACTTTGCTATGTGAATGTGGGGGATGGGAAGCAGCAGCTCCCTTCTCTGCTCAGCCCTTTCTCTCTACAATGCGGGGCTTTCTGCTCACATTGCTCACTCTGTCCGTGGAAAATAGATCCTCTTTTACTTCCAGTTTTACTTAGAAACCAACAAAAATACCCACATGTATTTTAAAGCTGCAAAGACAGCTTTTGTATGTGTAATAAAGGAGAGTGTGCAGGGTGGAGGGGGTCAGCTCAGCTGCTGGCTGCTTATATAGGCTAAGGGAGGAGTGTGTGTGCGCGCGTGTGTCTGTGTGTGTGTGTGTGTTAGCAGAAAGCGCAGAGACTAGGCTGTAAGGGAGGAGGGGGTAGGGAGCTTCTTTTTCTTTTTAGCATAAACTTGCTGTTTATTATCAAGGGGTGCAGTCTTCTCTCTTTCATATTAGTAAAAAAGAGCACTACAACCTGCTTTCTATGCTCTGTTTTCCTGGTCTTATTATAGAAGTGGCTTCAAAATATGCTGTATTTTCAGCGCTCACCTTGAAAAATGTTTATCTGTTGTTCAGCCGTCTGTGTGGCTCTTGTGTAGCTGCAAAGTTACTTAAAAGCACTAACATCATATGGTATGTTAAATCTCGGTGGGAGAGCAACAGCATGATGCTAAAGACCTCCTGTGAGGTTAAGAGTGTCATGCATTTATTTATGTGATTCTTGTTTTACAAGGATATGGTGTTCGCTAAAATGCTGTGCTGCCTGTCCAGACAAGCTCAGCAGCAAGCGTAAGGATCTCCCTAACACAGAATTAATAGGGACGCTATGATTGTTGAAACTGATATGACTTGGAAAGCAGAGGCTTTTACTCTGAAATGCTGAAGCTGGATCAGAAAAAGGCCACCTACAGTAGTTTACGTTCAATATTACAATATTACATATGCAGGCACTGTACTATAACTGTTACCACCCACAGATGGAGAATGACTTGACGTAAAGGTGTTACCACGAAAACCTCTCTCTGTAATTCTCTGTCATAATCCTGTCTGGCTCACATAGATTCACACTACCCACATGATCTCATAGTACTGTGCCCCATGTCTGTCTTTTGTCTTTTGAGAGTCATTCAAAGAAAAGAAGAAAATCTGAAATTATTTTCAGATTGTTGCACAAATGCGGTCTGGTCACATTTGTCTCTTTGCTCTGTGTGTCTTGAGGGTGAGGCAGAGGGGATGGCGGGAGGGTCATGTAACCCCCCCCCCCATCTGTTCCAGGATGATGATTTAAAAGTGTTTACTTGTGCCCCACCACCGCCTCTCTGCGAGGATGACCATGATGCATCACCTTCGGCCGCGATGCCACGGCTTCCCCGGCTGTCACCAAGGCAGCAGCCTGGACTTCATCCAGCAGCTCCCCTTTTCTCTGGTAATCATTATTAAACTGATATCAGGCGTTGATTATATGGAAGGAAAAGAAAGTACAAACACCGTGGTGAAAAGCTGCATTTAAAGATGCAATGAGTTAGGGGGAGTTCATTATTCATGTCATTAAATCTAGTTATAAATGCAAAACACAAATTTCAGTGGACAGGCTAGAGCCATAAATATTTTACTAACTAAGCCAAAATATTCTATTTCTGTTAATTTATGTAAGCCTTTGATATTCTTAAATATGCATTTTTAATGTAGTAACTTTCTTCAATTAATCTCCGCTTTGAACAGTAAAAGTGTTGCTGTTGTTGAGCGAGTTAACTGATGACTGATCATTCAGGAGTTTTTCTTTTCTTTGAATCCCTTGGGATCCAGTCTGGGAATGGAGCCATGCAATCACCAAGACAACCCAATAATGTGGCGTGGAATTTCCTAACAAGAGTTGAGTTGAATTCAGACACACACACACACACACACACACATGGATGCATGGTATACAAACCCACGTGTGCAACAGCCAGAGACAGCTCATACCTTACTATAATGTACATGCTGAGAATTTATGGCCTTCAAGAGTCCGTCATTAATGCATACCTGTGCCAAACACTAGTGGCAATCCCACAGTGACGTTGTCCCGGCCACACACACATGCACACAATCACAACAGTTGGGTCCTGTCCAGATGGTTGCCAGGCAGCAGTTCAGCGCATAGTCTGGAGTGTGTAGAGGAAGGAAGTGCCACTTTACGAAGTGCAATGGACATCCAGCTCGTTCCCAGACGCTGTGTGTGTGTGCGTGTGTGGAACCTGCCGTTTAAAGTTACACCTGACAAACACACACACCCACCACTTTGTAAACAGTGCAGGGACAAGGAATGTGCAATAAAAAAGCCCTGCATGGCTTCCTCCAGGGTTCCTTAATAAATGTGGACAATCAGTTTCATATTGGCTTTTAAAAAAACACAGTCTGTCTTCACAGTCAGGCCCTCACTATACGTTTAATCCAAACATACAGCTCTGATAGATGAAAGGATATTAAAAAGCACTTGTGGAATTACTCCGCTGCCTTATAAGGTCATATTTCAGATTAATCTTTCAGCCATTGTTCTTACCTGATTTGATCAAATGGGATCAAACTTTTCAGGAGCCACAGCTCACCCTGAACTGCTCAGCAGACATTCAATCAGTGGCTCCTCTCTCCTTGTATTATTCTCTCCCAGGCAGTGAAATCCTCTCTGCTCCTCAGGTGGAAATAGACACGGGGGCCTCAATGCCCCACGACAGGCTCTAAAATCAGAGCTGATAGGACATATTCAGGTTACACTAGAGCACTTTTATCTACCTTTTTTGTGTGTGGGGTGATAACTTGCTAGGGGGCATTTTTTGAAAATCTGTGAATTCATGAAGTCCACGCAGTCACAAGGGCACCGGCGCTGAATTCTGAACACTCCATTTTCTCGCAATGTGTTCAAGTGAAGTGACGGAAGGACCCCCGATCTCAACAAAGCCAGGCAGGGATAAGAGCACTCAAAATTACGGTGTCCACCCTGCAAGGACAGAGAAGTGCTCACTCTCTTTTCAGTGGGGATGAAAAGAAACCGTGCAGGGAATCATCTCTGTAGTAAGGCAACTCATCACTGCAAGCATACTGGGAACTGCTCCATTGTGGGTCACAGAGCCCAGTATGTGAGCTTCTCCTTGACTTACAAACAGTCCCATCCCTGCAAATCACACAGAGCATCTTGTCAGCGTTTCAGCTGCGAGGTAGGGCCAAAATAAATAGGAGAAAAAGACTGTACAGTGGTCTTACAGCGAAAAAATTAGAACATGGCTCCTCAAAAATAACTGTATTCTTCAGTTTTAGATTTTAGCGCTATCATTCTTGTAGTCTTTAGGGCCAGTCACATCAGAAAAAGACGGTAAGTCGTCCGTATGTGTGCAAAACACACGGTGCTAGCTGGCAAGCTAATGGCTAACACGCTAGCAAGCTGGGAACATGCTAGCACTAGTCAGTCACAGCAGCTCTCCAAACTTCTTTCTCGCTGTTTTGCGTTCTTTGCTCTCTCAGAGTTGTATAGCATTTCATTCAGTAAAGAGTTAGTAGTGAAGAGGAAAAGCTCTCTGAGCTAGCTAGCTTGCTAACTGTCAGCCAGCTAGCTCGCTCGCTAATGAGACAACGAGTTCAGAGTTGTTATAAAAGATGTATTTGTGCCAAACAATTATGAGAAATCTGGCTCATAACTGTCTAAAGCCACACCGATTTTGTGGAGCAGTTTATATTCCATCAGAGGAGGGTTAAATAAAATTTAAGTAGACAAAATGTGTAATATAAATATAAAATTGTGAAACAATCTAATACATCTTTAAAACTCATCTCATTATAATGACATGTTATTTTATTCGGCTTTTTTCAAAACATCCCTAACAAAACTAGGCTACTTTTTCTATATTTTTATTTTATGATGCCACTTTTCATTACAAGTCTTTGCCTGTCAATCAAGACACATGGGGCAGCCAGTCACATAACTGGTCATGCCCTCTTTGTCTTGATTGACAGACAAAGACTTGTGGAAAAATAAAACATGAAATAAAAGCACTGGAAAAAGGACATATTGAAATAATAATTGGTGGAATGCACATAAAAATCACAATATGGGTGCAATAACATTTCAATAATAATGAACTGAGTTTTTTAAATGCATAGGATTATTTTACAATTTGGTGGTGGTTATATTGCATTTGTCTGTATTTATTCAAGTGACTATTTATTTTATGTCATATTTATTTATTTAATTTTGAACATTTACATCTCCATAAATTTTGTCTAGTGTTCATCAACACTAGAACTAAAAAAACAACAACTGTTTTTGCTGCACATCACTAGTCATTAGAGAATACATTCATTTTTTAAAGAGTTGACAATAAAAGAAAATGCTATATTTTGATGTTTATGGTGCTACCCTTGTTTTTATGTGTGGATTATAAATTGGGCCTTTTCATTTTGTTCATGCAGTACATTCAAGATAGAAAGATAGACTAGGCTATGAATATTTAAAACTCTAATTGAACAAAATATGCATGTTTGAATTAGTGATTCAGAAGCCATAGGTTTGCAATCAATGGTGGCAGTCAGGGGACCTGCGTTTGTTTTGAGGTGAAATATCTAACTGTAATGCAGACATGATGAACAGCAGAGTGGGCAGGCAGAGAGATGGGCAAAATTGACATGTTGAAGACGAAGTGATTAAGTTACCTGTTACAGAACACCCCCTGAGCATATATCAATATGAACTGTGGCAGGCTGAGAAGATGAATTGGACGCGAATGAATGGATGTGAAAAAAAGGAATTGCAAGCAGCTGTACTTATCCAGCACAGAAAATAGAGTCTGTAGAAACCAAAGGAGCATTTTATGGAGAAACCATTTTCTGTGTGTAATATCAGTATGTTGATACAAGGCATTATATTGAAAAACGGCAGATGTAATTCACTCCCTGGGCCCCCGAGATGCTCAAGAGACCAATCTTCTCATATATTGAAATTGGATGTATTTCAGCTGTTACCAGCTGAATCATTTTCTTGTCCCACTCTTTTAGCCTATTGTTTACAGATGCGCCTTTTGTTGTGCCTGAACTCTTCCCTCTTATGGGGGCTGATGTTTGTGCTGTTTCAAGCCTGAGTGCCTTAACTTACAAAGGGCAACGATGAAGCGAAATTGAAGAAAGAAAAGGGAATACATTAGCATAGCAGTTTGATATGAGATAGGTGGTGGAGTCGTTGAAACAGCAAGCAGGTTCTCTTTGAAGGGGGATAAACTCAAACAGGGACTGTCAGGGAAAACGGGGAACAAACTTTGCCATGTAGAACATCATCTTTGCGAGGTGACAAAATCAGGATAGAATGGGTTTTAATGGGAAGGCAGCTATACGGGCAGACAGGGCCTCCACACGAAGGCACCTATATGGCGATGATGATGATCCAAGGGCCCCTCCGTTGTGATGGGAATTGCCTCCATGTGGGGTGGCACACTTCAGGAATGACCTTTTGAATCCATGCTAGGAGAGCGGGTGGGGTGGGGTGAAGGGGGTCCAGCACCACCCACCAGTCAACTGTGAAAACAAAACTTTATTTTGACTCTGTGGGGAGGCTGCAAGATAGGGGACTACAAGGCTTTTGAGGGCAGGAACTTTTCTTTGGGGCTGATTATTGGCCTGAGGGATGCGGGGCAAAGTTGAAGATAGGGGTGGTACCGGCTGGGGGTCAGATCTCAAATCTTTGCATTGAAATGCTGATGAGAGAGAGGACATTCAGCTGTAATTGCTCTTTTGTTGTATTTCTGGGTGACACACCTCCGAGCTGAACACCAAGAAAACAAACCATGAACACCGATGTGCTGCAGCTGCCACCTTTTTCCTCCACGCATGGAGAGGGAGGAGGAGGCTGAGATTAACCAACAAAATCTACTATAATGTGCGACAATAAAGAAAAACAAGGCTGTGCATATGACTTTCCAGTTTTTCTCCATCTGTTGCCAGTCGAGTTGATAAAACATAATCCACGGTTTCCTCTGAATATGATATGAGAGCTTACAATTTGGAATGCATCATTTGGATCATTTAGGATTTGGATCGGGTTCACATTTGAAGAGGGTATTTGAACCAGAACCTTAAGAGACACTGCTGGGCACCGCTCTTGCCAAATAGGGCATTTATAAAAGGTTGGCACAGACCCTACAGAGTGAAGGCTGGCAAAGGCATGATGCCCACATCATAGTGCCAACCAAGGGTTTTGTTTGGCATGTGTCTCTGTAGTATGGCTTGTCTCCTCCAGACAACTGGCCCAAACACAACTTAGCATTAGGTTACAGAAGCATTGCAAAAAAAGTGATTCATTAAAAAAGCTCTCAGTCTCTGCGTGTGATGAGAGATGCAAGAAGGAGGATCAATTCAAAACATACAGCAAACATATTGTGAACATATTCCATAGGTGTTGCAGCCCCCTTTACACAGCTGTCTGTGTGGATTGGATTTCAATAACAAAAATCAATCATGTAATAAGAGCTTTTATTGTATGGATTCACAGCATCAGTGAATGAAAAAAGTACGTGTCCCATATATGTTGTTTATTCACTTTTATACTCACTATTGCATGTAAAAACAGGTGAGAGAAACTAAATTAAATACACAATATCTGCTCAATTATAACCCCATCGTGACTGTGTCTTCACCATGAACCTTCTTGCTGAAGGATTTGGCTGAACGTTTGATAGCAGCAGGCGCCACATACGCAATCCTCGCTGAGACTGTCACAATAAAAAAGGGCTCTAGGAACACAGTCAGGGACAACAGCAATGTTAAATTTCAGGCAGAGAGGAGAGCAATTTCTGTCCTGCAACTGTACAAATCAAGGCAGCAGGGAGAGAGAGCCAAAATATAGCTAAAGTAATTTATTCTGCCTCATTTTAACCTAACAGAGAGGCCTATTTTAAGAGAAAATTTAAAAAAAGAGGGAGGAGGTGCTGAAGACAATGCATTCTAAAGGAGGCTCTTTCCCCAGTGTGCCTTTATCTGTCAGTCAAACCCAGCAACGTAAACACATATTAAGGGGGAAGACAGAGGGGTTTCCATAGCCACAGTTTTAAATGGCACTGTTGTGCTGTACACAGTAGCACCCCCCTCCTCCTCCTCCCTTTTTTTTTTTTTTTGCAACACTGTTTATTTGCTGTTGTGTTGGAAGAATTCAGGTTGTGCAGAGAGCGCTGATAGTGAGGCGCTGGGAGGCTCGGCTTGCGCTATTTCCACTGCAAGGGAAAAGGGGAGAGACAGATAGAAGAAGGCCCAACAAACTGAGAGAGAGAGAGAGAGAAAAACAACATACAAGGCCGGTTATGCAGAAACACAGATTTAATGTAAGGCTTGGCTCTGTTATAAGCAGCGGAGAGAGGAAAAAGCTGGTCTGGACTGGCAGGAAGAGGGAGACGAAGAGTAGGGGAGGAGGAAGCAGAGAGTATCATCAAGCGGCCCAGGAGAGCTGCCTGTTAGCCCGCTGATGGAGCACAGTAGAAATCACTGGCCCTGGGCCGACCAGACCGTCTCTCACGGTACCCCTACTGAAGCAGCTCCTGCCCCCTCTTTGGATAAACAGTGCTATAATACACTGAATTAACAACACAAGCCCTGGGGAAATCAGGTCTCCCTACAATAAATTGGCAACCCCCCCCCACCCTCCTTATACCCACACCCACCACCCACTATCTATGATTTTTATGGTTTCAAGCTCAATAACACATTTATTATTAAATAATGTTTACTGGAATCACGGGCATGTTCTTGTCTTGGCTGTATAGCTGTTGGGTTGGGATTTCAAATATGCCTTTTTTACCTTTGTAGGTGACTTCATTACATTACATGATATTTCATAAGCAGTTATTGATTGCAGCTGTGGGCGACAGAAATTCAGCATAGCTTTTGGTTTTTGAATCCGTGCAGAAGAACTGTGTTACAGCTTTAAAGTCATGTAAAAAAAAATAGCATTTGGTATTCGTTTAAATATATCACTTCTGGATGCTCAGTTCATGGGCCGCCCGTGCAGCTGAGTTTCTCCCTTGCAGATCTTTACTGAGGCAATACATAAAACATCAAGCATGTAAGCAAGAAGCACTGTTCATTAACACAATGTGCGGTGTGAAAAAGGGATACGAGTCTTGCTGAGCCACATTAAAGCGGTCTCCAAACCCCCCTGATTCTGTTTGTTCTGTCATCTCTGCTGGAGACCAGGTAGGAACCCCTTAACTGTGGCTTCTCACTTGCCACTTAATCTCACCCACAATCACATTCAGTGACAGGCGCACAAAGCCGTCCAGCGAGCCCAACAAGGCTCTGCTATTATGTAACCACTGACAGCTGGGCTTTCAAGGGATGGGTGAACCCCCCCATCCGTGTGGCAGCACTTTGTGTCAACCAGACGTGACAGTCAAGAAAGGGCCTGGGTAGAGAAAGGGTATTATCAGGCCAGGCAGAGTCATACACACTGAGTGATGGAGTCCAGATCAAAAAAGCTGTGCAGCCACCACACTAACATTTCCTCCAGATCCTTTATCAAATGTCATGTAACATGCTGTATCTGTGTGACACTTGATAACAACTGCTGGGCCATCAGTAGCCTGCAATATTAATGCAATCTAAAAAAATAACATAAACTATTATACTTTTTTTTTCTTGGCTACGGCATCACAATTCACCCAGGGGTAACAGAGCGGATTTTATCTCTTTTAAGTGCACATAAAAATTGTTCTTGGTTGCTTTTCAACCAAATTCACCATGCGGACTCCTGTGTCTTAAAAAAAAAAGTGGGAACGGGCACATGTGCATAGGTTTGAAGCCCCCTCGCTCCAAAGGGGGTGATTTCTCCCCATTGTTTTTCTTCTTATGTAATGTCAACGGTGGCACATGACACAGAGGCACCCAAATGTTTGATTAAACTGTGCATCGCCTCCCTTTAGGCCGACATCTCTGACGGGTCTTTGATGCTCCAAACACACAGCAGAGCCAAAGGACCCAGAATAGCAGGGGGATAATCGACAGACGGTGTGTTGATTTTGCCACCCTTTCCAAATAATTCCCTGTTGTTCCAGGGAAGAATCGCTGTCAGTGGCGGCATTCCAGGGCAGACAGACTGGAGAGATTGTACAGGACAAGGGCCGCCGTCTAGATACAGTAGATCTAAACATGTCTGTGGTCACACAGACCTGGCCTTCAACATGCTCCTTAGCCAGACTGGCTCTGGTTTTGTAATGCCTGCCTGAGCCGCTCAGCAGGCATATAAACTTGTTTATAACATGCAAAATTAATGACTAACACTCCTGTTTGTCTATAAAATACTTTATATGTAAGTAGACTGCTGCAGCAGCAGGATGGGGCAAAAATAATACAATTCAAATGAAGGGCAAGGCGAATATTGAAACACACAAATTACAGTAACAAGTGTTAAGCAGACTTAACACGTTACTGTAGGCAAAGTAAAGAAAGCAGAACAAATTTAAATAGATTAGAAGGTTTTCACTACTTTTGTTGTAAAGAAAATGGTGTACACTATAAATTGTGGCTTTTTCCAAAGCAGTTTGGTACGTAAATATGCACAAAGCACTACATGAATTGAGAGAAATAAATATTTTTTGTAGACTATATTTAAAAAGATTAGCTAACAAGTAGATATCTGTTTTTAGGACTGTTCACTACATCATATGTGTTTATGGCAACATATTTTTAATGATTGCCATCCTAACTTTCCCACATTTCAACATGTCTGCCCTGGTGCACAGGCTTCAGAGGTGTACTGAACGATTCATTCAGAGAAGGAAAACCTCCCCATTTTATTTCTGGGGGACATTTTGTGGAATGATAACTGAAACTTCGGGGCCATTCTTGACACACGGATGTCAAAGTGTGCCGACCACTAGTATAACCAGTTCCTTTCCCCATGTAGCTGGTGTCTGGCGCGCTCACAGTTGAGCCAGAGATAGTCGAGTCTAGATAGAGGTCATAGTACAGCAACCGCTCCCTCCAATACACAGGCAGTTCACTAGCACATGGAGGCTAGAAAACAGCAGAATGAATTAAAATATAAAAGTATTTTACAGTCACACTTCATTATAACACACTTGTTAGGCAGTGTACAACACTGTTATACTTTCCTCTTGTATTTTTCCACTTTTAAAATGTGTTTTTGCGTCAGATTAAAATCAAACTCCAGTCCGGCTTTTCCACGAAGCCGGAGCCTCAATTTACTGTGTGTGCTTTCAGCGCCGCAGCACTCACTGGCAACCTTAAGGATTCCTCCGCGGCTCACTTGTGTGTGCGTGTATGTGACTCTTGTTTTACAGCACAAAACGACACATAACGTAACATGTAACGTCGCGTAAAACCAACTGTAATAGTTCATTTTGATTGTCTTTTCGCGGGATGGTAAATACAATGCGTTTCAGCCTCCACAGGCCAGGTTCAGGGAACTTGGTGCACTATTTTGCCCCAGCTGCCCTGTCTTTCTAACGCATACAATACATTCCTGTGTTGTTCCGCGGTGTGACAAGGCCCTGCCTGCCTGCCTGCCTGCTGTTCCTGTAAACTCCCGCCTTGACTCAATGAGCGAGAGAGGCAGAGAGACAAGGAGAGAGGACGGAGAGAGTGAGTGGAAAAGCCCTATAAAACAGCTAGTCCCACAGCACCCACATTGGAGTTCATATTCCATTATAGAGCACACATCAAGTTTGCTGGGTATAATGAACACAGTAATCACATAATAAAATAATGACTCACACATATCAGAGTGGAGAAATATCAATTTACTCAACAAAACTGCCCACATAGCAAATTATTCAGTACTCATTGTTCACTACATTAAGTGCTAACAGACAGCAAATGATTAGCTACTACATATTGAAGTACGTATAAATAAATCCTGCATTAACAGGGATATACAACTTTTCATAGCCTTGTAATGATAGACATACTGTCATGGAAATCAAACATAATATATTTTAATTCTTATTTTTACAAAGTCTAAATGTCCTTCAACTGGCATTTAAACCTAAACTGTAGCTATTTGGTTTTTAAATAATTTAATTTCTGATTAGTTTGATCAAGTAAACCCTGACTATACCAGGTAAGCTATCTAAAATAAGGCTCTCCAATAAAAAGACACTATAATATTCCTATCATAATCCTGTAGGGACTTTAAAGGACATCTGTGCAACTTTGTGTGGGTCTGTAGTGCTTTTGTCTTATATTTTATCACCTATCATATCAATAAAATATTCCCATAACATGGGGGTTGTAGCTAGTTTTGCTGCTGTGTGACCCTGAATTTGTTATAACCTTACTTTTCCTCCTTTTCTACCCAGAAGAAGCAGCCCCGTATCGGCTTTGCATCTCAACCGTCAATTCATTTCTGACCAGGTTCTCAGTAGCGTGATGAGGTTGTATGATGGCCGATGCTTTCGCAGTCAGATTGCGTGCAAAACCAGATTCCACTGCCCCCTAAGTGACAGTTTATGGTCTTTGATTTGGTTTGGCTGGAGATTGCCAGGCAACAAAACTACCCTGAGTCCTGAATGAAACAGCCATCTGTTCCGTAGCCCGGTAAAACTGAATTCATTTGACACAGGGCCTAATCCTGGAATTCAGCTGTAGATTGATTTTTTAGACCAGAATAACCAAAAAAAAGTAGGTTACACGAAAGAGCACAGTGACCATATGAATGCACTGTACTAATATGGTGCAGAAAACACACTTCGACGAAGGTGGGATGCAGGAAACTTTGAGATGACGAATGAAAAACAAAGGAGAGGCTAATGTTTGTGCTGACTGTAAAGCAGGTCATAGCATACTAATCCCCTTGTCTGGCCTGTTACCCATTGAATGCTGGCCATTCCTTGCTCTTCATATAGACATTTGGAACCAGAAGACTATTAAACTGAGATTTTAGATAACAAATTCAAAAGAATAAGACTAATTAGAGCCACGGCTAAAAGCTCCACATGTGATCAAAGCTCCAAGTTGATTCAGCTGGACTTCAGCCAGCTCCTGTCTACATGTCAGCAACCTTTTCCCCTCCAGATTACCCCACTGCCCTTGACCCCGCGGCACACTGAGAGCAAGGCCCTTTGGCTTGGACAACAACCTCTCTTTCCAGTGTCTCCTCAGCTTTATCCGCCCTGCTTCATGCCTGTTAAACCTACGTGGATTGTTTTACCCTCCGATACACAAGGGCCACACAATGCCCATTGAGAGGGAGAGGTCAGAGGCTCACCGCTGCGACCCGGAGCGCAGGGGCTTTTGTATGGAGCCGAGCTTGTATCCCATTCTCCACCCCGGCTCAAATCATGTAGCCAAGCACAAGACACACTTCTGGGCTCACACTAAATCAGCTTCATAAAGGGTGCAACCACAATGGAGGCACAGCTGATCATCCGGCTTGTGTGTTGTCTTGTTGTTTCCCTTCCCACACAGTTGTAGGGTTAACTTGGATGGATCACACTTTTTTTTCTCTCTCTCTCTCTGTGATATTAAACCAACACTGAGGGAGCGGGGCTGACACTGACAAATCTAATACTGCCACGGTGTCAGACACACTTCCAGGCTATCTCTCTGTCACAGCTGGTGAAAGTGCCTGATAACCTACATGCTCCCTTTTCATCTCAGATGTTGTCTAGTGCTCATGCAGGTCATAAGGTGTAGCTGCGGCGGCAGCAACAGCTGAACCTGCGTGGTGATCATGACACCTTTGGTTTGCCTGCAAAATGAATAACAACAACTTAAGTGCTGTCCTTCTCTTGGTGTGGGAAAATGAGAGCTAATCGAGAGCCCCTGTATTCAAATGGGAAAACCACCAGATATGTGTTTGATTTCCTCATTTTCTTTCATTCTTCATAATAAGATCACTTTGAAGGGAAAGATAATTGGCAAAGAGGGTCAGGAGGAAAGGGGCAGCTGCTATTTTAGGTGTTGATTCACTGCAATGAGCTCTTTATTATTTAGCTGGACTATTCTTGATTTGCAAACTGCTTTGACAGCAAAACAAGAGTGTCTGTCTCAATCAGAGGATTGATGATGGCCTATGAGGAGCGAACAGAACAAGCAGCTCCCTCTTTTATGCCAGTAATTAAACCAGCAGTGGGTGGAAGAGTGTGGGAAAGAAGCAGAGAGGGTATGAAAGGGCTGGTTCAGGATTGCCACCTAGTGGTGTGACAGGCACAATGCAGGATAAGACATGCAAAGTGCTTGATATTATGGCTTTTTCTGTAGTCCTAGAATTCAGTGAGTGGGCTTGTCAAATGAGACAAGCGGTGAGTGCACGGTGGAGACAGAGATCCCAGTCACCTTTCCTGAACCCAGCGCCTGCTCCTCTCTAGTATGTGAAAGCAGCGACTGGCAGGGTCTCCAGGATCTATCATCTCCTTACACTATGAATGGCAAAAATAATTGAATAGGGTGACCCACACTTGGCAGCTGAAGTGGAGGATGGATTCTGATCCCTGTAATAAGTAGGGCTCAATAAGCGCTGCAGGAAGCCCCAGCTCGGCTCCAGCAGGAGAATGACTGGGTCAGATTAAGGTTGAAGAGTTTAATTATGAGCAAGGAAATGAAGTTCTCCAAATCTCTGGCTCGTGGGATAATTTTAGCCGAGAGACGGCAGCGGGTGTCTCAGCCCGTCTTTTCTCTGTCTGCGCGCTATATAGCTGAAGCATCTTCTGCCACTTCACAATCAGAAGGCTCCTGAGGGATGAGGAGGGGGGATGATGGGGGAAGGAGTAGGGGAGGGGGGGGGTAGAAGAAGGAGACAGGGATGAAGTGCCACTTAGGATATTGCTTCAAGGACTGCACTCCTTGTTAAACTCATTGCTGTGGGCATAAATATAGCCAGGCGTCAGATGATTTATTGACACGCGCTCCCTCTCCTCCCTCTTCCTGCCTAACAAGCCTGTGGACAAATGAATTGTCGAACTGGAGGAATTTTGCCTTGATTTACACTCAGTTCCCAGTGCCTGTGGGAAATCGTAGGGGAAGGAGCTGAGTGTGTAAGTATGTGTGTGTGAGAGAGAAAGAGAGAAATGCAGAGAGTGTGTGGTAAACTTGGAACAAGAGAGATAGAAGTTAGAGGATATGGATAATTTGAAAACAGAAATGCAAAACTATTAAGTGTTCCTTTTGTAAAACTTTTGTCTGTAAAAAGTCTTAAAGGGGAACCGCATCAACTTTACACATAAAGGTCAGTTTTACTTGTCATGATGATTGCTATTCAGCCTGCGAAAACAGTTGTATTACGTCTTGTGTGGCCCTGGAGGATCTGTGTCAAGTCTGAGAACCCTGATGATGTCATCAGGGTTATTTATCAGAAGCTTGGAGACTACACATTTATTTTAACAGAAAGCTCATGCGACAGGCTGGCATTTACCAGGCAGTGAGGTGTCTAAGGAAAAGATGCTACTGATTGCATTATGGGAAATGTAGGATCCAGTGTGTGTTTGGAGTTTGACCCCTATTGTAGGAGGTCAGGATATCTGGGCTTTTGTTTCGATATAGACCATTCTTTTTTTAATCTATCTCTTGTGAGTCCCCCATCTTTATGGAAGTGCAGTACCTAATTATAAAAGTGTTCCTTTAAATAAATGCGCTTCATGGAATCAGAATTCTCAAATTTTATGTTCAATTGTGTCTTCATGTAAAGTTGACCAGGTTCTCTAAACTGGTTCTTTAAAGCTGCACTAATCAACATTTTTATATTCACAATGGATCAAATGGCTATGTATAATTTGAAAGGTGTCACTCGCAGTGACAAACCCACAGAGAACTATCGCCCAACTTTGCAGTTTCCCCTGAGCTATATGAAGTGTTTTAGACTCTTTAAGCTAATTGTTTTGGTTTTCTGGCTGACAAACTTCACTCTAATCAACACTGTTTCCACCAGACAGCTGTTTTCATCACATTCAACAGCGGTACTCTACCTGCCCAAAATGGCAGACAGCAACACCAACGTAACATTTAGCAGCCAGAGAGCCCGATATTGTTTCTCAGGAGTTGGGAGATTAAACAGAAGTACAAGGACAGTGACTATTGGACTTACTTTTGATAGGCGGTCAGAAACATGACTCCAAATTAATGATTTTAATTTTGTAAATAGGCAACATGTTGGCCATAACAACTTTACAACTTTATATGTTTTCCTGCTTCCGTGTTCACTTCTGCCTGTGTGCTCCCTCTCAGCCCATAGACTTTACATTGGGATGATTGGGACGTAAAATAGAAACGTTTCTGGGAACATTTTACAAATATAAAACCTTAATGGCTTAAAAATTCATAATAAAGGGAAAAATAATTGGAGTTGGAGGTGACCTGTCAAATGTCTGTTTTATAATGGTGGTCTATGGAGAAAATGCTTTTTGGGCCACAGGGGATTTTAGTCGTTGGAAAAACATGAGTGGCCACTGGGACAAACTAGAAGCAAGAATGAGTGGCAGCACCACATCCAGCTATCTTAACACATCCATGGGTCAGAACAGATAAATAGCTTAAGTTAAGCTACTTTTATTGTGTTCTGTATTTGTAGTGGTTCGTCAACAAGTGAAACCATGATCCATGATATGTACAGCCCTATTTAAATGAGCTGAATTGGTTGTATTAGTGTTAATATGAGATGTTATTTAGATGAAACTAAGTAAGGTGTGATTTCCAGGGGTCTGTTGACCTCTGTAGTTCTTTTTATCAAGTAGGAGATATCATAGTTGTCAGAAAATCCTTGATATCTCTGATTTGGAAATCACAACGATATGACGTGGACGCAGCACAAGGTTATAATATCCCAGATGTTATAGTTTTAGCTCGGTGGCCAAAAGATGAACAAATGCAGCTTTAAAACAAACATGTTAGACACTGCATGAGCACAGATAAAGTTATCGTAAAATGTTTTTGGCTTTTTACTTCTCTTTTTGCTGTCTTGTCTTAAAAGCAGAAGTGAGGAAAAAATAGACCACACTATTAATAAGCTAATAGCTAAAATGTAGAAATCAATATTTGAAACTTTTTCTCAACTTAAGTAAATCATAAACACGTCATTGTTCCAAACCTACATGAAAGTTGCGTGGGCTGCAGTCAGAGAGGAAAGTCCCTCTTGTATTCATGTTTACATTGTATTTGTACACAGAGAGGCCTGCGAGAGAAGAGACTAATCTTAAGCAAATTTTGGGGAACAGCCCTTCTTCAGAACTTCCTTAAATGTCTTCCTCTCCTGTAATGCCGTTGTGAATCCGGCCTCAGCCTGAAGCTGGCAGCAGACAACATCGACTAAATGAACTCAAGAGCAGATGAGGAGAAATGATTGTCGACTGCTCTTTGCCACAACGCTCTGCTTCACCAGCTGAAGATAATAATTGCACATCTCATAAGCTGTCAGTGCCATGTGCTCACATGTAATTTCTTTGTCTCTCTTACTCCTCCCTCCCTCTCTCTCTCTCTCTGTGTTTTCCTCTTCATCCTTCCTTCCTCACAGTGTCAGTCCCCACCGTGGGTAGGAGGGTGGCACGTTAGGACTGATTCGCTCTGACAATGAGCTCCTTGCACTAATTTACTCATTTATGCTAATATGATTGACATTTCATTTCAGCACACTCCCCTCCCCTGCCACTGATAGGGTTGGTCGAGGCAGCCAGTAATCACTGACAGGCCCATTAAAGGGAGATTGCATGCAATTATCTCACTAATTCAGAGGGTTCCTTTAATTTGGCAGCATAAAATTGTCAATCTTGGAAGTGTAATCGGCCTCATTCCCATTTGAGGCCAGGACTAAAAATAAATAGGGGGGGGGGTTCGCCTTGCTGCGCTCTGATGACAAAAGAGATGCAGAGGCAGCAAATGAAAAGGATAGAGACCCTCATCTGTTGTCCATCCATGCTGACAGGCGTCAGGATGATACATGGAGTGCAGGAAATGAATATTGTTTTTACTGTCACATCACTTTTATTGCTGTGAAGCCATCTAGATAAAAGCTTTCATTTGTTTCATTTCGCATTATATTCTCACCATCATAGACACGTGCAGGAAATGACCCTCATGTGACATACATATGATAAAATGAAACTTAATGATCACCAAGGGAATCTGGGACGCTGCAGAAAAGTAGCGTATCAACGAGAACACAGCTAATGGGGGTTAAACTACATGCCCAAAAGTATGTGGACACCTGAACATTACACCCCCCATAACCATGGGCATTAATCTGCCGCTGTGACAGCTGTCTGGACCCTGGCTGCTGGCATGGCTCACAGTCAGCGTTCCAGCTCATCCCACGGGTGTTGGATGGGGTTGAGGTCAGGGCAGGGGCGTAAATATAGACAGTGCAGGCAGTGGGGTTGTACTGGGGACACTGGGGTGGGGAGGCCCATAGAGAGATCATATATCCTATGACAAAATGATATGCTTTTTTAAATTCCAATACAATAGCCTAAGAAACTCATTTGACTGTACAACACATTGTTGGTCAAATGTATATACGCAGGCTGGTGTGTGTGCTTCATAACTAGTCACTAGCGTGCACTAGGGCCCATCATAATAGTGTGCACTGGAGCCTGTCATAACTACCTTACACCACTGGGTCAGGGTCTATATTTTTCAAACTGCTAAAAGTGAAATATAAAGTAACAGATAAAAGCAAAAGTCCTTAAATTTAAGAGAGCTCGGTTAACGGGAGATCCTAGATGGCTGCAGTACAGAGACAGAGGTGACCACCCACCTTCTGAAATATGTTCTGGAGCGACTGTGTCATGGGTCATGATGAGAACGTTAGTTGAAGTAATATGTATAATTAAGACCGCTTGCATTTGATAGGATGTTACAAGAGAGGATGTTTTCTTTTGATTGCATTCCTCAGGGGAGCAAGCAACAAGAATGCAGCTGGCGTTGACTTTGTTTGCAATCACTTGTTTCCATACATCTTTAATTTCTGTGACACTACAATCCCCCTTTTCATTTCTCTGATACTTTCTTCATCAGCAGCAGAAATTTCTGCCTGCTCCTGTTTTTGTTTCCATTATATTTCCTATTATTTCATCCCTATTTGTATATTTATATAATGTAAATATATAAGATTGTTATTAACTTTTGTTAATTGCTAATGGAGATATTAAAGACTTCACAAAAATAATATCAACTTTAAAAATCATTACTAAATCACTAAAATAAATAGTGAATAACAGTAAAATAATTTCTTTATGGGCCTTCCAAAAAACTGTTACCAGAAGTTTGGAAGCATACTACAGAGTGCTGCAGGGCTGACGTATTTTTGTAGGCCAGCCAGGAAGTTAGCATCTCCCTGGTTCCCTCCACAAAAAGCCAGTGGGATTTTTGCATTGGATTTTGGATTATTGCAGAAAATAAACTCTGTGGCAAACAAAGGTTTATGATACTTACAATACATGATAATCTTCACAATTGAACACCACTTTTATGATTTTTGAAGTGTAAAAAGTAAAAAGCTAACATTAGGCTATAAATGAACTACACCACGGTCGCATGACTTCAGTGTCACCACCACTAAGCTTCCAACTTGTAATTTGATTTCACGCTTACGTCTTCTACAAAAGCCTTTGGGAAAGTTTGAGTTAGAATAGTTTGCAAGAGCGCGAGTATAAGCACAACAAGGCTGTAAAGGTGGACGAGTGAGTGGATGAGTTTCTGTGTTTAATGTCCCCGACAACCTCTGTAGTCTCATTTAGCCACTTGTTAGCAACTGCTGTTTTTAAGACATGTAAAAGCTTAAAAATTCATGAGTGGGGTATTTACTGACATATTTTATGTCGTAGAACAAAAGGTTAAAATCTCTTAAGCTTGTGTTAACCACAGACCTTATTTCAGGCATCTAACCAAAAACCCATTCTAGAAACCCACTGACTTCGAGACAAGGGAACCAGAAGTGCAAAACTGCTAACTCATTTCTGGGTTTTTGTTAGGAGGTGTTGAGTTGACTCAGCATGCAGAAACCAAACAAAGAGACTTGGATAAAACAGTTCAGCACAGTTTATTTATAGAACAGGTAACTTAGGTTCATGCAGTAACTGGGATGTCAATAAATTACATTCAGAAAACACATTACTTGCAGCATATAGGGATTTCTATATAAAAAGTGTGTTATATTCACATTAACAGGGTGTCTGGGTGTGCAGCTGTGTGGTCGCCTCATCAGTACATTCAATTTGCACATGTAGATAACATATGACATTTACATCTCGCCGCCGTCCCAATGCATTTCTCAACCCTGCTTTAGAGAATTGTGCAGCAGCAGTTCATCTTATTCCACATTCCCACACACTGTCATTTCTTCCTCCCCTGTCCCGTGACTGTTCTCAGGATTTCCAGATGAAGGAGTGATTGGTCACCCCCCGCCCCCCGAACGCAACCCCATTCACCAGCCATCAACGGGGCCCCGCAGAAACACTGGAGTGGATGGGAAAGACTGCAGATAAGTGGATGAGAGAGCAAACCCTTGGCATTCAGCACTCGAAAATGGCTTTTCATGCAACACTCTCGGGGAAGCCAATCGGGGGCCTGCAATGCGTAGCACGTCCCCTCTCTCCCTCACAGCAGGCGATTCAATTACCGCCCATGCAAATTGGCCACGGGCTTTCATTTTCTAGGAGGCAACCCTGGTAACTCATAAGGCATCTCCACTGGTAATCCCGGCAATTAGGGAGCTAATGCATCTGTTTGTGCATGGTTTTGGAGGGAATGGAAAAGACACTGGTGCAAATCAAAGTGTCCAATTCAAAAGAGCGGGAAAGAGGTCCGGCATGAATGCAAACTCACTTATGTTAATTCCATAAAGCCTGATGAGATGTGTTAAAAAAAAAAAAAGCTCAAAAAAATGCCTCTCTGAAGTTGAAATCTTCAAAGCAGAGAGGGATAGTTTGCCTGCTGCTGCTGCTGCTGACACCAGAATCCAAATTACATTCATACCAGGGAAATGTATAGCCTACATTTTCAAACGCTAACGCTAAGAATGAACGATTATGCAACAATCTAATGTGTTTGCTCTTCTTGTGAATCTATTATTCTGTAATAAACAATAAAATCTTGGCTGAAACGTGAACCAGCCAAGATTTTATTGTTTTTCTAACCCCTCATGAATAAAACATCCCCTAGTCTTTTTTTTTAGTTGCATGCTGTTGCATTATATCAATCATTCACAAAGCCTGTGCCCCTAATTTGATTCTCGGTGTAATATTCATGGCAACAAAAGCAGGCCTGGGAAAGTGAAACTGTGGAGACGCATGCATTTTTTTTTGTCTCCTCTCTTTATGATTTGTGGCTTATTCATCATCAGTCTTGTGCATGCTGTTGGGTACATTGTTTGGGGTTCACATTCAGAGAAGATTAAATTATTGTAATGCACAGTAATGTGGAAGGCTGGTGCATGAGAACCCATCTACTGCTACACAGGGCATGGTGGTAGCTATTGCGGCCACCAGAGGGCGACCATGCATTATTTAAAGACTGGCCAAGGTGTATGGGAAACTCAATAGGGAAGGCCAAATTGCAAATGAGCATTATGTCACAGCAAAACAGTGTATATGACCAGACATCTTATTCAAAACTTCCTTCAGATTTTTACAGATTTTTCCCTGGCTTTCTGCAGACACCTCAGACGTCTGTATCTGAGCTCTATAAGCAGACTTTTCCTTATCCGAACTCTTCATTTGTACAGATGTTTCCCTTCCTCTCCTCTGTAATAAACACCAGGGGGCCATTTAGCCAGAGATCACTGCGAGGATCAATGAAAATGTCACCAAACGTCGAGAGAGTGTCGGCAGCTGTGTCTCTTAAAAGCAGCAGAGGAGTGACAGGAGGGTTAGGAGGGGCCGTGTCCACATTTATAAGGGCCTGGTAGTGGTCAGTATTAATCAGCTGGTTCATCTGAACGGCGTCATTTATCTTGTGTGTTTATCTTGTGCAATTAGTCGACTTGTCACCATTATACACTGTATATCTTTTTTGGGTGTTTAAACATGTTCACGGTTAAAATGCAGCTTTTTTTAAAAAGTCCTAATATCTAAAATCTAAAATATTTCCATTTGATGTAAAGGTGCAGTCACATAGAAAAGGTGGCACCTTGAATTTGAATATTTCATTCAGTGTAAGCATCATAGAGCTTTAATAAAGTGCTGGAAGAAAGATAAAGCTTAGCTAAAAAGAATTGATTAATTGAGCAAGAAAGTTCGTTCTTAAAAAAATCTTAACTGAAGGCCTATTTAGTTTTTTTCTGGAGCTTTCAACTACACCTGGATGGAGTTAGGTAAGTTGTCATGGAGATAGCTCAGATGCCATCGCGTGACTTATTATGGCACTTTGATCACGTGTCTCGGTTAAAAAATGGTCTTTGGTTGATAGCTCCACAAAAGCTAGTAAGTGGATTTTTACAATTATTTCTTTGTGAAATTGTATTTTAATTGATGAATTAATTAAAAATAATGAACTTTTACACTCAACATTAAAACCCCTGAAAACTTGGATTCAAGTCCTTGCCAAGTGTTTCTCTACAACATTAATAATCATGGCTAAATTAGAAACAAACTAATTTAAAGTTCTGAAAAAAAAACAGTTTTAGTTAGGCCTATTCATAAAAAGTTTACCTGTCAAAAACTCAATCTGCTGCTTTAGTCCTGCTGGAGACTTGTTTCTTGGCTGAGCTGTTTGCTGCAGCAGTTCATGTTACCTCCCATTTTACTGCACGATAAACACACAAATAATAATGAATCAACGCCTAGCACCCACCATGTATACAAGGAGCTGAAATCAAAAATCATGAGCAGGAAAGCAAGCACCATATAATGACTTATTGATGTATTTACTTTACCATGCAGAGAAAAAAACTTTTTTATGTCACTGGGCAAAAAAAAAAAAAAAAAAATAAATAAATAAAAATCATGTATCCCCTGTTTAGTGATTTTGAAAATTTCAGATAAACTAAATGATGAAGTGTTTCTTTATTGTTTGAGAAAGTTTTCTGATGTCTTAAGCTAAATAAACTGCTGACAGTCACATCTTCACCTTGCATGGTTTGTTTAACCATCAGTCCAAAAAACCACCAACATATCAAATTAGCAATCATAAAAATAAATAAATAAACGAGAAAAACAGCTCATCATCACATTTGAGAGGCTGAAAGAAGATATTTGGCAGTGATGGATGGTTTCAACAATTTTATGATGATCAAAATTGTTGACTTATTTTCTATTGATCGACAAATCGATCACTACTAATGCTTTCAAACTATTAGAAAATGATATTTCTTTTAAACTATGTTTATTGAGCTTTTCCTTTTTTTCCCCACAAAAAAAAGAAAAGAAAAGAAAAATACTATACAATACAATACAATCAATACAAACAGCATCAATCATCAGTTGCTCCCTCCCAACCAAAATAAAAAAATAAATAAATAAATAAAAAAAGGGTAAAATAAATTACATTAAAATAGTAGCGATAATCATAATAGCAGTACTTCTAATAACAGTATACACAACTATGACAAGTACAACATGTAGAAAACTATATGTCTAATGTATATTTGTATCATATGTAAATATATTGTTTATCGCCAATATATTTACATATTTTCAATATGCTGGGTTGGACTTTATCTCAGGTTGTTGCAGATTCAGACCCCAAGTTTTAGATTATTAATAGCAACCAATGAACAATCAGGGTAAACTGAATCACAACAAAACAATATATCAATAAATAAATAAATAATAATAATAGACAGATATAGGTATAAACTTCTGGGGGTTATGTCAACTTAACATATGCAGCTGGAATATAGACTGAAAGAAATTAATTACATCTGAATACATATTGCTTATAAATGCTATTAGTAGCTTGCTCAATTATGTATAGATTACTTAACAAGAAATGTATGCTTCATGTATAATTATAACTGTAATCTCTGTTTTATAGAAATGGCTGTATGTAATGGAATGAACGTCTTTATCAGCTATGGAGCATGTTCGGTGTGTGTGTGTGTGTGTCTCCCCCACAGCGGCCCGCTGACAACCGTCACTGGCCGACTGGTAAAAACGATTACAGTGCAATATATCATCCCGGGAACATGCTACCTTTACTGTCACCTGGGATAAAACAATCTCCAAAGCAAATAAACAGGAGGCCTGCTGTGGGGAAGGGAGCAGCGGCTGAGCCCGCGGCCCGCTCCCAGCCTCGGTGGCTCCCCCCGCAACAAAAGAGCAGACGGTGATTCCGACCTGGCTCTTTTGTTGGGGGTCCACATGGGGCCATGATTAAAACAGTTGAACTCACCGAGGGGGTCCGGTGGCCCTCCCCTTCCCTTGACAGGAGCACTACCTGCAGCCTTCCCAAGGAGGGCCTCAGGAAACCGAAGAGACAGGAGTGTTTCTGCCTGGAGTTTGTTTTTGAAGAGCATGTGAAGCTGCTGACATCCACACAAATGACATATAAATCAATGTATAACCTATAAGTCTAACCTTTAAAATGATCTGGTGTGTCAGGAGTGGCCTCTGCTGCGGAGGTGTCTGTGGGATCCAGGTATCCTACCAAGTGAGCGTGTGAAACATCATGTTTGACTTTGGTTGTTTGCATGTATCCACGCTGCTCTTGATAGGATTACTGACACACACACAGAGGCGGCTGATCGTTCTCCCCGCATAGATTTACTTCACCGTCGCTGCATTCACCTCTTGTCACCTTGGAAGTTCAAAGTGAGGAAGGCCCGTGATGGGGCACAGTGTGAAAGTGTGAAAGTGTGAGAGTGTGTGCATCCTCTCTGGCCCTGTTTCTTAAGTGTTGATTCCGGGCACTCCTTTTGACATGTCTCTATTTTGCTAGGTGTGTGTATTTATTTCACAAACCCCATGTGAATGTCTTGTAACGGGACTGTATTTGCTCCTTTTGTCAGAAAAAAAAAATAATAAGAAGAAAATGTTCTTGCATATTTCATCCATTATTAGTACTTAACATATACAACTGCTTAAAATGAGTGCATGTGTTAAAAAGCCCAGTTTGTTTTAATCTTATTTATAGTCTATTTTTCTTGGCTGAACTATTATCTGCAGGGTTCCAGTTTCCCCACAGGAGCCGTTCATGTTTCCTCCCATTTTACTGCATGATTTACAAACAAATAATAATGAACCAATGCACTAAGCACCCATCTGTACCACTGTGTATAAATGGGTGCTCAAAATCCAAAATCATAAGCAGGAAAGCACTACCATATAATGACATATTCGTGTATTTACTTTACAGACAAACCACATAGAGGACAGACCTTTTTGTATTTGTCACTGTGCAAAAAAAATGCAGAATACATGCGAAAACAGGTTCATTCAAACATGCATAAATGGCAGTTTTATCAGCACAATGAGGTAGAAATATGTGAGCAATTGAATGGCGACAGTGTGTATTCTAGCAATATCAAAGCGTGCTAAAATAACAGCTATAAATCATAGAAATAACACAATGAATACAGAATATGTAAAGTATAAAAACACAAAAATATACAGCAGGCATGAAATAGTAAAAATCGAAACAAATATACCATGTATTACTGTGGAAACTATGATACATTGATCAGTAGTATTTGCAGCCTAAATCTACAGACAGTTATTCTCTGAAGTGATCTGTCAGCGGCCCAAGCAGACATGTCCTCCATCTAAGGTCAGGTCAAAGGTCAGGAGAGCCTCAGGACTTCCAGTACAAACACTGCTCTAATGCTTTGGACCTTTTGGGTACACTTACACCCTTTTCTTCTAACAATTTAAATATAAAAAGTTAAGAAAAAGAGCATATAAAGAGAATAAGAGTTTGGTTTCTACACCCTAAAATAATCTGCATACACTTCCTACTTTTAAGTTCTAAAAGTGAAATGTTTTCCAGCCAGTTTGCATGAACTTCTCAGAGACGGAGGGCAGAAAGATAGAGAGGGATTGAGCAAGAGAAGAAAGAAGGGGGGGGGGGTAAAAAAAAAGAAAAAGAAAAGAAGAGACACTCCAAGATGAAGGGGCAGCAGAAGAAAAGGGGCAATTACTGTTCCTTTCTTATGGAAATGGTAATGAAGTGGGACATGGGGCCCGGGACAATAGAGGGCCACAGGCAGGTTGAGCGTCACCGTGTAAACTGCTTCCTGTTAGGGAGCCATTTAGCCCTCACTTTTACTGACTAACAAGCCATCTCCAGGCCAACTACAAAGAGGCTTCCCCATCAAAGCTGGAGGCTGCTGCTGTCTGTGGAGTGCAGATAGGCTTTTCCCAGGCCAGCTCACATCTAACGGCACAGCGCGGACCTTCAGGGTGCTGCTTTAAAATGTGTGTGTGTGTTCTCATCCGTTTGCAGGGATGAGTGACTACGTCTTTCACCTCTTCTGACTGATGCAGAAATGCTTGTGCAAGTAATTCCAAGAGTTTCCCCGGCGACTTTAGGGACCCGATTTCAAATTCAGAGTGTGGATCAGAGACGTGGCCGCTCAGTGATGTAGGATGAGGATGGGGAAGCATCAGGCAGATATAGCACTGACATGGATTTTTGTTTCAGCTTTGAAGTTGTTTTCCTCATAATGATCACTCACTGCTCAGAGAAAAAAATCTAACAATAACAATGACTTCATTACAAAGGTGTTAACTTCATATATCGTTATTGTCAACTGTCAGGTCTCTGCACTGACAGCTGGGAGCGATACCCAGCTCATATGAGGTAGATACTGTGATAATAAGACAATGACATAAAATAAATTTAAAAAAATAAAAAAATGAAAGGATAAAGCTCTACCTTCAGCATATTATTGTTGACGTTTATTCTATAATTAACCAGGTAGTTTTACTGTCGCAAACATTTATTTTTCAGAGAAACTAGATAAAGAAAAACCCTGAAGAAAACTACAGGTGCATATTGCAGATTTCATTATTAAAAAGTTTGAAAAATAGGAGATACCATTGCTTTAAAATGAGGGAGGAGGCGAACAAATTGAAGAAACTGACACCAAGAGTGAAATAGTGATAACCAATAGTGTGTCATGTTCGTACCATATCAAACCATTAAAAAAGCAAACAAAATGGAGCATATAGTAAATGAATAAGACAATAAAAACACAATAAAAAACAGGTTTAATACAGTTTTTAATACAGATTGTTGCATATATTTCCTCAGCCATTGGCTTCCATTCATTGATGATGAAATGAACAGTCTGCGCTGCGTTACCTCACAACAATAATGTAACTTTGACAAACATTAATGCAGACATGATATGCACTGTGATTGATTACACACCAATTATCATGAGTGTGCTAAGTGGTTTTCATATTGTAAGAAAATGAATAGAAACCAATGGATGCCTTGAATGGTAAAAAAGTACATTCAAATTAGGGTTGCAAAATGATACAGTAAGCTCTGATTTGGCAATGGCCAACTTCTGCAGCCTGTCTGTGGCACTCAGCCCATTCCCACTGAAGACATAAATCTTTAAAAACAGGTCATAAATATATACTTTCTTTATTTAAAAAAGGGTAACAAATGTCTCTAAATAGCTGGGCACTGTAGCTTTTAGCAAACGTTACTCAAACAGGAGGAAATTGTGCATTTGTTGGGGACTATGCCAGCGGATTAATACACGTGATGTTCTAGTGAGCATTTACAGTAGCAGGATGGTGTTTGTGGGAACAAACGACAGTGTGTATGTTCTTGGTAATAAAGGAACACTCTATGGCAAAGAGGAATAAGATATATCAGACTTTGGATACACAGACAATACTTAGTATACAATAGTATTCAATTCATTGTTGGTTTTGGTCCAGATTGATCCTTTAAGGTATGTAGTCATAGAAATTGGCATTGCCAAGTTCAACATTTTAATAACTTGCAATGTTATATAAATGTTGATGAACTTGATGATGGTCCTTAAAAATATCAAACTACACACTCAAACAGACCCATGCCTTTAGAAATAATTAACAATAAACTCATAAACCTGCTCATAAACATCACAAAAGTGACATTTGATTCATGCACTGATGTTCCAGACAAAACATAACATTTCTCCTGCCTGTTGTGGCCATAAGAGGACCGGAGCCTGGTTGAAGCTGCAGTCCTCCTCTCTCACCAGCACCCTGGACGCAGGGGAGATGCAGTGGAGCTGGGAGGGCTGTGTGTTGTGTGCCCTGGCAGGACTTGGAGGGGGGGGGGCAGGGGAGATGAAGAGGAGGGCTTGCATCTATTGTCTTTTAATGAGACCCTTTGATGTGGCCCCACTGTTTGCTGTTTGTACACCTGGGTCACTGCGCCTGCATTCAGATTGGCTGTCTGCTGGTGGTGGAGGGGGGGCGACTCGGTGTATTCCAGGTAACACTTTCCAGTCAGCTGCTGCTGCTGCCTGGCGTGGGAAAGCAGTAAAAGCAGCTCAGCCTCCTTTGTTTACCCCCCTCCAGTTTACGGTGCAGCGGGGCCCCCCCTCCTTTCTATAGTCCAGCCTGGCCTCCAGACTCAGGCAGACGCTAGCTGCCTCTCTGGGGCCCCTGGACACCCGTAGAGGTATAGCTGCGTGCTGGGACTCACAGGCAACGGTCCTTCCTTCCAGTAGAGCAGGAAACGAGTGTTACCTTACAACTGCTGGTAAACAGGCCTGAGATGTTAGAAAGAGAGCAGCAAGGCAGTTTGCAGCAGCAGAGTGTTATGGCCACAACACCAAATACAGTTACAGTACAAGTTACCTGTCTAGATGATGACAATGTCCCAGTTACTCCACAGATCTCACTGTGAACGGTTTTCATGTGAAATAATAGTCCTAATGAAAACAGGAAACTGTGGATTATTCTGAATAACTGGTGTCAAGTTTTTCAAATGTTTTTTTTTCCCAGTGGTTTGAGGGATACAAAATTCCATTTACCTCCATTGTATATCTCAAAACCTCAGCAAATAAAACCTGGTATCTGCATGGCTAGATACCATGAGAAGTAAGAAAGAAAATGTGTTTTGCGGTTTGGTGAACTGGCCCTTTAAAAAGCTTTTAATGCTGAAGTCAGTAGTGTGGGTTTTAATGGAGGAATTTGGAGTCAGAGGATGCTCTAAATGTGTTGACAAGAATATTAAAACATCTGGATATTGATGATATTGACAGTGGGTACCAATAGTTTTGGCTCTTAAAATAAACATTATCTATTAGATAATTATTAGTTATAAGTAGATTATCTATCTACATTAAAGTCCCCCTCCACTCAAAAAGAGTGAGCTTCACTGTGCAGACTGATGTGTGTGCTGAGTTTGTTTTCACATTCACCTGCTGAAGGGGGGAGTTTCTCTGTGCTCTCCTTAAGTTTAACAGATGTACACATGAGCAGGATTTAGTGACATCACAACTAGTTTGGAGGCCAATCATGGTCCAAAATGTAACTTATGTGGAAACTGGAAACCTCCGGTGCACATTCACTGAGAATGGACTTGTATATTCAACACAAATACACCAAAATGTCCAACAGTGTGTCACAAAGAATTATTAATAAAAAGAAGAAAAAAGAGAATGGACTTGTGTCCAGCAGTTAAACTTTTGAAATGAACAAAAAAATTTGTGGGTAAACTATATCAGACTCAAGTTACCATTCAAAGCAGTCTGGAGGAGATATAAAAATGCTTTATATATTATTTTTTAAAATATTCAGCTGAAATTAGAGACTTCGTTTTACATTATTCAGACAGTTTTGTTCAAATCCATTTATAATGAACATTCTATTTAAAACCATTTTTTTCCAAGCCCAGTTTGAGCACGCAGTACAGCTAAAGGTAAGATGTCCTGTGACCTGACACCATAGCTACTGTTAAAACAACTTACTATTTTTCTTGGTCTCTAGAGACAAGTGAATTTAAAATTATTGCTTTTAGAAGCCTGAAGATGTAAATTTAGGCAGTGATTCACAAAAAATAGCTATATTAGGGGACAGTCTAAAAACCCCACAAAATTTTGTTGTTAAGTTTTACCTATCCTGTTAATCATCTTGTGACCCTGCGGCTTTAACTTGCGACTCTTGTGGGGGGCCCCAACCCTTAGGTTGGAAACCACAGGTTTAGATAGAAGCTTGGTGGATTGTGGCTGCAATGACAACACACAGTGCATTTTCTAATACCTAACAGTGGCACCTGTGTTGTTTTGTTCATAACCTTTAGTTTTTCAGCAGTTTGGTACTTTCTCAATGACATTTCCTGGTGGCCCACATTCTGTATATAAGATGATATTATATTATTGTGTTGTGTATTATTGTGTATTATTATATCAGGTGATAAGCAAGCAAGATGCTGATAGCTCATTGGTCATGCATTAGAAGGTGACACCGTGCTGTGTGAACATCTCATTTTAATTGTGCATTTATAGAAAGAGGAAAGTGCCACCGGAGGAAGAGGGTGATGAGCTCAGAAGTCACACGTCCTCTCACTCTGGGTAAATAATGTTCCTGGCTGCACCTATCATTAATCCTCTGTCTTTAACACTTACTGTTTGTCAGTGGAAACTGGCCTCGCTCCTTTTGATCTAACCCCCCCACCCCCCCAATACCCCCCCTCCAATGCCCATTCAACCCTCCCACTAAAAAACAAAAACAAAAAAAAAACTCACCCACCCAGGTCAGAGCAGAGAGAGAGAGAGAGAGAGAGAGAGAGAGACTGAGGTGGTTATAAGCAGACGGCGGGGCCCGGTTCTGATGATCCACCCCAGAGCCATGATTAATATCTGCTAATATTTGCTAATGTCTTTGACAGCTTCCCAGCACAGCGCAGAAGTTGATCCCTCTTCGCGTCAGAAGAGAGATAGGCTGAAGTGTGATCTCACTCCACAGGGTTTACTGTTAATATGTGTGTGTGTGGGGCATGTGCACATAGCTGGGGGCTGCTGCGAGGAGATTTAACTGTGTTTTCTCACACACTGGTGTCTGCTGACCTCAGCTGCTCATATTTACATCAGGCAACACCGATCGCTGCGGAGAAGAAAAAAAAAAGAAGAGGAAACAGGCAAAAACAAACTTCACTCACTGCTGGGGTGGAAAAGCATAAATTAATGAGAATGTTTTTCTGTGTTTGTATGTGTATATATAGTATAGTATTGACATAAACTATATGGATCAACATTTATAAGCAGTGCTGAGCTGTTCTGCCCTCAATATGTCCATAAATAAACCTGTGAGGACAAATAACACACACATACATTGCTTTATTACAAAATTAGATTAAATAAAAAGATTATTTGTTAAATATAAATCAGTGAAGATCAGCTGCATCTGTATCTTAAAATGGAACATTACATTTTACAATGGAGACTCTCATGATTTATCATAAGGGGCCGGTAATAAATCCCCCCAAAACAGAAAAGCTTTGGTTAAAGGACTAATAAATTATAGAGAGGTCTCTCTGTTTACATGGCCCTGGTGCTCCTGAGAACCTGATTTCAGTCAGAATCAGAATCAAGTTTATTGCCAAGGAGTTTGCCTTGGTATATTGGTGCATAACAATAAACATAGTGAGTAGAAAATACAAAGAAAGATAAAGCAAGTACTGCAAGTCAAGAAGCATACATATAAAATGTAAAATAGATAATAAAAAAATTTATAAAAAATAAAACTATAAACTGTAAACCAACTACTTCGCCAAACAGATCATCACCAGATTTACCAGCCACGAACCTGCCAGTGTCTTATTATTATTGAGGAGAGCAGAATCTGGTCTTAATCTTGGCGTATTCCTTTATTGTAACTTTTCTTTGCTTTGGTTTCATTTTTGTCATAATATTCAGCACATAACACACTAAATACAGACAACACACCAAACTAAAAGCACGGACCAGTAGAACAACAAACAGAGATTTGATACAGCATGAAACAAGGACATATACTGTGAATGTACTCTCTGTGTATTGGCTTCCAGTTAACTTCAGGATTGATTTTAAGGTGTAATTACTTTTAAAGCACTACATGGTCTGGCTCCAGCATACATCTGTGAACTGTTCTGTCCCGATCTACCTGCACGCAACCTCAGACCTCACAACAAAACTCTGCTAACAGTCTCCTGATCTAGGCCTAAAACTAAAGGAGACCCAAAACTATTGAAAACTCATTTTTATAAAGCTTTTTTGCCTTAACTTTCTTCTTCTTCTTCTTTCTTTCTTTCCTTCTTTCTTTTTTAAGTTTCCTCTGTTATGGTTGTGTGTGTGTATTATTTTGTATTATTTGTGAAGCACTTTGTAACTATGTTTTGAAAGGTGCTATATACATAAAGTTATTATTATTATGTAGCTATATGTTAAAGTGTACATGTGTTAGTTTAACTTGATGAGTTAGCTGCGTGTCTCCATCTGTGTCGCCACTCCATGTCCAGTACGTGTCATCACACTGGGCCAGTAAATATGATTCTGATTCTGATGAAACACATGAGAAGACAAATCAATCAATGAATAAAAACAAAATGAAAGAATACTATAGATAGCATGGGAGTGGAAACTAAAAGTTAAAGTGCTAAAAGTTAACAGAAACATTTCAGGCCCACAGTCTTCATTTGCTTCAGAAAACTCCATCCGGCTCATCAGTGGTGGAAAGTAACTTAGTACATTTAGTCAAGTACCACTTCAGTACAATTTTATGGTACTTGTACTTTACTTGAGCATTTTCATTTTATGCTACTTCAGCTATAGTTACTATTAACTTTACTAATTAAGATTTTTCATACAAAACACATGATCACCTTTTAAATGATGATGCAGGAATCTCCAGTACAGTGAGAATTCTCCGGTCTTCAATGCAACTCAGTGTGTATTTAAGTGTCATCGCAGCAACCTGCCTTATACCTTCTTTTCAAGATAAAGTCAGTTTTTAAACAGTTTCATCTGAGTTCAAAACTGATTGAAATTAACTTTTCACTTGTTTAAAAAAAAAAAAAGTTTTTTTAGGACCTAACCATAGCAAGGATTGTCTTTTCAAGATCTGATAATTATTTGTTTGAACCAATTTTTTATTCAACACATATAATACAGAGAACATACAACTTGGAGGAGATGCATATACAATAACACTTGTTTTAACTTACATTCTTTCACATCTGATCTGAACATTGTCGGTAAATAATTCTTCAGCGGTAAAAATAATTTGCATGATACATAAACATGAGCAGCACATGTCAAACACCACACCGCTCATGTCGGCAATGAATTAACAAGACAACAACTGCAGTGTTAGCCACATTTACTTTGCGGCTTCAACCAGTAAACTGTTATTATGTCCTTTGCTATTAAGAGCAGCTTCTGTCATATTATCAGGAAGTATACCTGTATTTTTATTTTCATAGCTTATTTTCTGACAGGACACATCCTGATGCCGACCCAGCAGCGTCCCTGTAGTGTCAAAGCTCTGCCTCCTATCATTAGCATGCCAAAGGTCCCAAGGTCTACTGTAGGGCACCTAGATGAGGGCCGGTGGGGGCTGAGGGGGGTGGGGTGAGGTGGGGGGGGGGCAATTACTGTCCCCACTAATTCTTTTTATCCCTTTCAAAGGGACAGGTGATTAGAAGAGGAAAGTTTAGATTTCCTGAACTTGAAGTGGAAACGCAAAAGTGACAGACGAAGCTCAGGGCTCAATCCACATCAGGGAGGGCTGGGTGTGTGTGTGTGTGAGAGAGAGGGGACTCTTGTGTCTTTAGGTAGGCTTACTGTGGGATGCGAGGAAGTGGTGGCTGCCTTAACATGCACACAATGCTACAGTTAAAATAATACAATGACACTGAAATACAATACAGGGACAGAGTGTACTATCTGCAGGTCAAAGGTCAGAGGCTCAACATAACGCCCTCTATGATCTGTTGTATGTTTGCTCACGTACTGTAAATCTACTGCACTTGTAGTTTACCTGAATATTTCCAGTTTATTCTACTGTAAACGTCTACTTCACTACATGTCAGAGGGAAATATTACACTTTGCATTGTACAATTAAAGACTTGCACATGGTGTAAATTTTAGAGAAACCATAACAGAATAATTTAATATTAAAAAAAAAAAAGAATAAAACAATTAACCCTTACATAGTTTCCGGGTCAAATTTGACCCGTTTTGACATCTCACAGCAGTACAAACACCCTAAATGCCATTCTTTTAGTCTGAAGTTTGATCCTAAAGTGACCCAAAATGCACAAAAATAAAAATATTTAAAAATGTTATACTTTTGTTCAGGCGATACAAATGTTTGTACATTGAGGCTGTTCTGACCCGTATGAAATGATACATGCCATGTCTGTGTACATTTTTTATGGGACAGTAGTCAAAATTGACCCAGACCATACTGTGAAGGTATAGAATATGAATAGTATGTAAGGGTTAAGAAAAACCCTTTTTTGGTGTCTGGTCAAATGTTTGTGGGGGGGGGGGGACCCTGGCTAATGCCCTGACAGCAACAACAGTGAGTTACAGTCTGATAACATAAAACAGATAACACACAATATATCAGGAGATCAGAATTGAACAAAACTGCGATTAAAAGATCACGAACACAACTGCCAATAAGAATCATATAAGAGATTGTTTGTCTTTTACATTTCCCCATACATCACACTTTGTATATATGATCCATCACAGAGCTGTACGAGCTTTAATATCAGACGCATTTTTTTTTTTTTTGTCCGACATACCCCTACAGCCCTATCAGATGGGCCTAAGTACCCCTTTATCATACCCCTTTGATAGAAGGGATGGCTTTATGGTATTGTTCAATGGTGTTTTTTAGTAGTTTTGGCCAAGTTTGCATTTGTACTACAGCCATTTGGAGTGACAGAAACTGGTTGTTTCGACCATTTACATTATCTTTACTTTGAGCTTTTTGTTGTCTTTAGTCTTTCTGCAGTCTTCATCAACTTACAGCTGACTCAGGTTGGTGGAAAACTGAGGCATGTCTTGTGCAGTCAGACTACCGTAGCTGGTTAGTTATTGTGACAATAACCATAAAGATCAGGGTTGGATTTATAATTCAGTGATTCCCAACCAGGGGTACTTGTACCCCAAGGGGTACTTCTGAAGGTACCAGGGGGTACGTGGAAAAATTGTGAAGCTCAGCTAATTTGAAAAATAGAAATTTTGTGTTTAGAAGAAAAATCAAGTAAGATTACAAATGTGTGTGCTGCTTATCAGTAACATTAGAGCTTGTGTTCATGAAAAAATGACTTTGTGAGTGTGTTTGTACGTGTGCGTGTGAGTGTTTTTTCTTCCCAGGGCTGACTCATCCGCCTCCCTGTGTTTACTCATTTAGGCCAGCGAAGTCCTCTGGAAAATATGCATCGTTATAACTGTCCCTTTGTGAAGCACCAGGCCTCTGCAATATTTCTCACCTAGGTGAGTGTGTGCCGATGCCAGAGCCCAGGGCCCGCATTGGTTAACCCTCAGCTCGCCGAGGTGTGTGTGTGCATGAGGAGGAGAAGCTGTGGGAAACCTCAAGTAAACTTCATATTTCAGAGCAGACATTCGCTCACCGTGTAGGACTGAGAGGCTCCTCCTTTACCTCAGTTTGGACTTGGCCTGTCAGTCAAACAGTGAGGATGTTTTGTGTTGCTTTGTGCTTTAATAATCCTCGCCGGGCAACACCTGACAAGCACGACGCCCAGCCGAAGTTCAGCCAGGAGGGTGTTTTTTTTCTTTCTGCCTGCTGCTGTCAGACTCTATAATCAGTACAACTCCCGGTAATCTACACTTGACTGTCAGTGTGCAGACTATTCACTACTATACTTCATCTACTGCTGTGCATTATCTTCATACATATATTGTATTCATGATGTTATCTACTTCATATGTTGCTGTGAAATATTTTTCATATACATGTATATTATATATGTGCAATATTTTTATCTTATCTATTTGTTCATACTTACAACTGCACTCAGTCACTCTATTATTTATTTCTGTCTATACTGTGTATAGGACTATTTTTCTATTTATTTTTATTGTATTTCTATATATGACACTTTTGCTGGCTGCTGCAACGCTAAAATTTCCCCGCTGTGGGACATAAAGGCTTATCTTATCTTATCTTATCTCTTTTGCTGCTGCAGCTACGCTAAACTACAAAGCCAAAACACAGGAATTACATATTTGGTCAAACCAGAATCTGACTTTTTGACGTCTGTTTTACTATCTAAAAACTATTATGCCATAGAAATGTATCATTTCAGTGAAAACAACATGTAAAAATACAGTTCTGCCACAGACAGACAGCTAAAACAACAGAGCTATACCAAGTGAAAGCTAGCGGAGGAGATGGCTGCTAGCCCTAAAGCTCAGTGTGCTTTGTTCCCGAGCTCTTTTTGTAAGTAAAAAATGTCAAATTTGATGAACAGACATCTTAGTAATTCCATTTGTTATCCCAACTAATGGGGCAGAAGGTAAAGCTCAAGATAAGAAGAAAAGAAGACAGTTAAGGTAGTTTGGCTGAAAGCTAACTAGCCTAGCTTAACAGAGGAGCAGTAACTGCCGTCTTAGCTTTTGACTCTATAGGAATTCATGTGATTTGGTGTATTTAAGTTGCCTTAAAATGCATAAAATTAAGTTGTTAGAACATTTCTATCTTTCTAACACAGTTTGTCTGCCAGCGTGGAAACTTTTAAACACTTTATTCTCATCTTCACTGTTTCAGTAGTCCCTGCTCTGCCTTTCTAGGGCAGTGCGGACGACTCATCCCGGACTTATCAAACAGGCCTGACCGCTGGATTCTGTCTTAATTTGGAGTTATGAGGCAGCAGCTTCCTGTGAGTGTGTGTGTGTGTGTGAGAGAGTCTACAGACTACAGGTCTGCGGGGGTTATGTCCTGTATGCAGCCGTTTTTTTAACACTCTGTCTCTTTCTCTCAGTCTCCAAAATGAAAACACACACACACACACACACACACACAGGGGAAAAAGGAAGAGGCTGCTGAATGATATGAGATGGAAAGGTGTGAGAGAACCCCTTTACATTTATGGCCTCTGTAGAACTGGAGGAAGTGGTGTAGTAAAGTGGAGTCGCGCTCCAGAGCCCCCTCACTCAATTCCAAGTACATCACAGACAGTGGAATCAGAGGCAGCGAGAAAAAAACACAAGGCTCAGATCTGAAACACAAAAACCTTCCTCAGGATCAATGGGGCCGATAATGAATACTGTAGGTCAGGTGACGGCTCGGTAGCTGATAGATTGATCGATAGAGGCTTTATTGTCATTGCATGTTAAATACAATGAAATTTGGTTTGGCAGCAATCCACAGGCCTGCAGTGGTGGAAGAGGTATTAAGATGTTTCCCATAAGTAAAAGCAACACCACTACGTAAAAATACTCCATTACATCATTGTACTTATCGTCCCTGGTCAGTGAAAATCATGTACGTGGTGATTTGGTGATTTTGAATTTTTCAGATAAACTGAAGGAATAACATGTTTCTTTATGGGTCGAAAAAACTAAACCATTTAAAAACCAACTGGATTATCTGAGAAATGCACCGTAACAAAGCTGAAATAGCTGTTTCTCTTAGCTCATAAAAAGCTGCCATTTTGGTAAATAAGTCATATTACTACATATATTATATTCTCGGACTACTATTATAAATACATTCATGGTTAAGCAGCATTTTAATGCACATGGAGGTGGAGCTAATTTAACCAACATATGCACAAAAAGTAGCAACATAACTATGTAAATATTTTTACATATATACTCATCCTGCAGCAAAATGGCCCCTTTCAGTGTTTTATTACTACGTATACATGTACTTTAGATATTATTACTGATGCATTAATGTGTAAGTGGCATTTTAACATTGATGCAGGTCGAGGTGAAGTTTAACTACTTTATATACTGTTAGATAGTTACATTTGTAGCATTGTCTCATTTAGAAACTCATCATAGGTTTTGTTTGTGAAATCTTAATTGGCAAAGTTTTGTTTGTAATGTTCCCACATATTAGATATATAATTTGACATTTTATTCATATAACTGCATAAAAAGACATATATATATATATATATATATAAATATATAAATATATATATATTATATATAAATGTTTGTCTGTCTCTATGTGTCAGCCCTGTGATTGACTGGCGACCAGTCCTGGGTGTACCCTGCCTCTCGCCCAATGGCAGCTGGGATTGGCTCCAGCCCCCCGCGACCCTCTTAGAGGATAAGTGGTATAGACAATGGATGGATGGATATTATATATATAAATATATATTAAGAGTACAATAATTCTCTCTGACATGTGGTGGAGTAGAAGCATAAAGTAGCATAAAATGCAAATACTGAAAAGAAGTCATTCAAAATGGCACTTGGGGACAGTACTTGAGTAAATGTACTCTGATAAAAACACTGGTAAATGATATCAGACTTTTCCACAGCTTTTGGTTTAGTAAATGAATGTTTCTACTTCAAATAGCAGAAACAGCCTCTGCTGAGCGCTCTGCCTCCAGCTGGCTGAAATATTTAATATCAGAGTCTGGGAGGGAGTCATGCAGGCCCATTATGCAAATCTAGGCATCACTTGTGGGCCGTCCACACTTTGGCACAACAGGAACACAGAGTCTGCCCTAATGGCCCATGCTCAGTAAACACAAGCCCTCTCCCATGTGGATTTGAGACAACAAAAGATTAGCACTATTTGCAAATATACAACTGAGTTCAAAGGCACGGCTCTCTTCCCTCGCTTCCCTTCTTTTGTTTGAACGTGTAGGGCATCAGTTGCAACAGACAGAGAGATTTTTAGGTATCAAACTATAAATCCCAAACTTCATTCCAACAGCATTTCAACAGCAGCAAAGTCATTCTTTGAACGTCTATAAAAGCTTTAAAAAATTTAGATTTTTTGAGTAGAGTTTGGTTGAGAAAAACAAATTTCAACCCAAAAGGTAAAAGTTGATTTTATAAATCTAAAACAATCTGTTGTATTGTAGACAGAGGTTCAGCCTGGTGTGGGGGCGGCGTTAGGAGACGTTGAACCCGGTCAGAGAGGCGAGATACGTGCGCACAAACCACGCCCCGCCTCCCCATGAGGTCCCTGGGGGCCGTTAAATGATGAGGCCTCAGGAGTCAGAAAGCAGTATCACTCGGGCCTTCTCTCTCTGTTAGAGTCAGTGAGCCCCTGCACTAAACGTCTTGGATTTAGGTCTATCTACTCTGCTTGGGAATATGACTTCTTCCAATCCTGACCAGCGCCTGGAGCATCTCCTCAGCGCCGTGGAGAGCGAGTTCCAGAAGGGCAGCGAGAAGGGAGACGCGTCCGAGAGGGATATTAAACTGACGCTGGATGATGCGGACTTGTGGACCAAGTTCAAAGAGTTAACCAACGAGATGATTGTCACCAAAACTGGAAGGTAGGTCCAATGAAGCAGAAGCCGCGGTGGTGTCTTTTGCGCACAGGCCGGGCACATTTTACGCGCTGTTTACGCACGGGGTTTTCATTGTGAGTAGAACAAGTTAGTTTGTAAAAATGTTCTTAATTTTAAAAAGGTGTTAAGCAGGTTTTTATTTGACATCAAACAGGCTCACACATGCACAAGTGCTCTGTCAAACGCGCTGCTCCTGAGGCCTCAGAGGCCTTGGGAGGTTTATAAAAATAGTAACGGAAACTTGATTCTGAAATTGAGCTAAAATAAAATGATGTGTTTAAAAAACAATATTGGCAGAATGCACTCACAAACGCCTTAAATTAATTCTTACATATTCCATCCATGTTGTTTTCCAGGAGGATGTTTCCGGTGCTCAGGGCCAGCGTCAGCGGCCTGGACCCGAACGCCATGTACTCGGTGCTGCTGGATTTCGTGGCCGCGGACAACAACCGGTGGAAATACGTGAATGGGGAGTGGGTCCCCGGTGGCAAACCGGAGCCCCAGAGCCCCAGCTGCGTCTACATCCACCCGGACTCCCCCAACTTCGGAGCGCACTGGATGAAAGCGCCCGTCTCCTTCAGCAAAGTGAAACTCTCCAATAAACTCAACGGCGGAGGACAGGTGAGGAGACTATTACATAAACAGGATTCACGCGCAAAGAATTTCATTAATTATGGTGACATGAAAAGCTTTTCTGACACCTTATATTCAATTTCAGCTGTGCCACATTAGCCCTAAAAAACCTAACTGAAGTTTTGACATTTTTTAAAACATTTTTTTTTAACAATAAACACTTTTAATATTAAAATGTCACTGTAATATCGTTTCCAAACCCTTTTCACTTATTTTAGGAACTGTAGGATATTTTGAAACATGGCAAAATAATGTGGATCATTAGTATTGAGAGAAAGCCACTTAATTCAAGGAAATGGATTTGGATTTATGTCACTTTACTGTTGTATCTTCATTTTATTTGGGAAAAACTACTAAACTGACTGGGTGAAACAGTAGTCCTGCTGTTTAACATAATGACAAATAGTAACATTAACTGGCATTTGTCCATAGATCATGCTGAATTCTCTGCACAAATACGAGCCGAGGATACACATCGTGAAGGTTGGAGGCATCCAAAAGATGATCAGCAGCCAGTCTTTCCCCGAAACCCAGTTCATTGCAGTCACTGCTTACCAGAATGAAGAGGTCAGTTGTGTGTGGAGCAAATACATGAAACCTCATTAACACTGACTTGTCTTGAATATTGGTTGAAATGCTAACAGCTGCCATGTCCTCCTCCACAGATCACAGCTCTGAAGATAAAGCACAACCCCTTTGCTAAAGCCTTCTTGGATGCCAAAGAAAGGTACAGGCTCAAACCTCCAATGATTCCTCAAATGAGCAAGTGATATAGTGTGTTGACAGTATAGCTAATATTGTTATTCTCAATGGCAGGAGCGACCACAAAGAAGTCCCCGATCACAGTGCGGACAGCCAACAGTCTGGCTACTCTCAGCGTGAGTTTCATTTATTTCTACATTCCTGAACAATCACAATGACGTTCAACAAGAAAACAGCAAAGAACTTCTACTGGAGTTTTGTGCTCCGAAGCATTTGTAGCGTGTTCCTGAAACTGCTTCATGTTTTTGCATACACAGATCTGTGATTATCTTACATGACTTCATTTTGTGTGTTTAATTCCACAGTTGGAGGTTGGTTCCTCCCGGGCCAGAGCCCCATCTGCCCCAGCAGCAGCCCTCCTCAGTTCAGTGGCACGGCGGGCCACTCCTCCGGCTCCTACTGCGAGCGCTACTCCAGCCTGAGGAGTCACAGAGCGGCCCCGTACCCCAGCCACTACCCCCACCGCACCTCCAGCACAAGTAAGACCCCACTCAGACCATATACTGTATAGACATTTATATATTATACGTATCATGTTAGGAATTGGCATTAACTTGTGGTCTGTACCTCACTTTCAGATAACTACATGGACAACACTTCAGGGACTCTGCCTACTCATGACAGCTGGTCTGCTCTTCAGATCCCCAACTCCACAGGCATGGGCACTCTGTCCCACACCACCAACTCCACATCTAATTCCAGGTAAGCCTCTTTAACCATATACAGCTTATGTCTGCAGAAATTCTTGATTTAAGCCGAATTTAATCAGCATAAAAAAACTTTGTCAGATTTGATTTTTGTGAATTTATCTTTAATAGTTAATGTGATTCAGTGTCAATGATGGTGACCTCCAGGTTTGATGTATACCCCCTGTCCCACACCACTTGCCAGTTTAGACACAGAGGAAAAGTGGGAACATTACTGAGTACATGTTACGGGCTGGGATGACCCAGTGATCCATGATGTAGCCATCTTTAGCCCTCAGTTTTTGAGTAAACATTGTCAAATGCCACCAAAATAATACTCTCTTGTCCCTCTCGTCCACAGTCAGTACCCCAGCCTATGGTCGGTAGCCGGCACCACCCTCACCCCTTCAGGCTCGGCCTCAGGCTCCATACCCGGAGGTCTGACCTCCCAGTTCCTGAGGGGCTCCTCCTACACGGGCCTGACCTCCTCGCTGCCTGTCTCCTCTCCCTCCTCCATGTATGACCCCGGCCTGAGCGAGGTCGGGGTCGGAGAAGCCCAGTTCGAGAGCTCCATCGCCAGGCTGACCGCGTCCTGGGCACCCGTGGCTCAGAGCTACTGAGCAGCAGCTGAAACTTCCAACATCTCTGAAGGGCTAGATGCTTTAGGAGCAGGACTAAAGACATGAATAAAAGGTCCTGGAGAAGATGTGAAAATGTCACAAGACCTGCAAGGACCCCTCTTGGCTCCTGTTTGTGAAAAAGCTTAGATGATCCATTCTAGAGCCTCTAATTTACAAAAGGTGTGAAGTTAAGCAAAGTTGATGTGCAAAGACAATCATCTCCTTCCATGTTGGACAATATCACACTAGAATATTAAGCCTTAGAATAGCTGCATGGTCAGAACTCCTTCTTTGCTCTTAGTCATTTCCCAACATGCTTATTACACATTTATAACATGTTTACTACACCTTTTTATTTAAACTCATTTAGCTCCACACAACCAAACTTAACTGAGCAACCCTTGATATTTTTGTTTTTATTCTTAAATATATAAGATGAAATGGTTCTGCTAACATAAATGTGTATATGTGTGTAAATAGAATAAATTAACGTCCAGTGGTTTTCCATGTAAATGTGCCTTTCCTGATTGCAATAAATGTTCCAAGATCGGACTGAGAGACGCAAGTGCCTTCTGCATCCTGGCAGGCCTTTGTCAGGCATAAAGACCCCCCACCCCCCCACCTCTCACCCCGCAGAAACACGTGTACATAACTATCTATTTGTATTTGAACTCACTGTGAGTTTTATTTATGTCATTTAATAATAAATTAAAAATGTTTGTTTTCTCAAAAATGGGTTTCATTGTGTCTGTTTGGTGTGTACGTACTACCTTATAAAATGACTTAAACTGCAGGAATGTATTGTTTCTTCGCTTTAAGCACTACAATCAGTGTGTTTTGTTTTCCTGAAACAAAGCCCTCAGTACACAGAGAATAAGATAAAGCAATAAAACACCATGTCCATTAACAACAAAGTCCTATAATCTGTATGGTCAAAGGGCAAACAAGGGCTACTGTGGTTTAATCAATAAGAAAAACATCAAGGGTCAGGGTTAAAATAACATTTCCTTTATTCTCATTTTGAACCCGAGGGTTTAGCCTCGAGGTGTAACCCTCACGTTGCCCTCATGCACCAAACCTCCATCACCAAACGTTTAGCCCTGCGATATGAGCTTTTTTTAAATAATAGCGTCTGCACGGCTTCGCTAAGTGAATGTTGCTTCTGTGGCGTGTAATTGAAATGACAAAGAGATGGAGAAGTGTCCAGTTTAAGAAATCTATCGGGGTACTTTTCCACCACTGGCACCCTTTTGTTACAATCTGCGTTATGGTGCGACGTACGGCTAACACATTCAGATCTGCATGTGAGATCAGTCAAAGATACTGAATGCAGACCCAAAATGCTAACACCTGGGACAGAATACAATAAACTAAGCTATTAGCACACCTATTGCTCCAAAGTCAGCTTTGCATTACTAGCAGGAACATAGAGGACACACATCAAACTCAATTCAGTTTACCAACCTTTTTATTAGCACAACACGACTTTAACCACGTTGTCATAGTTATAATAATATTTATGGCATGAATTCATTCTATGTATATAATGTATAATGTATATATAATATGAATAGAGCCTAAAAATTGTGTATAAGTTAGATGAAGAAAGGATCTTTCAAGGAAAGAGTCATATACAGAAGGTTTTAAAATTATTCATAAAAAGTAATTTTTTTTTGTTTATAGTGGCAAGTGGTTATATTAATATAATATATACAGACACATCTCTAGTATTTTAAAACATTTACAATAGAATACATGGTACTGTAAAAGTACATGTACACATATAAAATCTAATCAAAATTATAATTTTAAAACACTGTAATAAATAAATGTATTTGGCATTACAGAAGACAAAAAAACGAAAACACATAAAATAAAATAAGAAAAAAGATTAGCATTTGCACTACCATGCTCAATTGACAAGAGACAAAACTAAAACAAAGGCAAAAACTGCTAAATATACAGTAAAAGTATTTTGTGGTTGATGCAGCTCATACTCGAGGCCAGTGGCTTGGCCGTGCACTCATGATGTCAGTGGTGTGATGCGTGTGTCAGGCCCACAGAGGTTTCGGCCCTTGAACAGTGATGGAGTGGTCCTCACTGAGGTGCAAATGAAGGCTGGGGGGTCACAGGGCCACAGGCAAACAGTAATGAAGCAGCAATGTGACCTGCAGCTGGCGGGGCCGATCACAGCAGAGCAAAGGTCCCCTCATGAAACACTGACGTCTCTGAAAACCTCCACTTTACTGCCTTTCCAAATGTAGGAATTCATCTCCATTAGCTTGGACAAATTACAGTGGAGGTCTTTGTTTAAACTATCAAATGACACGTGGACTTCTGTGATACACCACTTTTACTTATGAATTATGAATATTCTTTGAGATGAGAAAATTAACATTGAGTGTAATTTTTCTTTCATATAGGAAGGCACTTGTGTCACCACAGTATTAATGAGACACGGTAGGCCAATAGGATATACAAGTCCTTTTTAGCAGTGGTATGCAGATCTTTTACTTACATTATAATTAGTTCTATTTAAAATTTTACTGATGTACAGTGCCCTCCAGAATTATTGGCACCCTTAGTGAATATGAGCAAAACAGGCTATGAAAAAATTTCTTTATTGTTTATCCTCTTGGTCTTTCACCCAAAATATTCACAAAAATCTTACCTTTTCATTGAAGTAAAATTATTGAAAGAAAAAAAAATGTTGACATTAAATAAATATTTTTCTCCAAAACATGCGTGCCACAATTATTGGCACCCCTAGAAAATCTTATCATTAAAATCTAACTGAAGTATATTTCCAGTCATGTTTTACATTTTTAAGTTCACCTGTTTGATTAGGAGCTCTTAAATGGTCAACCATGACTCCCTGTTTCACTGGGGTATAAATATGAGGTGACACAGGCCAAATTTCCTTAGTCATTCATCACTATGGGAAAGACCCGAGAACACAGTGACGATATGCGACGAAAAGTTGTTGAGCTGCACAAATCAGGAAATGGATATAAGAACATTTCTAAACAGTTGAAAATACCCATTTCCACTATCAGGGCAATAATTAACAAGTTTAAAGCGACAGGAGATGTAAAGAATCAGCCTGGAAGAGGACGTGTGTGTACATTGACCCCACGCACCGTGAGGAGGATGGTTCGACTGGCAAAAGAATCTCCAAGGATTACAGCTGGAGAATTGCAGAGGTTAGTTGAGTCTTAGGGTCAGAAAGTCTCCAAAACTACCATCAGACGCCACCTACATCACCACAAGTTGTTTGGGAGGGTTGCCAGAAAAAAGCCTCTGCTGTCAATCAACAACAAACTAAAGCGCCTACAGTTTGCCAAACGTTACTGGAGCTTTCAATGGGACCGGGTTATATGGTCAGATGAGACCAAAATAGAGCTTTTTGGCAACAAACATCAAAGGTGGGTTTGGCGTAGACAGGAAGATTGCCATACAGAAAAGCACCTCATACCCACTGTGAAGTATGGTGGCGGATCTTTGATGTTGTGGGGCTGTTAGTCTTCCAAAGGCCCTGGACATCTTGTTAGGATACATGGTATCATGGACTCCATCAAATACCAGCAGATATTAAATAAAAACCTAACAGCCTCTGCCAGGAAGCTTAAAATGGGCCGTGGTTGGACCTTCCAGCAGGACAATGATCCAAAGCACACCTCAAAATCTACACAAAAATGGTTCACCGACCACAGAATAAAGGTTTTGCCATGGCCATCACAGTCCCCCGACCTAAACCCCATAGAAAATCTGTGGGATGAGCTGAAGAGGAGGGTCCACAAGCGTCGACCTCGGAATCTGAAGGATCTGGAGAGATTCTGTATGGAGGAATGGTCTCAGATCCCGTGCCATGTGTTCACCAACCTCATCACGCATTATAGGAGAAGACTCAGAGCTGTTATCTTGGCAAAGGGAGGCTGCACAAAATATTAAATGATGGGTGCCAATAATTGTGACACACATATTTTTTTGAAAAATATTTGTTTCATGATAAGAATTTAATGTTACTTCAATTAAAGGTTCGATTTTTGTGAATATTTTGAATGAAAGATCATGAGGATAAACAATAAAGACATTTTTTTCATAGCCTGTTTTGCTCATATTCACTAAGGGTGCCAATAATTCTGGAGGGCACTGTAAATGTACAGAACAATATGTACTCAAGTATAAAGTACTAATTATACAAAGTGTATTATACTTTTTTTATTATTATTGCAGGTGCAGTGATGTTTAAGCAGCATTTTAATGTTGTAGTTAGTCTGGGTCATTCTGGCTGGTTTAATGCACAAAATAGTGTCACACTTTAGATATCAATCATACGTTTTGCATGTAAAATCTTAATTAGCTTAGTAACTTGACTTTCCCTCTGAACTGTAGTGAAATAGCAGTATGGAGTAGCATGAAACTGAAATACTCAAGTGAAGTGTGAATGCCTAATAAATGTAATTAGGCACAGTACTTGACTAAATGGAAGTTTCTACAACTGCTTTTCAGTTGTTAATAAGCACTGAATTGGACCATGATCTTTAAAGCTGCATTCAATTTCACATAGTCATCTGATCCATTGTTAATATAACAACGCTATAAGTCCACAGCCACGCTAGCGGCTCTGTGAAGACACAGTGGTGCTTTAATGTTAACATCAGCATGCTAACATGCTCCGATGACAATGCTGACATGGTGATATCTTTAAGGTATAATGTTTACCATGTTCCTTATCTTAGCTCAGTGTGTTAGCATGCTAACATTTGCTAAACAGAAAGTACAGCTGAGCCTGATGGGAACGTCTGTATTTGGTCATAAACCAAAGTATTGGACAAAGTGAACTTTTTGACCTGATGGTCAAATGTCTGTACCATGCTACCAGCATGGCTAAAAACAGATGAAGACACTCATAACAGAGGAAGCGTTATACTCAGTCTTGCACTTCAAGGGGAACTCCACCGATTCTACACATCTGTCTGTTTCCATGTGTTGGGGAGTGCTACTGCATATGTGAAAAAAGTTGTATAAAGCACAAGTATTACATTTGATTCACTGGACCAATGAACAACTGACATTATTTTGATATCGGCCAGTATTTGTAAATCATATTGGATCATCACTAGTATGTAACATGGGTGTGTCTACAACCTCCACCAGATAATCAGTACAACTCCCGGTAATCTACACTTGACTGTCAGTGTGCAGACTATTCACTACTATACTTCATCTACTGCTGTGCATTATCTTCATACATATATTGTATTCATGATGTTATCTACTTCATATGTTGCTGTGAAATATTTTCATATACATGTATATTATATATGTGCAATATTTTTATCTTATCTATTTGTTCATACTTACAACTGCACTCAGTCACTCTATTATTTATTTCTGTCTATACTGTGTATAGGACTATTTTTCTATTTTTCTATTTATTTTTATTGTATTTCTATATATGACACTTTTGCTGGCTGCTGCAACGCTAAAAATGTCCCCGCTGTGGGACAATAAAGGCTTATCTTATCTTATCTTATCTTATCTTATATAGAACAGTGACTGTAGTCTTGAGATACTTTTCCTTTAACTATTATTCATAGTATTGGAGTTTGAATGTTTTTTTAAACAATACAAAAATAAAATAAAATAGTCAGCCCTTGTGTTTCTTCTTCAGTTTGTGTGTGTGTGTGTGTGTGTGTGTGAGTGTGTGAGTGTAAGTGCGTGTTTATGAGTAGTTGTCCAGACTTAGAGGGGAGGATGTTTGCTGATGGTCTTTGCTCAGTATGGAGTGATAAACAGGTCCTGCTGGGCCCAGAGTCATCTCTGCACTCTCACTTATGGTGTGTGTGTGTGTGTGTGTGTGTGTGTTGATCTGAGGACCCTCAGCTGACTGAAGCCTTTGTCCTCCAAGATGGCTGATCTGCTCTGTACACCCCAGCCTGCAGCCTGTGTTGGCCTTCACTAATTGACAATTGGAGTTTGACTTTGCACACCAGCCTCCTCTCCACCCGTGGAAGTGTGTGTTCCAAATACGCTTTACAGAGTGTGCCCAGCACCCAGGTGTGGAGGACGGAGCACTCTAAACAACAGATGCAGATGTTGGGTTGGGTCACTGTTGCCTTATTGTGACTGTAGATATTAGTTGTAGTTGTAGCAGAGGTGTAATGCAGGGTAAAACACACACAGAATCGGAGTTTATTAGATACATAAACTAAAAGTATATCAATCGTTATGGAGATGCAGACAGTGACTTGTGTTTTCATACAATACAGTGCTGCAGGGCTGACGTATTTTTGTAGGCCAACCCAGAAGTTAGCATCTCCCTGTTTCCCTCCACAAAAAGCCAGTGGGATTTTTGCATTGGATTTTGGATTATTGCAGAAAATAAGCTCTGTGGCAAACAAAAGTTTATGATACTTAAACGTTTCGTTCAGCAAGATAATCTTCACAAATGAACACTTTTATGATTTTTGAAGTGTAAAAAGTAAAAAGCTAACATTAGGCTATAAATGAACTACACCACGGTCGCATGACTTCAGTGTCACCACCACTAAGCTTCCAACTTGTAATTTGATTTCACGCTTACGTCTTCTACAAAAGCCTTTGGGAAAGTTTGAGTTAGAATAGTTTGCAAGGTTTGACATAGTTTGACAGAGTTTGAGTATAAACACAACGAGGCTGTAAAGGTGGACGAGTGAGTAGATGAGTTTCTGTGTTTAATGTCCCCGACAAACTCTGTAGTCTCATTTAGCCACTTGTTAGCAACCGCTGTTTTTAAGACATGTAAAAGCTTAAAAATTCACGAGTGGGGTATTTACTGACATATTTTATGTCGTAGAACAAAACGTGAAAATCTCTTAAGCTTGTGTTAACCACAGACCTTATTTCATGCATCTAACCAAAAACCCATTCAAGAAACCCACTGACTTTGAGGGAACCGAAGTGTAAAAATGCTAACTCATTTCTGGGTTTTAGGACTCGTTCCTGCAGCCTCTATGAGGCACAGTGAAAATCAAAATCTGATATATGAAGAAGATGCCAGCCTCCTGTCCCATCTTTGTCCTGGTGTCCCCTCACGTATCCCTCCTCCACTTCCAGGAATAAGCCACCGAGCAGCCTTATGGAAGAAGACAGAAGCGGCCACTGCAAACACCACGATTATGACGGTGAGTCACATTGTGCAAGGCCTTGCGGGTGATTTATGAGGGGGCCGCTGCCAAAAAACAAGTCGTCAAGTCTGGAACAGCGAGTCAGCGCAGAGGCAGGGAGGTGTGTTTGCAGACCGCCCCCTCGTCCGCCCCAAAACCCCAACCCCGTCCCTCTGATGTCTGTGTGTCTTCGCTAATGAAGAAATTCTGGTACCTTGGTGAGACATTGCTCTCAGCTGAGCAGACTCTGCCTCCTCCGTGCCCTCAACCCCTGCACAGTCATACAGCCGCCCCACCCATCCGCAATCCCATCAGGACTCTGGCCTCAACTCCCTTGCAGTTCATGGAACTACTGGAAGTTGGGCTACAACAATGATCCCCAATCTATGGCGGATCCTTGCAGTTTGTCTCTTGCCAGCAAATGTTCAGTACGCTGATAACACTTCTGGGAACAAACACCATACTTTCTTTTGTCAGTGTGATTATTAGATGTAGGTTATGGCTATGACACTTAGAGGCAACTCTCGTCTTGAATGGTATCTTTTTCTCAGATACAGATTCTCTATCTTCAGATACAGTTCTAACATGATGTATGCTACAAGATCACATTTGAAGATATTTTCCAACCCAACTCATACCATAGTTCTGCATGGCTGTATATAACTGGTAATGCCAAATGTGAGTCCCAAAACTGACATGAATCTATATATTTTCTTTACTTTATCCACTACTGACCGTTAGCTTGCCAGGCTAATGCAACACACTGGCTCTCTGTCTCACTGTGTCTCTTTTCCTCAACTAACAGGCAGATACCACAGTGTGTTAGATGTTCAAACATTCTCCCAAATTCCAAGCTGCCACTGTCACATTTATTCGTGTACACTTAATGACTTGCAGAAATATAAAACTTGTTCAAGTTAGCAAATAGTCCATCATCGTGAACATCATTCTGTTCTTATTTTTGGCAAAAAATACATTGTATACGTTGTTGCGTGGTAATGTAGTGCAGATGTTTCAAACCAAACTGCACTTACAATTACAATACAATAACAACTGAACTAATAGAGAGAGTGGAGAAATAAATGGAAACCAATGGCTGTCTGGAACAAAGAATGTATTTAAAGCTGCTCTAGTCAGTATTTTTCTACAAACAATGGATGAAATTACTATGTGTAATGTGAAAGGTGATACCAACACTAAGTTCTCCTCACCTCTAGAGAGAATTTTGGCGTATTTTAACTCGTAGGTGCTAAAGAGTCAGATATTTCCATCAGGATTTGGATAACTCCAAAACAGAGCTAGAAGGAGAACGAATATTGGACTTAACATTTGTCAGGTGTCCAGAAACACCACTTTTTCTATTTTCTTGTGATAAATGAAAAAAAAAACTGGATTCTTTTAACTCCAGTCTTAGAGGAATCCTTATTTAGTTGAATTGCTCACAATTAATGTACACACTTAGGCCATAACGGGTCCACAAACCAAAGAGGTTGGGAACCACTGCTTTAGGTGTAAAGTCTGGTGCTCTCCTTTTCTGGGTCTTGAATATATTATAAATCAAGCTAGAGCGTATTGCGTTTGCTACTCTAACATCTGAGCAAGTATTCAATGTCACTGACAGAATTCTACATACGAATGCCCTGTAATATGCCCTATATGGTAACATACCTCACAGCCTAAAGTATCAAAGTTCATGCACGGTGACCTGCACACTGTAATCAGCAGGTCAGTCTTTGCAAAAACACTATTGTCCCAATGAGACAGATGTCCGCGGAGTGTTTTTGAACCACATGAGCAATTTCACACATTAGGAGGACTTGCTAGCCAGCATAAGCTAATGTATGTTTCCTCCGGTCACCACAGTGATGGTGACAGCCTCTCACCATCCTGACAGGCCTGTCCAGTTAAGATGTGGACAGTCACACAAGCAGAAAAGACTTGTAAGCAAACTGGTCCTCACTGAAGTAACATTTAGCAGAGGCGCATGATATCCAGTGTGGTCCGAGTGAGAAAGCGTGTCTTTCACTCATTGGTAGCAGCATGCTGCTTATCCCCAGGGTTCAGACGACCATGTCAATCACACAAATCTGAAACTGTACCATTTAAAAAGACCAAGTTACTATATATAAAGGGTTTTTTTTTCTGCGTAGCCTGTTTTGATGAAATAATAGTAAAAATCCTTACATTTTACTTCCACTCACTGTCTGATAAATGTCCTCAAGTGATGTCACTTGAGTCAGCTTCAGTTGGATGAAGACGAGTCTGAAAATGAAAGAAATCTGGGGGGGGCTTACCAGACCTCTGCAGCCCGCTCCTCATCTCTGCTTGAGGCTAGCAGCTCGAGGCTACATTAGCTGCTACTAGCATAACACACCTGAATCTCCAACTGAACTGTTGGCAGTCGAGTTGCATTGTGGGTAATGTAGGTGACTTTGATAAGGAAGAATGAGTGGACTAACAATCCGTGTTATAGGAGTTCAATGCTAAATCAGTGGAGTACTCTTAAAATAATAAAAACTGTCAAATTTCTTTCAACTTAAAAATGTTTGTAAAGTTAAGTTTGAAACCACTAGATTTTTCATAAAATCAAACCCTGCTTTTGATGCCATTTATGGTCAGCATTTCTTTTTCTTAGCAACAGCCATTTAATGCATTTACATTCAGTAATTATCTCTAAGGGAATCACAGGAAACGATGCATGCGATCCAGCGTTAGTGTTTTTAATTCTATCTCACTGGCAAACATCACTGTTTGCCGTTTTCCAACTGCTTCACATACCCTCAGATTAGGGTAGTTTTGGCTCACAAGTTTCAGCTGCTGCCCTCTTATTTAAGCCGTTAGCTCAAACACACATTTACAGCTCCACCACTTTTGTGCATTAGCAATGAGTGCAAAAAGGAATAAAGTTACAGTGGCAGTGATTTTGTTTGCAATCACTTCCCATGCATATTTACTTGTCATCATGGTACTACCATCAGCACTTTCCTCCTTGTTCTAGTCCCCCCCTTTACAGCCAAATTCCTATTGCTTCATGTGTGTACACAGTCATCTGAAAAAATTAGGACACCCCATTAAATATTCAGTTCTTTAAGAAATGTTCACATATCGATGTCCAATCTTGTTTTTATTCATCTCCGGAAAAGAAAGTGATTTAACTGCAGATAAACAACAAAAATTAACCTTGTTTTACTCATTAAACAAAAGATAAAATGCATATTCTAACTGAGGAAAAAGTCAAGACACCCTACCCCCTAATAGCTAGCTAGTGTTACTCCCTTTGGCTGAAATAACTTGAGTGAGACGCTTCTTGTAGCCATCCACCAGTCTCTGACATCAGTCTGAGGAAAATTTGCCCCACTCTCAACGCAGAATTCTTTCAGCTGTGAGATATTTGAGGGGTTTCTTGCATGTACAGCCCGTTTCAAGTCACCCCATAGCATCTCAATGGGATTAAGATCTGGGTTTTCACTCGGCCATTCCAGGACTGTCCATTTCTTAGTTTTCAGCCAGTCCTTGGTGGATTTACTGGTATGTTTTTGGTCATTGTCATGTTGCAGGGTCCAGTTCCGCTTCAGCTTTAAATTTTTTTACAGATGGTCTCACATGTTCCTCAAGCACCCTCTGATACACGGTAGAATTCATGGTGGATTCTATGATGGTGAGCTGGCCAGGTCCTGCTGCAGCAAAGCATCCCCAAACCATGACACTTCCACATCCATGCTTCACAGTTGGTATGAGGTTCTTTTCCTGGAATGCTGCATGCTGCGTTTACGCCGAACATGTCCTCTGTTCTGGTGTCCAAATAATTCAATTTTAGACTCATCTGTTCAAAGAACATTATTCCAGAAGTCCTGGTCTCTGTCTACGTTCTCTGTGGCAAACTTCAGTCTGGCCTTCATGTTTCTCTTGGAGAGCAAAGGTTTCCTCCTTGCACACCTCCCATGAAAGTTAAACTTGTGCAGTCTCTTTCTGATTGTAGAGGCATGCACTTGCACATCAACAGTAGCAAGAGCCTGCTGTAGGTCCTGTGATGACATTTTAGGGGTTTTGGAGACTTCTTTTAGCATCTTGCGGTCTGCTCTCGGGGTGAACTTTTGAGATCTTTTTAAATCCCTTACCAGACTCATAAACTGCTACAATCTTCTTTCTGATGGCCTCAGACAGCTCTTTCGATCTCACCATGGTGTTCACTCTCGCATCAACAGTCAGGAGCACACCAAACTAAATATCTGAGGTTTAAATAGGGCAAGCCTCCTTCAAAATGCTGAGTAACGATGTTCAAATCATGTGCACCTGATGTGATACACCTGTGTGATTTTAGCCATTTTAAGTGGGAATAAATTTGGGGGTGTCCTAATTTATTCCTCACCAGACTGCATTTTTAAAAAATTACATTTTACATAAAGTTTTAAAAAGTATTTTCTTCAGTTTTAATTGTTTAGTTATATTACTTGAATCTCTTCAGTATTGTTAAAATTATTAAATATCCATATGTCCAAATATGTAAAAACAAAACAAAAAATACAGGCTTTCACAGGGTGTCCTAATTTTTTCACGACTGTACAGTATATTTGATTGCCGTTATTTTAACCTTTTAATTGCTACTGGAGATATTAATGATTTCTATATAGACAGCTTTATAGGATGAGTGTGGGTACTCATTGGACAAAATTCATACAGGATAACACTCAACCTTCCAAAAGCTTACACTTTAAAAGGAAAACACTGCTCCCTTGTGGTTAAACATTTAAAATCTTCCTTACCTGTACATGGTAGCCTCTGGATGTGATCCAAACAGAAAACATGGCAGGGAGTTCATTGACTGACGTTCGGTAAAATCACTAGAATTGGCCTTCAACTCTTCAAGGTTGTGAACCCCCAAATTCACAGCCAGTAAAAATACAAAAGTGAGCAGGAAAAAGGCTAAGAATTAAAATTTTACTCATTTTGGGGCATGGACACTCAACTACCAGGTTGTGCTGACAGTGCAGTAAAACATAACCACTCATGCATCACATCACTTTGATTTTAAATTCATTTATTTAAAAAACTCCAGACACATCTTTAAATATTGAACCGCCATGCAAAGGGAGAACATGGACATCCACCTTGTTATCATGACAAAAAACAAAACAAAGCATGAACCTCTACACTGAAGACATGTTAGTCAGCAAAACCATGTCCAGTGTGACGGGGGTACAGATGTTGGTTGGTGCCGATATGATTTACATGAATCATAATATGGATTCTCCAGGTGAAGCCGACGACAGCGGGTCTCAGCTGAATTTGGCTTTAGAGAAATCCATCTCTGGGTGCTGAGCCATGAACCTGCACAGACAGATGTCAGAGTCACAAACAAGACAACATGGATTCACCAAAGCAAGACTTTTATCTGAAATCATATTTCAAACTGCTTTTTAATGCAGAATAACTTCATTATCATGCTCAATATCACTTTGTTCACGGAATGAGCATTGTACATTTAGATATACATTTTCTAAATGACAGACTGGTTCTGGTGGAAGTCACATGTTATAGCATAATTTTCTCATCTATTTCTCCATGTCTCTATTTTTTTTATTCATTTGACACAATACAGGGTTCGTACAGCTTTTTAAGAGTAAAATTCACACGCTTTTCAAGGACTTTCAAGGTACCTAAACCAAAGATTTCCAGACTCTCGAAGCCTTTAACTGTTACTATAACTGCCATGAGACAACAAAAATCAAGCAAGTTCAAATTCAAGCATATTCCTAACCTTGAAAACATAACAGTTAAAATTAAGCATTTTCCAAACTTTCAAGACTTTGTACAAACCCTGACAATATCTCAGACACAACTGGTTTGATTGTGATCAAACTTTTCTCTTGCTGGTAGGACATATTGTATCTTTAGCTATAGCACCTCCATGTGGCCAGTGAGTGAATTTTTAAAAATACTTAACAGGGAAAACATGCACGATCCCTCTGAGGTGATGCCATCAGACAACACATTTGATTGGACAGACGCAATGTGAACTTTGTGTCAGTGAAACAACTGAGGGCACACACCACAGCAGTACTGTTTAACCCATATAAAACTATACAAGAGCTTTAGAGGCAGCTTTAACAAGCTCAAAGAGGAAGTGGAGGTCAACTTAACAGCAGACCTGTCCCCTGGTGTCTGACTGACTAACATCACAGTCGTGTTCTGAACAATCACGACGTATTATATGTTCACGAGGTTAATACAACACTTTTAGTATCAAGGAGCAGTTCTTTAATATGCAAATGAAAACAGCACACTGGTGGTTTTATGTTTTAGCCCATTTGCCATTAATGGGATATACTTAACTTTATGGCTGACCATTTTCTGTAAGTATACCATGGGTTTTACCCTTGAGATGGCTATTGGTTTCAGTGGATTTAACTGCACTATCTAAATCAGCTCGCAGAGACTAGAAACTTGTTTGACCAAGGTAATCCATCACAGGGAACAACATGCTGCCTTTGTTTTCGTGTTGATATGTTGTGTAACATGAAGCACGAAGCAACACTTGTTTTGATACTCTTCATTCTGGTGTGTTTAAAGACGTTCTGACATTTGAGAGTTCAGAGTCACCTGGACCTTTTTAAAATACGAAACCTTGTTGGATGCAGCAGAACCAGAGAGTTTTTTGTTCCATGCATTCGTCTTCCTTGTCAAAACCTGGTGCCTACATCACCCACAATGCAACTCAACCATCAACAGTTTGGACAGACTGAAGACGTGCACAACAGCATGTACAGTTTAGTATGTGCTAGTTCTCAAACATGATTTATGAATTAACGTTGCTTTTGGGCGCCAATCGATCGGACAGCAATCACTAAAGACTACTTAATATTCATTTAGTTGCTGCACTGTTTTGTGAAAGACTCGTCGGAAATCAGTGCAACAAAAATGTGCATAATATGGCCCAACTCCAACTGCCAGGTCCTTTTCACACATGCTTTAAGTAGCGTTTTACAGGTTAATTATTTACCAAGTTGAATTCTCGAGGAGGCACACCATTCAATTAGCTAAATAAAAAGACAAAAATAGGCCAAACCCCCCCCCCCCAAAAAAAAAACAACAACCAGTAACTCAGCCAATTGCTGATATATTCGTCCAATAGCCCAACCCTAGTTGCAACTGTGTTACAACCATTTGAAAAATGAAGGCACCTAGTTGTGTACTGTGATGGATTACATGTCTGAGCATTTACACTGTGAAAAATCAGAGCACATGAACTTGTAGTCGATGGGCTAAAAAACATGCAAAAAACCCACAGTAATACCTTTATAATGCACCAAAACTCAATTGGATCACCTGGAGGCCCTGTAGTCCAAGTATGAGGCTTCTTTTAGGTATTGTACTTGAGTAACACCATCATAAACAAGGGAAATAAAATGTATATAATAAAAAGATAATATGGCAGTTGCTAACTGGTGCTCTGAGACAGAAACACAAATGGTGTAGAGTGAAAGATTCCAAGTAATTTCTGGTCAGAGGCGTCTCCTTGAACCAGGTCAGGTCTGTGCATGGTACACCATCTTTTATCACCTACAGTTACAGAAGGTGAGCCTGGCCTTGAGCAGAAACCAATAACTTTCAAAAGCACTCTGCCTATAAAATCTTTACACCACCATAAAGCATCCGTTAAAGTGACTATGAATACAGTATCTGCTTTGGAGAGTTACCCAATAAAAGAGCAAAGATGTCTGCTGACGGAGAATAAAAAAAGGTCTTTAGCTAAACTGGTGTATTATTTGGCAGTGATAGAACACTTACTTTTTAAGAATGTCTTGTTTCTTCTGCTCCTCAGATGTAGGCAGGCCCATTGATTTCTGCCTCTGGTCGTACATCATCTTCTCCACCATACCACGCGTCTCTCCGTCCAGGTCTGACAGCTGCTTGGCAGGAAAAACACAGTGAGGATGGGGCAGGAGGTCATTACTGCAGATGTTTAGCAGGTAGAAGAATACACCTAAAGGCTTAAACTCTGCATCCTTTACCTTTGAGTTCTCTGGACAGACTTTCTTGGTGTTAATTTCTGGATCTGTGGTAACAATCTTGCTCCACCACTCCATTTTATTTATCTGAAATGAAAGAATATGATTAGGCTTTAGAACTCGGCAGTTCTTTCATTCAGTTCAGTTCAGTTTTATTTATATAGCGCCATATCATAACAAAGTTATCTCAGGGCACAGTCACCCAGACTTCACTTCGTTACTGCTTAATGGTGTGTTCACAGCAAACGTGAAGAGAATTTTTCGCGCGATTACACACAAAGTCATCGCAATGACACAAATTTGTGCCAGGCAATGTGAATTTCGCAAATCTATTGCGCAAATTTCAACTCTGTAATGCGAAAGCCTATCAGCATTTACAGTCTCCTCTTGACGTCCGGGACTTTTTACAACTCTGCATCATGATGTAGTTATTTCGGCATCCTTTTGATCCATTTGTTGCAATTAAATCACAGTAAAATCTGTTTATTTTGGGTTCATACCGCTGTAGTAGGAAATCCTGGCACAAATCAAACTGGGCACTGGTCAGCCTCAAATAGAGCTGGAAGCGGCAGTCACCCAGACGCAATTCCTGGGGAAGGCGGTGAAATTCACAGCCTCCGGATAATGTATGAGCCCAGAGGGCGAATATTTGCATGCTGTGTTTATTCGTTCACATATTCTCCTGCGGTCAAAATCACGAGGCGAATATTTGCTTCGTGTTTGGTGTGAACAGTGCATAAGAGACACAGACCAATGGTTATAATGTGTGTACACTGACCCACACAAACTCTGTCCTTACCTTCTCCAAGTGGACTGTGACAACCTTGCCGTCGTCAATGAGCCAGGAGCTCTCTTCTACCTTCACCTCGTTGTAAAGCTGGCCGTCAATAATAGGGGGGTGTCCCTTCAGGCCGACCTTGATGGAGCGTCGCTGGATGTCCACCACCACATCTCTGCCCTTAATGCGGAACTTCACATCAAAAGGCACTGCCAGCTGAAGGAGGAGGTTAAAATATATATTGCATGTTAGATTCGGTTTTATCCACGGCTACCAAAACTATAACAACAAGCAAATAAGGACAGTGATGGTGGAAGCTCCAGCTGTTGTAGGATGCAATCATACCTCCAGATCTTCTGGGTATGAACCAAGTAAGCTTCAAGTTTGTTGATTTGGTTCATTACCATGTATGTATGTATGTATGTATGTATGTATGTATGTATGTATGCTGTTTTTACAAACACTCCACAAAGATACATCGTCCCTGCAGAGAATACGGCATAGGAAGACATTTCCAGTGTGCTGGCCAGTGCCCTGTACTCTAAATCTATGCTCTAAACAGCTGCTGTGGCATAAAAAATAGAATTTAGATTCCACATATAGTAGACCGTGCAATCCATTCGGTTTATCAAGGTCTTGCCTACTCAGTAAATGTGTGAGCAAATACTACTGACGACATTCAAGTGAACATTTGACAAAATCAGGCAAAAGTCTTAATACAAATATGAAATCAAAGGGGTGAAATGCCAAAAATGGACATTTTTGGGCAGACAAGTGGCGCAGGGGCAAGCACTTGCTTATCACAACAGAGGTCCAGGCCAGTATAACATACAGGCCAGTACAAGTGGGCCTGTTATTACAGAAAAACAGGAAAGGAGGTGAGGATCTGTCTCGTGAGATCACTGTCGAGGGTTTTCAGCAAATATCTGTCTGCCTGAGCAGCAAGATGATCAAACGACACCTACTTTGAGAGGCTTAGTAAACACAAACTGGTGAAGCAGAAGTGATAAGTCAAAAGGCACTCACATCAACCTCAGACAGGGTCTGGGTCCACTTGTAGTTTGGCAGGTCGGCTCCGTTTTCCGCATTAGGCTTCAGTTTATCTTTGTCCTTCTCGTCCTCCTCTCCTTCTGAGTCAGACTGGGGAAATGGAAGTTAAGATGAGTACGTCAGCAGAAACAGATTTTGGCTTCTCATCAACACCAAACTCTTTGTTCTGTTCACTCACCCCTTTCTCTTTTTCTGCTTTTTCAGAGGACTTCTCTGCTTTTGTTGTTACATTCACAATTTTCTCCTCTTCCTTTTTCTAAAACATGTAACACAATTAATAAATTTAAAAAAGTAATATTCGTGATAAATCAACAGCAGCATCAAGGCTCCTAGATTTCACCTTGTCAAGTTCAGACTGAAGTTTCTCTGCTTCTTCATCAGTCAGCTCCTGAATTCTGGGGCCGTCGCCACTTTTCTTTTTCCTCTCTTCCTCTGCTAGTTTGGCAGCTCTGTCGGCTTTCTCTTTCTTTTCCTGCTCCTGTTTCATCTGCTTCTCTTTGTGGGCCTTCAGCGCAAGCTTGTTGTGGTGGGCAAAAGCATCTTTGACCAGCTGAAAGGAAACAGATGGTGAGAGATGAAGTGTGCCTCTGTCGCCACATAGTACAGTACGACGTAGTCTCAAATGTCACAGGAGCTGCAGACACAGTAACACAGCTCACCTTCTCTGGAGCACCTGAATCGCCACCGGTGAAGAAATCCGTTTTGCGGCGGAGGAAGCTGAAAAATGTGTTTACTAACTGTCGAGAGAAACATATACCGTCACAAATTCCTTCCCACAGGATACGACTTTAAATTTGCATTTAAACATCGTTAGCATGACTGGACTTGAGTGAAATGATCCCTCTGTTAAATGTGCTTCTTTTACAAACTTAACACTTCATAAACTACATTAGTGGTACCCTCTATATTTATCAGCTTCATAGTTAGTTTGCATATTAACATTAAATTCTCAGTTTTTCTTTTCTTCCTCCATAACCTTCTGTTATTTATTGTCTGAACTATCTGCAAACTGTACAGCAAAATACTCAACTAGATGATCTTCATCCTTCCACTGACACAACCGTCTCAGCCCTCTGACAATTCAAACTGCCCCTAATTATCAGCAAAGACGTGCGTGGAAGGAAAACTCAGATTCTTCTAGCAATGTCAGCCATTTGACACTAGCCAGACCTTATAAACATGTCTAAGTGTATGACGAATATTCATAGCATCGTCTTCCAGGAAAATAGTACCTGTAGAAAAACAGTTTAACAAGAACTAAAATGAGATTTTATTCAAATTTTGTGCTGCTTTGTTAGTCACATGTGTGCCGAATTCAACGTAGCACCCCTTTGATTAAAAGGCGTATGTTTATGGTCTGTCCAACAACAGAGTCTATTGATAACAACAACATTAGCCTAAACCTGTAAAATACTTCACAACATTGGCTTTTTCTGTACGTTAATACTTATAGGCGAGGTGCGCCTACTAGCTTACAGGCTAACTACATTAGCTCCAACGCTAGCACGATAGCTCTAGCATGTTAGCAACACACCGAGTTACCTCTTGTACCCCTCCTTCGTGTTGTTGCGCCATAACAAGCAGCATGCCGTCATACTTTTCTTCATCGTCACCCATGTTGGCGGGCTAAGAGGAAGGTTGAACACAATGTTAGCCGAGAGATGTCAAGCGACAAGCGGAGTTAGCGATAACGTGAGGCCCGGAGAGAGTCACGCCACTCACTTCCTGGAAACAAACCCCGCCTACGATTGTTTTGACCAATTGGAAGAATAGATTTGAAATAACAGCCGAAATACCCAATAAGGAGAGAGCATTGGTTCAGGGAGGGACTGAGGCGCCCAGGAAGAATGAGAATTTTCTAGAGAAGAAACCAAAACAATATGATTTTAGTGTCAAAATAACTTTAACCCTCTACATTATAATTTTAAACGGCTTAATTAATTTACAGTTGCCCTCGTGAGTTCATATCCACCATGTAGTGGAGTCACAAGCTGGCTCCACACAAGACATGTAGGCTACTTAAAACAATTCAAATTTCTTAAAAGTAAAGTTAACACAAATGAACAATGAGGTGTAAAAATCAGCAATGAAAGCACTGTATAGGCGTGTGGCTTGTATGCTGTGGATGTACGCTGTAAGAAGGGAAACGCAGGAACAAACACATGGGCCAGCTTTTATAGCCTCATGGCCCAGGTGAGACCCTACCATGTCAGCCAATTGCCTGCTGAGGTTAGCCAGATCAGCCTCCAAGACAGGTGGAGGGGTCTCACAGTGGACATAATATTAAAATTAAAATAAACTAAATATATTGCTTCCCTTAGTGTCAGAATAACTAATTGCTAGGTGGAAGATGGCTAGGCTAGCGGAATAAAATTCTGAAATTGCAACTGAATCTTTGAGATGTATTTTAGATTAGATTTAAGGACCATCAATAGACTTTTCTGTTATTTATTTTTCAACTTTCATTTTTATTTTTCAGTTCACTTGCCATACCAGGAAAAATACAGGTGTCACTAATAACCATAATGATAATGATAAAGATGTTTTTTTCTGTCCTCTACAACCCTATTCAACAGAGAAGAGCAACATATCCTCATGTTTTAGAAATTGGAGCCAGGGAATTTAGGTCATCAACTAATTAATTAATTGACTAACCCTTTAAACATTTAGGTAAATGCGCAACTTTCTATTTCTATCTCTCATTTTCTGTCTGTGCTTGTGGCCACACCAACCAGTGATTTCACAGCAGGTGTTTTCCATCACCTGTCACACACAAAGCACCTGCTGCAGTGACATCCCTGCTGTAGCTGCAATACATTTGAAATCCACCGAGAGAAAAGCAGCAGCAGTGCCATGCCATGCAGTTTAGTATTCATTTATACTTTAAACTGCTAAAGGAAATCAGGCCTTTTTTGACAGAGGTAGTGCCGAAGAAAGTGAGAGAATCTTGAGGGCGGTTCCAGTGTTTTGTTAAATCAGTGTGTAGCCAGTCAGAGACCACACTCTTTGAGAGCTGAAATTATTAGCTGATTAGTCCATTGACAGACAATTAATTTGCAACAATTTTGATAATTGATTAATAGTTTAAGAGGTTTTAATCAAGCAAAAAAGTCAAGCATTTGTGAGGATTTGCTGCTTTCTTTTTCGGGGATATAACAAGTCATTTGAAGATGTCACCTTGGGCTTTCAGAACTTGTGATGAGCATTTTTTACTCCTTTTTTTGACATTTCTTAGGCTAAACAATCCAAATTAATCCACAAAACTGTTCATTAATCCACACATTTATCAATAATGAAAGTAATTAGTTGCAGCACAATTCTAACCAGTAAACTGTGTTGTAATTTGGCGTTAATTTCTAGCTAACTAGGAAGGCTGGGTTGAGAGCTTTGGTTAATACAGCATGAAAGTGAAGCATTCTTGTTAGCATTGTTAGCTAGCTTCTGTTTGCTTGAGCAACCACAGAAAAGGACTCTTTTTGGTCTTCACACAGTTGTGTGTCTTTTATGGTGGCCCTGAAGGTCAAAACACGACATTTCACAAAACACACAGTGGACATTTATAATATTACCACTGTGTGTTTTGTGTAATGTCGTGTTTTGTGTAATGTGTTTTGTGTAATGTTGTGTTTTGTGTAATGTTGCGTTTTGTGTAATGTCGTGTTTTGTGTTTTGTGTAATGTCGTGTTTTGTGTTTTGTGTAATGTCGTGTTTTGTGTTTTGTGTAATGTCGTGTTTTGTGTAATGTGTTTTGTGTAATGTGTTTTGTGTAATGTTGTGTTTTGTGTTTTGTGTAATGTTGCGTTTTGTGTAATGTCGTGTTTTGTGTAATGTCGTGTTTTGTGTTTTGTGTAATGTCGTGTTTTGTGTTTTGTGTAATGTCGTGTTTTGTGTAATGTGTTTTGTGTAATGTCGTGTTTTGTGTAATGTCGTGTTTTGTGTAATGTTGTTTTGTGTTTTGTGTAATGTGTTTTGTGTAATGTTGTGTTTTGTGTAATGTCGTGTTTTGTGTAATGTCGTGTTTTGTGTAATGTTGTTTTGTGTTTTGTGTAATGTGTTTTGTGTAATGTTGTGTTTTGTGTAATGTCATGTTTTGTGTAATGTTGTGTTTTGTGTAATGTCGTGTTTTGTGTAATGTTGTTTTGTGTAATGTGTTTTGTGTAATGTCGTGTTTTGTGTAATGTCGTGTTTTGTGTAATGTCGTTTTGTGTTTTGTGTAATGTGTTTTGTGTAATGTTGTGTTTTGTGTAATGTCATGTTTTGTGTAATGTTGTGTTTTGTGTAATGTCGTGTTTTGTGTAATGTTGTTTTGTGTTTTGTGTAATGTGTTTTGTGTAATGTCGTGTTTTGTGTAATGTGTTTTGTGTAATGTCGTGTTTTGTGTTTTGTGTAATGTTGTGTTTTGTGTAATGTTGTTGTGTTTTCTGAAATGTTGTCTTTTGACCTTCAGGGCCACCGTAGTCTTTCTCTAAGCAACATCTTTTGAATCAAAACGCAGCCGAGATAACTCTGTATTAACCAGCTAAAGTTAGCTTCTGCTGTTAACACTGTCTCTTCACTTTGATGCCAAGTAATAAACCAAACTCACAACCACGCCTGGCTAGTTAGCCGGCTGGGTAGGTAGCATGCGCAGCCTTGTTAAGCTAAAAAAATAAAGGAAGATGTTGGTTTCTGTGTCTATATATTGTGTTTATTTACAGCAACAGCTACATAGTTTTGAAAGGGGAATTTTGACTCTTTAATTTATATATTTTATATAATTTATTCATATGACTATTTTAGATGTATTTATTTCATATTGACACTTTGGGGCTCCATAACTGTGGGTCAGCACAATACTGTATTTATGTAATAAAAATATTTCATATTAGAGATGTTGATTGACTTCATACTAAGTTCTAATATTCATTTCTCCAAAGGCTTCACAAGCCATACATATTTTCCAAATGTTTGCAATTTCTGAGATCAAATTTTGTACTTTAATATTTTGTATCTTAAATTAGAATTATGGATGCAATCAACAAAAGCAACTGTCCAGTTTATACCAGTTTAATGGTTATGTCAAAGAATAAGCCAGCTACCAACCCATTTACGATGTTACAAGTAAAAGTATTATTAACATTATACTGTGTGTTAAGCATCATAAAAAGCGTTTTCACTGATGATTAACTTAGTGCTACTATAGATCACAGAACATCAGAAAGTAATATCCATATGTGCTACTGGATAAGAGTTCATACTGTCTGTGGCCGAGATTACATATCTAGGGGAACTTACATGAACTGATTCCACCTTAATTAAGTTTGCTATTCTTTGAGGATGTCCAAAAGAGATTGGTTCCTGTATCTTGATATGTACAAGATGCTCAAAATCCTCAAAAACTATTTAAAAATAAATCATTGTGTCCTCTCATGCAGGTCCAAGGTGTAACTGGGACACTGGTACAGGTTGAGTTAATGACTCAGGTAAACATGATAAATGTCATTCACCCCACCAGCTTCTATATTTCCCTTCCCTGTGCAGCTGCTGAGTTTAACTAGCCTTATCGCTGCCACGTGGAGGGAACCTAGATCCCTCTGCACTGTCACTGTTTTTTTTTCAAATGCAGGGCCTTAAAAAAAGGAGGGTCAAGGCTGAGTTTGGCGAGAGCATGTGACATCCTGGATAAATAGGGCCTGACCTTGTGGAGTCGTATGTAGGCACTACGTGACACTGTTCATGCTTTCTGGAGCTTACTGGCCTGTTTTTTTTCTTTGCTAGAGCATTCTGCGGATACCTTTTCCTTCATGATGTTTCCTCTAGAAGAGATTACAAACAGCACTTGCTCTGGTTACTGGGATCAGCGTCCTCACACTATCCTTTACAACATCTTGAACGGGAGGGAGTGTGGCTACCTCAACAACAAACTGAACCATAACGCCACAGAACACAACTGCCTCTGTGAGCAGAGGAGGACAGTTTGCCTTAAGGACCCAAAGGCCACCTGCCAGGTTGCCTCCAGTGTGCTGGACAAAACCATCTGCTTTGTGAGGAGTTTACCATCCTTCAGTCAGCTTCCATCAGGAGATCAGTCATCACTGTTAAGACACTGTTGGGTTCCTTTATTTGTTCTGGGGCTTGCCCAAGAAAAGATAGTCTTTGAAGTGACTGATGTCCCAAATTCAAGTATCCTTAGACAGATTCTGCTTGGACCAGGACTCCCTCAAAAGGAGGCTGAACAACCAACTCTTGCTGGAGTCCACAAATTGAGAACTTGCTTGCATCAGCTGTGGAATCTGGATCTCAGTCCGAAGGAATATGCTTACCTGAAGGGTTCTTTGTTGTTTAACCCAGGTAAAACACATTTTATTGGTTGTGTTTCAATAGCTATATAGCTATATTTCAATAGCTCAATAGTTGGTTGGATATGTGATATGAGTTTTAACAGAAACTTCTATCTGTTACAGCTGTTCAAGGATTGAGTGCCTTGGTGTTCATTGAAGGCTTCCAACAGGAAGCTCAGAGAGCTCTCCAAGAAGTCATCCACCTCCTGCACCCAGAGGACACCGTTCGCTTCAGCCACGTCCTTCTAGCAGCCTCCACCATTCAGACTGTCAGCCACAGCCTGGTCACAGAGCTCTTCTTCAAGCCAGTTATTGGCAACACAAACATATTACATTTATTAACAGACATGATGTTTTTGCAGTAAGATCCCAGTGAGAAAGTCTTATATGAGTGGGTGTTATGGAATTGTTACACAGTGAACGTGCATGAAATAAACCTTTTAATACCTGTATCCTAATAGTGTCCTAATAGAGGGGGGATTTAAAAGCAGCATGGCCTTCTGTTAAAAGAAAAAAGCATATTTTGACTCCCTCGTGGCCATATGTGGCAAACAACAAGCAAACAATTCCTTTTTTTGTTTCACTTCATTTACTTTTCTTGTTTTTACAATGAGACATCAGTTAAAAGATAGTGCACTGTCAATATAAGAACCTACCAACACAGCTGAAAATATCAAGTACCATACCTTGGTGAAAGGCCCAAGCACTACACTTAGGTTTTTAGGAAACCTGAGAAAATCTAACATGCAAATGAAAACAAAATGCTATGCTTTAGCACACAATTCAACCAGTATAGTGAAATAAGAAATATGTCAGGATAGTTACAGTTTATATGACACAGACACATTAATCACTTCTTAAATAGTCCAGCTGCATCTTTTACTTCTTGGTGGAAACCAGAGCAACCAGTTTCACACCATTTCATTACAACCACCCTGGTGTTGCAGCCAAATCCCTTACACACTAAACATATATTGTGTGGATAAGTTATTTAAATTACCTCAGTCCATATTTATTAGTCCATATTCACAAAAGTAGTTTATTATTTATACTTAGAACTGAAATGAGGCACAAGAGGATAGATCCTGGGAGACAAGAGTGTAACCTGGACAGTTAAACCAGACGTTACAAATATGTGTATTAGCTACCCATGTGTATTAACTGAATGCACTACAATAGGGTCCATCACCAACAGCAATCATAAGCTAATGCTGATAAGAAGGACACAGGGCTGAAATAAATTCCACTGAGTCAGCTGGCCAAATTCCCACCAGCACCCAGAAGCAAACACAGCAAGCATGTTGGTAAGAAAACATTCACTTCATGAGTCATCATGGGATAATAAGTTACAGTTGTAATATACGATACAAACTAAAGTCTAGCTGCAGTTCACACCTGCATCTGAGATGTGACTTACAGACAGGATGGCCTCAAACTGTGTCCAGAATGCATCAAACACCTGGTTAACTTAAAAGCTTAAGAGCTAACTGCTTCATATGAGCTTCATGTTATAACACACAATAATAATCTGCTTTGAAAAAAAACAAAATCACACTCCACACTGTATGAACATCATAGAAGTCACAATAGAAAAAATAAATGAATTTTGACATTTTTTGTAGCATTCAACTCGTCTTCCTTTGGGGGAAAAAAAACCAAACAGATATTTACATACTTTCTTGCCAAGAGAATATCACTCTCATATCTGTACGGTAAATATAAAGCTACTGCCAGCAGCTGGTTAGCATAGCTTAGCATAAAGACTGGAAACAGCTAGCCTAGCTCTGTCCAAAGGTAAGAAAATATGTACAGAAACAGAACTGTAAAAACGACAAATTGTGGCCAAGAAATAGTTTGGTGCAGAACCTCCTGTAAAACCATGACACTTTGGTTTCTGTATGGAATAAATAAATCAAATATAATGTTAATTAGTGAGCTTTACAGGTGTTGCTAGGCAGATTTTGTCACTTTGGGACAGAACCAGGCTAGCTGTTTCCCCCGTTTCTATTCTAAGCTAAGCTAATTAGCTGTAGTGCGTATCTCTGTGCAAGAAAGCAAAGAAGCGTCAAACTATTTCTTTGAAAAAACCCATTCTTCTTTCAAAACACTCGACCCAATATTATAATTACAGGATTAATATAAAACAGCATTTTTCTTCCTTTTACATTATTGCCACTTTTAAATTGTAAATGGCTGCCTTTTAACAGACACACACACACACACACACACACACACACACACACACACACACACACACACACACACACACACACACACACACACACACACACACACCGATGGCAGCAAGCTACCATGAGATGCTGTCCTGACCACTGGGAGCAAAATCAGCTCTACCTCCTGAGCCACAGCCACACTTTGAGGCAAGGCTATGCCTCTTACATCAATATGAAACATGTTAAATTATGGAAACTATCAGAACTTTTCTCATCATTCATCTAGAATCACTGACTGTAAATATGTGATACATTACCACTGAATTGAATACAGTTTGAAAATCACACAAAGTTATCTAAAATCATATCTGTGATGATGATGAAATGTGCCCAAAAAAATACAAGTCTGTATTTTAATTTTAAAGAACATCCAAATGTCCTTTGGATAAAACAGCAGAATAATCTGGCCAGCAAAAATGAGAGTCAGGTTTCACAAACATAACTCAGTTTTCCTTCAAGGACGAGGGGACGGTTAATCTTGATACAATATCTAAGAGCTGCGGGTGATATCTACCTGCAGGGCAAGCTCTCAATCAAGCAATCCTTCAAATATACATATAATATTTATCAACCATAAATATCTACACACAGAGCCCTGAGTTCACTGAATTCCTTCATACAATGTGAATTTTCACATTTTCTTCCTCTGCAGCAGAGCCATGGTCTCTACAAAGAGCTTGGCTCAGCCAGAGACTCCTGTGCAAGTAATGTCACCTTTCAACGTCCTATTATGTGACCTTGTGGACATAGCATGGCAAATAATTCAAGCATAGATGGCCAGTGTGGAGCAGGAATCATGTTCTCACAGAGGTGCGAACCAGTGGGACACCTGAAGAATTGGTTTCTGTGTGAGAGGGCGAGTAGGCTGTTGGAGAACTGGAAGTATGACCTATAAGAACAAAAAAAAGACAGAAAACACAGGGTAATTCCTCAGCATTAATCTGGAGAGGAGACATACTACCCATCCCTATTCACACCTTAATCTGAATGAATTTAAGAGTTTAAATATGACACCGAAATCAACTAAAATAAAAAATAGACCTAAACTTTATTTGGCTGTTAAGAAGATTCTCTCACTCTGACAGCTTTATGCAGGTTGCTGTTCAGGAGAACATCCTCTGCTGCATCCGAGAGTGCAACATCATCACCTACTGTATAATATTCTCTCGTCCATCCCTTGAATGCCTCCCATCAAAGAGCACTTTGCTTCAGCGTCTAACTTCATGTCAAACTATTCCCTCTTTATTTTTGTCACAGTACAGCACAGCCCTGATGACACGTCGCAGGCGCAGGTGAACAGGTTGCATTCATCAAGTTGAAACAAGCCATTTATGACAAGTTTGTACAGCTACAAGAGTTCGGTGGATCCCAATTTAAACAAAAACGTTAGAGAGATTTAGGATAAATCCATTCTTATTTTATTATATTCTCATCTTTCCATCTACATTCCCAGATAAAAACCCTGCACAGATGTCATTTTGTAATTTTAGCACAGTTGAGAGACGCACTACAGTGTCCAGCCTAAACACAAGCGCGTACACCCTGCAGTACTGGACGTCTTAGCTTTGGCTCACTTTACTGATGAAAGCTATTACATTTTAGTCTGTCATTGGTGCAGCCCTATGAATTGGCTCAGGGTATAATTTAACTGTACTTCTATGTTCATTTGCTAGGAAGTTAGTCCACTGAATGAATATTCGTCACCTACTCACAAAGCCCTCTGGCACAGAGTCATTGCAGGGAGGCACATGCATGAGCAGGGGGAAAAAAATAGAAAACATATTATAGGAAATCTGATTCCAGAGAGAACAATAACCATACACGTGTGCTCTGGTGCTTAGGAAATCGAAATTCAGGTGTGCATATTAGCACAATGACAGCAAACATGTCAGTCATATCTGAAATATGACACAGCCGGTCTGACTCTCAAAATTCCCTTTCAATATAGCGACTGTCTTTTGCGTCTAAAAACTCTGCCAGCTTTGGGCAGCTTGATTTGAATTAAGGTGTGGGGGGGATACGAAAAATCCAAATCTAGATTTTAAAAAATCCAATCTTGAGGTCAGGATGTGACTACCTCATTATTTCTAAAATCCAGGCGAGAGAGACACGCCATCTGTATTTTATATTTTATTTTAAAAAGGGCATCTAATAAGTTGATTTTACTGCAGCAACAACAAAAAAAAAAGATCTTAAAAAACTCAGACTCTTTGTCTAGCCAGAAATAAAAGTGGATGTTAAAAGTTGGAACAGAATTTTTCAGGAAGTCAAACCAGTGTTCAGCACTGTCGGCACAGACAGATTTCCCCTGTTATAACAGCCAAGTTATGGAAAACAAAACATTATTCAAAGTCACTGATCATAACATGGCACACTATTCAAGCTACAATTATTAGTGTATGTTATGAATGTAACAGTATACTGTGTATGTAATAACATAATAAGGACAGACTTCTTACCTCCATTGTTCCTCCACATCTCTCTGGCACACTTGTCAGAGGAGGTCAGCTCTGATATTTGGATGTTTGGATTTGATTTGTAGTCGTCTTGAGGAAACAGAGAAAAGGAGAGTGATCGTTACTTGCTGGCAGAAAAGCAGTTCTACGGCGTTTCAGAGGCAATACTGAGTTAAGAACTGAAAATTTACTGTTGTTGCCGAATGAAAAGGAATCGCTCTCCCTCATGGTCTCGTTGCCGCTGTCCGACAGCGTCCTCTCCCTCCTGGAGATGGGCGGCCTCCTCTTTGTGCTCCTCCGAGTGCTGATGCGGATGATACCACGCACCAGCCGACACTCGGCCTCCTGCTCATCCATTTTGTGCTCCTCTGCCAGTGAGTTGATGAGCTGGTTGATGGCCTTGCTCTTCCTCAGAAACACAGAGTCTGACGTGCACCTGGCCAACTCTTCGATCTGGTATTCAGAGTAGAGCTCCAGCAGCTTCTTGGTGATCAGAGAGTCCACGTTCTCCTCGCCATCTTCCCAGTCGTCAAACCTCATAGAATCATGCAGGGACGGATAGCTGGGCTGGGTTTGACCACCAGGCGGAGGCACATATGATGGAGATTTGCTTTCAACATCTATATACTCTCTTGGGCTGTCAACTTTGACTCCACCAATGCAGACGTCCCCTAGCCAGTCGGTTGCGTCCTCTTCTTTGTTGTCTCCTGGGTTCACAGCTCGGAAGTTCACCTTCTCTGGTTTGTCCGGGGAGCTCTCATTTGGCGGCAGGCACGGAGCGAGGATGGAACGCTGGCACACCCTGTACAGGCCGCAGGTGAGCACGCTGCACAAAAAGGTCCTGCAGCTCCTCGGAGAAGCACAGGGATTGCAGGTTTGGGCCGCAGAGGGAAGCTCAGCTGAGCCAGGAATGAAGCCAATGGTCTCAGACTCCTTTCCGTTAGCATCTTTCAGTTGAGCTTTGTGAACCCTCTTTGGCTCTGGGGTCGGGAGCCTTTCTTCCACCGGGTCAACACAGCGCTCCCCATAGGACGACATCTGGCTGCTGCTCTGGCTGGGTCCATGCCTGTAGCTGCCAGGCCCTGAGCTGTGTCTCAGACTACCAGACATGACTTACTGGCTCCAAGGTCTGAGCAAGCAGGAGAGAAAATTAGGTCAAGTGAGACGTAACTAAATGGTAAGATGGTGTTGAAATGGCATCACTAAACAACATGCTTGTTATCAATCCAATCTGTCAGGCAAGACCTAAAATCACGTGCAGCCACCGGAGAGCATCTCTATTCAAAACAAATGTGAAACTACTATCCCCAGGTGTTAGGTAAAGTAACCCAACTGGTTCTCATAAGGATGTGTAAGCACACAGTCAAAGACTATTAACAATTCACATATCAAATTCCCTGTGTGATGTCAAGGAGATTTGGAAAATGTAACAAAAATGTTTAATTAGAACTGTGACATGAAGACAAAAATATTATATGAAAAGATTAAAAAAAAAAAAATAACTCAATTCATAAACAACTACACACAGCGAATTGGTGCATGCAAACCCATCGCCTGTGTTCACACTGTGACACTGAATCAAGGCACACCAAATTTTATTTAAAAATCTTGGAATTGAATGCCCCCTTGCTTACATGGAAAGGCTGACAACACCCGGAGAATAACCAACTAGCGTATGATCTGTTCATCATTTTGAATTCCGCACCTGTTTAACCAAACAACGGGTAGTAAAAAGCCATCAGTAAAAATGATTAAGTCAATTGGCTGTTAGCTAGAACTAACTTATTTGACGTGTGGCTATTTTGATGTTACTACAGCAAACCTGTCTTAAAAAAGCAGTTTTTATTAGAATAAGCAAGCACTGGTTGTACGTTGCATGAATGCCGAGTTGAAGAAAAAATCTTATTAAATCTTTAGTTATCTTCGGTTAGGTTTTACCAGGTACACATATTCATTGAAAACATAATAAGCTATAAATTGCCAGATTCTCAGATAGTGTCTGGCGTTCCGTGCCATGACTGCATGGACAAATGTTTACAGTAGTCATACAATGTAGTAAGCTAATAAACAAGTGAAAGGAAAATATGATTTTGCTGTTTTATCCACATTTAACCACCACCATTATCATGTTACCGCTTGACACACATTAAGCCACACACCCTTTCATGTATAAAACATATTTTCACTTTCATGGCGACCTGTCATCGCGGCTCTTTCCTCCATTAGAGGACTTTCGAATTAGTCACTAAACATTACTCACAGTAAACACGGTGCATCCACCAAATGACTCCCGAATTAATGTCGTCCTCCCCGGCTAACATTAAACATTTCGGTTTTTAATCCATTTTGAACGTCCCCTTTATCAACTCTGCTCCAAAATACCAGTTTCAGCAAAGTTTTCGACCAAATCCGTGTACCTGAGAGTCAAGGTGGAGGAATCGCAACAGGTAGCTACAACAAGAGGTTGGACTTCCGGTCATGACTTCGCAAGTTAAATTTCCACAGGGATTTTAGCCTCAGGGTTATGTACTTTACGTTTTCACAGTGGTAATAACACACCGTGCAGGTATTTATATATATATCACAACATAACACCCCAACCCCACCTCCCAAAACCAAAAGTCATCACTTTTACACTTTTATTTTGATATGATTTCCGGTGTTATGCCAAGTTCTGCCTGCCGAGTACTGCATACCTGTCGCGGGAGCGCGCACAGCTAAAGCTAAAACTACCAGATATTGTAAAGATTTCTATAACAAAGTACTGTTAAAAAACGATACGATCTTCTTTGTCGGGTTCATCATTGACGATAAATGATCTGAAGTCTATATTTATGAACGTTTACAGCCATCGATGTTTAATTAGACTCAGTAGAAGTAGCATTTCCTTGATACGATTGGTCTGAAATGTGCATGGTTTCCTTGATTAATCTCTCAATATTTCTGAAGGCGAACTCTTTGGTGTTATTTATCAACGTGTTTTAAGCATAGCATTTCAGGGAGTTGAATGAATGTCTCGGCACTGTCATCATCATCGTCGAGGCCATCATCATCATCATCATCATCATTTGTGTTATACTGCGCTTATACCAGGCTACATCCTGCATGCCAATTGCCAAAGTAAATTAAAGTGCGACATCGATTTTCCTAAGCCTGATAGTGTGTGGTGTGGTGTGAATGTGACTAGAGTAAATTGCATGAGTGTAACAGTGAATGCGCCTTAACTGGCAGCTTTGCCAATGAACCAGTCATCATTCTGGAAACATGGACCCTCTAGTGCACGAGGAGATTTTGCTCTACAAAGATCATGGCAAACATAAAAGTGAATTGACAATAACTTTATTTATTTAGGCCTACAAGAGCACAAAAGTCAGAAATTCGACAACGTTTCAAAGTGTCATGCTGAAAGTTGGTATCATTTAGGCTGTCTGGCTAACTTAAGGAATTAAATGTGGTGTCCTAGCCAACTTGTCCATATCTTAACCTTATAGTAAAAGGTCAATGGAATATCAGTCATCTTAGCAAGCAAGGTTTCTGAGGAGCAATCTGTAAACCTTCTTGCTAAACCTCTGGAAGCACGCCACATATTCTATTCAAGACGTCGAATAATAACACTATTTAATGTAATCGATGCCTTTTGCGGTTTCTTATCCTGCAGACTCAAACACTAATATATTCATATGCAGCAGGCTAATATAATGAAGTAATAAAATACAATAGCCCAGCTCATTAGATAGGTAAATAAATAAATTAATCATCTTTGGGCAGCTCAAGTGCCATGTCTTCATATTCACCACAGCTTCTTCAAGAGCCTGTACTCTAGAACTGTATGCATCAATATAGTCCCAGCTGTACACACACACATATGTATGTGAGACAAGAAGTTAAAGTTATTCAAATCTATACTGTATATTGTTCCTTAAGGGCATTCATGCAGAAGAGAGGACGTAATGTGTCAAAGTGGGCATTTCATATGGACATCAGAGAGACAACACATCATACGGTGTCTTTGCCTTAAAAGTAGGTGTAACTGGTTCTTGTTACAGCCAAGTTTTTAACCCTGAATGAATAAAGCAAGCCTACAGGAGCATTACACATGATGACTGGTACTAAGTAAATATCCTGTGATGAGTTATTTCATTGGTCTACTTGTCTTTTGGTTTTACTTACATCAGAAATTTCAGACATATCTTGCAGCTTACAACATTATCTTCATCATCACTGAGATATTAATGGGTGATCAATCTCATGGGTAAATTTCACATTACTTATACCAGGTTTACAACATGCACGACATTGTAGTAGTAATGCCCACAGTAAAACTATAGAATTATTGAAAAATGACATGAAATGTGGAAAATATGAAATTTTAATGTGCATTTCTTAGATTGGCTGTGACATCTGTGGTAGGTGGTACCACCATGGCTGTGTGAGGAGTCCAGCGCTACATGAGGAGTACCTCATGTATGAGGTATGCACCTAATAGACATAGTCCCATGCTCCAGAAATTCCTGTTTTATTCTGAGGGTGTGTTGGGCAGTTGTATGGACTGAAGGTGTTACATTTATTCCACAGTTTTTATTTATTTATTTAGCATTATCTTGTTTGCTTTCTTATGTCTTATAATGTTTATTCTTTTACTTTGTGTGCTATTTGTATTGTTAATCAACCATTTACATGCACATTGTCTTCATTTTTATTGTCCTGGTATGCCAGTTCATCAGTAGGTTCTTCAGTTCATTTCTATTATTAAATATGACATTTTCCATATTCCAAATATACTTTGAGGGCTGCTATCTACCGAATTGCAATTATTTTGTTTTAAAGAGTTGGATGAGGCTATTTGTATTTCTGACTGGCTAAAGTAGTATCATCATCCCAGCTAGTGAGGATTTGAAGCTGTATCTGCTTGTTAGGCCAAGGCAGACAAAAATTCTCAGTACTCAGTATTTTTTAAGAGAAGGAAACAAAATTTCTACACATTTCTCAGCAGGTAAAAACGACCACTGCTGAATATTGCATCCACCCTGTAACTTTGTCTCTAGAGACCTAGCAGTCAGATGGTTTTAACAGCACACATTTAGGTCTGTTTTGGCTTAACAGGGAAAATTTCATAAATGTAACCATCTTCCTGGTTAAAATAACAAGGGATGCATTTCTTCACAGCTACAAAATCATCAGCTGATCGATGTTTACTTAACAGAGTGAATTTGACACTCGACATTCATTTTTCCATATTTAAAACCTAATTTAAAAGTAACATTTTGGTTATGCTTAAAAACACATTGATAAAGAACACCAAAGAGTTTGCCTTCAGAAATATTGAGAGATTAATCAAGGAAACCATGCAAATTTCAGACCAACAGTGTCCAGGAAATGCTAGGCATACTTCTACTGAGTCTTGATTCTAATTCAATTCAGTTTCATTTTTTTATTTAAATGGCGATAGCGCAAAATCACAACAGAAGTTATCTCTATAGACTTCAGATCAATATATCGTTTTTAAACATATATTAAACATACAGATGCTGCAGAAATCCTTACAGCGTCTGTGGCTGTGCGCGCTCCCGCGAGGGGCGTGCGGTTCTCGGCAGGCAGGCAGAAGTCGCCATAACACCTGTTATACTGCTGATAAGTCAGAAAATGTCTGCGTCAAGTCACCAACAGTGGCTGCTGATTTACCGGATATTGTAAGATTTGTCTACTATTGTCTCTTGACAATTTGTAAACATTCGACATTCATAGAGAAAAATATAGCCTAATGATGAAACTGCGAGAGGCATTATGTGGCCACTCCGTTTTTATTGAGTGCCATTATCACCATAATAACTAAAATGTAATGTTTTAATAGGATATTTATTTCGAAAGAAAAAAAAAGCGGAAATGCACATTTTCTTTGTGTTAATTTGACCACGGCCAATTTGTCCGGACGACCCGTTGTGTGACAACGTAGCTAACCGTGTCTGGACTCTTGGTAGGAGGGCGATATGCGTCAAAAATAAGCGTTACGACGTTAGTACTCATCTTAATGTATGCATATAGGACCTCTGGAGAATAGCGAGCAAGCTAACCAGCTAGCAGCAGTAACGGTGTTTTGGGTTTAACGTCGCTGATGTCGGATAGTCCGCAGCTGGCTGAGTTGGCTAACAAGCTAACAGGTCAACTATGACCAGCGGGTTTGTGCGAAGTCAGTCTGGAAGCAGACTTTAAGAGGAGTAAATGGAGAAGCATGGAAAGTAACAGGGATGCCATTTCGAGCACGGTGGCTCCGGGTTATTTTCAACTGGACACCAGGATTAGCTGGTTTTCTACGTGGAAATGACGGCATTTGCGCCGTTCAGCTGCCTCAAACACGGGCGTCGGTGATGCTGTCCATCGCTGGCCAAATGCCCCGGTTGTTGGGACGGAGCACCCAAACTACATTATAAATCATGAAAAACTGCGAGTATCAGCAAATCGACCCGCAGTCACTTCCGACACCAGCTCCGACTCCCCCGCCTCATCATGGAAACGACAGTGAGGAGAGAGAGGAGCCGAAAAGACCGAGGAGAAAGTGGGAAGTTTTCCCCGGAAAGAATCGTTTCTACTGCGATGGACGGATCATAGTGGCCCGACAGAATGGGGTCTTGCCCCTCACTCTGGGCCTTATTCTCGTCACAAGTGGATTATTCTTTATATTTGAGTGAGTCCATGTTTCATATTAGGTCTACGATTCTGTCATATCACCTGCGAGTTCAGTCGTTGTCCTGTTGACAAAGGTATGATATATAAAGGACGACATTTCAATGCATCTCTGCTTCCACAACAGTACGGCAGTATGAGGCAAACCAGCTGTATAAATTGATATTTCATTGAATTAGCTCCTGTTTGGTGTATTAGATCTACGCCGAATCGTAGAGCAGGTCCTAATGCTTAGTAAAAGGTCCTTTATTCATGTTTTACAACAGCAATATCTTGTCTAATACTCAATTCAACTTAAAAAGATAAGATTTCATAACGTAGTCTGGCAAAGTTTGTACATATCAGAGCTCTATTTGTGCCATCATTTGGCCTTACAATGTGTGAATATGTGTTTTGGTTGTACATTTAAATTTTAGGTTAATCTTGCAGCTGTTAATTTGACATGATACTTACTATAATAAGGAATAGTGCTTGAATATGAAAATGGCAGTCTTTTATCGCAGTGTAATGAAAAGTGTGTTTTGTCTCCAGGGACTCAGATAGTGATTAAAGGCACTGAATGTTAATTAAAATAGATCCCCTGGTGGGTGGAAAAAAGTAGGCTCAGTTATGAGACAGGGCTCTGTTTCGATCGTTTTCCAGCCATTGATATGGTCACCTTGCTGTCTTGGTAATTCATCCTCTTATGTGTCTGTGGCTGCCCCATATCACAGCTGTCCCTTCCTGGTCAAACACCTGACCAGCTGCATACCTGTTATTGGAGGAGGCCTCTTTGTATTTGTGGTCATCACCCTGCTCCAGACGAGCTTCACTGACCCCGGCATCCTGCCCAGAGCAACACCAGATGAGGCTGCAGACACTGAAAAACAAATAGGTAAGGGCCAACTCAGTCATAAATGGAGTCAGAACTATATGCTTGTCTCAAGTGCTTTTGACTCTGAGTATCATAAAAGTTTGTTTTTAAGTGTTCACTGTTTCCCCCCAGAGTGTAATAGCCTGCCAGGTTATTACACTCTCCATTGGCACTAGAACTCCCCATGTGGCCTTTATATTTCCAAGGAAATTTGATCCCGAAACTAATTTCTTTATAAGTTACCCTCTGCTCAGTGGCATTAAATTATGTCAAACTTCAAGAACATACTATTTTTGGTACTGTCATAAGTGCTTTCACATGGTTTATTTGCCTCAGAGCACTGATCACAGTTGAGATTGACGGCATTGTTCTGCCAGCATCTGCTATTTTACTCTGAAACTGAAACACAAGGCAAATCCTTATGGGACAGTCACCAGTCAGTCTGTTGCCAGCTCATTTTAATCATGATGAAAGCTCTGACACATTAAAGATCCTAAGTAGAATCTTTTGAAAGGACTCGCTTGCCATGACTTGGTGTAATGAATGTCACGTTGGCAGCCATTAGGGCAATTGTTCTAGAAGAAATGTGTCCTGATGACTTCTAAAGTTGGGACTGGGAGATTTGTTATCCCTCTGACAGATCCCTTTACCCTAATCTGTCTTTTTTTCACCACAGTCCTGTTTAAAGCGGCCCATCAGTTATGTTCACTGTCAGTCTTAAGTCTTGCCAACAGTATCTTTCCTTTCCATATGGCATGCTACAATATAATGACCTTAGTGTCTAAAGTTGGCTTCATGTGCACCTTGTTAACGCCTACTCATGACCAAAGTTTAGGCAGTGGTGATGTAAGATGTTCACATTACCCAACCGTACTGCTATTGTTCCAGCTATTTTTGAAACAAAGACTCTGACATAAGTATTGATTATTTACCTACTGCCCTGTCTTTAAGAAAATGCTTTGGACATTTTATTTGACTCAGTATTCTACATCCAGGTGTGTTAGGCTGAACTGAATTACCGATCCCATTAAAATGTCATTTAAAAAGACAGGGCATTTGTAAATTGTAGAATTTTAATCTGTAGTATAAAAACTTAGAGCTGTGTCCAAAATTTCATACAAATTCTAAGCAGGTTTTGAGTACGTAGTGTGTTCACACTGGAAAAGTGACTAAATAAAGTGTACTCCAATAAGTCAGTATGCTACTAAAAATGCTTTGAGTGTGCTGTGGATGTAGTATTGTCCCACAATGTGGATGGTGGTGAAACAGACCCAGGAACACCTATTGACACGTGCCGGTGCAATTCTTCATCAATCATTCGTCATTTCCTGTTGGTACAAAATGGTAGCGGTGTGGACTCGAGTCACATGACTTGGACTTGAGTCGGACTCGAGTCACAAATTTGATGACTTTAGACTCGACTTGATGAAATCAAAGAAGACTTGCAACTCGGCTTGGACTTTCACACCAATGACTCGTGACTTCACTTGGACTTAAGCCTTTTGACTTGAAAATACTTGATACCTTCTCCCAAGCCCAAAGATGAAAAAGTACGGTCTTTAAATACAACAGGACAGGACAGAAACATACAAACCTTATTCTGTTGTGGTACGGTTAATAGTGCTATATGCTATGAAAGTGCAATGTCAGCACTACTTTTTTATGATTAAGTTCAGTGACACTTATTATAAATACATACACATCTTTTAAATAAATACAAATAATAAATACAAATTTTAAAAAGCATTCATGATTTGTTTAAATTTAATATACTATTACTTGGTTGTTAAAATTGTTAAAAATGGCATTACATTTGGCATTACAAGAGCACATTATGACTTGTTTAGGACTCGAAACTCAAAGTTTAGGACTTGGGACATGTCCGTCTTGACTTGGGACATTAAAATACATTTCTTGTGTACTGAGTGGAAAAAACAGCATACTATGGGAATTAGTAAATAGTGCATACTCTATACAAGCAGTATGTACTTACTAATAGTACTAATTTTTTACTCTTGACATTTTAGCCTTTCATATCAGGAAAAGTTGCACGAGTGCATTCAGGTCAGGTAAGCCAGTTCCAGGGTGCTGCCAGTATTGTGCATGCTGGCTCACTGCCACACTTGATGGACCTCTGCCATCGTTAATGTTATTAGATATACCTGTCTGCCACGACAAGTCACAATGTTTACTATAAACAAAGGTCTCTAAAGCCCATAAGCCTTGTTGGAAGGTTGTTTTATGTTTTATCAGATTGTTCTTATGGCTGCATGCCTGGCCCAATAATGTGCAAATTAATCAGAATTTAGTAATTCCAAAAAAGTATACAGCTTTGTCATCATACAGGCTGTGAAATTCATAACATGTAAGAAACAAATGTATCTGAGCCTCTTGAAAACATACAAATACAATAATAACTTCAAGCTATTGGTCAGAAAGGAACAAATGAAACCAGTTCTTAAAGACCATGCAAAACCGCACAGGTGTTTTTACGTACTCTGGCTGTTTAGACCTGTTGACATAGGGCAGAGCTATGTTGGGTATTAAGTGAAGTCACCACACTTGCTGCACCAGGATGAAAAAAGTGTGAGCTGTTGTTTAATAATGGTGTGGCCAGACCGGATTTCACCAGGCAACACTGACTCACGTGCTGTGGTGGAAAGCAAGCGGGACAGGAGAATGGCATGGGTTGTGAGCATTAACTGCGGTAGCTAGTGGGGCTAGCTGGCTAACAACAGCCTTCCACAAGTTGAAAGTGATACAGCTTTTGATTGTCAATCCTTGAACTCTGCGCAAAGATACTTGGACTTTATTCAGACTGCAGGCAAATCAGATTAGTTTCTCAAAACAGATGTTTAAGATAGACTGTCCGCACTGTTATTTGCAAGTGATCAGATCGGATTTGTGTCCAGACATCACTAACCTATCTGCATGGGTTGCAAGTGGTAACAACATAGGTGTCAGTAACTACGTACGCTGGTATGCTTGAGAAATGGAGATCCATCATCAGAATCAGAATCAGAATACTTTATTGATCCCCTCAGGAGAAATTATGCGATTACAGTCGCTCTCATGTAGTACTAATAGAAAGGAAATAAAATAAAATGAAATATAAACAGACATAAAATATAAGAGTAAAATACGATAAGTACCAATAAGAATAAGTTATGAATACGTTATTTCACATAGTTATGAATGCGTTATTGCACATCATGAATCCGTAAATGAGTTCTGTTCAGGTGTCTGACACTCTGATGGAGGAGTTATACAGTTTGATCGCCACAGGCAGGAATGACTTCCTTTGGCGCTCTGTGGTGCATCTTGGTCAGTCTTTCACTGAAACTGCTCCTGAGGTTGACCAGCACGTTGTGGAGTGGGTGGGAGGTGTTGTCCAGGATGCTACGTATTTTAGACTGCACCCTTCTCTCTGACACCGCTGTCAGAGAGTCCAGCTCCACCCCAACAACATCACTGGCCTTTCTGAACAGTTTGTTGAGTCTCTTGGAATCCGCAACTCTCAGCCTGCTGCCCCAGCAAACGACAGCAAACAGGAGAGCGCTGGCCACCACAGACTCATAAAACATCCTCAGCATCGTCCTGCAGATGTTGAAGGAACTCAGCCTTCTCAGAAAATAGAGGCGGCTTTGTCCCTTCTTGTACAGGGCTTCAGTGTTTGTAGACCAGTCCAGTTTATTGTCAATGTGCACACCTAGGTCCTTGTAGGCCTCCACAATGTCCACACTGACCCCTTGGATGGAAACGGGGGTCACCGGAGTCTTTTTCCTCCTCATGTCCACAACCAGTTCCTTTGTCTTTGTCACATTTAGTTTCAGGTAATTATCCTTGCACCATGTGACAAAGTTTCTCACCACAGCTCTGATGCACTTCCGTCACTCTGGATTGACGTCGTTGTGTGTTGCGTTGCAAGTGACGCAAAAGACACTTTGAAATCTAATTTGAGTGACCAGAGTGTCTGGATTGAGACGCATCTGTAGAAATCCGATTGGAATCGCATTTCAAACCACCTCCAAATGTGGTTTGGATCCTATTTACAAAAATCACATTTCATGTGGTTTTTTGCTGTCCAGACTTTCTAAAATCTATCTGGATACAATCTGGATATGCCAAAAATTTATTTGGGATGGCAGTCTGAAGAAGGCCTCAGAGTGGGTCAGTTCACAACAGGAAGTGAATGTGTCCCGCCCTGTTCCTCATAGAAGTGAATGGAGACTGAAACCTTATGTTACCACATTGGGTGCAACAAAGCTAACACAGTCTTGAGAAGAGGCCTGATTTGTCCAAATAAGAACAGACGATTTCTGTTAAAAAAGCCTGTATAGTAGTATATAATATGTTAAATGGCAAGTGTTTAGGTGCAACTAATAAAAGGCCAGACCATTATCACTTAAGATCAATTGATCAGTGAATCCGATTGATGTTGTCCTGTTGTATCTCTTTACCGTCCTCTCCTCTGTAGATAACACTGGAAACACCAGCTATCGGCCTCCACCGCGCACCAAGGAAGTCCTCATCAACCAGCAGGTGGTGAAGCTCAAGTACTGCTTCACCTGCAAGATGTTCCGGCCTCCGCGCACCTCCCACTGCAGCCTGTGTGACAACTGTGTGGGTGAGCTGTGGATACACACCGGCATGCTGACATTTACCAACCATGAATAATGAATAGAGGCCTCACAGGGGCTGCAGTGAACAGGATTCCATTAGTTCAGCCTGGACTGATTTGAATGACATATCAGCTTATTTCCCAAACTGTTATACTATTCCTGAAACATTTTTATTTCATTAAATTGAAATTTAAATGTCAGTGGGTTCATTGAATTCTCCTTTGGTGTGTTTCTCTTTCAGAGCGATTTGACCATCACTGCCCTTGGGTGGGGAACTGTGTGGGAAAACGCAACTACCGCTTCTTCTACACCTTCATCGTGTCGCTCTCCTTCCTGACGGCATTCATCTTCGGCTGTGTGACCACACACCTAGCGCTGAGTATGTGTGTTTCTCCTCCGGGGTTCACAGGTGTTTCATGGTTGAAAAACAGTCTTACTGATAGTTACTGATAGTAACTGCTAACACACCTGGCTCAAACAGCACCTGTCACTAAGTGTTAGTGTTTGGTTTTTTTCCCCGCCTTGGTCTGCCAGACAGGCGAGGCTGACCACATCAGAGCGGTCTGGGTGTCTGATAAGAAAAATACACAGAATGTTTGTTTGTTTTCTGTTTTATTAAGTGTCTGGCATTCTTAACTTGGTCCCATTTAGCTGCTCGTGTTTAAATTGTATTTCATCCAATACTCACTAAAGGGTTAGAATAATATTTGAGCTCGACTCTGGTGTTACTGCTCCCACATCAAGACAATTAACTGCAACTGCTGGTTTGGGAATCCCAACGTGACCGCACAGTTTTTCTCTTTAATGAGCCTTGTTTCAGTGTAATGTTTCCCTCTCTTTCAGGGGCTCAGGGAGGAAAAGGCCTGGTGTTTGCTCTGCAAGAGAGTCCAGGCAGATATCCTTTAATCACAAATGTGTTAAATGAAACATACTCACTGACAGTGTTCACTTGCTCAAGAAATCTTTATTTCTCCCTCCTCCTCAATATACTGGTGCTCTCCTTGACCCAGCCTTTCACTGCAGTGGAGCTGGTGATATGTTTCTTCTCAGTCTGGTCCATCTTGGGCCTCTCGGGCTTCCATACCTACCTGGTAGCTTCCAACCTGACCACTAATGAAGACGTGAGTACTGCCTTGAGTTGAATTTGTTACACTGCAATTACTGAGGAGCTATGAAAGTGGTACAATATTAAGATAGGAACAATTTGGAATGTTTGTAAAATAATTAATATGAATTAATAATTAATATTACACTAATACCACATTTGAATAGAATTTCAAGAAAATGAAAAATGTGTAGGAGGAGGAACACACCTCTTCGCAAGTATTCACTTAGAATTTGTAACATTTTGTGGAGTTATTGAATACTTCCAAATCAGATGAAGGGCTACCTCACCTCAACCAAAAATCCAATCAAATGAAATGTATGTTGAATAAAAACTGCGAAATGTTGCACGTTTTATATCTTGTCTCTTCCAGATTAAAGGCTCCTGGTCAGGCAAGAGTGGAGAAGACGCCACCAACCCGTACACTCACAAAAACATCTTTATCAACTGTTGTTCTGTGCTCTGTGGACCTATGCCACCCAGGTTAGTCTCACATCTCTCATACTGTAGGAATGACTGAAGGAATCCAAGCACGATGAAGGTCTAAAGACATTTGGTGTCTCAGATCTGCTTGACAATAGCACACGGCCTGCATGTTGTATCATGTCATAATATTTATGTTTAGATGCTTTATTATCAGTTGATCTGTCAATTCATTTTTATCACTAATAGATTGTTTTTAAAATGTACATTTATATCAAATATACAAATCGCTTAAACATTTGAACCTTCATAAGCCCCAACCCTCCTCTATGATGTTGATTACAAATGTATGGAGTGTGGTTCAATCAGGTGGTTATACAGTGAGTATTAGGCTGTAATACATATTGACACTCATTCAATACATCTGTACATAATGAGGGATAACCCAAAGCCATGGTCTCAATCAGGGACACATTTGATTATAATCAACCAGACAGTTTGCATTTGGCATGTCTGACGATTAATTGATTATTAGCTCTAACCCTTGACTTACTCATTTAAACTCTGAAATGAAAAATAAATACTAAAGTTAGGTTGCTTCTCAACCCCAATATTACCTATTAGCCTCACCTCACCAGACATGACCAGACTCTCTTGTATTTTTCGATTTCCAAGGGGCGTTGTCAGCGGGCACAGACCAAAATGCCTTTGGATGCAATTGAATAGACCTTCAACCAATCAGAGCAAACGTGTGACGTAGCGCTGAGCAAATCCTGTTGGAAGTACTTCAAACACATCTTTCTTATCAACAAAAGCTTTAAGTGCAGTAGTTCTTTTAGAGAAAATATACCATGCAGTTCGTTACTACTGACGCGATAGCGGACTCAGAACGTTCCTCATCAGCGGCAGCCATCTTGGTTGTTTCTGAAAATGCCTCAACAGCGCTCCTCTGTACAGTCATTGTATCAAACCCGCCCCATATTAGATTAACTGTTGTAATTGGCCCGACCCGGGCCAGGTCGGCTGGAAATCTGCCTGAATGGGAGGAGGACCAGACGCACCTGCCAGAGCAAATAAAACAAGAGTTCGTAGATTCGTCTGGTTCCCAGGCTACTTGTTTATAGGATGTGCAAGACACATTTGTAGTTCTGCAGTTTCTGTATGAGAAATGGAGACACATTACATGGACATTTTGTGGTTCAAAATGCCTTTTTAACCACCTTTGGAGTCTGAGTCCATCACTAAGGGTACATGAGATGTCGAGACTAAAAGAGGAACATCTAATAACTTTGGTCTTCCTTGTTTCTGTCATTTTTTCAGTTTGATTGACAGACGAGGTTTCCTGCCCGCGGATGAATCTTCCCAGACAGCTGGCGCGGACATCGAGCTGCCCACTCTGGCCACTAAAAGCGAGATAAACGTGGTAGGAGGATCTTCCCAGCCGGCTTTTGGCTTGCAGGAATCCCCCTCTCCTGTGCCTGCACCCCCCAACTCCCACCAAAACTCTTCCTCTGCCTGACAGAAGCTTTGTTGCCTGCTGTAGCCCCAATTCAGCATCTGTCTGCTGCCTGTTGTGTATGGGTTAATCCCTACATGTACTGTATTTACACTGCAGTCAGAGGTTTACATATCAGTACTTTTCTCAGTGCAAACAAGACTTTTTAAAGTAGGCTGACAACTTGGTGGCATAATATGAATTGGGTTTTGCTGAACAGCAGCTACTGGGGCCACAAGTAGTGATTATGCTGTAAAGGTAAACACTAAAACATAGTGAAACAGTAGCACAAATGGAGCGACGCCTGCGAGCTAGTTCAGGCAGTCAACTCGAGCTGCATTGCTACACGTGACATACCTCACTCTCCTCAACCATCTACCGAACACACCCTCACAATTTGGCGGTCTCTTTAAACTGCAAAATTTCCCATCTCTCCCTCTGCCTGTCAAGGCCACTGCTGCCCTGCATCAGTATTGCCGCTTGTTCTTTCAGCCCCACCACCACCCCAGCATCCACCTGCAGGCTCCGGCTAGGGGGGTTTAAGATATGTGCTCATCACTCCACAATATATCATGTAAACACATTGGCTGGGAGTGATGAGGTCGGATGCCTAGACGCCAAACTCTAACTACGTTCTGCTGCATAATAATCATCTCAACGTGAGTTGTCTGACTGAAGTAGTCATGACAAAAAGTCAGCAAACTGATTCAATTTGTCAGTTAGGTAGCAAATATATATGTGGGTTTGCAAACATAAGCCACCACAAGCTGTTGGTCGTACAGGACAGGTTGTAGCAGCAAAAGTGTGTTGAATTGAGCAGGAGTGCATTTCATTGTTTATGATTTCAACTTGTTAGTGAGAGGAAGATTGTGTTATTTCTTCCTTCAAAACTTACATTCTCGTTTTAAGTACACAGTTGGAGTCAAGGACCACAGACTGTATGATGGACGACGTATCTCCACTTCCTCCTACTGTACAAAAATGAAGCCAAAATATCCCGATATGGGAGCTTCCATCTTGCGCTGGTGATGTAATTTGGAGCCAGAGTCTGCGCAGTAGTGATCGAGGTCCCGTCCATACACCTGCCTGACCCAATCGTCAGCACTCTCACAGTTGTCAATCATGACGTCACACCCCCTTTTTAAAACCAAACTTATCAGAAAAATGAACACCTGAACAAACATCAGTGTGATAAGAACTACCTAAAATGACAGAAACCATCTTTGGGAACATTTTATTTAACGTGTACTTTGACTTTTCAGTTTGGTCCATGTCCCATCTGCTAACATGGAGGGGGCGGGGTTTATGACCTATACTGCAGCCAGCCACCAGGGGACGATCGAGATGTTTTGGCTTCACTTTTGGGGAGCTGTCATGTAGCCCATCTTTATATACAGTCTATGGTCAGGACGTGTTTGTCACGAACTCCGACACAAAACTGGTGGACTCAAATGCACAACTCTTCAGACCGTGTAAGGTGTATCAAAAATCTTTTACTGAAGTAGACACAACAAAAAACGCTCACGAGGAGGATATAAAAAAAGTACAAAACAAAACGCTCATAAAAAGGATCAAATAATAACATGGACTGATACAGAAACCTGATGCATGGAAACTCGCTGGTACGCTTGACTCGCTTCTTTTCACAGACGGAACAAGACGAACTGGCACAGGACAAAGGGAGACAAGGACTATTTATACATGAGGTAGGGGAGAACAGGTGAGACCAATCAGGGGCGGGGTAGACAATCACAACGGCGGGAAAATCACACAAAGGGAGGAAGTCAGGGTCTGAAACGAGAGGGAAAGGTGAGTACAAAATAAAACAGGAAGTGCAAGACGAGACTAGACGTGAGTGACTTTAACTTAACATAAAACTAGAACTAGGACATGACATGAAATGCATTTAACAAATCCGACGAGACACAACAGTGTTTAGCCTAGCTTAGCATAAAAACTGCAGCAAAATGGCTAGCATAGCTCTGGCCAAAGTGAAAAAATCCAGCTACATTAGCAACACATCTAAAGCTCACAAATGTACAGGTTTTATCTTTTATATCTAAACAAACCAGATACATCATGTAAGTAAAACAAATCTAGAAGTGTTGGTTGGTCTATTTTCATTTTGGACAGAGCCAGACTAGCTGTTTCCCCTTGTTTCAGTCTTTGTGCTAAGCTAAACTAAGCTAATCTGCTGCTGGCAGTAACTTCATGTTTAGCGTACAGACACGAGTTGTATCAAACCTTTCATCTCACTCTGGGGGGGAAATAAGCAAATAAGCCTATTTTAGAAAAAGGTAAACTATTCTTTTAGCTTCTGATTTAGTAATGTTTGGTTGGCTGCTGGCTCTGTTAGTCTGATGAGTTTAGACACCTGCTCCGGGCAGTTCATGCACGTCTGAACAGCTCAGTCATGTTTATGGAAATGAACAAATCAGGTCTACTGACATTATTCTTTTGAAATAAGTAACAGGGTGACTATTCACCATGTATTTTTTATGTTTTCCCACTTTTTTTTAATCACAACCTACACCTCAGTATTTTGTTCCTGTGCAGTATGTCGACTCAGGGTGTTTTTAAAGGGAGAAGGGGAGCATGAGTCGTAATACGTGAAGACTTGGATGCTCTCTTGTTCTCTCTCACAGCAAGGGATATAAAAGGATGCCTGGAGAGTTGTACAACAACTTCTGTTTACAAGACGTAACTGCGGTTCAGATAGAGTTGCAGTCTGAGCCACAGAACTCTCATATCAAGTAGTAGAGTAGCTGCTGTTTGGCATTGTGGAAGACTCTTGTTTACACCAAAATAACAAGACAGTTAGAAATACTTTTGTGTGTGTGTGGAATAAACGGAAAGCCAGTTGAGGTCATAGTGTTTCTAGTATTTCTAGAGTTTTATTTTGTTGTTGAGCTGGGTTTGAAATGTAGTCACTACACTGGGGAAGCTGTGAGGAAAGCTTTTTCTGCACCAACAGTTCCTTGTTTTTATTCTGTGTTGGTTCACTTTCTCCTGTCTGTCATATTTGTCTACATATAAAAGTTCAGAGTGCCAAATTATTTGTGACGCATCAAGCCAGTCAACATCATTTCCCACTTGTTTCCCTTCATGTCTTTATTCCATGTTCTGTTTTTATACATATTTCTATGTTGTCAGTATCTGAAATGTAAAAATGTAATAAAACATGCAGTTGTGTTCATGCAATTCATGATCTGTGTGTACAAATTTCTCATTGTTTGTCCACCCTCCCAGTTGACATATTGGAGTATAATTGTAATTTCAAAGTAAAGGTGATAGTATCAGTACACTCCCCATTTGTCTATTCACCCAGTCCTAACTTGCTGTTATGTATGTGGTCTGTCTCTGTGCCTGTGTCCTGCCACCAACACTAGGAGGAGAAATGTCTGGACTTTGCTGTGTCCTGCACTGGCTAATTAGCTGCTGTTAGTGCAGGAAAAGCGATACTTGAGCTTGGTAAGCCTGTTTGGAGAAGGGGAACGCGAGTGCAGAGTTTCTGTGCCCAACACTGTGTCTGCACATCCTCTGGGCTGGCTGCTGTACTGCTGCATGGCTTTATTCATACGCTGTCATGTTGAATACATTGCAGAGTGCATAATTTAACAGAAACCTTACGTAAAATTAGTTCACAATGTACAGATGTGTAGTTATGGCTCAATTCCAGTATACCGTCAGCATTGTCTTTAAATTTGACCTTTTTCATGCCACAGATTTGCCAGAAATCAGTTTGACTCCAAGAAGTAGTTCTTGTTGAGGTAGAAACATATTTGAAACAGCATTTAGGCCATGATGTGTGAGGAAAACTGTAAGCCATAGTAATAGAATTCTTAAAAGCTGCGTTAGATGCATTACACTGCGAAGTTTTTTTCTAGTTGGACATGGAAATGATAACTGTAGGAGGAAGTTAATTCAGAGGTGGGTGTTACAGTCATTATAGCCATGGAATCACTGATTAAGACAATGAAATGAACTGTGGAGAATAAACCAGAACTTAATGATACCTGATGGATACGTTATTTTTTTAAGTTTAGGGAGAGCAGCTCCATGTAGGGGAACAAATTAGAAAGTGTTGTTGAACTGAGTTCTTATCTTTGGGGACATGCTGACAGTCAGACTGGACTCAAACCAGCGTTGCCTTCTAAACTGGTGGTGTTCAATAGCTTTTTACACTGAACAATGAACTGGCAGTTTTTGAATCTTGATTAACAGTTAATGTTTTAAAGTTGAATTTAAAAAAGTTAATTCATTATTTACATTTTTTTTTATTGTATTATAGCTTTAAGGCTGAGGACATTTTAAACTTACTTCAGGCAAAAAGTGGAGTTTAAAGCTGCACTTATCAATATCTTTATGTTAACAATGGAAAAAATTAACACGTGTAATGTGAAAGGTGTCGCTCATAGTGACAAATCCACAGAATTATCACCAACTCTTCAGCTCTACGATGCGTTTTAGCATCTTTCAGGTCATTGTTTTGGTTTTATGGCCTGTAACTTTGCTGTTTTGGTTCAGTCTCAGCAGCACTCACATTAACTTTGTTTCCAGCTGCAGCAGGCAGCTGTTTTCAGTGGAAAAAGCTCTGATAAACCCACTGTACGCTACCTGCCTGGCACCAAACAGCAGGAAGACAAAGTTAGCGACTAGCTGTCTTATTTTGTTTTACTTTGTTTGAATCCTTTTAAATCTATTTTTATGTTTCTTTTTATATTGTTTTTTCAAATTGCCTTTTGTTTCTTTTATATCTTGTCTTATTACCTTTAAGTCTTATGTAAAGAATTTCGAATTGCTTTGTTGTAGAAAGGTTATCTTGCCTTGCCTTACAAATTACAGTACAAACGACAAACTACGATTAAATAACTTTGCTAATGTTGCTTTGCATCTACTGGATGTGTAAATGGGCAACTGTTAGCTAACGGGTTCGCTGTATCATCTTTGGTTGGTAGGTGATATGTGAATGTTGTGTATACAGCTTGCTGCACTACGTCCAAGTGGCTAGAAAATCAATTAATGCAGGTTTAAGACCTCACACCAACAGTAATATTATTGGCAGCGTGATTTTTGGATGTCTTTGTGATAATAGGCAGAACTACACATGAACCAGCGGCTTAAAACTAGGGACCTTTTGGATTGAGATCAGTTCTGCAGACCCAATTTTCCCAATTCAAAAAGAGAGAATATTTGCCTTTAGACACTTTGCACTGTTGAAAGAGTAATGGTGTGTGTTCAAGAAGCACATGACGTTCACACACCTGATTCATTCTGTAGATCAGTGGTTCCTGAGCTTCTACAAAATGAGGAACAGTGGACACTTCCTTCACTCATTAAAAATGATCAGAATTAGTATAAAGTAAGGAGTACTCCACTGTTTTTCAACAAGTCCTCCTACCTAAACTACAGAATAGGTCGTTTTGAAAGTCCTGTGTTGTTTGACCCATCCATCCACCCCGACCTCCTCCCTACGCGGATTCTGGCACTCTTTATAGGTCGCCGCCTAACAATAAACATAAATATGGGTCGTAATAAGCTGCTTGCACAGACGACCTATACGGATATATTTTTGGGGAGGACAGTCTCCTGTTTTTGGACGTCAATTAACTAATTTCGGGGAGTACCACTCAGCCTGTGCAGTTGTATAATGTCTTCTGTGGCTTTGGAGGAGCTTATCAAGTCTGAGAAACATCATGATGGCGTTAGAGGAAATGATGACGTCATCATTTCCTCTAACGCCATCATGATGTTGACATTTTTGGTTTTTAGTGAAACATCTATTGGATGGATTGCTATGAAATTTGGTACAGATATCCATGGTGCCCAGCAGTCGAATCCTAATGAATTTGATGATCCCCTGACTTTTCCTCCTGCACAATCAGTCAATATTTTAATTTGTCCAATACTTTGGTTTATTAACAAAAACCTGCAAAACTAATGATAATCCCATCAGCCTCAGCTTTGTGGTTTGTGCTAATTAGCAAATGTTAGCATGCTAACACTAATGCGCGTCAGTAGTCTCTTATTCAGTGAGGATGCGAAGCAAAATAACATAAGTTACCTGGATGTAACTCCTGTGTGTAGCCCACCATCGCTCTGTATCACAGAGTAAATGAAAGAATATAAACACAGTTACTATGGGGAATATAAAGCATAATACAACACATGCGCTTAGTGTTGTGGAGGTGATATTAAATCCAACACTCAATTATAAATCAGAACCTGCCTACGGCTGCATCGACTATAAATCCAGCTTTAGACTCTTGTCTTGTTAACAGAAAGCTTTCGTTACAAACTGGGGACATAGAGTTTGAAAGATGTGGACATTTACCACATCTTTGAAACTCTATGTCAGGTAGGTTCTAATAACATACACAGCATCATGGGAAACTATGACCATGTTTTGTCTCTTGCAAGCCACCAAATTTGTGTGTGCAGTACTAAATTGCTGGAGTAGTCTTTTAAAAATTTTGCACCAAGTTCTATCTAATAGACACTGCTATTGGATGTTCCTTGCGATGAACACCTTTCAGTTATGATTCCTTAGGTCTAATGTGTATCCGCATGCAGATCTATGGCATGAAACATTTGCGATTTCTTGCTTCAGATCACTCGTGTGGCCCGCTTGCGCTCCCAGCTTGCCTTTGATTTATCTTGCACAGCTGTTGCCACATTCACTGAAGTGATTTAACAACCTGCTGTTCGCCCTGTTAACTTCACTGGCTCGTCTCATCAGTTCTTGTCTTTTTTCCTTCCCCTCCTCTTTCTCATGCCTCCCCAGTGCACACAGGGAACTAAAGGTCTGCTGGAGTCGGCCACTCGCTCTCCGCTGCTGTCCACCTCATGTCCTCAGGGGAAACCTCAGACAACTCATACCTGCCCAGACAACAGCTCCGCAGTGAACTCGGACCCCTCACCGGAGCTCTCCACGAGCTGCGGGGCCCGCAATATTGCTAGCTCCCAAGGTGATGCCTCTCCACCACGTTACACCAAGACTCGGTCAAAGAAATGCAAACGAGCGGCTTTGCATATCCCCAACCCTGCCTTTGATGTCCCTGTTTCCCCTACCTCTCCTGACGCTGGCCCCAGCTCCAAAGCCAGGGGCCACAAAGGTGCCAGCTTTGCCCCTTTGCACTGACTGACGGCTTTCTCAAGTGAAAACACACATTGGTTGAAGCTTGCATGCTGTAACACAGTCAGATACAAGTGGTATGAATTCAAAATGTTCTTTATTGTTTGTTGGTTCTCTAAAAGTCCTGGGTGTAGTTATTGTGTATGAGGATGACAATCACAATGATATGAAATTATGTGATCAATCTGCAGTGGAAATAGGAACACTAGAGCAGATTGGACACAGAATATTAAGTAAAGGATGCAACTTAGCCTTCGGTGTAGAATGAAAAACACATGAAAAGATGGAGGAACTGGTGTACTGATAGAGCCATATGTCTTTCTGATGATTCTCATGTAAAACATGAATTTGACCAGCATGTCAGATCCATCAAATATTGTGAAATAGTGGCTTTGATGTACCGGGAGGACAAACTCTGGGAGCTTGAAAAGCTTTGTACTGAGGGCTAAAGCTCAGAATCTATATGCATCTGTAAGGAGAAAGGTTGCTGTTAAAGGGAAATCCATCTCAAATACAGAATTCACATATGTAATCTCTATTACATTGTGCAGCTCAGTTTATAGTGTGAATTTAAGCCAGTTTCTCCTTCAGCTGAAGAGCAGAGAGACAGTTTGTACTGATGATGTCATCTTGAGAGGCAGTGAATAATGGAACAAGTCATGGGACTCTGACAGCAGCCATGGAGCGCTTTTAAGGAAATGGGGCCATTCATATCTGAAAGCTCTGCATTCAAATCAAACTCCTTTGGAGACAGATGGGTGACAAATTAAAGAAAAAAAAACCCTCATTAACCGTATGGCAACTAGTTTGAGGCGATTTGATTAATTGCAAATTTGTTTGGTGATATGAACCACCAAAGCACGATATCAACTGACATGATTTAGGCCTTAAAGGCATCCAGTATGCTTCAAACAAAATACTTGTTGGATTGCTGAACATCGCCTGAAACCCACTCCCCTGCGCCCTACTGATTTAGGAATTGGGTTGCTGTTGCACACAACAATATCAGTGACTTTCCAAAGCATGGCCACTTGACACAATGATTGCGCCCTTATACCTTTTCAAACAATTAATTGTGTCTCGCCCCTCTCTATAACAGCAGGGTTTGGAACAGCTATAAATACTTTTGCCTTTCGATGTGTTTAGACGCCAGTTCGTACGAACTAGTTTGTTTCAAGCATACCCTAACTGTAAGGCAGGTTTTGTCGGTTAGTTCAGTTGGGTTGAGATCTAGTGACTATGAAGGCCATAGTGTAAGATTCACATCATTTTCAAGTCTCTGCATTTGTTTTGTTTCTCCGCACATTCATTCAGGTTTTCATTTGTTGCCCATCTGGAATATCTCAAACAAAGGTATATTGGGTCCATGGAGTTCAGTAAGTTATTCAGTGCCAATTGTAATGCCCCAGCAGTGAAACATATTTGAATCCAGATTCATGACCCAGAGACAGACAGGAGAAGTAAAAGTTCACGTTTGCTTGTGGTCCAAAAGTCCAAACCAGGCAGGTAAATGGCTAGAAAGCTAAGGCAGAGGCACAATAAACAATCTGGCAAAGAGTGGATGGGAATGGGCCGGTGTAAAAATACTGCAGGGCTGATGGGGAGAGTGGGAACAGGTGTGCAGCTAGGCGGGGGGAGGTCAGGTGAAGGGGAGAGCAAAACAAAGCAGACATGAGAATGTGCAACTAAGGCCTCTTCAGACTATCGGCCCAAATCTGTTTTTTGGCATATCCAGATTGTATCCAGATTGATTTTAGAAATTCTGGACAGCAAAAAAAAAAAACACATGAAATGCAATTTTTGCAAATCGGATCCAAACCATTTAAAAGTGTCTTTTGCGTCACTCACAACGTGACACACAATGACAAATCCAGAGTGAGACAAGTGCATCAGAGCGGCTGTATACCAGCCTCCTGCGTTGCACCAGACAAACTCAGCGACTTGACAGCATGATTGTTTGGCGAGATGATGGACAACCATTTCTCATGGTTGGAAAGCAGCGTCACCAGCATACGTAGTTACTGACACCTATGTCGTTACCACAGCAACCCACACACAAATCCAATCTGATCACTTCCAAATAACAGTGCAGACAGTCTGTCTTAAAAATCTGATTTGAGAAACAAATCTGATTTGCCTGCAGTCTGAATAAAGCCCAAGAGTGGGCTGGAGGTGTGACATCAATGGGCCAACCCCAAAAATGGTCATGTGATGTCATTGTCACAGCTTTCCTTTGTTTAAAGGTGTTGACTTCACAACAAATTCAAATTCTGAAACTGCACAAGTGAATTCTGTTTTTGTGTGGATTTTCCCTTTAACTTTGCAGCACAGTGACTCAAGTGTGTATCAGTTGTATCATTGTGTTCTATGGTTCAGATTTCTGTGCTGTGTAAATGGCAGCGAATGCAACTGCATGATAATGACTACAGACGTATTTTATGGTATTTTTTGTTTATTTACATCAATTCAAACATCACATTATACACCTGAGAGGTCCTATACCACTTTTTGTAGGAAAGGTCCTGAATATAGTAGTGTACCTGACGCAGTGTTGTTCATTGCCTGTGCTGCACTACCTCCTGCTCGTGTTATCATTAATATCACACAATGATTTAAAGCTTCCTTTCAAATTCCCACTTCCTGCTCACATTTTGTATCACCAACAGCAATACCTGTCCTCTCCTCCTTAAAATTGTTTTACTTTGTGCGCTTTGACAAATCTAAGATCTATGTGAACAGTGGCGTGTTGGTTTGTTCTCAGGTGGAAAGCTGTAGGGGTTAGGTATTCAATATGCAAGTTCTATGTGACATTATATCATGTTTATCCACATTGTAACCTCACGGCAATAGCTGCACAAAAATGCAATGAGCCGAACAATCATGTCCATGGACTAAAACGTAGGCATGCGCACACACACGCACACTGTTCGTCTGTAGTTCACAGAGTGTTAACATTGAGTAGAGCAGCATCACTTCATGTGCAGTATTCGCAGTGTCAAGAGTCATCTCAACACCTTCTGGGTGATGGTGAGAGTGAATGCAAGCAATGCATTTCTGAGGAGAAAAAAAACATTGTACTGTATTTGTACTAACTGTAAGGTTATTTGAGCCAATGCTCCTGTCAAAATAAAGGAGAAGGGAAATAAAGTTCAGTGAAATGAAGAATCTCCATTTGTTTTCATACCACTGAAGTGCTGCACCTGACCACTAGATGTCAGTGATGACCCATAAACAAGGAGCTGCAGTCAGATAATCTATTCACAGTCAGCCACTCTGCTAAATACTCTGTACATTTGCAGGCATTTTTAGAATCTTCCTCTTCTCGCTCAGCGTTAAAATTATTTTATAATTACTTTGCTTCTCTTTGTCTTCCTCTCCTCAATTGTAACCACTTTATGTTAAATAAGATAATTCAATATAATCTTATGTAATAGACCTTTTTCACAGCAGCCGTTTTGATATGAAATAGTAGGTAAACACAGGTGTTACTAATGATGTTAATGAAGGTTCTGTTCTATTTAGGACAATGTGATTAGTAATGTGATTAGTAACTGTAGGGAGCAGACAGGTGTTTTAAAATGGAGTACAGTGGTAGTCTTGAGGCTAGAGAGGTGGACATGTGACTGTTTGGTTGCTGGTCTGAATTCCACAGCTGACTGTGAAACTGTAGAAGGAGGAAGTGAATGAACTGCTTTCTCCCCTTTGTCAGCAGCTTACACTGATCAACATCACCAGACTGTAGTTGTATGGGGCCGTTTCTACTGTATTGTTAAAGCCCCTGAAAAATTAGTTTGAAACTGTAGATCCTTGCAGGTGTATTTATTAAGAGTTTAACACTCAAACACCCATCTAATCATCAGCAGAACTATGTGTGATTTTAATCAGATTTGATCACTTCATACTAGTAAGAAGACAAAAACACAAATTCCAGAAATGTGTCCTGTGAAAAAAGGTACAAGTTGACTTTATAGACTTTACATTGGGATGACATCATGCACTTTAAAATTGTCTCTGGGACAGTTGTACAAATATAAAACCTTCATAGAATATAAATTCATACTGCAGTTATAATTGACCGTATCCTGCTCTGTTGCTACATCCATGGTTGCCCTCAGCAAGCCGTGTTGAGTGGATAATCACCAAACCATCCGAGATGTAAAGTAATGTGTGAAAGGACTTTGGACACCACAGCTGGGAAATTCGTGAGTAAAGGTAAGGCTGTTTGCTAGCTTTGTAAAATACAACTGCCTCATAGTAACGTTAGCTTGTCACTTACAGTACTGTAGATGAGGCAACCCAAGTTAAGTCAAATTAAGTCTAACAAACATGTTAGTTTGAATGCGTTCTAAGCCGATTTTTTTAAGTTAAGTGGCACTTGCAGTAAAAATACTGTCCCAGATTATCAAAGGGATGACACCAGTTAACGTTATTTGACATATTTACTATCCTTGTGTGGTTCATTCTGCTGCTGTGACATGAGAATTTCCCCTTGGGGATAAATAAAGTATCTATATACTTCGCAACATTGCCAAGGTGATGTGCTATGTGAACATAAATGTCAAGGTAAACTTGAACTTTGGATTCTATGGCACACACCCTATCATTATTCAAGGTATATTGTATGGGGTTTATGTCACTCACTCAAGAGCATGTCATACTCATTTGCATTTTAACTATGCAGTAAGATTGACGAACGGCAAGATTGCTATCCTTCAGGTTGCCTAGAGGGCAGCTTCAATGGTAAACGCGCTTCGTCACCATCATCGTCATCACAAGCAGCGGGTTGTTCTTAAGCATTTTCTTGCTCACAGAATCAACTGTGGAGAACTAAAATATGCTGTTTGTTAATATAGCAGTTTACTACTCACTTTCTTTCTTCTTTTTCTTAGACTACCCTCTTTCTTAAATTCCCTAAAAATTCCCTACCTCTTTGATATCACAAAAGTTTTTATCACCAATGCTTTCTATTTTTGTTGTGCGAGCTACAACCAGAAGCTCTTCCATCAACCACATGAGTCTTTCTTGAGTTGTCTCTTGCATGTGCTCAGTGATCTGGAATAATACTGTGTAAGAATATTTTTGGGACATAGCTTTAAAGCTGCACTTATCATTTGATGCCTATGTGTAATGTGAAAGGTTTCACAGTTTTTTTTTTTAAGCTTCTTTTAGCAGATTGTTGGGTTTCTGGCCTGCAAACTCTGCTCCCATCTTCCAGCAGCAGCAGGAAGATGATTTCAAAGAAAAAGCTCTGATAAATCAACTGTACACTCCCTGCCCAGCACCAACCCCTGATATAAAATATAAGGCAGCTAAGATTTTAGCAATAACCTCTTCATGAGGTGATAGTATGTCACATGTTGTGTTTAAAGCTTGCTCTGTTGCCTCCCAAGTGGCCCAAAAAAGAACTTAATGCAACTTTAAATGACAAGGTCACTGCACATTTTTCCAATGGCTAATTTAAGATCTGACCATGGGACAACAGTTGAAAATTAGCCATTTGGCTAACACTGCCACAGCGATGTTGATCAACGTGCTTTGTCCCTGAAAATAAATAAATAAATAAATGACCTCTAAATGACCTCTGGTAATGTCTAAATGTCTTATTAACTGAATTTAATCATTTAAATGATTAAGTCATCAATATCTATGCAACATGTGACACTAAAGCGAACACATGTTTTAATCATTACAGAGGCTCTACTGTAAACCATATTGTTTTGTAATCATTCTCATGTTGGTCAGTTGCTTATAATCCCTCATTATTAAAAGAAACACACAGTTTAGGCCTACATGATGTTTCCCTATGTTTACAGCTTAAAACATTGACGTCATATGATGTCATGTATTATGACTTTTGTTTGTCTAAACAGCCTATGTCTAAAACATGTGAGATTTTCATACTGTTAAGAGGCCGAGAATCTAGAAACCGTATGAAACACTGCACATCAGCAGTATAATGTTTTAACAAGTCCCCCCCCCAGCTGTCTAACTGGTAGTTTACCTGTCTGTCTTACATGTGTGCAGCTTACGAGGGAAGCGGGGCTCCCCTCTCGCCATACGCTCTTACTCTGAGGAATGTCAAGACAAATTAGGTTGCTCCGGGCCAAAAGAGTCTGCCATGTTTAATGAGTTCCTCGGAAGAACAAATAAATGTTTATGGAGAACTGCTGCTTAACATAGCTGATCTCCCCTTCCTTGTATGGCTGTGTCATGAAAACACAGTGCCGTTGCCAAGGAGATCCCACCTCTCTGCTTAATGAGTGGGGTCTTTGTCTGCTCGTTATGCTTCAGGTTAAAACTTTTCATCACCCTTTACTATGCATTCACTTCTTGGCACCGATGACATCTCATTAGATGCTGTGACCAACTCTCATTTAGAAGTATAGCCCTTCTGCAACAGCCAGTGCCAAAGTCAAGATCAGGGGCAGGAAAAGGAACATTTCCAGAACTTTATCATGTCATCTTTACTGATGTCAGCTAACGTTCAACTGACATGGGTTTTAAAGGCTGACTGTTGAAAGCCTGCAATCAATATCTCACTTTATTATGCTTAAATCTTGGATATATTCATTGCTTTCAACGGAATAGATTCTTTCAGGGTGTAAACGCTGTTTGAAGTTAAGCAAGTTAAGACCATCTACAGATCTGACCTCCAGAGGTTAAACTTCTCACCTTGCTCCAGGATGTGGTCAGTACACTGTGACATCACAGTGATGCTTACTGTGGTCAGAGAAACACTGCATTTCAGCCTGGTATTTAAGTTCCTCTTAAAAATCATCCAGGGACTCAAACTCCCAACTGATATTTAGACCATAGAATGTTTGGGAGTTAATATCTCTTTAATACTGCAATCAGAGTGACACACTGACATCTGATGAACCTCCATTTGCTGGTGATTGAAATCGGTCATCCTGCCTTGTATGACCTGCCTAACAACCCAGGGTGAATTTACGCTTTACACTATTCAGCTTTGGTATTAATGGGTCAACATATATTTCTACACTAACTATAAGAGTACTATATGGTTACTACAGATTTATTGTAATAATACTCTATCCCATGACCAAAGAAAGAAAAGAGGGTTGATCTATGTTCCAGCTCTCACCTATGGTTTTGAGGTTTCGGTAGTCACAGAAAACAATGATATTGTGGATACAAGCAGCTTAAAATGAATTTCCTTCACGGTGTGCCATGGCACACCCTTGGGGTGAAGTTGAAGAGCCTGGACATCTGGAGGGAGCTTGGAGTAGAACTGCTGCTCCTTAGTGTGGAACGTAGCCAATTGAGGCGGTTCAAACATCTGATTAGGATGCCAACTGGATGCCTTCCTGTGGAGGTAGTTTGGGCACATCCAAATGGAGGGAGTCCCCCAGGCAGGCCCAGAACAGACTTTAGGGGTTATACCTCATGGCCTCAGGATTCCCCAGGAAGAGCTGGAAGAAGTGGCAATGGAGCAGGTCGTTTGGGCTACTTTGCTTAGCCTGCTGCCACCATGACTCGAAACTAGATAAGTGGAACAAAATGGATGGAAAAAACTACACTGCTTCATTCAGTCTGCCATGTTGTAACTCTAGAGCAAACACTGCAGTGATGACTGAAAGTCTGCAATTCTGTTATGGATGTGTTATGGATGTTATGAATGTCTGTTATGGACTGAGTCACCAACTGCTGTGAATACAAGCTGACTACAACAATCACTTTTCAAGCTAGTAGGGCGTATTTAATACTCAAAACATAGGTCTTTCAGATTTTAGTGTTCCTTTAAAATTCTTCTCACTGTGTCAGAACTCTGTGTGTGAGAATTCAGAATCTTCTTCTGTGGCGTCTTCATTTTCCAAGTTGCTGCTGTTTTCCTGCTGTGCTTCCACCCGTGGTGAAAATGCCTGGTCTATCACGGTGATTGTGTCATGTGGGAACAGACTCAACATATTTCGGTGTGGAAGCCCAACACTTTCTCCTATAACATTAGATTCATATGCAACTAATTTGCTTTGTCTTCTGGAGAACATTTTCTTTTGTAATGGTGCCTGAATTAGGTTCACATTTAGTGTGATGTTCTTACACTGCAGCAAAAGGTCGCAGGGAGGAGGTTGTGGTGAATTCTTGGGTGTACAAAGCACAAGACTGACACCGGAGACTCTCATTCTTCTTTCATGCTTCAGGTCACTGTTGGTCTTTCCCTAACCACAAGTTTAGTTTTCTAATCTTGCCCATTTGTGACCCCAATATTTCCCAACCATATGTGTGTGCTTTTATTCAGCAAAATATAACAAAAGATAATTACTTTCGATAGAAAAGTTGTCATTGTGTTGATAAAAGATGTTATCTGGGTGGCAAAAAGTCGATAAAAATGAACGTGATTTGTACCAGAGTTGGCTGGAAATGTTAAATTTATAACTGGAAACCAAGTGGAGAGGAAGATGTGACGTGACAGACTCACCTGCCAGATTTCTATCTTCCATTTCAATTTGAAGAAACTAATTGAAAGAGCTTAGAGATTCATAATGAAAGTAATGTCTTTAATATAGGGTGCACAATATGGAAAAAGCCGAAGACACAGGCAATTCGTGACCCCATTGTGATATATTATTATGTGTAGAGGTAGTCTCCCCAGGTGCCTCACAGAAAAATCCCCTAATAGAGTCTAGAGACTAGTGGTGGTGAAAATCGGAGGATTACAAGGCTTCAGGTGATTCAGATCTGGATTGCAGAGCAGGATTCCTGACGAGCTCAGTGGACGGACCCAATTCTGGACACACACTGGGACTGACTGTGATGAATATTGGAGGGTGAGGGTGGAAGGTGGGTTGCATCAGTTGGACACTGAACTAAAAGCTGACAGCAGCAAGAAGATTTTGTACCAGAGGATGTGGCAAAATTCGATCTGTTGAATGAATTGACCTCAGAATGGCTTCTCTGCTTTTTGCAGATAATGTGGTTCTGTTGGCTTCATATGACCATGACCTTCAGCACGCACCAGAGCAGTTTGCCGCCAAATGGGAAGCAGTCGGGATGACACCTCCAAGTCTGAAACCATTGGTTCTCTGCCGGAAAACTGTGTATTGATCCCTTGGGAGTGAGTTGCTGCCCCAAGTGAAGGAATTCAAGTATCTCTTCTTGTTCACGCGTGAGGGTAAAATGGAGCGTGAGATCCACAGTCGGATTGGTGCAGCGTCAGCAATAATGGCCAAAGTGGTGAAGAGGGAGCTGAGCCGGAAGGCAACGCTTTGGATTTAACAGTCAATCTATGTTCCAACCCTCACCTATGGTCATGGGCTTTGGGTAGTGACCGAAAAAGAATGAGATTGCTGATACAAGTGGCCAATATGAGTTTTCTCCATTGGGTGGCTGGGCTAACCCTTCGACATGGGGTAAGGGGCTCAGACATCCGGAGGGTGCTCGGAGTAGAGCCACTGTTCCTTAGCACCAAAAGGGGCCCGTTGAGGTGATTCTGAGTGGATGCCTCCTGGGTGCATTTGGAGGTTTTTCGGGCATATATATATATATATATATATATATATATATATAATCTCTCCAGCGTGTTCTGGGTCTACCCAGAACATGCCCGAAAAAAAAAAAAAAAAAAAAATATATATATATATATATAGCTCGGCCCCAGATAAGCGGTAGAAAATGGATGGGTAAAGGATGGATGACTAAACAAAGGGAAACACCAACAGCAACTGAGTGTGAAGTGGGAAAAGAAAAAGCATAAATAAGAGAGAGCCAGTATATAAAAAGTAAATTTGATTCAAAGTTTTTCTAAGCTTCATGTGCCTTAGCCTGTTGAATTTTGAACTATGTACAAGGTTGTGTCTAGGTGAAAAGAAGTTATTAAGGTATATTGTTTTTAGCCATGCTGTATGCTGTGCAGTGTGGCTCGGTCTGTCGGTCAGTCGAGCCCACCACTTTTTGGTCCAGAAATGTAACTTGAGTGAAAATGGAGTAAAAAAGTAAAAAATGTTTTTACTAATCTGATCTGGAAATATGCTAACACCAACATGAAGGCCTATTTAGGAACCAATATGATTTTTTAAATTAAAGCCATCTGGAGGGTATGACTCCATAAAAGCTCATCAAATGTTCTGATGAAATGTCAGCTACTTTCTCTTTTGAGCCCCATTTTTTTTTTGCCAGTATTTACATTGTATTACATTTTGGCAAATTGGCACCATTAAAAGTATGCCGAATTAGCTATTAGCAGTTCCTTTTTGTAACGCACCCATGTATGTACAGACATGTATCACTGGATTACTTTGATACTAAAGTAAACTTAAAATGTGATGATTCTCAGACAAGATTCTTTTTTCTATGATTTCTCAGCAGATTTATGGATGTTGACTCACAATGGACATCAGAGATAATTATATCCTTGGTAAGTGTAAGTAACACTGAAGAATATCATGTCTGTGTGTTACGATTTGACTCAGTTATGGTAGCAGGCGTTAGCAGGACCCTTTCAGTCTGTGTTAGCCAGTTTATCAGAGTCAGTAGCCAGACACTTCATGTCTGCTCTGTGTTATGGACTGTGTTATTTGCTATATTCATATTTCTGACTAAACCCCAGCAGAGCCAGTTGCACCTCCTGTTTGGTCAGATTTTTAAACTATAATCATGTGCATTTCATTCAAAGCACTGATTAGTGCGTCTTCTAGTCAACACTTATCAGATGCTTTCACAAGTTCTGTTTTTTATATTTCACTGTATGTATTTACTAGAGTGAGTGATTCAGACAGGTTCAGTCCAGTTCTGAAATTCTTCCTCAGAAGGAAATGATTGATTTGTCACATGTCCAAAGCGTCAACACAGATGCTGGAGATCTTCAACTGCTTTCAGAAGATTCATACATATCTGCAACTTCAGTTCACAAATCCACTGTTGACTTTTCCATTACATACTGACTTCTGTCTCTTCAATCTGTGAATCCCAAAACAGATAAGTGTTTGGTCTTGCTGTAATTTTTTCCTGCATTGGTTGATATTCAGAGGCAGACTGTCAGCTGGGAGATGGAAATTGCGATGGAGCACCTGGAGGCCACGTGTTGACTGGATAGGAGCTTGAAAGAGTGTTTGCTGAAAAACTTGTGACACTGCTAAGGAATAGATGAGAGAAAATAAATTGTACTTTATTTCTCAGTTTGTATTTCATGTCCAGGTGCTACCTGATAACCTTTCTTTCCTTTTTCTTCAACTTTCAGATCCCTGCCTCCTCCCATACACTGTAACAGAATCACTGTGTCAGGTTTTTCACGGTACAATTAGTATAAACTGTGGGCAGTTTTACAGCGTGGGCTGGCATTGCCTCACCCTCCTCACCACCAACTGTTCAGCTTCTAATGCTGTGTGGGGTCTGCCAGCGTGAAACCCTGCTGAATGAATGGGAGGCTGAACGTGCAGGTGAAAGCAGCGAGAAATCCCATGCAGCCGCTTGACTTGCAAATTAATTGATTGCTTTACAGGCGAGATGTGAGGGATTGCTTATACAGTTTCCTGGAACCACAAATAAAATGTAAAAAATAAAAAAGCTTTCAGCACAAGATCACCAGCTATCTTTTGTTGAAAGAAGTTCTGTGTTTGAATCTGGAAACAATTTAGATGATGAAAAGATTAGGTAAAACGTTACTTTTACTACTTTTATTACTGCACGGTAGGCTAATACAAGAGGGTTCTGGGTTCAAACCCATCAGCCGGCTGGGGCCTTTCTGTGTGGAGTTTGCATGTTCTCCCTGTGCCTACATGGGTTTTGTCTGGGTACTCCGGCTTCCTCCCACAATCCACAAAAATTGACAACTCTAATTTGCCCGTAGGTGTCACTGTGAGCGCGAATGGTTGTCTCCATGTGTCAGCCCTGTGATTAACTGGCGACCAGTCCAGGGTGTAACGTGCCTCACAGCTGGGATTGGCTCCAGCCCCCCGCGACCGTCTACAGATAAGAGTTTATAGATAGTGGAATACTGGATGGATATTTATATTTAAGTGATGCAATCGTAATTCTCAGGCCTTAACAGAATGGCTGGTACTGATGTGGTAGCAATGCTGCTGCTCTAACTGCTGACGTGGAGAGAAAAGGCAGCTGCCAATCATGGGCCACCACCTGAATGAAAGAATGTTTCACCCATGTCTTCTACAAATAATGTTCATTTAAAACTATCAGTATGGTAGCATGGTGTTCATACAGCACAGGTTTTGGGTGGTGGATATGCGCTAAGTGGAATAGTGTTGCCTAAGCTTGCCTCACCTGAGCCCCGTTCAGGACTGTGTCATTCACTCTGTAGGACAAAGTCCCAGAAGGTGGCTGTGTGCTGCTCTTTAATAGAATTGGGAAAAATACAGTTGTGAGAATGAATGAGAGTCCTGAGCGCGACTAACCTTACCTTACCCAGAGATGTTGTTATTGTAGGAATAACCAACTGAAAAGCATTGGAAGTAAACCTTTTGCAGATACTTACAATATCTGTCTGTTGCACAAGGGGGCATTACTGTATCCACATAACATACAGTATTTTGCTAATGCTAAGTAACTGCACATAATTGCTGTCCTCTCTAATCGCCCTTACAGACACAACTTGTTTTGCGCTGCGCTTGCCACTGGGTTCAGTGCACATCTGACTAGGTGAAGTCGCAGAGTAATTTTGTTGTTGCCACCTACTAACATGTTTCCAAGATAGGGTTTTTCTCTCGATACAAGCGTTAACTTGTGTTGTACAATTCAGGGAATTCAGATACACACAACATTAGCTTTTCCTCCATTTTGCCTTCCATGCCTGGCTGTAGTGGCGTTGATGCATTGTGTCTGAAAGGGCCTTTAGATCACAGAACATGTCAGTTTTTTACTAATAATTCATATGTCATATGTCTTATTTTTATCTGTGAGAAGGTGTTACGACAGTTAGTTTTAATGGTATGCATTATACAAATTAATATACATTTTACCATTTCTTTTCTTTTAGTCACAATTGCTTTTGTGTTCGTGGCATCTCAATAGATTGGAGGGGAGTATTTTTTATTTATGGAGGATGGGTAGTTAGGGAGAAGACAGCAGGTAGGAAGAGAGAACAAACTGGAGCAACGTGAGACAAGGATGTAGGCTATAGCTTTTCTGTGGTACCATTGTTCCTGCCATGGATAGTCTTTATTGTTTTACTTAATGTATTTTCTGTGCTGTTGAAATTCTGTTCAGTATTCACCCTTGTATGCTCCTCTGACCAAATGACTTTGCTCTCTTTAATTATAATTTTCTCAGATTCACTCGGGTTATTGCCTAAAGATGACAGGTGGTTAAATTTGCAGGGCAAAGATCAAAGGTAGCCAGAGTCCTCTTCTCTATTGTAGCATCTTTTACTTTTTTTGAGGGTATTTTCACACATGTTCATTCTGTTCATTCAATCACTGAAGAATGAAGAATACATAGGATAATTAACAAAATGTTGGGTCAACTGCTGAAACATAAAAAGGATATTTTTGAATGTACTATGAAGAAAGAGGACATACTGCTGGGCTTGTTTTTGTCCTTGGGAGGTTGTTGGGAAGGTTGCTGGCCATGAAGGCTACAAATGGACCTGAGCTTTGGTCGGGCTTGCCGTGCAAGCCCGACCAAGAACCAGAAAATAAGAGGCCTAAAATAGAGGAAAGGACTGCAATTCTGTCAATGAGCCGTGTTGTGCGAGTAAAAATAATCCAGTGGGAAAATATAATCAAAGGGCTCTCCACTCCTTATCCATATTTGACTCCATTCAAGTAAAAATAAAGCAACTGCGAGCGGACAGCGTTTGCAATACTATTAGGAGAGAGTGGCACAGAACACACAGATTACAGGAACAGGAGGAACTGTTTCAAGCAAAGCTGAGCACTAAAGAGAAGTTGCCTGGGGAACTGAAAGTGACCACAATTGTAAGAATGAACAAATTAAACCTCTTCAACTCTGCGTTTTAACCCTAACTTAATTCTGTAAACCAAAACTTGAAAAGTTATCTCTTGAAGTTTTTAAAATTAACAACTGTAAAAATGCAAATACATTCCCACACAAACTGAGAACAATCTGATTTCCCTCCACAGAGGGACATTGTGTAGGAGTCAGGTCAAAACACAGGAAGCAGTCAAACATTGAAATAGCAGGACAGAAAGTACAGTAAGGGTGTTGTGGTCGAGGTGGTGGATGGGCCGATACATTGGCCTTTAATTCACGTCTTTTACAGAGAACACACTGTGAGTCAAGTTTTAATTTCTAGCTAACGGTTTTGTCCTTTCACCATAACCAAAGCCTCTAACTAACCTTAGCCAAAATTGTTTTAGGTGCCTAAGCATAACCATAGCCTCGCCCGAGCCATAAATATAGTTGTTTTAGTTGCCCAACCTTAACCCAAACCTTAGCCAGAGTTATTTTTCTTGTCTGGATTTGAATGTACAGGCATCCAACTTGGGGCCCAAAGTGTAATAATACATAATAAATCAATAAATAATATGACATTATGATTGATAAATTATGTAAAAGATGTAAATGAAACAATAATTTAAGAAATGATTACAGTGATACTCAACTCATTATAAGTCAAGAGTTCATTTTTATGTCATTAGAGAAATTTATATTTGAATTCTGTCGTTCTCAATGAGTTTTATTTCATAATAACCTTGCAGGAGCGTGGTGTTGTCACTGCCCTCTCCCCTTTGAGCCAATCACGTCCCCTGCCTCTTACTAAGCTAGCAAGCTCAACAATTGCTTCCAGATTTAGCCAGTTAGCAGCTGCTAGCTAGAGCAACTATGTAGCTGCTGTTGTAAATAAAAACAGTACACAGACCCAGAAACTAACATCTTTTATTCATTTAGCTCAACAAGGCTGCACATGCTACCTAGCCGGCTAACTAGCTATTTGTGAGCTTGGTTTATTATTCAGTATCAAAGTGAAGAGACAGCGTAAACGGCAGCAGCTAATGCTAGCTGGTTAATTCAGAGCTACCTCGGCAGCATTTTGATTCCTCATGATGTTCCTCAGAGAAAGAAACGCAACACAAGAAGCAGAAGAAAAAGACGTTTCTCTTTGTTTTTTCTACAAAAAACCCTTTTTCTTTTTTGAAAATAAGCTCAAATGAAAATATTTAATTTTGCCTTAACATTAAGCAGTCGTTTAAAGCCATCTTTTTAGTTTTAAATATTTTTTGAACTATGATCATTTATTTCATAATGTCTTATTTATTTAATATTGAACACTTTGGGGCTCCATATGCTACTCACTTGGAGTGGACAAACTGAATTATTTTGGCAACACACAATTTGCATTTCAGACTTTGTAGTTATTTCATGAGTTTTAATAAAATCATGTTTGTGTTCCTTAACCTGAGAAGCTTTTATAGAAAAAATAAGCAATCATTGATTAGTTACCAAAGTTTTAGCGCAAAAATAACTTTCTAATGACACATGCGGGGCTCCATAACAAGGACCCCAAGCTACAGCCACTTGGGGAGGTCTTTATTCCACATTTTTCACAGTTTTTTCCATGCGTTCTCTACGCTACTGTGAACACAGTGTGGTGCCATGGCCCATATCATCTGCCCACAAGGTTTGTGAGAGTGTACTAAATCTGTATGGAGCTCTAATGAGGGAAGACCACCCCTGAAAGATCCTGCTACACCATGCTTAAGTCACTTTTCCATATGTGAGACTATAAATACAATACAAAGGTGTATTGTTGCAGTGTATTACACAAGGAACTGTATAATCACAACAATACATCCGCTCAACCCACATTCTCTGATTAAACATATTTATCACATCTACAGTATTACCATGGCTCATGAATTTCCAACAGCTGATTACATACCTAACAGTGCACACATGTGGGGTACATTTTAGTTGCATTGAAGGAAATGTCTTGCGTGTCAGCTTTAAGTGTAGAGTGTGAATGTTTTGTTTCAACATTTCCTAATTGTTGGTAAGTTTATTGAACAGCAAGAACATTTTCTCTGCACAGACTTGTAGGAGATGTGCTCTAAGTGTTGTAGCAATGATTTCATCCAATAACCTTTCAAAATACCTGAATTATCACTGCAAGACTTCAAAGACCCATACTCTGTCAATCCCATGACGTATACTGTTCTCTACTAACATCAAACGAATGGTCTCTGATGAATTTATGTGGCTATAAAAGAGGCTTTTGGGCTGAGCGTAAACGGCCTCACATCTGTGCTCAATCTTCACTGTGGCGTGTAATGAGGCTCATAGGGCCTTTGTTCTCTCTCAGAGGAGTGAAGGAGCCAGATAGGGGTCCTGAAGCTCAGGTAAGCCTGTGTATGTGCCTTACAGCTAATGGAAAACATTAGTGGAGGGATGTAGAGAATAAAGCTCTGCTGTTGAACTGGGGGTCTTACTGGCGGCCTTTAAACCATGTGGCTGGATCATCAGGACTCGGCTCAGACCAAAGGTTTGGAATCTCTCACACATTAAAGCAAGGAGGGTCACAACTAAAACTGTAGCATGCTACAAGGTGAGGCTCAGTAGGTCAGCCTCGAGTCTTTACACTAACCACAAAGAGATGAGTCACAGTCAGAGCTAAAGAAACATTAGAACACGTCTTAGCTTTCACTTTCTCCCTAGAGTACAAATAAGAAGACCAAGATATTGAACATCCAAGATCTGATATACCAGCAGGTGATATGCAAAATGTACTTTTCCAAAGCCTTCATTAAAAATTGACAAAGTTAGGGAATTTACAAAAATTAAAGAAAGTAGCTATCTTGATTTTGATGTAAAAGTAAGTAAAATAATCTTATAATTCCAAATGCATAGGCCAAGAAACAGTTCTGCACATAACCCCCTGTAAATGTTTGTCATTTTTACACCGTGTGTAAAAACAACATTTTATGGTTTCACGAGGAGCTTATGTGCCGGTCTATTTGTTGGCCAGGCGCAGTGACTTCCTGGAGTGTTGTTGTGAGTCGGCCAACCAGCAGCAAAACGTAAGTAAAACCAAAACTTGTCATTTTTACATTGCATTTTTGTACGAATTAAACAGACAAGATATAAGGTGTTAATTTGTGAGATTAAGAGGTACAGGTAAGTGGATTTTGTTACCTTTGGACAGAGCCAGGATAGCTGGCTGTAGCTTCATATTTACTGTACAGATATGGAAGTGGTATCATTCTTCTAATATATTTCTAAATCTAATAAGTGAATTTCCCAAAATGTCAACTATTCTTTTAGGATTCTTTTGGTGTCTATGTCTAAATTTGTTTTGGTAAGATGCCCTGCAACACCTTTTCACCAAAGGGCACTCGACACTTGGGTGGTTGTTGGTCAGCGGTCTAGATGGTGAAGGACCCTGAATCAGGACTGTGTCCTTTTTAAAGGCACCACTTAGAACTATGAAAGACGCAGCTCTAAGTGGTTTTCAGTCGAGAACAGAAGGGGCTTCATTTAGAAATGAGCTGTTTCATATTTACAACAAACCAGAAGAGGCTGTTTAAAAGGATCCTTGAGATTTTCATAAAATAAAAGTATGTAGAACTGCTTGTTATCCAACTGATACACAAGTTGTGATTTAACCACTTACTAAAGCTTACATTTAAAGTTCTACACACCTGGTGTCTGGTAGCCCTTTCTTGTAAAATAAAAAATCAGCAATCTTATCTTCTTTAAAGTGATTTGATTCAAATTTGACATCTTACAATTCATACAATTATATACTATATTCAAGGACACCAAGAATTCACATACAGCAAATCAGACCAAACTGTTCATGTTTTATATGGACAATTTTGTTTTGTGGTAGCATTAGTAGTGTGGTTTGTTGAATCCCATTCAGTAGTGTTGCCTGTTAGCCAAGTATGTAAAAAGCTTGCTTTCAAGCTGCAGGTCATCTTTACTTACTTACCTTATTACAGGTTCAACTCTACCTTCCGGCAATGCTGGAATGAAGCACTTTCAAATATATTTTGAAGGACGACGCCAGCGCTTCTAATTACACACCTGGAGAAGACGAAAGGAATTCTATTCTCCCACTGTATTGATGACTTCCTACAGGCTTCCAGTCAGAGGCCCTATCTGGGCAAAATTAGGACAGTAAGACAGGCTATCTGTTGTAATCCACAGGATTGTATACCAGATAAAGAAGCTGGCTTGGATGCATTGGATGATGGTAAGAAATCACAGAGAGGGCAGATTTTGACAAAAATTACCGCCATACTCTGGCAATAATTACATGACTCCCCACCTGCCACTATAAAACTAATCCTGTCTGAATAATGCTGTAATCTGATAGAAACTCCACAAAGCCAATGGCTGGGGAGGTACAATAATCCAAACCCCACAGGTGGATACAATATCAAACCGCAGGAGGTGTTTTTTGTAATAGGGTGGAAATCCTCATGCAAGCCACATCTTATCACCTGGATGGACCAGAAGCAGTGCTTCTGCTGCTTCAAAGACCCGGGCAGGTGTGCACGGATCAGCCTCCAGCATCAGCTACTCAACACTGGGGTGGAGCTGGAGCTGCAAGTGGTCTAACTAGACCTTTGATGCCATAGAGAAAACTGCTTTACCCCTAATGGGGTATTCATTAGTTTTTACTGCCATTACACCTCATAAAGCATGTTTTGATCTCTACGGATCATGTGGTGTGAAGTAAAAGGCACTCTGTGTGCGTTGGTCCTTTGTCAATTTATCTGATTTTATACTGTGTGTTAAAATGTGATAATGTTACATGATATTTTATTTAATGCAACATATGGTGTTTGTGTGATAATATTCTAAGAAGCCCCATCTACAGTATTCTTCTAATTGGTATATAATCTGATTTGAGTATAATAAAGTCGAACCAATTTCCTCGCAACAAGGGTTAGAATGTTCTTAGATCACAAACCATCGATTGTGATCTAAGAACTCCTTCCCTTTCTTTAATTGGAATGATAGCTTTCATTTTATTCTTGGCCAAACTATGAACCATAAGAAAAAAACCTGTTCTAAACTGGTTTCATTTAGTGTACAACACCTAAGCAAACTATGTGCACAGCTTTGCTTCCTGAAGTCTCTAACGGGAACCAAGAAGACATAATAACAACTTTTTATGTAGTTGCTTCCTTTTGGCACAGTTCAGGCTGGCAGGACACCATGTCCTAAAGCCAATCCTAAATTAAAACACATTTATTGTAACAAGTATCTGAATAGAGGTCAAATTATAATACACAAAGAATATTATGATAATAACAATGAAATTAAAGCAAGCAATATACTCTTAGTGTAAAATGCAGTATGTTTAAACAAATAACAACTTTACAGTTGGGATTTGAACCCACAGTGATCCAAAGAATTATGTTGGCTTAATTGAGTGACAGAACGCAGGGCAAATTTCAGAGGCGGCGTGACTGCGTGCAAAGTCAACGGAAAGACATGATTAGATGTAAATTTGACCGGGCTTCATGAACTGATGTAAAGGCGCGTCTGTGCAAGTTGAAAATGTTTCAACTGAACAAAACACTTGAATATCTTGGGGCTTTATGGATCTACTTCATAAACCTACAGAGAAGAAGAGACACTGGAGGGAAATAACAGACAGAACCAAAGTCTCTGTCTGTGTTCAGCTCAGCCTCTGACTGAACTCAGAACTCACCAAAGAGAAACACTCCCATACCCACAGCTGGCGTGTCTGTTGCTAGCTAGCTTACAGCTATCGTCTGTGCAGTTGGTACATTGGCGGTTTGGGGTGAAGAAACACAAACAGTCCAGTGGTACAATTTGTGTAAACGATGCAAGGCGAAAATTCACTTCACTGACTGAACACACCTTAACAGCTATTTCTGTAAGTTGACTTAGAACAGCTGTGACAATCTTATCCATTCCTGTCGCCATTTTCTATCTCTGTTTTTCATGAATCTAGCTGGGTAGATAACCCTAATAAATCAATCCAGGTAAAAAAAATTGTGCAATTTATGCCTTGATTTCAGTAGCTGAGTGCTTTGTTGTTGTTTTTTGTTGTTTTTTTGATACCACCACAGGGAGGCGACAAAGACAAAAATAAAAAATCACATTTTACATAGTGGCTTAACACATGGCAGATCAGAAAATCTTCATTGTGGTTATTTTCAGATTATGTAGGTTAAGGAAAGCCCTAATGTTCTGGAAGGCCGATATTCTCCAAGTGATAGTGACTTGATTACATGATCTTCATCAGCGTATCTTTTACCTCATCCACTTGTTGTGTGGCTGTTGCCAATTTGGAGAAGTAAATAATGGTGGTAAAAGAGCAGTAACTAAAACAGAAAAAAGCTGAAGAATGCTGATTTTTATCTGGTGTGTTTTTCCATTGGATTTCCAGATTCCAGGTAACAGAAGCACTGAACATAACAAGGTAACAGCAAATTCAAGGTAAGTGGTACGTGTGGTCTGTGACACTATGATGAAAACATATTGATGAAATGACTGAATAAACTATATTTTATTCACTGCCTGTGAATCGTAAACAAAAAATAAAAATTGTTGGACAGATGGGACAAAGCAGGATGAAAGAAGGGAGTAACTGAGGTGACATTTTAAATAAATAAATAAATAAATAAAAAATGCTGCCAGAGATCAGATATTGACTCCAGAAACTGACTCTCTTTGTCCAGATTACTGGAAACAAGGAACACCTTAGAACTCAAAGGATAAAACCTGTGTAAACCTTCAAGGAAATTATAGAGGCTCCTATTGTTCGTGGCAGACACATGATGCACTATCATCATATTTTTCAAAGCAGTTGGGCAGAGCAGAGTTTCCTGGATTCAGATGTGTACATGGCACGTGTAAGCTTCCTGAAACATCCCTCTTTTTTTTAAACTGCGACTAGCAGCTAGTGTTTCTGTTTCTTAGTTGGTTGGTCTCAAAAACAATATATATACTGTACATATACACAGTATATACTGTATATGTATAGAGATATACAGATCCAGGAGGGTGTAGCAAGGGCATGTCTTTTCCTTGTAATGATGTAGGTGTTTACTAGTTCACATGATCTTTTTATTAGAGAACCCTACCCAGACCAATATTAGATATCTATTTGGTTGTGACATTGGTGTCAGACTGGTGAATAGAGCTACTTTTCCCTTTTGTCACAGACATAGAATTTCTTGCTCACTTTGAATTAATGGAAGAACGGACTCTGTAATGTTTGGTTGTGGTATGATTTCTGATGTTAAGTAGCCTATAAAAACACATGATTTAACACGGTAATGGAGCATGATGGCCATTTGGTTTCCTCATTAAGTTTTCTCCAGATTCACTGTTGCATATACCCCCTCTTATTTAAGATAACTCACAAGCTAAATGACTGACTGACTTTGTTTTGTTTCTTTAGCTTGGACACCAAAACCAACTCTCTGGTAGATAAAGTAGTTTTAAAAGTAGTTTAAAAAGATAATTACTTGTAGCTGTTCCGAAGTGTTACGGTTGGTTCATTTTAAAGGAATACGCTGGTGGTTTTGCATGTTTTAGCCCATTAACTACAAATTGCATATACTACATATTACTGCTAATTGTTTTCTGAAGCAAAGCACATGTTTTTGGTTTGATTGCTCCACCATCCAGGCAGCCATTGCTTTCCATTCATTTCCCTCAGGTATATAAAAATCAACTTGCAGTGACTTGAAATGTTTTATGGCTGTATAATGTAACTGACACTCCATGTCACAAGTGGGGATTTTTCCTCTAATCCAGATCTGCGTCCTTTAAACCTGCAATAACTCTTTTTTTTGTGGGTGAACACAACACTGACATGTTCTCATGTAAAAACACGAGTTAAAGTGCTATATAAATGCAGTTCAAATGAAGTCCATATTAGTTGATATGGTGAACTTTTTAGCAAACAGGTTCCTATTTACACATCCAGCAGATACGGAACAACATTAGCATTCATTTGGAGTCGTGTTTCTGGCCACCTGGCGAATCTAAGTCCAATATTCACTTCCTTTCTCACTGTTTTAGCTCTGTTTTGGTCTCCACCAACTCCTGAAAAAAAAATATGGCTGTATAGCTGCTAAATGCTCCACTTTCCTGTCTGTCTGTCTAAAAATGGCAACTTGATTTGCGGTGAGAGTGAACCAAAACAGTAAAGCTGCGAGCTGGAAAACCAAAACAATGATCTATAAAGCCACACTCTATAAATACTAAGCTATGTCAAGCTAAGGGGAACTGCAGAGTCAGGTGATAATTCTTTGTAGGTTTGTCACGAGCGACAACCTTTCATATTACTCACAGTCATTTGATCCACTGTCATGACAAAACTATGTGTGATCGAATATATATTTTCACATCTTTAATTTATCCTGCTTTATCTTACTGGTAATAATCGTTTGATCCTGTGAAGTGATTGCTGTATCAGACAGCTTTCTTCTCTAACTAACCACTATCAGTAACATACTGTATTGTTTCCCATCGTGCTTGAAGCATTGCAGCCCTCCTCATAATCATCCCATTCAATGTTATGACATGAAGCTGATTTAACGCTGCTGTATAGCCACAAAGTAGGGGGTAACAGGTCACAAATCTAGCGCACATACGGCACAGTTTCCTGGAACAGCAGCTAGAATAAATGTTATATTTACTATGGTGATCATATCAGTGGGGCCGCCCTATAGTTTCAGTGCTAACATAAACACACAGGCTGTTATATAAGAGAGGTAGTGAATGTAAATAGCAGAAGGTCAGTTTAGCGACACACCCAGTCACCAAAGAGTGCCTCAGGAATGGCCGGGATGAAACACAAAGGCCCTGACAGTTAACACTTGTTCTCATAGCAGAACCTGTTATGCAAGCCATGAACTGAAATATCTGAATGAGAAGCCTCTGTGATAAAACTATGGGTTAAATTGTTCTGTATTATTCTGGTAATGGACTCCATATGATGGTTATTTGGTTAATAAGGCTAAATTATGATTGGCAGGGCAGTGGAAATGGAATTGCTAATATAAATGTTATGTGGGAAATCTATCTGAATGTCAAGGTGCTAACAGCTGATGAGATAAGTAAATCTGTTGCAATTTGCATTCATCACATTTAACAAAAGGCTAGCTTGAAATGTCACTGTTTAACATGTCAATGCCATTATTACAGTCCAGCGTGTGTGTGTGTGTGTGTGTGTGTGTGTGTGTGTCATCTGTGTGTTCGAGACATTAACACATTCTTTCCTTCCAGGGAGGAAAGTGACTGTAGTCGCAAGTGGAAAAGAAGAGGCAGACCAGACCCTTTAGAGTTACATAAGAGTGACGCGTTTGCCTCTTTAGGCTTGCAGATATTATTGTTGCTGTTGTTAAGCTGCTGAAGCGCAAAATACACAACAGCAGAGCAAATGCAAATGAATCCCCGTCTGAATGTGCACACATGTTTGGCAAGGTGTTCTCACAGCCATGAACTCTGGTTTCATATTATTACAATAGCACGACTCATTTACATTTTTGGTTAATAACATTTAAGTTGCCACCACACACCCATTTCGCTCCCATTTGACTCAGTTTTGCGGTGTAATGTTGGGTTTTGGCTTTCAGGTGTAATTTATGGTCACACCTCTGTACAAGGTATATTTACAACAGGTAACCATAGCAACAACATGTATGCTTCAAGTTATATTACTAGTGAATTTCCCGGTGAACCTAACAATGTGTTACTGGAAGCAAACTTTAAAAAGTGCTTAAACGTAAGCATGCTAATAGTTCTTAGCTTCAATGCAAACCAGATTTCTATTTATTTTCTAAATATATTGGGACATCTTATCATGTGATAGAGAGCCAAAGACCATTTCCAGGCCACTGTCTACTAACTTCCATTAGCTGCCACTCACTTCTGTAACTTAATGGAATCTCTCATTGAGGGTTTTTTTCTGGATTTTAATATCCATATTCTAAGATAAATTAGTATCTACTACACCACTTGCTATGAGATTTTGAATCCTTTGTGATTTTAAAAAAGTTAAATGAATAATTTAACATTCAAAAACCTATACCTCCCATGAATTTTTACCAGTGTGGCAGCACGTGTACTTTCGCCATCGTAACTGGTGGTTTGTTCCTTATCCACGATATCCAGCCAAGCTCTCCTAATGTTTTTAAAGCTATAACCTCTGCTGTCTAAAACAGTGATGGGCAGTAACATATTACTTTGTAACGCGTTACAGTAATGTGCTGACTTTTTCAGTAATGATCAGTGTTACTAATCCCAGTAACGCTCCATTACTTTGTCATTTGGGGGCTAGCTTGTTCGTACCAGGTGTTTGATGGAGGGTTGATATCAGTTTGGTCTCTCTGCGGTCAGCAGACAGACTGGTCCAGGACATGTTAGCTTGGCGCAGGTTCTGAAGGTACGGGGGAGGCGGTTAGCTTCCACCAACAGAGGAGAAATGCGACTCCCTCGCTGTGTCCCAAATCGCGTACTTGTGTGCTCAAACTTAGTATTTTGAGTGCATGAGTGCGTTCACACTGGTAAGTATGGCAAAATTCAGTGTACTGTAAGTACCCGGATGGTGTACACAAATCATCCAGAAAGTTGAGTGTGGAACGCTGCACACTTCTCTCCCTCAACGGTCGCCATCTTGGCCACGTAGCGGAAGGGGAGGACCACCAACGTGTGACAATGGCTGCAGCGGTTGCGATTGTTACGGCTAAAAGTCAAAGCACGTTCATTTTTCATTCATTTTTAATATAATTGAAGTCAAGTGAGCAAACGTGCTGGCAGATATTTTGGCGTGCGGCAATCGTGGTAAATGTTGGCGATAATGCTCCGCCCGGTTGCAATCCGTCATTAAAAAGAAGAAGAAGAAGAAGAAGACGTGGTCAAAGGTTGCGATCGTCATTTCCAGTGAGCGCACAACAGCAGTATTCAGTTTGGGACAACACTACCCTGTCAAAATGAACACACTACTCAAGTCAGTACACAGTGTACACAGTATACTGCATGTAAGTGTACTAACGGGAGTACGTGATTTGAGACACAGTCCAAAGTTCACATGTTGTGTGTTCTTAGCTGGCTTGCTAACATTAGCCATGGGTACGCCTACATTCAGGAGTCACTTACTTTTAGGCTGTGTCTGAAATCATTCACTCATTCACACTACTACTCCCTACTCACTATCTAGGGAGTTCAGTGTAGAGGACTATATAGTGAGCTCACTGGCAAAATGAAAAAACGTTTTTGCGCTGCTTTGTTAATGACCATCGGTTGTTCACTACTTTTCAAGATGCATTGTGGGATACTTTGAGTCCACTATATAGGACATAATAATTCTCACTGTACATTCAGACAGCACTACAAAATGGCGAACTCACTATATAGTGGGCTATGTAGTGAGTAGTGAATGATTTCGGATACAGCCTTAGAGTTGGAGGGTGTGTGAACCGCGCAGCTGAGGTCATGACTTCTGGATGGCTGTGTGCACTCACCGAGGCTAAGCTAGCTGTTGATGATCAGTAAATCCCTCCAGGCTACCTGTTTGTTAAACCGTAATGTCTCATTTTCTATTTCTACACGTGTTAAATATAAAAGATGTGTGGGTGTGGAGGTTTTGGAGTTGTTTAAAGGCACCTTTGACGGAGGTGGGCTGAGTAACAAAAGTAGTAACAAGAGTAATGTAATGCATTACTACTGCTGCTGAGTAAAGTAATGTAATTACTTTTTCAGTGAGTAATGTTTAATCAGTAATTGATTACAGTCAAGTAACTTGCCCAGCACTGGTCTAAATGACGTCTACGCCATTACTCCCTGTCATGCTACTGTTACAGACATCTCTGGACTAGCTGCAGACACTCGACATTCAAATTAGTGAACCAGTGAAGGCTTGTGGGAAATGCTGTTCCTTTAAGGCCACTTAAAACAGAAATATTAAATGAGCACATCATTATTTTTTTCTTTATATTAATTCAGTTTTAATTCTCTAGATATATGTGAACTGCATGACATGTTGAGCAAGGTTATTATTTCAGGCTGTACTTGGTGTCATTTGCAATATTACAAATGCCAGTGTAATTTGGAATTAGGCTTGCTTACTTCTTAAACATACCAAGAGGGTCTGGTTTCACTTTGGCTCCCTACTGCCTCACTGGTAAAGGTTAGGATACACTTTTCACTTTTACATTAAAAGCTAGGTGAATCCACACAGTCCACGCAATATGTTTTATAAATAAAGTGATAAAAAATTCCATTTGTTTTCATATTAATAAGTGCTCATTTCCAATGTGAGAGGCTTTATTTAAAGCAAACTCCATAAGTGGTCAAACAGAGACAATAAGGCCACAAGGGTGATCTTCTGCCCTGACAAAGACTGAGAAGGTAAATAAACAGCTGGCATACAAAAACACATTTGCCAGTGCACCTTAAAATGTCACATGCCTTGTGTTCAGTCCCTGAGGCTGGAAAATTGAGTAAAGTAAGTCGCTGTGAGACAGGAGCTACTGTTTAGTCCTCAGTTACACTGTGCTGTTATTTTTAGCACACAGACAGGTGCTCTTTACCTCAACCCGCACAAAACAAGAGTGACAGCTGAGGCACTGCTGAGTGACATATATGTGCAACATGCACATAACATGCACATTATTAACACGTTTCGCATGTTGCCAGTCTGCTTACAAGTGACGCTGTGACTTTCCCTCCCTCCTCCTCTTCCACTGACTTGTATAAGAAACACATTGACGCATGATGACGAGAAATCATATGATCAGCCTGACAAATGACTCAGTCTCATTCCACAGCGGTCAAAGATGTTCTGAAATCTCTGTAAAACAGGTTGGTCCACCACAACATCCAGGAATGAATGAGTCTCCATTATGACTTTTGTTGTATATTACAGTATCCCCAAGTGAATTATGTCATTTCCCTCTTCTGATAAACACTAAAGTGAAAAACTGACCTGCCTAATACTAATCAGGCCTTCAAAGGCTCTTTCCATTTTTCCTGTAATTTTGTATTCTACTATAGCTTTACTAGATGAAAGTGATTGATCCCCAAATGGAAAACACCTGATTGGCATCTTTTATGATATGACGAATTTCTCATAATTCCCTGGATGGTTGCATGGAAACATGCAGTACCTTAAAAGATTTTGTACTTTACCAGTCACATGCAAACAACTTTCCAAATCAATGAGTGAATGGTACATGGACTTAAAGCGCTTTTCAACCTTAATTGTTCCCAAAGCACATTACAGATTGGTGTCATTCACCCATCGATGGTGACGGAGCTGCCATGCTCCATCGGGAGCAACTTAGGGTTCAGTGTCTTGCCCAAGGACACTTCGACACAGGCACAGGAGGAGTCTGGGATCGAACCGCCAACTCTGGGATTAATGGGCAACACAATTTTGTACAGACATTCACGGCCCCGGAGAATAATCCCAATGACTTAAAGCATCTGACTTTTTCCTCTAGCGCCACCATTAATGGTCATTTATGGTTTGTTGGATGGATTGCCATGAAAGTCTGTACAGACATTCAAGGTCCCTTGAAATTGAATCTGTCACATATGAGAGTTTTCTCATCTGAAGCCCCCGCATCTGTCGCAGGGCGACATAATTGTCTGTGCCTTTTCAAAAAAGTTACAACTTTAATTCAATTCAATTCAATTCAGTTTTATTTATACAGCGCCATATCATAACAAAGTTATCTCAGGGCACTTTTTCGAATAGAGCAGGTCTAGACCGACTCTTTATATCTACAGAGACCCAACAGTTCCCACCATGAGCAAGCACTATGCGACAGTGGCAAGGAAAAACTCCATTTTAACAGGTAGAAACCTCGAGCAGAACCAGGCTCAAGGTGGGCGGTCATCTGCCTCAACCGGTTGGGTTGAAGGGGGAAGGGGGGAGCGAGAGAGAGAGAGCAGGAGGAAAGAGAACATACAGCAGCTCAATACAGCATAGATATGGTAATGGCATTGATGTTAACACCAACGGAAACAACACTAAGAGCAACATTATAATAGCAATACTAATAACAACAGCAACAACAGCAATAGCATCAGCGGGTGCAGAGCAGGAGCACGGGGGCAGCAGGCGGCAGCAACCACAGACCCAGACTTCACAGCTCCAGAGGCAGAAATACCTGCAGAAAGCAACAGAAGGGGAGAGAGAGAGAGAGAGAGAGGAGAGAAAGCACACAACTACGGGAAGAAGTTGAATTAATAACAAGCATTGATGGGATATGAGGCCGTACAGATGGAGAGGGAGAGGAGGAGAAAGGAGCTCAGTGCATCATAGGAAGTCCCCCGGCAGTCTAGGCTTATAGCAGCATAACTAAGGGGTGGCTCAGGGGTCACCTGAGTCAGCCCTACTATAAGCTTTATCAAAGAGGAAAGTCTTAAGCCTACTCTTAAATGTGAGGAGGTTGTCCGCCTCCCGTACACAAACTGGGATCTGGTTCCACAGGAGAGGAGCTTGATAGCTGAAGGCTCTGGCTCCCATTCTACTTTTAGAGACTCTAGGAACCACAAGGAACCCTGCATTCTGGGAGCGCAGTGCTCTAGTGGGGTAATAGGGTACTATGAGCTCTTTAAGATATGATGGTGCCTGACCATTTAGGGCTTTGAAGGTGAGGAGAAGGATTTTAAATTCTATTCTGGATTTTACAGGGAGCCAGTGTAGAGAAGCTAATATTGGAGAAATATGTTCTCTTTTTCTGGTTCTTGTCAGTAAACGTGCCGCAGCATTCTGAATCAGCTGGAGAGTCTTAAGGGATTTATTGGGGCAGCCTGATAATAGAGAGTTGCAATAGTCCAGCCTAGACGTAACAAATGCATGGACTAGTTTTTCTGCATCTTTTTGAGATAGGATGTGCCTGATTTTTGCAATGTTACGTAAATGAAAAAAGGCAGTTCTTGAAGTTTGTTTTATTTGGGAGTTAAAGGACATATCCTGATCAAAGATAACTCCAAGATTCCTTACGGTTTCGCTGGAGGCCAGGGCAATGCCATCTAGAGAAACTATATCTTTAGATAATGTGTTTCTGTGGGGCCAAGTACAATAACTTCGGTTTTGTCTGAGTTTAACATCAGAAAATTGCAGGTCATCCAGGCCTTTATGTCCTTAAGGCATGCCTGAAGTTTAGCTAATTGATTGGTTTCATCTGGCTTGATCGATAAATACAATTGGGTATCATCTGCATAACAATGAAAATTTATGGAGTGCTTCCTAATAATATTGCCTAAAGGAAGCATATACAAGGTAAATAGAATTGGTCCAAGCACAGAACCTTGTGGAACTCCGTGACTAACTTTGGCGTGCATAGAGGATTCATCATTAACGTGTACAAACTGATATCGATCTGATAAATAGGATTTAAACCAGCTTAGTGCAGTACCTTTAATGCCAATAAAATGTTCTAGTCTCTGTAATAGAATGTGATGGTCAATGGTATCGAATGCAGCACTAAGATCTAGTAAGACAAGTACAGAGACAAGTCCTTTGTCTGGATGCAATTAGAAGGTCATTTGTAACTTTCACCAGTGCTGTCTCTGTGCTATGATGCACTCTTGTTGTGTAGAAAGTCACACAACTGATTGGCGACTGCTTTCTCAAGGATCTTAGAGAGAAAAGGAGGGTTAGATATAGGTCTATAATTTGACAAAATCCCTGGATCAAGAGTGGGCTTTTTAGAAGAGGCTTAATTACAGCTACTTTAAAGGACTGTGGCACATAGCCTTTAAATAAGGACAGATTGATCATATCTAGTACATAAGTGCTAACTAAGGGTAAAATTTCTTTAAGCAGCCTAGTTGGGATGGGGTCTAAGAGACACGTTGATGGCTTAGATGAGGAAATCATGGAAGTTAGTTGATTACGGTTGATGGGAGAAAAGCAGTCTAAATGTACAGGTTTTACAGTTGTTGCTAAGGTTCCTGTGTTTGAAGATAAGTCAGTACCAGCTGAGGGCAGGAGGTGCTGAATTTTGTCTGTAATAGTTAGAATTTTATCGTTAAAGAAGCTCATAAAGTCATTACTACTGAGGTCTATAGGAATACATGGCTCAACAGAGCTGTGACTCTCTGTCAGCCTGGCTACAGTGCTGAACAGAAACCTGGGGTTGTTCTTATTTTCCTCTATTAATGATGAGTAGTAAGCTGCTCTGGCATTACGGAGGGCCTTCCTATAAATTTTAAGACTATCTTGCCAGGCTAAACGTGATTCTTCCAGATTGGTGGAATGCCAATTCCTTTCAAGTTTTCGCGATGTTTGTTTTAATTTGCGGGTTTGCGGGTTATACCATGGAGCTAACCTCCTCTGTTTTATTATCTTCTTTTTTAGAGGGGCGATAGAGTCGAGTGTCATTCGTAGTGAGCCTGCAGCACTATCAACAAGATGATCAATTTAGGAGGGACTAAAGTTAGCATAGGAGTCATCTGTTACATTGAGACATGGAACTGAATTTAATGCCGATGGAATCACTTCCCTTAATTTAGCTGGCACTATCAGATAGACATCTAGTGTAGAATGTTTGCCCTAATGGCGTGTAGTCCAGTAATAATAGAATTCAAAAGTTAATAGAAAATGGTCTGATAAAAAAGAATTCTGTGGAAAGACTATTAGATGTTCGAATTTCAATCCCATAAGCAAGAACAAGGTGAGGGTGTGGTAAAACAGTGAGTGGGTTTATGTACCTCTGACAGAAGCCAATCCAGATCTAGTAATGAGATAAGCGCAGCACTAAGGCTATCATTTTCTACATCCACATGAATATTAAAATCACCTACAATAATTATTTTATCTGTTTTAGGACTAAACCTGATAAGAACTCTGAGAATTCAGATAAAAATTCAGAGTACGGTCCAGGAGCTTGGTACACTATAACAAATAGAATTGGCTGTAGTGTTTCCAGGTTGGGTGTGAAAGGCTAAGAACAAGGCTTTCGAACGAGTTATAATTTAGTTTCGGTTTCGGTTTGATTAATAGGCTTGAGTCGAAGATGGCTGCAACTCCACCTCCTCGGCCTGAGCCTCGAGGAATGTGAGTATTACAATGAGCATTACACGTTGTTTTCATTTAAAGGCCCTGAAACATTTTTTTTTCTCAAATCAGCTTTTTATTAGCTACAGTGATGAGGTCCTACATTAACACCTATTTGTTTTTGTTTTTTTGTTTTTTTGCCAAAGTTGGAACAGTTTTGGTCATGTCACTAGAGGTTTCTGTTTGTGTTTTTGTCTGTGCTCTTCTCACTGGTTTGAAGGTGATATTCCCAGGCAACAATCAGAATTGAGCATCATTTGAATCAGATTGTGATGACAGTCGTGGGGTTGCCACTGTCAATCAAATCTGATCACACCACACCCACACAGTCCTGATCAAGCAGATAAGCTGAGTTTTTGAGTGTTGAAATCTTAGTATATAAATATCTACAATATTCTTTTCAAACTTCCAGTTCGATTGTTACTTATTTAATCACAAATTGTTGTTTTTTTTATTGAAAATCCTTGGGATTTAATGGTGACAGTTTGTTGTTTTGCCAGTTTATGTAGGCCTATTTGTTCTTTAGCTGTCAGTTGCAGCCTAATAGTTTGCTCATTTCCACTGTACATAGCACATAAATAAATAAATGTAGTCTATTTTAAAACATAGGCCTACTTCATTTTGTCATTCCCCCTGTACATACAGCATACTCAAACACAGAATAGGTCTATTATGCAACTGGGACACAATATTGGAGCGTCATGTGCCTAGTTCAAGAGAACTGCGTCCTTTAATTGCGCTCAACTAGTAATTACCATAGTTTCTACAGTCCTTCAATCTGTCATCTGACGCATGGGAAGTCGGTGTGTGCGTGTGTGTGTAGGCTGATTGTAGTCTTTTGTATGTTGAAGTGTTCATAAATCTCCTTCCAGCCAATAGGAAGGCTCCAGTTAATCCCAGCCCGGTAAAAACCCGGTGCGAGTCCAGAGGCGGCTCTAATCCGAGGAGAGAGTCAGCACAGACGGAGATGGTTTGGAGATGTCCGATACTCTACAAAACTTTCCCATCACTTTATTGCATTTTGGAGGTTTCTGAAACTTGTCCCAGACGAGGAGACAGAGAGAAGCGCCGTCTGTGTTTTCCACTTGATCCACAGTCATCCTAACACCACCGGCTCTATCTCGGGGATCGCGCCGCGCTGCTCTTCTCGTTATAGCCTTCGCCCTCTGTGGACACCCCGTTGAGTCCGGTCGTCATGTCCTCCGGTGATGCCTCCTCGGAGCAGAGTCGGCGGGTCAGCGTGCTGTCTTGGGATCAGGTGCGGCGTTTGGACTCCATCCTCGGCGAGAGCGTCCCGATCCACGGCCGCGGGAACTTCCCCACCCTGTCCGTGCAGCCCCGGCAGATCGTCCAGGTGAGACCACGGTCGATCCAATTGTCTTTTAATATTTCTTTTATCACCCTTTTCAAAATAAAGTATCCAGGAGCGCACATGGCACTAGTGATGGTAGGGGAATAAAAACTTGGAGCGAGAATCAAACCATCAGTATGAGCAAAACATTACTTTTTTTGTAATAAATAAATAAACGTTGATTAGTTTTACTTACTGGTGTGTATAAGCTCATGCATGACTTCCTTTTTAAGGCTACTTCTATGAGTTAGATACATTTTAATATACTTTATGATTTATATGGGTTCACTATAAGGAAACAGTTGTGCCTGCAAATCTAAGTCTATGTCAATAATGTACAAAAGGGAAAAAAATAGCCTTTACAGTAGAGAGTGCTGTTGAAGAAATTCATCACCCCCACCCCCACTGTACACACACACACACACACACACACACACACACACACACACACACATAGACAAATACAGACTGACAGCCCAACACTGCACATATTTCCACACTGACAAGTTGAATGAAATAGCAATGAGTGTAAAGTTGTGTGACAGATAATATTCAACTTGTTAATAATCAGTTGACACAAAGAAATTTTACTGGACTAAACACATCTGGAAAATTCTTTGGAGAAAAAAAAATCTGAAATTATGTTTCTGCACTTGCAGAATTTTCCACATGTTGTTGTCATACCGTTTTCATACACATACATAGAATGGACACTTTTCAGTGGATGTCAAATTTCTAAAAATAAATTAAAATCCACTTGTTGCTCCAACAGTGTGGATAAAAATAACTTCAGAGCAACCTGAACCTAACAAGCCTTGCTTCTCTCTTCCGTGTGTTGACACACAGATTGCCGCTGACATTTGATCATTCATACTCTTAACACAGACATGAGAGCCCGGGATGATCTAACACTATGACTGCAGTTTTCCACTAGCTCACTAATGCTTCTGCTCCTTAAGTCATTTTTTCTTCACAGCTCTTGTGAAAATGAGCGAGAGATAATGACTGAGCTACAGTATATTTACTAGGAATGAAACGTAGAGGGAATTGCCTGGGTAGCAATTTTCCTGGACATTATTTAAATGTCTCTGCCTGTAATCCAGGTTCATATTTCACTTGAGTGATTCATATTTTCTGTGGTGATCCTGTGGGGAAGAAAGACCCTCACACACACACACACACACACACACACACACACACACACACACACACACACACACATACAACATTTCAAGGGTCCCTATAATCAAGGAGGCCCCTACTATTTCCATGAGTACTTTTTAAGGAGCTTTCAAAGACCAGCTTTTGGAAAATTAGCCCATTGATGAGAGGCACCAAAGTTTTCTCGTTGTCTCCACTAACTTTCCTGTTTGAGTGCTAACATGTTAGCATGTTTGATGTAGCAATACCCTAAGCACAAAGATAAACATGTTAGTAATTCAGTGTTGTTTTTTGAATATAGCCTGGAAAACAAGTTTTTTTTGTAGAAGTTCCAATTAGCAATGCAAAAACTTGCTAACGCCTTATGAAAAGAAAAGAAGCTACATTTGAAAAGCGGAAAAGAATATTTTTGGATATAATTATGTATATTCTATTCATTTGAAATAACTTAGAGATCCTACAAGATCAAATTTAGTCAGTTTTAGGATAATACCAGCCGGTGCCAATTAAAATAATCTCTATGTCTCAGGTAGACAGTGCTGTCTGGTGCCAATGCTAACAATGAGATAAAACAAAGGATTGTAACTACTTTTTTTGTTGTTGTAGCACATTTATTACATATATACTTTACACTTACACTTTACACTGTTGACCATTTGTGAATTTCGTTAGCATAATGCACTTCTAAGTATTGACTTGGAAAGTCTGCACTGCATCACCATGCAGCGATACCATTATTTTGACAAAAATAAAAGCAGACGCCACGCCACGTTCCCTGGTATGGAATATGTCAAGCAGGTTTCAAGTCTCTGCAAGTTGATTTTCATACATGAATGGAAACCAATGGCTGCCTGGAAGGAAGGAAAAATACACTCAGAGACCTAAACTACTATGATATGTTTTGGAAAATGGTTGACAATAATTTGAGGCATTCGTGATTCATGGTAAATGGGCTAAAACATGCGAAACCACCAGTTTGCTCCTTTAATGTCATTTATTTTTAGCCTATGCCCCAGACAGAGCTGTCTACCTGAGACAGATAGGGATGATTTCGGAGCCAGTCCTGTCGTCACATAGTGGGTAAGGTGACCAACGGCTCACACTCCCGAAGAGTCAGAGGAGCCCCTCTCAATGGTGGGTTTGTCTGAGAGCCACATTTAAATAACATCTGTTTGTGGTCTGGTTGTGAGTGAGCCATGGGAGCAGTGAAGGAAAACTTTTACAGCTACTGACATCTCTGTACTCTCTGTTTCATCTAATGTTGACAGTCATCAACCCACAGTCAGAATATTTGGTCACCATGCATGCTCCCTCAGCAGGCTATATCTACAGAGGCCCTATGTACATACCCGGTAGCATCATACCACATGATGATAAACACAGATATCTGATTTGTGTGACGTCATTTGTTCAGTGGGTTTATGTGTGAGGGAGGAGAAATGGAGGCCAGTGTGTTTTAGTTGGCCACCAAGAGGGTTGTCTTTTATTCCAGCTCTGCAGGCTATCATATTTAAACTAAATTGTTGTGTCTATCTACAGTACATGTTTGAGATAGGCTCCTTCCTTCCCTTTTTTCCCCTCAGAGGTCTGCTTTCAACACTGGGCTTTTTACTTTTTTAAAACGGGAAGTAGTACTCCACTTTTCCGGATGGTAGAGAGATAGATTTGAAGCAGAATTTGAGAAGTGGATAACAACACTGGGCTTGTGGGTCAGGCATGACAACGTATCACTGTGGTAAGTGAAGATCAGTCACCTAACTCCACTGTGGCCCTCGCCAGTCTGTAAACCAACTCCTCAGTAGGCTATTGTTGAGAATGAGCAACATGAAGACACCACATGCTCCCAGTGCTCCCTAGAGGAGGTAACCTGAGAACATTCGGTTTAGACTGTTCAGTATGGATTTTTATTTGGCAGTTTGCTCTCATTTTCGGCTTTTAATTCATCATATTGCACATCTCTGTGCTTCTCACAGATCAAACAGCGTGGGCAGTGCCGATAGTATTTCTTTGGCTGGATTTTCCATTGGTGAAGTTAGAGTTTCTGCGTTGTTTTTTTAATGCAAAAGTGGCTAATGCTGCTCATACTTACTGCCAAACACTTCCTGTGTGCCCAGGGTGGAAGGTCATGACACCAAAGTCTGTATTGTTTCCTTGGGATTTTTTTTATGGTTTTAGCAACCTGTTGTGAGTTTCTATTTTCTATAATTAAAAACCTATACACCATGGGCATGTAAAATCTATATTTATTCTTTAAATACTTTTAGACAAATTAATATAACACAAAATGTTTCAGGATCCTCCTTTGAAACATTCTTTAGACCTTCTTGTTGGGAAATACAACTTACAACTTACTTTATGTTTTTTATCATTAATTTAGGTATTTTATTTTATTTTTCTCTCTGTGAAGCACTTTTTACTTTCTTTTGATAAGTGCTCTATAAATAAAGTTGATTATATTATTATTATTATTATTATAAAATATGAAAAATCCAAAAATTAGGGGGTGGTGGGTATTAACATGTGTGCCGGTTGATTTTTGTAGGATAAAATCGACAATAACAGACACATCAAGTATAATAAAGTATGATGTAGTTACCTCATTTAGGGGGCCCTTGAGCTGGTTGCAGGGGCACCCAGCAAGATGGGGAATAGCTTATTTCTACTATTAAATCACAAGACATTATCACAGTTACAGGGCATATAAGGATAACTATTCTTACCGTAGCTTTCACTCACACCAGTTTTATACATGATTGGCTCAAAAGTCTGATACAAAAAACGTCTCTCCAGATTGGTTCCTTGGATAAAATCCTATCAAATAAAGTCAAACAGTAAATTGTCTTGAAAGCAGATGAACAAATCCTTCACTGAAAACATCCATCCCATAGAGGAGCAATAACATCACATTTCAGCCAAATGTCTAAACATACAGGTGAAACGAGCACCCATGCATAAAAAATTCAAGGAAGCTTTTCAAATCAGAGGAAAAACCATCATCATCCCCCACTGCATGCCAAGCTACTGTACGCCTGACTGGCTGGGTTAGTTTTGGAGTGAATGTGAAGGTCAGGGACTAACTCCTCATTCAATGTCACCATTTCCCTGGCAGAGGGATCACCTGACTCACTGCCCAGAGCTCTCATTGGCGTCCAGGGGACTATGGGCTGGTAAATGGCTGGGTCATTTCAAACTGCCATAATAAAAACACATTCAGGCCACAGCTTAAATGAAATACTCAAGGAAACGATTGAGACTGGGGAAGGAAAGTGGAGAGACTGTTATGTGTCGCCAAGGCGTTGTCAACACCAGACAGTCTGGTGTGTTTGTGGCTCTTTTTACAAGGTTCTTTTGCTCGAATGCAGGCGTAAGTGTCTCCCTTCGCTCAGCTCACCAGGTGCGGGCACATCATGTGGGAAATGTACTAGCCTGTTTTCTGAGTGCTGAAGGACGGGGATGGTGGGGTGGCAGAGCTGTGCTTCCTCATACGCTCCTTTCAGGACCCCCAGACAGGCAGATTATGGCGTGCTGTTAACTCGGACCAACTGTTTAAGTGTGAGGTCAGAGCAAATACTGCTGTGGGTTTCCCTTGCTGGATGGTTAAAAAAAAAATTCCCTTCTCTGCATTGCATCTGACTCATTGGATTTTGGGGTTATCTTCGCTTTGTGGTAACTTTCTGTTAATATTCTGGAAGTGTTTTTGTCTCTTTTAGTGTCTCTTCCAGGGTTTATCTTCCAGGGTTTATCTACAGAAAACTAGTAGATAAACTTTGTTTGTGGTAGAACTCATTATCTACGTAGGTTTATTCTTCAAAGTTTGGACTGAAATATGTTGGCTTTGTATCATAACTTTTATTTTTAAAGAAATGTTTGAACAGAAATACACTAATTTGCTTGTGAGATGAGAAGATATGTAATTCCATGTCTGTGTGTTAAGTACAAGGCTGGAATTGAGTGCGTCAAAAATACACCTAGCAACACCTCTAAAGTTGTCTTATTTACACATTATATCTCATTTGTTTAATCCCTGTACACAAACAGAAATGCTGAAATGACAAGTATTGATTTTAGGAGGAGTTGTGTGCTATATTCAACTATCTCTTGACGAACAGTTTATTCATCCACTTTTTCTGTGCAGCATCTCTAGCTAACGCGCAGGTTGCCAGATGCGGTTCGGTGAGCACAGGTGTCTGTACTGTAACTAACCCAAAATTCACATTTCTGTTTGTGTACGGATTAAACAACATGACACAATGTGTAAATGTGAGTTTCAGAGGCGTTATTGTTTTGTTTTTCTTTTTTCACTGGAGAGCGCTAGGCTGGCTAAACACGCTAGACTCCAGCTATCCACTTAACGCACAGACATAAAACTGGTCTTCTCATCGCTTTCTTGGAAAGAAAGCAAATAAAATGTTGAACTTCCTTTAACAGCTGCACCTTTTATCTAGGCTCTTACCCAGTATGGTCTGTTAACAAATGAGGAACCTGAAGAGATTACTGACAGTAGGTGAAGTCAAAGGGAGGGAGAAGGAATTGCAACATAAAAAATAACCTTGCATAGTCTTACTTCCTTTAAGTCTTCACAGCTTTAGTCAGTACCTTCATTTCTTAAAAGATGACAACAAAATATACAAGAACAATCTCAGAGTTTTATATAAAGAAATCATCTTAGTTTAGCATCACAAATTAGCACATGTCCTTTGTAACTTCCTAGTAGTGGAGCATTATTAAAAAAGGGATTTATTAGATGGCGTTTACACCTTGCATTTTAAAATATCAGCCTCTGAAGAATTCTGATAGGATTACCTGGCTGGATAGATGACTGTCTACACTGACTGATAGCTGGTAGGACAATGTGGCTCAGTGAGAGTGTTCTAACAGACAGCAGTGTTTTGGATTTCAACAGAATTGGCCTTGTTTGGCTGTTTTTCCAAAATTTAGTGTCATTTGAGTGATGCAACAGACAGGAAGCATAAACATCTCAGCTGTCTGTAGCTCAGCAGTTTTCCCAAGCATCGCAGCAGTGCAGCATGGTGTGTGTTCCAATAATCAGATAAAGCTTTTTTCTTGCCAAATAGTGTTTATATGACAGCAAAGGGATCATGTTTTCTCAATATGGTTATAGGCCACAAGTTGAAAAGTTCACAGCTGAACCGCTATTTTTTAAGAGCCTCTTACAGCAGACAAGCACTGACTTGTCATTTTCCACAGCTTATCTCTGTAGTGCTGATGTTGCTTGTACTTCATATATGAAGAGATAAGTCTGCTAAATCAGGTATTCAACTCATTAGAGGCATACTGAACAGTATGTAGGGCGACAGGATCAGTTATGGTTAATGGCACCATCCTCTGTGTGGAGGATCACAGCCTGTGATGTGTCCTCAAGCAAGATTCTGAAAGCCTGCTTGCTTCAGGAATGTGCTTCTGCATTTACCCATAATGAAACATTCCCAAATTCTTGCAGCGTTTTTACAGTAAACTGGTTTCTTATATTAACACGTTTCACTTACTGTATTGGAGCGTTAATAGTATTTGTGGTACTAGTAACTTGTGAAAGATAAGCACACACATCCATAAATATATGAAAAGGCAAATATTGTATTCCTCCAGCAAAGCTTTTATACTGCTTTTCATACTAAACGTGTGAAGCTGGAATTTAATTAGGTGTTTTTAGAACTAATTTTCTCTTTCCTTCATCCTGCCATCAAATTGAATGAATTAGATATGTAGGAAAGTGCATTGAATTCCACATTCACACTATGTGTCCATGGCTCATAATGCATTCTGTCTAAGACCTTTCATTAAACTGGATTTCCCCCCCTCATGCTATGTTATGTTCAAATGACATCACCTCAGATTCTCTTTATGTGAAGTAGTAAGGAGAGAGCAGCTCCCTTTTTGCGTGTACCAACATGTATTTTCTGTGTCAGCCTCTTCTGATTGTTATGTTTTTGTGGATACCCATCACTCAGTTTTTCCTCCGTCTCTGTATGTTTCAGGTGGTCAGGGCTCGACTGGAGGAGCGGGGCGTGGTGGTACGTGACGTCAAGCTGAATGGCTCTGCGGCCAGCCATGTGCTCCACCAGGACAATGGCCTTGGCTACAAAGACCTGGACCTGATTTTCGGCCTGAGTCTCACTGATGACAAAACCTTCCGACTGGTGAAGGATGTAGTGCTGGACTGCCTGGTGGACTTCTTGCCTGAAGGGGTGTGCAGGGAGCGAATCACAGCCCTTGCCCTGAAGGAAGCGTACGTGCAGAAACTGGTGAAAGTTTGCAACGACACAGACCGCTGGAGCCTCATCTCGCTGTCCAACAACACTGGCAAGAACGTGGAACTGAAGTTTGTGGACTCCCTGAGAAGGCAGTTTGAGTTCAGCGTTGACTCCTTCCAGATCACTCTGGACTCATTGCTGCTCTTTGACCGCTGCTCGGAGACGGCCATGTCCGAGACCTTTCACCCTACAGTGCAGGGGGAGAGCATGTACGGAGACTTTGAGGAAGCTCTGGGTCACCTTCGCTCCAGGACTATCGCCACCCGCAGCCCAGACGAGATCCGGGGCGGTGGGCTGCTCAAGTACTGCCACCTGCTGGTGCGCGACTTCCGGCCGTCCTCTGAGGTTCAGATGAAACAGATGCAGCGCTACATGTGCTCACGCTTCTTCATCGACTTCCCCGACATAAGCGAGCAGCAGAGGAAACTGGAGGCGTATCTGCAGAACCACTTTGCGGGCATGGAGCACAAGCGCTACGACTACCTAGTGACGCTGAGGCAAGTGGTGGACGAGAGCACTGTGTGTCTGATGGGCCACGAGCGCAGACAGACGCTGGCACTTATTTCCGCCCTGGCGCTGCGTGTAATGGCCGAACAGAACGCTATCCCTGCTCTGTCCAACATCACCTGCTACTACCAGCCCGCTCCCTATGTCAGAGACGTCAACTTCAGCAATTACTATGTGGCACGAGTTCAGTCACCCATGGCTACATGTAACTCTTATCAAACATGGCTGCCTTGCAGCTGAGCAATGACTTTTAGGATGTCTGGAGAGCTTTCCGTTTTAACTTTACATTGATGTAAGCTGAGCGTTCATTATAGTGCTCGGTACCTCTGTAGCAATGTGGCTTTTTTGGTTTGAGGCCCATCGTGGACAAAAAGGAATTAATGTATCTTTTTGCCAAATATTATATCAAAACCATTCCACTAAGTTATATTGATTAATACTGCTGTAAAAAAAAAAATCTCATTCGAGCCATTATTATTATCACTTTTTTGTTCTGGTGTTGTTTCATAACCAATGTGGACATTTATGGGAAAAATATGAAGGGTTAATATGTGATGGAGAAACTTTGGCAGGTCTGTTTCTTGTCTGATGGGGGCTTGTATTGGGTCTTTAAAGAAATGTAAATACTTCATACGAAACCAGAAACTGTTTTCTGTTCTGTCTGTGGTTTCAGCTGACCTGACTGGGAGGGAAAAAGGACCAAAGAAATACTTTCTTGTGTAGCATGACAAACAAAGACTGTATGTGGTTCAAAGTGCCTGAAACTGACCAACGTCTTTATAGTAGTTGCTATATGTAAGAACTGTTTTTGAAACTTTTTCATCCAGGTTACTGTACATTTCTATATCCAGGGTCAGGGTATTTGTTTTTAAATCATTAAAAAATGTCAAAAATGGAAAGATGTGGTACACTGGTCTTTCTTTACACTTTCTATGAAGTCCATACAAGTAAGATAATGACAAACTTTTTAAATATGCTAATATTCATGTACGTCATGAATGCATACTCTATCCCCGTTCTCTGTATCTTACTGTCTCAGTTTCTGTCTCTCTAAATATCTCCCTCTACTATCTTTCTTGGTCACACACAAATTCCTCAGTGTGTTGTCTGTGTTCCATCATCCAGACACTGACTGGCCTCACACAAACACCCGCTTGTTCAAGTTCTGTGCAACCCCCCACCCCCAAATTCCCCTGAGCCAGGGCCTATACATTAGCCATTTCCTTCCACTTGTGCAACCGACAAGGGGTTTCCTTGGTCTCATTCAGAAAGGGAAGATTGCTGTTGCTTGTCTTGGATGAGTTGAGGGGGCAACTGAGGACCAGGTGCTGAAATGAGACTGCTGGCTTTTCAGCAAATGTAATGATGCATTCCAGCACTTCACTTCCTGGATGATCAAAACAGTTCAGTATTTCATCCTCACTTAGACCAACATTTCTCCCGCTATGACATTTTATCCTAATTACTTTTGCATGGGGGATGACTTCATGAGATTAAGTAGAGCATGAAATGGCATGTAGCTGGGACACACCTGCTTACTATTGCTCCTGATGGAGACAAAAAGTACTTGCAATGCTGGAACACTTGAGTGAAGCGCTCACTGATTTCTTTATAAGAGTTCACTTAGAAGGAAAGCTTCTGTCAGAGTGATTAAGGGGCGAGATATAAATGCGACAAGGGAAATTTCCCTCCCTGGGTTAGCTGTCAGACTTGTCTCCAAACTGCTACAGACACACTCAAGGAAACACAGGACACCCCTGGAGAGTTCCACTGGAATAAACACGCATTAAAGTCACAGCTGAGACACAGCTTGTCGTATCTTAACAAACCAGTGATTTCTGCGCCTGGTCAGACCTCAGGAGTCAACCAGAGAGCTGAGAGGAACATCTCTGGAAATGTGTAATATTAATTAACAAATTACAGCAAATTGTAAATGTGTTTGCTAAGATTAATCTCAATGAAACTTTACTCAACATTTTTAGCCACACTACAGGCATGGCTCTAAGGATGGCAATGTCAGTTTGTCGCTCCAGGACTTTGATTCAGACTGAAATATCTCAACAACTATTAGATAAATTGGCATGAATTTTGAACAGACATTCATGGTTGCCAGGGGATGTATCCTACTGATCTTGGTGATCCCCTAACTTTTCATCTAATGCTACCAGTGGGTCAAAAGTTCTACATATCCAGTGAAATATCTAAACATCTACATGATGATTTGGCACAGAATTTGGTACATATATTCATGGTTTCAAGATGATTAATCCTACTGACTTTGGTGATCCCCTCACTTCCCATCTAGCGCCATCATCATGTCAAAATTTGGGTTTGTGAACAAATACCTGCAAAACTAATGACATTCCCATCAGCTTCGGTTGTACTTTGTGTTAAGTGCTAATTAGCAAATGTTAGCAAACTACAATTGTGAACATGGTAAACATTAAACCATTTTAACATTGACATTGTGAGCATGCTAGTATGCTAACGTTAGCATTCAGCTCTATTGCTTCAGTGCTGGTACAGCCTCATATAGCAGCTAGCGTGGCTGTAGACTCTGTTTTTACATAAAATATTACAAAAAGTTTATTGTGGAAAAATTGAGATATTTTGGAGGCTTGTGGTTGCACAATAAAAAACTCATATCTTGATGTAGGATTTATGCCATAAAGGTTCATTTGTTCTATAGCAATACAGTTCCTCCAAGAGTAGATGAAGGGCTTTCTAAGTCATGCACCTTAGATTTAAGGCAAGGTAGCCACAGTTTTGTTTTTCCTGGACAATTACCACAGATAAATCTGACACTGTGGTAAGCACTGTGGTTCATACTGTTCCACAGCGCACACCAGCTCTCAGCAGCTTGGCCTTCTCAACCCCGTCTTCTCCAGTCTACGTGGGTGGGCCCTTCTGGGTTCGACTCCCACCACAGATATTGGAGCTCAAAAGGTCCCGTTATCATTTTTCCCCCCTTTCTGTGTCAGTCTGCTGTGAAGAGTAATCTCTGTCTGATGATCGCAGTGTGCATGTTGTTCAGGGAGGTGGTAGGTTTGCATGTCGGCTGATTAGATTATGGGAATGACTTCTTTAGCTGTGACATACACCACCTGGGGAATGATGGGAAGGGTCAGGATGAGCGTAGAGCCAAGAGTGGTCTCCAATGTAATAAACTGTTCACCGTTGTCAACTCTCAGCTCCCTATCTGGGTATATTAGCTGCCTGGGGAGATTGTAATAGAAAAACAAATATGTCCTCAGATGAGATGCTACAGGGGCGGCTGAATCTTCTCAGACAAAGATGAACGCAGTGAACTTTAAAGAGCATGCTTAAAAGAAGAAAGGAGTATTTATCATGGGAGGAGGAGTTTAGGGGAAATTACAGAGGAAGTCAACAAATCAAAAGACATATTTTATATCAAAGAAAGTGGTGAGAACTATGCTTTCCCAGTTTCAGCTGCTGCCATCCAAATTAAGTTGCATAAAAGTACCACATGTACAAAAATCTGTGATTGAGATATAATAAAAACAAATAAAATTCCTTTATTCAGGAATGATTGAATCAGACTGATACTAATTTCAGTCTTTACAGCCGAAGAATGAAGGAAGTGGTGCTGAAGTTTTTCTCATAAAGCTATTTTACTGGACTGGGTGGCATCGCTCCATCCATCATCATGTCGTTAGCAAGCGATTCCCAGGAGCTCACAGGATTTCTATTTGTAGGATCTGTGGATATTCAGAGCGGCTTCACCATGGTGATGTTTATTTGTTGTCCTGAAATGCAAAGGAGCTGCCTGTGCCATGCAGTGGCAAATAAAAACTATGCATCCACCTTGGCGTTCGGTGCATTTTCCAGTGCCACAAAATGAGATAAAAACACGTTTATTGAGGAATTTCTATTAAAAAAGAGTGAAAATTCATGACATTTATGTGGAAGTATAAAAATCCAATTCCTACAAAAATTAGACCCTGCGTTTGTTCACTTGGACTAGATGCTCCTATTAGCAAACCATGTCATGTGTGATTGATTCTTGAGTAGATTTTAAGTAGTCAAAATCTGAGGTTGACTCTTCTCTTTTTCAAAATGCCTGGGACCGACTGTTCCGCTCTTTACGTTACGTTATGTACATTGTTATGTGTGCAAATTACGTGCAATGTGTGCCAACTCTTATCTTCAGAATGTCCTGTAGTATGGGCTTGCATCGTTTCCTAGGAATCCCTTGCGCAATCCAGCGTTGGAATGGCGGACTCCGCCACTGACAATGCAAACGACTATATAGAGAGGCAACAAGTGAGTGTCAATACATTTATTGGCTGTAGCAGAATAAATGCCAGTCATAAATAGTATCAAAAATTGGGTTTGATGTGATGAAAATCATAAGGATTACAACTTAAAGGCGTAAAAAAGAAAAATGAAAATTCATCTAGAATTCCATGACAAGATTGTGATATAGTCGACAGCTCCAGAAAAAGCTACTAAATGGACCTTATGGTGAGATTGTCTTCTCAACTGCTATTTCAAGAATGAACAGTTAACCTCAGTTTTTGAATAGATTTACTTTAGAAAATTGCTCCAGTTTTACCTTTTCTCACGAAGTTCAATTGAACAGTGTCCCTTTACAAGTACGGTCCCATCTACCTTATAATACTAGAGCATAATGTGAAATATCTGTGCCACTTGTGGGAGAACTTTGATTTCAGTTCCTGTAGTAGAGAAATGAAATGCCATTGTTCTAATGCTATAAAACTACAGAGAAACCAATTTAAGTCAACTTTTTCGTCTCCAATTTCAAATTTGTGGTCAATTGGACAGAAATAAAATCTCACCAAACTTCCCATAAAGGCCAGCTCAGTGATGAATCAATCAAAGTCAAGCAAGTCATAATTTTCCTGGAGGGACGCATACTGTATAATTCCTTCAGTAGCTGAATTTATTTTTCCAAAACAAGCAGAACAGAAATGTTCCTTTATGCATCCACTGCTCTCACCACTTTATTTGAACAAATTAGTGAGTAACCTATAATTTACAGACAACATTACAGAAGCCTCGGTCTGTGTTTTCATGACAAATAAGGGCTGGAACACAGACGGCTGAGCACCGAATTCTGTTGAGTCACTCCCAGACTGAAAATAATGAACTGTATTTTTAAGAGAGAGTCCCAGACCACTGAGGGTGTAGACTATAAACAAAAAGAGACACCGTGTGAGTGCACGACACAATTTGGGGAAAGATTTGTTGAATGGAAATGTCACGTCTTGAAATGGCACACAGAGGTTTTTCTTTTTATTTGAAAGGGATGATTTCAGCTCACAGGCTTCCACACAGCTGCCGGAGCCGATGTCTGAGTTTCATCTGAAGGCAAAAACTAAATGGTATCATACCAACATCTGCTCAGGCCAAACACCAGCCTGCTTTCATTTGGTTTAGAGGAAGATGGGCGGGGGTGCTCTCTTCCCTTATGCGACCGGCTTCCTGACAGCCACAGTAAACACTGGCCCTCTGAAAGGTCACACTATTTGTCACCCTTGGGCCCCTGCGAGGAGCTCTCCTCTCATAAATATTGATGGCCACTGTACCAAATGGGGCCACTGAATGTTAACAAGGGGTGTGGAGGATGGGAGGGAGGGCTGTTCCTTTTAACGCTGCGAGAGGCTCCTCCACTGTGGGGCCAAGGGGAAAAAAACAGAGAGGCTAACCTGGAAAAGTCTGGCCCCTGCTCCTGGCATATGGATCTTCTTAGCCCAAAGTGACTGGAGCTCTGATTGCCTGGCACTCACTTTGGCTCCGAAAGTGAAATCAGTGATAGCAGACAGTTTCACTGCTGACCACATCAGCTCTCCACTCGAATAATTCTCCCAAAAAGATTGATTACCCTCCAGGCACTCCAACCCTTCAATCCACCCAGCTGGGCTAATACTGCAGAATGGGCCTTGTTTATCAGTTGGCCTCAGACAGCTTATATAACAGCGTTATATAATAATCTGAGCCACACAGACTAGGTATACGATGCTTCCCCATTACTCACAAACCCCCTCCCCTTTCAAAAAAAAAAAAGCCTCCCCAAAAAAACCCCAAATACAGCCTCAGCACATCTGGTTGTCTGCTGATTTTAACCGCAGCCAAATGATACGCAGACAGCAGCCAGGATGGGCAAAAAGAAGCTTTGTTTTGGTCCAAGACAACCATGAGGCTCCGAACTGGGGATACAAATCGGGAAAACTGGTTTGCTTGATTTGGAATTATTCAGAGTTTAAAAAAATGTCCCAGCCTTTCATTACTTGCCAATCCTGAGCATGAAATATGCTCTCTCTGCAACCCCCAAAAGAAATCATCCAGGTATGTATGTATGTGTAAGATGTGGCATTACACCTTTTGCTTCAAAGGCTCCTGATGGAATTTGGAAGGTATAAAATGTGTGAGTCGACTCTCATAAAACATCAGGTCTAAAAACGTATTATTTTAAGCGTACTGCATATGCCTCCTGCCTGCTAGCACTGGGGCTCATTTTTCTCTCAACAGGATTTTCCAGAGTTACACACTGTATATCAAGACTTGAAAAGAGAAGTGACATTTCACTGGCAGTGTTGATGTTACCTTATGAAATACGGCTCAGCAGGCAATGGCATCAGGGCTCCATGCTGAAGAGGAGGCAAGGAAGGTTGATGGATGAGCCACAAGGCAGGGGCTTCAGTTTGACTCGCTGTAAGCAAGGGGGGGTGACATCTGATCTGCCCAGGTGGGGAAGGACAGGCCTGCTTCTGTTTCCATCGAAACCTCTGCGGGTTCTGGATCTGCCTGGAGAAAAGGTAAATTGCATGTCAGATAAACTTCAGATGAACTGTGTAGCTGCAGCCGATTGTCAGAACTGAAGGGTAATTAATGCACTGATACAGTCACAGTGGATTCCTACAATCAGTCATAGCCAGGAATAAAGTCGTAAATGAAAAGAGAGGAAACTATAAACTCCGGTTGGGTGTCATTTTCATTTGCACAAAATCTGTTTCACTGCTCTTGAGGGCCAGCTGAAATATAGTAACAGAAAATTTATACCGACAGGTCATGAAGGCTTTTCCATTTTCCATACATGAGCATGAGACTTTCATGGCTGAACAGACGAAAAAAGCAGCACCAAGAGACTTTGCTTTATTTAGTCAAGGTCTATGGAAAACAAAGCCTCACAGTGTCATCTGCACAATTTGATTGGCAAGTGATCTCTGGTGAAGTGCAATGAGCACCAAAGGCATTTTTAAATATCATAATGTTTTTTAGTAAACCAAACTGAAGAGTAAACTGTAATCTGAATTGACTTTCTCCTGCACAAGAACCCTGATCACAGATGTAGCAAATATAAAAAGGATGTTGGCCAAAGAGTCCAACAAGATCTCCTGTCAAGCAGCACCTTGACATTTTGTGAAATATACTGATTGGCTTTCTTGCACAGAGTTAGTGGAGTGAGATTGATACCACTCTCATATTTATGCATTAAGCATCGCAATGGAGCCAAGAGGCGATTAGCCTAGCTTAGCATAAAGACTGGAAGCAGGGGGGAAACAGCTAGCCTGGCCCTGTCCAAAGTGAACAAATACATCTACTAACACCTCTAATGCTCACTAATTAACACGTTATATCTTGTACATGAACATCAGGTGAACTAGTGATGGGAATTACGACTCTTTGAAGGGAGCCGGATCTTATGGCTCCGTTCCTTTCCAAGAACCGTTAAAAATAACAGATCATCGTTCTTTTCTTTTTTTTAGGGGGTGGGGGTTACTAGGTTTATCTGCAAATAATCGCTAATGATAGGGTAAGATTTGTTCAGATTCAATCTTAGACAGCCCACCAATATAATTTAATTTTGTATGTGTGGACTAGATTTAGCAGCACTGAATTACTCATATTACCAGACCTAATGTCAATGATCTGCATTGTAAACCCAAGGTGACGCCATATCTCTCAGCTCTGTCAGTAAATTTACTTCTTTGAATTTACCCTCTGTATGAAATGTGTTATGTAAATAAAGTTGTCTTGTTACTGTGACTGGCTGGTTCTCTCTGTTCACATAAAGGGGAATAGATTTAGGGCAGACAGTGAAATTTGGGAACAACAATAAAAAGAACGGCTCCCACCAAGTACGACTCGGTTCCCTTCTTTCACACCAAAGAGCCGTTAAAAAGAATCGGATTGTTCGCGAACATAACATCACTAATGTGAACGCAGTGAATCCAGAAAGCCACTGTGCCCTGCTGCTGTTCATCAATAAATAGTTACAGCATATAATTGCAGTAAAACTGCAATTTGCCATTTTTGCATTTCTGTGGAATTAAACAAATATAATAGTCATATTTGGTGACTGAGCTTTAGAGGTGGTGGCAGGCATATTTTTGAACTTTGGACAGAGCCAGGCTAGCTGTTTCCCCCTCCTTCTAGTCTTTATGCTAAGCTAAGCTAATTACCTCCTGGCTCTAGGTGCATACTTGATGCACAGACATGAGATTGGTATCAATCTTTTCATTTAACTCTTGGCAAGAAAGCACATCAACAGATTTCTAAAAATGTTGGACTATTTCTTTAAAGATAGGTTGACCAAAGAGTCAAACAAAATCCTACCTGCTGTAACTGGTTCTTGGTGGATAACAGTCAGATGCAGCGACTTCCCAGGTTGTTGTCGTCACAGTGAGGTTGCCAGGCAGGCAGCAGAGACGTTGCACAGAAATTCTGGGCAGATAGATTAACTTTTCAATTCAATTTTATTTAAATAGCATAATCAGAAATAAACCGAAGTTATCTCAGGGCACTTTCGTATAGAGCAAGTCTAGACCATACTCTTTATAGACCCAACAATTCCCACCATGAGCAAGCACTAGGCGACAGTAGCATGGAAAAACTTCTCCTGCTTCAAGTCTTTATGCCAAGATCATTTAGCTATAGCTCCATACTTAAAGGTGGGTTAGGCAGTATTGTTATGGCGTCATTGGCCAAAAAATCCACAATAACCGTGCAGCATATTGTAATTCAAGTGGTCTGAGAGCAGACCTCTACTTCAGTCCCTCCTCTTGCCTCTGCTGTCAGACTTAAGAAAATCTGGCCCGTGACGGGAGACTTTAGCCAATCACAGGTTATTTCAGAGAGACTGTGCTTTTGTGTTGGCTGTTCTACAAATGCAGACACGCGTACACGTTCCTTCAGATGGTGAAAGCCTGATTCAATGGCAGAAAATCCTGCAGAAAATCCTGCAACTTGTGATACATTTCCAACACCTCCTTTGCCTACAGCGGTGTATAGTACAAACCAACATGGCCCGGCTCCACGCGGAGCTACTGAACACTAAAACACACAGTATGAGCTGTGGGGAGATCATTTTCATCAACCACGAACTACAGCACAATTCAGACAAGCCATTTTCAGTAAAAAGGTTAGCTAACAGTTAAGTTTAGGCCAATTAACAACTATTGGTTAAGATCTAGGTTAGGTGTGGATGAACTTTTAATGAGGGAAATGTTTTTTTATGATCAAATTGCTACCTATTTCTAGTCATGCCTACTGTTTTTTTTTAACTTCCTATGCACAAAGAACATTTTGTTTGCCCCTTTACAGATAGCATGCTCATGTTACATAACACACAGCACAGGCTGATGGCGTCAGATTTCATATTACTTGGCAAGCAGGTGGACCTGCTTGGCGAACAGAAGAAGCATGTTAGACAATATGGGTAGGTATTACATGTCCCTGTGCGTCACCTCCTACACAAGGACTCACTCAGATTTGCTGAGTCATAATCACTGCTCTCTGTCCAACATGATTGACCTATTTACAGCTCGACAAACACATGCAAATTTTTTCTGTCACTCTTACCTTACTGTTATTAGATGTCATTAGAACATAATTTGACTTTTGGATTCCAGACACTGATGAGGTTACTGGTTCAGTGAACATTGCGACACTAGTCTGAGACTTCCAACATGCATATTATTGACATAATATCAATATCATATATCTTCAGAAAAGGGCATGGGGTAAAATGAATGACAGAAAATAAAAAATAAACACTACAAATAGTTTAACATGCTGCAGTGATAAAATACTGTATATTTCTAATGTATGTGTCTGCCATTCTTTGGAAGATTCACAGGCTTTATACAGAAGTTACGTAGGACAAAAAACAAAACAGAAAACTCAAGGTCCACTTACTAGGTTTTTGAGCTTTCAGCCACGCCATTGCCTTCATCAGTTGAGTGCATACGTTCATTCTTGAGCTTGGAAATAGTAGTTTAATTAAGCTTTTTCTGGAGCTTTCAACCACATCTGATGGCCATCAGCAGCTCAGGCGTGATCACGTGACCTCTCAACAACGTGATGACAACTGAGCCATCGCCATGACAACTGAAGAAACTCCATACATTGATGAAGGTCATGAGATGCGATTGAAAGCTCTAGACAATCTGAAAAAAGCTAGTAAGTGGACCTTGAGTAGAGACATTTATTTTGTCAAACTACTATTTTCAAGGTCAAGGATGTTTATTCTTTACTATCTCTATTATTATTATTATTATTACTTGCAGCACTAATGACCCACTCAAGTTGCATTTTACCTTAAGAAGTGTGATTTTATACAATGGTGGCTCCTTTCATCTCCAGCCATCCCTGCCCCCCTCCTCTCCTCTCTCTCTTCCACCGCCTCTGCACATTCATCCTCTTTTTTGCCTTTCTCAGATTGATCAAATATTTGCTCTTCTCGGGCCCTGGTCTGTTTATTTTCTGGAGTGTGTTTTCAGCAGTGGTCGGGCCTGTGCGGTGGCTCAACAGTGCTGTCTCAGACATGCCAGTGTTTGGCTTAGTGGCTGGGGACGGAGACTGGGCCGGGTCCGGGGCTCTGAGTGCGCCGGCAACGTTGGCTGCTCTCTCTTCGCTGGGCATACTGGGCCTGTGAGCCTCACACACTGTGGCCATTCACTCTCCCAGCACACACAGGATAGAGTATGGATTGTTTGGAGGCCAGTGGTAATGCCAGGAATGCTGAGCCCTAGTTCCTCTCTGGGAAAAAATGGTATTTGGATCTCTGTCTGTCTCTCTCTCTCTCTCTCTCTCTCTCCCTCCCTGCCTTTGAAAGGTTGCAGCAGTCTGATGAGAGGGATCACTAGGTGCATTAGCCGACCTGTTTCCTCTTTCCTGCAGATTCCAGCCTGGCCAGTCAGAGAGGGCCTCCCAGCCAGAGGAATCCTACGGAGAGCCGCTGCCTTCCACATCGGTATTTCCTGACCCAGTCCCACATCCCTAGTGGCTCATTCACAGTTATAGCAATGAAAAAACAAAGCTATATAAGGATGCATGCACTCATAAAATACCCATCATCAACTCAGCATAGGTAAAAACAAACATTTAGAGTTTAAAACCTTACAAAGAACTGCCCATATGCTGATAATTTCTATGATTTCTATTTAACAAATTTTATAATCTACATTTGTATTAAAGAAATACAGTGATATAATCAGCTGCTTATTGGCTCAGGGAACTTACGTTTTGGCTCCTAATCTGGTCTGTGATGATCCTGCATAAGTGTGTATTATCATTTTTTTCCATTTGCTTCAGTGAACACAGGATGAAGATGATCTTTTGGCTTAAACAGTTTTGCCATATGCAAAACCATGATCGCCGAGGCGTGTGGACCCCGCCGACCCTGAAGATCTGATTCATCCAATCTCAGCCGGAGCTGTGCGTGACTGTGTGTCCAGTTAACAACTTAGCCACTGCACACTGCGAATGTAATAAGAGCTGAGGGGTCAGAGAGGATATGAAACCCACTCCAAAAGTCATCAGAGGAGGGATTGTAAATCTGGAGATGTTGAAAAGCAGAAATAGGTGAGTACTTGTTTATTAAGCACTGTGGAGATGCTCTGAGGTACAAGTGATATCAGGTGGAAAAGGGATTTTTGTTCAGTTGAGTGATTTTTTTATGTCCCAGAAGATTGAGCATTAATATCCCTTCCAGCTTGGTAAACAACAAAACAGAGTCCATTTTCAGCAAGTTACAGAAGTACAGGATTAACAGAACATTTCCTCAAACATCAGTAAAAGCAGGCATCAAGGGGCCTAGTGGAGAAGTCAGCAGGAAAGCGCTGCAGCATCCAAAACCCATTTGGTCTATTGGATTCATTTTTGAGCAAAAAAGCTCTAGAAAAGGTGATAATGTCATGGACAACTTAGTAAAATGTTCAAGTAAACAAGAATCTAACAGGCGAACACTTGACCAGTCCCCCCTGGGCTGTTGTCAACCTCTTGTGAAATTCTGCTTTCTGTGTGTCTAACCATGCCAGAGGAGATCCCCGGGGTGAAATCCCATCCCTTCCTCCTACAAAGATCCTGTACTGTCCTCTGAGAAGGTTCTTGGCAATAACTAATGAAACTTCTATATATCTGTGATCTCACCACACACTGTCATGAGCATTTCAGCTGAACACCATCACAACAAAAAGTTTGTTATTTAGTCGTATTTCAGCCCTAAAATCTTTCAAGTGGAGCCAGAGTGGGAAATGATTACACCAGAAACAAGGCAGACATAAACTGATCATTCCACTCAAATTCTCTCAAACTATGGCATGTTGTTATTTTTTTACAAAACGTTGTAGCCCTCGAATCATTTGTCAGATGGCAGGAAGAAATAATTGGTAATAATCGTCTCATTTAAACCTCAGTGGGTGGAACAAAAGAGCAGAACGTTTTTTTCTCCTCTTGGCACGGTAGACATCAAATAAACAAATAGCAATGAATAAAATAAGTAGTAATAAAAAAACCTGGCATTATCTTGGGACGTCAGAAAGGCCACTTGGCTGGTTTACCCGCCTTCGACATGCTATGTCAGACGAGACGGAACTTCCTTCACTAGGTGGATCGGGTTCTACTTGGAAAGGAAACATGATAAGCGTCAACACTGTCTTAGTTCGCCTGGTGGAATCCTAGATGTAACTCGACTTTCTGCTCATTGTTTTGGTGTTACGGCCCAAAACGTCACTGTTATGGTTCAGTCTCACCTCGTTTCCAGCTGCAGTTCATTTCAGCTGTGTTCAGCAAAAAAAGCTCAGATTATTCCACTGGACACTAGCTGCCCAGCAGCAAACAGCAGGCAGACAAAGTTAGCGACTAGCTAGTGGACATAGTGGAGCATTTAGCAAGAGCCAGATATTCCTCTCAGAAGTTAGTGGAGACCAAAACAGAGCAAAAGGAGAGTGAATATTGGATTTACAGGTGGCCAAAGAATGCTAATGTCTGCTGGACGTGTAAGGAGGCAACTGTTTGCTAACATGTTAGCCAGAGCACTAAGTCAGTGTTCTGTTTACAGCTTGCAAGTTGACCCTGATGTAGATCCCTGTGCAGTGAGTCTGCCTGTCAGCTACGTCAGACTGGACACTACAGTGACTCACTATCGCCTCTTGAGGTACAAAGTGGTATTACGAGACAGCACGGGCCAGGGCTAGCTGGTTAGCATGCTGACTTTAGTAGATATCTCTGCAACACTACATAGACATCTTTGGCATAACGTCAAAACTGTTACTTCTTCACATTCTGTTGCTAATTTTAGTACATTTTTGAATGAACAGCTCCTTTAAGTACGGAGCTGGAGTTGAGTCTTGTTTAGCCTAGCTTAGCTTCAAGACTTGCAGCACAGCAAAGCAGTTACATGTTGGACATATTTCTGGTTCATTTATTCGCCTGGTACTTCAGTCCAGCAGTTCCTGCTCCAGTGCAGGTTGCCAGATATGGTTGAGGGGCACAGGTTTTTGCTTTTGCTCTTTGAACAGACACGATGGTACTAAACATGGCGACTTTGCTGTGACAAGGATGTTGCACACAGTGACTGCACGCAGCTGTTTGCCAAGAATTACTTCCAACAGATAATTATTACTAAAATTGCAAATAGTTGTTTTTACATTTCTCTTTCTGTATGTGTTAAACAAAATAGGTAAAATGTGTTATTTAGTCAGCTTTAGAGGTCTTGTTAGGAAGATTCTTCGAGCCAGGCTAGCTTCCCCTGCCTCCAGTCTTTATGCTAAGCTAGACTTAACACGTCTTGACTCCAGCTCCGTACGTAATACACAAACACAAGACTGATATCAATCTTCCTCATTTTCAGAGAGACAAAATAAGCATATTTCCCAATAACCTAAACTATTGTCTGAAGCCTGTATTTTTGTGTCCCGTTGGACTCCTTTGTAAAACTATCACAATCTGCTATACTAACCTAGCTATATTGGTAAAAACTGTGATAAAAAGACCCAGTATGTAAAAAAAAACGAGTGGATTTTCCTTTAAGATCCTGACACATCCCCTCACATGTCAAAGTTAATCATTCTGACAGTTAAATGGAGTCTTTTGCACAAATTCCTCTATAAACGTACTCCTTTCTGAATAAACCTGTCCACACACTAACCGAGAAAGTAACTAAAAGCAGGAAGTGTGACCCTACATTTTCTGTGTATGGTCACAGAGGAAAGACTAGATCTTGTGTTCTAGCTCTAAACACTGAATTTCACAGTATGTAGTCTTTCCACTGTGATATAAAACGCACAAGGCTTGCTCAGAAACGCTGTCATTACACTCCAAAGTGATACTTAGCAAAGTTGGATGAGACGTTCACATGCCAGCAGAGGGAAAGAGAAGAACATTCTTCCATGTGTTTGGCTTTAAGAAAGAGCAGATTGTCTCATCAGCTGACTGAAGATCCACTTTTAACTCTATATACCACATCAGTCATAGAGTCACACTGTTTCTAATGAAGTTACTATATATATATATATATATATATATATATATGGTATATAACAAGATATATATATATTGTAACTTCATTAGAAACAGCGACTCTATGACTGATGTGGTATAGAGTTATATACCATATATATACAGTGTGTATATATATATATATATATATATATATATATATAGATAGATAGATAGATAGATAGATAGATAGATAGATAGATAGGGGCGAGTGGAGTGTGAGAAGAGAGTTTCTTGCCTCACACACACATTAGCATATACCTATGCTTATGTTATGGCCAACCAATGCCCCAGATGAAAGTAAGGGAGGATAAACAATCTTGACTCAGGCCTTTGGTTCACCGCTCCCTTTCAGGACCTCCACACCCTCCACGACCGCCACTACATCCATCTTCCCTCCCGTTCAAAGCTTGACCCTCTCGCAGACTTCCCACATCACAGCACAAGTCCTTTCCCCCACAGTGACGTGAGCAACATTTATTTTCTCTTAACACACTTTAATTAGCTGCTGTGTTGCGGCCTCTGTATTCGATACAAGCAGCACCCTCTGACCCCTAAACCTTTGTAGTCTGCCTCCTTTTTCTGTTGTTTGTAAATCTAACTTACCTACAACCAATCCATGCAATAAATAACCATATTTTACCAAATCCATCTGGTTTTATTTTGCTTTCCTTTTGGGTCGTAACATGCTGTATTTTAACTTCAAGTTTGTCCCAACTAGAGGGCAAATCAGGCTGCTGCAGCATGGAAATATCCAGAGCTCTCAGCCAACAATAACTGTCCTCCTGCTGTCATGAATATAGAAAGCACCAGCTCTTACACTGTTTTATATATTATCACTGAATTCCAGGAGTTGTTTTGTGATTATGTCTATTTCACTTTTCTGGTTTCCCTATTTTGCCTCATTATGTCTCGTCTACTTCTACTTCAGTTTGTGACTTCCTACAAACTTTTGTTTTCAAAAGAACTTTAGTCACAACACTTACTGTGTTATGGCTGCAATATATTCTGGACAATTGAAACTCCTAGTGGTGGAAACATTGGCATGCATTTTTCTGTTGATTGTTGAACTCCATGAAAAGAACAATTTGGAGGCATTTGCACTTTACTTGAGTATTTTTCCACTTTATGCTACTTTGACCTTTTACTCCAATACATTTATTTGACAGTGATAGTTACTAGTTTTCAGTGAAAAACCCACTGTACACCACCTGCTCAGCATCAAACAGCAGACAGACACAGTTAGAGACTAGCTAGTGAACACAGTGGAGCATTTAGCAGCTAAAGAACCACATATTTCCTTCAGGAGTTGGTAGAGACCATAGACTATATAAAGATGGACCACATGACAGCTCCCCAAAAGTGAAGCCAAGACATCTGGATCGCCCCCTGGAGGTTGGCTGCAGTATAGGTCATAAAATAAACCCCGCCCCCTCCATGTTAGCGGATGGGACATGGGCCAAACTGAGAAGTCCAAGTACACGTCAAATAAAATGTTCCCAAAGATGGTTTCTGTCAGTTTAGGTAGTTTTTATCATGCTGATGGTTTCTGTTATTTTAGGTAGTTCTTATTACACTGCTGTTTGTTCAAGTGTTCATTTTTCTGATGAGTTTGGTTTTAATTAGTTATTTGATGTCATGATTGACAGCTTGTGGCGTGCCAGCGATTGGTTCAGGCGGGTGTATAGGCGGGAACTCGATACCGCGACTCCACCGTGGATCACTACTGCGCAGACTCTGGCTCCAAATGACGTCACCAGTGCAAGATGGCAGCTCCTGTATTGGGATATTTTAGCTTCATTTTTGTACAGTAGGAGGAAGTGGAGATACGTCGTCCATCTTTATACACAGCCTATGGTAGAGACCAAAATCAGAGCTAAAAGAGAGTGAATATTGGACTTACATCCATCAGGTGGACACCAACACGACTCCAAATGAATGATAATGTTGCTCTGTAACTGCTGGGAAATAAGCAACTGTTTGCTAACAAGTTTGCTATATCAAATTAAAAAGGTGTTGACATGTCAATGTTGTTTCCGCTGTCCCCAAGTGGCTAAAATGCCAATTTGTGTCACCTCAACCAGCTTTAACATCAAAAATGCTGTTTGTGTGTTAAAGAACTAGTTTGACATTTTGGGAAATACATTTATTCGCTTTCTTGCTGCGAGATAGACGAGAAGATTGATACCAGTCTTATGTCTTGGCAGGGACCAGTGACTTACTGGTGGCTCTGCTGGTTTCCTGCCAAATGTCTGTACTGACATAAGAGTAGTATAAGTCTTCTCATCAAACTATTTCTTCCATGTGTCAGCAATAATATTCCAATAATATAACATATATAATAATACAACTTGTACTTTTAAGTATTTTTACTGAGTGCCATTGCTACTTTTGCCTAAGAAACAGATATGATTACTTCTTCCACTACTGTAAAAAAACAAACAAAAAAACATGTGCCTTTGTGTCTGAGAGAAAGAGACCTTTCTGGAAATACTCAACGTGACATTAATTGTCCAAAGTTGACAGATTGTCCACATGAATAGGAAAATTACCTGTATGCAAAACAACAACAGGAGAAATGAAAGGTACAGCCCTGGCTAAAAACAACACTGCATAAAATCATAATAGATGCAAAGTTTCACAACACTCTGTACTCTGTAGAGCTTGCACAGTGGCACAAATGGCAGGTCCTTGGCAGGAAGTAGACTGGAGGGTTAAGTAAGGGTGGCAGCTGGCGCTGCTACTGATTTCCATGGGTTTGGATGAAAACTGACTAGCTTTTTATAGCACAGTGGCCGGGCGGGGTCACAGGGTATGTGTGGCTCACAGCATTCACTGTGTGGGAGTGTGGCACTCGTTCAGAAGGAGCTGAAAGAGAGACAGTGAGAGAGAAGTGGTGGTGATGGGAAGGAAAGAAGGCCAAGACAGACTGAGAATCAACAAAGAAGAGAAATGCTAAATGCATGAGGCATTTTAGCTTAATCTCCCCAGAGATCTCCTGTGTCATTTTGGAAAGGTGTCATGAGCCATAGAAATGAGAAGTGCTGGTGGGAGTTTAGCAAATGGACTGAGACAAACGGACAGAGAGCTGCCAAGCAGAGACAAGCCAGGCCACTCCTCCATCACAGGCTCAGGAAATACCCCGGTCTCAGTCCCAGATCTTCACTCACTCAGCTTGTCTGTGTTTTTCATGTGTGTATTTGCACATCTACATGTGCATGTTTGTTATCTTCAGAGAAGTCAGTGAGAAGAGTGATTTACACTGGAGGAGAGTCTGGTTTGCAGCACTGCGAGAGAGTCTGTTTTGTCCCATGCCAATATCAGCAATATCACAGATGACAGAGAGCTTGGAGGGTTAGAGAGCTTTACAGCCAAAGTGTCACTTTGTCATACCAGGGATTCCTCTCTGCTCTGCAGATGGATGAATACCAGAGCACCGGGCAGGCCCTGTCATCCAGGGAAATATAAAAAAAAACCTGGGCCATATTATATTAGCTCATAGCTGGTTTGCAGAGTTGTTAAAGCAACATCCCTTTAAAGAAGTTTTGATGAGGCAAGAAACACAAGCAGTCAAATGATCGGACCAGTTGTAAACAAGCCTTACCTTGCGAGGCAGCTGGATTCGCGAGATCACGCAAGAATCCATCTTGTCAGGCTTCAAGTTATGCACTTGTGGCTGAACCACAGTGGTTGGGACCAATCAGCGTCCTATGAAGACCTACTGGCAGCTACGGGTCTGATGTAGGTGTGATGACTTTGTTCGAAAACAACAATGGCGGCTCCTAAGGAGGTTAGCGTAGATGCTGCTATAGTATCAGTGCTATCAGAAGTGGAGAGTATTTCTCTCCACTGTTGGGTCTCTGTAAATATAAAGAGTCGGTCTAGACTAAAGTGCCCTGAGATAACTTTGTTATGATATGGCGCTATATAAATAAAACTGAATTGAATTGAACTGAATTGAAAGAAGAGCAAAGAACCGCACTGAAGGCTTTTCTTGATGGAAAAGATGTTTCCACTCTTCTCCCAACTGGCTTCGGCTCTCCTACTACGTCATATGGTTAATTGATCTGATTGGTTTAAGATAGTTAGATAGGTGTGATAGACAGATGGTTCATCCAATCACCTGCCAAGGACCTTTTCCAAACAGTTTCCAAGGACAACTTCTCAGATGGTTCAGGTTAAAACAAGCCAACATGTATATCTGGATTGTCAAAACAACTTTTTTTTGGAGTTCATACCAAAAGTGCACCTTAAATGTAGGTAATAATTCCTCATTGCACAGGAAAACTGTGGGCGTAGTTTGATGTATGATGGATGTTTAAAATGGACAGTTTTGGTAGCAATTTTACTGTCCAAGTTTAGGTGACACAAACGGAGCTCAGCCCATTTGTTTCTGTTAGCTGAGCTATAGTGGCAAAATTAGCTAACATTAGCTTTGTTAGAACCACTGACAGCAATGTGTTGCAAAGGGAAGTTTGCCCCTATTCATTTCCTACTGGACACAAGTGATTTGTTTCTTAAGGAACGGTAGTGGACAACATATGATATGCATAAAAACACCCTCACCTTTTATTTTCGATGTAAAATCTCACACTTGATTGACTTGATGCATGTTAACTTTCCAGAAAAGCAGCAATTTTATCACTTACACTCCCCATATTGGCCTCTGTGCCTTGACTACTTGTTCTGTTTGTGTACAGGGCTAAGCAGCAACAACAAATACCCTGGGGCCGTATTCATAAAGCTTCCTAGTACAAAGAGTTGCTCCTAGCGACAAAATCCTAAGAAAATTCTTAGAATTTCTAAGAAATTCCCCTTACAGTTAGGACTAGATCCTGGAAAAGATAAAAGTTACTCACAAGGCATCTTAAGGGCTACTTAAGAGAGGTCCTAAGGTAAAAACTGTTAGGAAAGGCAGACTTTTAAGAGGCTTAAAAGTTTCTTAAGCAGAGAGAAAATGGAGGAAAGACAAAGAGGTAGAAGAAATATTCTCCAAACGTTGAAAGACAGTGAGTTAATGAAATGCTGCAGGGATGTTTGTGGTGGATCTCATATGGTCGATATATTTCTTTTTTTTTTGATCAACCAATCACACCTAAAAGAACGCGTCATACCTAGCAACGGGGTCGACCACACCTTCTCACTAAGCTCAAAGTTTGTGTCCCTTCCTTGCTCAGAGAGCTCTGAGAATTTTCCTAAATCACTCCTAAGCTAGGACTCCTTGTTAGAATGTCTGTGAATAATGCGCAGTGACGTGCAGTCAGGGGAGGCAGGTGAGGCAGTGCCTCACCTGTTATAAAAAAAAACTTGCTGTGGTATTTTTATTCATTAAGAGGAGGAAATTCGGACTTAAGCTCATCTTACCCACCATTGCGCCACATGGCCCCCCACCTGTTATCATGACAAGTAAAATACTAACAATGATAAGAGAAAATCAATTTGTCCACTTGACTGTTCTATAAATTTGTTTTCTGTATGATTTCAACATTTCTATGGTCAAAATCGCTAAATTTACGCATTTCCTGTTCAAATACATGTGAGAAGGGCGAGGTGAGGCAGCGATGAACTGTGCCTCACCTCTGACGGCGCTGTGCTACACACACTGACTGACGCAGGCAGTTGGCGCATGCCCACTGTCTTTGATTACACATGTACTACACATGCTGACGTTCCACAGTCTGTCTAATATATTTAATGAATGTGTGTGACATATTTAGTCTTTCTGATCGGCCATAAATGCGCAGTGAAAATGCACAGGGGTGAGGCAGAAAGTACCGTGCCGCACTGATAGGGGGCAGTGCTGAGCCCCATAGGCACAATGAGGAACACTGAAATATAAGCTTCTATTTTGGGTTCATATATTTTTACATCCGACTCCAGAGGAGTCAGTGCCTCACCAGTCATGAACCTCACCGCACGTCACTGATAATGCGGCAGTCTTGCTAAAGGCCAAAAGACAGAAGACAGAAATAATTGGGGCTGCAACGTCCCCCCCCATTAATTGTTTAGTCTGCAAAATGTCAGAGAATAGTGAAGAATACCCTCCACAATTTCCCAAAAGCCAAGAGGTGTTGCAATCAACAAGGTGGACCCAAGCGCAAGACACAGAACCAGGAATGTAGTAGGTAGAAAATGTTTATTGCTGGGGTTAACAGGAAATGAAGGTTTGTCGGAGCAAGGCCGAGGAGGACAGAAGGCGAGGGCGTTAATGTGGGATGGCTGGAGTTAGCTTGGGTTTATCAGGTAGGCTGGCAGGAATGAAGGGGACCTAGGACACAAGGAAACATGGTACAAACATACACAAGAGAACAAATTCTTATAATACGCTATTCTAGAACAGTGTAACATGAGACTACCATTGTAGCTAAAACAATGACCAGGCAAAGAATGGGTGCAGAGCCAGGGTTGATATACTGCAGAGGTAATGAGATGATAGAAGGCAGGTGTGTGGGTTGAGCAGGGATCCAGGAGCCAGGAGAGCGAGAGAGGGAACGCCACGCCCACGCCCACGCCCACGCCCACGCCCACGCCACACACAGAGACAGGGGAGCACAGGAGACACTGGGGAAATGGGAAACAAGGAAAGACAAGGGAACATACTGGGGCATACCGGGACAAGAGGACAGCTTCAAATTACTTGTTTTGTCTGACCAACAAACCAAAAGCAAAAGTTTTACAATGATATAAAACAGAGTAGAGAAATAAATCATCACATGAGAGAAGCTGATATACACAGCTGGAAAGATTAATTGATTATGAATATTGTTGGTGATTACTTTTCTGTCGAACGACTAATCAATTCGTTCAATTCGTAATCGTTTTAGTGCTAAAAAAATGATGTACTGCGGGACTGTCACCTTGTTCATCCCACTTGAGTTTGCAGGCCAGTTACTATTAGAACTGTGAAAAAACTATGAATAAAAGAGCCATGTAACCCAGAATTATCCTTTAAAATGACAAAGCTTTCTTGTTCTGGAACAACATGAACTCATTGTTACACAATGAGCTCAGATACTGATACGTTCATCAGGCCTTGGTTCAACTGTAGGCTATGTGAGTTTTGACTATCAGTTGTGTAGGGTTGATTTCCTTGAATTGTTTTCAATGAAGTGAGACCTTTTTAAGTGAACACACGTGAAAACAGGCATGCTCAAGTTGAAGCGCCTTTGAACTGACAACTGACAAAATACTGTCTGTAAACTCTGCTAAAATAAAACCATGTTTCATTCTCTTTTTTGGCAAAAGAATAAACACTTTTCATATCTAAACTCTGGCTAGCTCCTCCATGAAGCTGCATGTTGTCAGTCAGTCAGTCATGTCCAGGCAAACCACTGAGAAAAACTGTGTCCTGCTTTTACCCACAGGCACAGCTAGATCATACAGTACTCTTAGTAGGAAGGCTCATCTACATTATAGGTTACTATAATGACAAAAACAAGGCAGTGACTTGGGAGCAGATCACAGCTCTAGGGTTTCCACTAGTGGCTGCCTACTGTGTTTCAGTTCCCAGGCTTCTCCATTGTCCAATCAGTCAGAGTGCTACCAGGAAACAAGCTCCTTTATGGCACCGTGGCTCACAGGACACCACAAAACACAATACCAGCTGCCAAGTAGATACAGTTACAAAACAAGGTGTAAGCCCACCGGAGCAAGTCAGCATGCTGCTGCGTTAGCTCCAGAGCCAAAGAGGAGCCTCACATCAGACCAGGACAGGCTGGATTTGTTTGTGAATGGGCCATTTACCTGGAATCTTTAGTGGAATTTAAGCATGTTGATACCTACTGGCACATTCCTTGGCAGCCTGTAGAATGCAGGTTACAAATATAGACAGCAGAAAGCCAGTTTGAGTGGCAAAATGAAGCAAGCTTCCTCTAATTATCAAGAACATTTGCAATTTGAGATTCAAGCAATTTGAGGTTTTTAAGTTTAATGTTGACATTAATATTCAGGGCCTTTAAAGTCTTTTTTTGTTTTGACAGCTTTGCAGTGGAAAAGGAAAGATCCCAGGCAGGGTTTACACTTGTGATATTGCAGGTGAACTTCAGCCATCAAACCCACCAGGAAACTGCTAAATCATTTGATCCAATTGCATCTTTAAAGGATAATACTGGCATTATGTGTTTCTTATTGCGAACAAATCAAATGAAAAGACCAAAACCAACAATGCGTTAGTCAGTCCCTATCAGAAGCCCATCGGTTCCTATTGTATGATGTAGGCCACAAATACATTGATTTATTTAAAAAAAAAAAGCTCAGTAATTTCCTAAAACAGCTGGGCACTATAGTTTTTAGTAAATATAACTCAAACAGGAGTAAATAGTGTATTTGTTGGGGACTATTTTCAGCTGCAGATTAACACACATTAAGGAATATTACTGAGTGCAGGAAGCAAGTTGTTTGTGGGAAGAAACATGTCAGCCAGTGCAATGGGGTGGCTCATTGATGTGTTTTGAATAGTCTTTAGCCATGCTAGTAGCGTGGAATTAAATAATTCAACAACTATTGGAGGGATTCACATCCCCCTCAGGATGAATTGTAAAAATGTTGGTGATCTCTTAAATTTTCAGCAGAAGGTCAAAATTTAGAAAAAATATTTTGATTCAAGACTATCGAATTTCCGCAGAACTAATGACATTCCCATCAGCCGCAGTGTACTTTGTGTTTAGTGCTAATTAGCAAATGTTGGCATGCTAACATGCTAAATGGTGTGCGTGGTAAACATTATGCCTGCGAAACATCAGCATGTTTGCATTATCATCGTGACCATGATACAGTAACATGCTGACTTAAGCATTTAGCTCAAAGCACTGCTGTGCCTAAGTGCAGCCTCACAGAGCTGCTAGCATGGCTCTAGGCTCTTGGTGGATAACAATGAAGCTCTATGGCTTTAAGCTATACCAGGCTTTGAATACAAAGACAATACTTGTTAGCAGGATCAATTTGGTCTTTTCATGGGATCTGTTGACAACAAGAGATGTATAGAATATTTCCAGACTTATCCTTTAATATTCAGCCTTACTTTCTTAAAATGACAGTTGATGGGAGGTAGTAGTGAGGACACATACCATGCAATCGTCGGTTCAAATCAAGCAGGGGACCTTTCCATGTTTCTTGTCAATATACACTATCTATTGTTAATAAAAGCAAACTAGCCTTCTGTACAGACTTGTACCCCATATGTGGTTCATGCTGCAAGGGGAACTGATGAAGCAGTGATTAACACGCCAGCCATTCCTTTTGGTTTGTTTTTCAGTACCAAGGGCTATTGAACTTGGCTTCTTTAAAAAAGAAAAATAAACCAAACATTCAAGCAGCATCACAAATTGAGACTGGAGCCCAACATCAAGGAGCAACCCATATCTACCAAATCATATCAGTGATTATTGTTGTTCTTTTAAGGCTGTTAGTTGGAGGGCCCTCAAGTACTGGAGCTGAAGGCCTCAATTGTCTTGAACACTTTTAATCATTTTCCCCTCTCTCATGTCAGGCACTCCATCTAATGCTTTTCTGTGGGAAAATCAAGAGCACATCTCTGAAGTCATGGAAAGCTTTAACAAGTCAAACAATTTGATAAGAAAAAGTGTACAACTAAGATAACAAAATAAAAGCCAAATAAATTTTAGTATCCCAAAGGAAATGTGTCCCACATTAATTTCCTGTGTTTTCCATGCAATAATAGTCAAGACTTTATAAAATAATACAAATAAATTAGGGGTACTTCAATTTAGTATTGTGTGTATATAAAGTTGGAGGACTCTCAAAAGACATAAAACAAACAAACAACAATGGTTAAAACTGGTGCAGAAGAAAACGAGATATTGTGACTTTTAGCGCCTACAACATTTGACAGCAATCTGTCCAATAGTTGTGGAGATATTTCAGTCTGGACCAAAGTGGTGGACTGACTGACAGACAGATAGACCAACCATTGCCAAACCTAGAGCCATGCTACTAGCATGGCTAAAAAACATTTCTAAAGATGTGTTTGCAGCAAAAGTGGGCACGGAGAAATATCAAGTTTTTTGAATTAAGGAGAACAACTTTTTCTTTATATAGTCAATGTTATTAAAATCATGGAGGCTCTCTTCCCCTTCCATTAGTAGGGGGTGGGGGAGTTCAAGGCCTTATACGAAAACCATAGCTTCACATGGAGGATTTCTTTTGTTTTTGAAAATGTATTTATGAGTATGCATTTTTTTTTACTTTAACCTTATTTCTATTGAACCCTCTTCAATACAGTTATTTTATGAGAAGTTATTCCTAATCCGTTTCTCATACCTGTCAAGAATCCATATATGTCAAACTGATGAATACAAAAATTGGGACAACATCTAAAGGTTTTAAATGGAGCAGTGTGGAAGGTTTTGAAAACTGAGTGACCCTCCTTCAGTTTCTGTTTCCATGTCCTCCTCCCACCCAAGCTGCTGTGGATGCGGTGTACCGGGGAAGATCCAAGAAGAGAGCTCGAATGGAAAGAACAGGTGAGCCATCCGTCTCTGAGATTCACCATGGCAATACTTGAAAAGACAATTAGACTGCTTAAACAATGAGGCCTTTGTAATGCTGCCTCCATTTCTTCCTAGCTCGTTTTTTTTCTTTTTCCGAACACATTTCGGGCTCCATGTGAAATAACAGCAGATGTCAGAGTGAAGAAGGTGTTTCCGTGTGGCATCACGGCAGGCTGGATTTGGTGAGAAAGAAGTGCAGACAGGTGCTGACAGAAGGTTAAGGATAACACATGTCTGAAAGCATTGAAAGAATTATCGCAGTGAAGGAAATCATCACCCTAAGTGACCTCCTCTTTGAGATCGCTTCTACGGCTTTCTGAAAGACGTTTGCACACATTTGAGAATATATTTGAGAAATGATTCACTTTACCTTTTTATTGATGAGCCCAGAGAAAAAGGGTTATTTGATCTGTAGAAATAATTAAGGAGGAACTAAACTACTTTTAAAGGTCCAACACTTAGTGGGCAATGTATAGTATAACACAGGCGAGATTCTGAGAACTTCAGAGGGGGAGAATAGCCAGCTGACATTAGTATGTTTGGGAAAATGTTCAGTGCAATCAAGTACAGACCTTTAGGCAGTAATGTGATTACATTTCAGAGACTTAGGGGCTTTAATCGTGGAAAATGTCAAAAGATCTTGGGGGAAAGTACCAGGCTCTTGTTTAGCTGGATGGTTTGTTATTGAAGCTTTAGGAGGAAGTGCTCTCATGTCTATACAGCACGTGCGGGAGCTGCATGGCATCGGGTACTGCTAAATACAGTACAGTAGGCCTCTTTGTAAAATTTCAATCACACCCCCTGTTGTCTGTATAAGCCCTGTGTGGATCCAGCTGTGTATATCATCTCTTTTTTCTCTTCAAAGTGTTTGCAGAGCAAGGGGCCACGAGTTGGACAAGTTGTAGGAGGTCTGAGGGGGGGAAGTGAAAGTGGTAATTATCCAGTCATTCTATCTTAAGTTTAATTTTAAAAGTGTTGAGTGAGCGTGTCCTGCATGCTGTGACGTACTGTTGAAGCGTACATTAGAAATATTATTCCCCTCATTTTGCACTTAAAAAGCTGCAACTTGCTAAATATGGAACAATAACCAGTTTGTTACAACTTTCATTAACACCATAAGAGCCATTGGTCATTTTTGTTGGAGCTTAATAAAATGTTTTTAGAGTAATAATGGCTGATTACCACCCTAATCTATGTTTCGTGACTAAGTTTGCCGAAGGATTTACAGCAGTCTTTTTTCTCATTAAGCACAAGCCCTCTGTAAATTCCACGCTGTGACCTGTACGCTTGTATTCCCAGCAAGAACAAAAAGCTTTGGGACATTTTATCATTACTGCGGCCTTGCAGCCAGGCCTTTGGGAGGGGGTGTTTACACTGGAAAATAGTTTCTGCTTTGAGCGCTGGCTGTCCTCAAGTCATAAAAACAGCACAGTACAGTGAGAAGGCTGCTAATCAAAACTGCTGTTGAGGTTAATTTCAAGGAACATGTGTGTGCCTGTCATCAGTGTTAATGCTGACACACACACTTTGCAGTTTAAGTTCATCTGAATAAGTGGGGAGAGGGTTTGTGCTGTCAAAAAATGGAAATAATGTCTTGAAATTTCAACAAAGTAACATAAAGGAGTCCACTGAGCAAGACACATGACCTGAAATGATGCTCACTGTAAAAACACCAATTGATATTGTTTGGCATCAATAAGAATTACAAGTTGTTAGATTGATACCGCTCATGTCTGTATGATAAATATCAGCAGCCAGTTAGCTTAGCCTAGCATAAAGATTTAAAACGAGGAAACAGCTAGCCTGGTTCTGTCCGAAGGTAACAAAATCCACCTACCAGTTCCTCTAAAGCCAACTAATCAACATGTTAAACCTGGTGCCAGTAACTTCCTGGAGTCTTGTAGTGGATTTTCTTTCTTCTTCTTCAGGAATGGATGTTGTTAATTAAACTTCAACGTACTTTAAATTAAAGTAGGTACCGCTACCCTCACTGACGACAGCAACAGAGACAGAGTGTCAGTTCAATACACATAGGTTTATTTGTATCAATACAGAATACAAGCAAACCGTGTTGTCTCAAGAGCAACCACCGAACAAAGAAAAGTTACAGTATTTTAGTGTCTGTCACGTCTTACCTCATCTTAGGCTGTCTGTCTCAGATTTTTAGCCTTCAGTGAGAGCTCAGACATAGCCTTCACATACTGTACATACTAAAAATCCTGTTTTGACTTTTTCTATCTTCCCAGTTATCATGGCCAAGGCTGTATAGTCATATCATTTAAGGAAGACAGTTGAGACAGAGCACGGCGGGTAGAACATAAACCTTAGAAAAAATACTACACTGTGTGTGAGCATACAGCCAGGCTGCATGGTTCAAACTCTGGTCCAGTCAACCTGGACTTTAACTCAGCAGTTTGCTCTTCCTCCCATCCTGACTTATCCTGTTACTTAGGTTGTTGTTAGGTTCCCGTGCAACCTGACTGTAAGGATAAGTTCACTCACATCCACACACACACACATGCAAAGCCTCATCTCTTATGAGTACACGGATAGTGAGATTACATCACAGTTTATTCTATATGGAACAATTATAATATAAAGAAAGAATACAGTTATTGTATGTGGATTAATTAACAGTTAACACAATTCATTTCCCACTTCCTCAGTCTGGAAGAAGGCCAAGAAGTAGTCCGGTACATAACCACTTGAAATCCTTAACGTGTCATTTTTAAAATCCTTTTTCACATGGATTATTACACAAACAACATATAACAAGTTAATTTGTGAGCTTTAGAGGTGCTGATAGGCTGGTTTTGTTATCTGGCTAGCTGTTTCCCCCTGTTTCCAGTCTTTGTGCTATGCTAAGCTAACTGGCTGCTGCCGGTGCTTCATATTTAGCATACAGATATGACATCAGTATCGATCCTCTCATCTAACTCGCAGCAAGAAAGCAAATAAGTGTATTTTCCAAAATGTCAAACTTAAAAAGTTAAAGGGTAATTCCAGTATATTTAAACCTGGGCCCTATTTTGTTTTTACATATTTTGGGGTCTAAATAAGTAATAAGTAACTAATAGTTACCAAAAGTTTTGCAGTTGATCCAATAGATCGCTTCATCCGTGAACAGGCTGCAATGTAATCCTTTTGGGAAACTGCGTCAAAGTACGTCCACTTTAACGGGCGCAAAAGTGCTTGTTTTTGCCACTGACAGGCTCAGACTGTCGAAGTGTCTGACAACATTATGGAAAGAATCCCTACAGAGACAGACCGTTTTGTTAAAGAGTAAGATCCTTTTTGTTTAACCAGAAACAGAAAGTCTCGCTCAAGCAGAAGTATCGCCCTGAAATCTCGCAAGAGGTGAGTTGTTGCAGGAAGACTGGAAACAAAAACTTTTAGTCAGTACACATTTACAGATTGAGTTATTGAAATTTTGAGTTTTCTCATTTTTAAAGCGCTGTGCTGATATTTGTATCACTTTTAAAATGTGTGGGTTTTTTTCTGGCAGGTGTCTTCACCTTGGTGTATAGGCCAAGAAAGTGTCCAGAAATAAATTTCCTGGCTTCACAAAGAAATTAAATAAGCAAAGCCTTGTAGCTGTCCAACCAACAGACACCATGTTTTATGTGATCCTATTAAATTAAACCCCAGGTGCCTATTGTTTCCTCAATGACAGCAGGGAATACATCAGCAAACAAATGCTGTTGAACTAATTTCCCTCATAGTTTCCTCACGCAGTGGAAAAGCAACACTACACAAACTCATTGTTTCAGGGTCACGAAGTTTGTCTTAACAATCATTTTATTTGGACAAAAACAGTTGCCTTTCTTCCCTTCTCTGTTTTCCACCTTGTGATTGATATCTTGTCATAAAATAACAGACACTAAAAAATACCTCATGATGACCCTTCATAATCTGCGGATGATTTGCAACACAGAACGGGACCGCGTTACGTGCTTTCTTCGTGCTGTCAGTCAGGAAACATTCCTTTGGCGGCTGACTGGAGTTTCCACAATCTGAGGGGCTGAAGTATTGATCGCGGCCTCGTGGAAGAATCGGCGTCTTCCGCCAGTTTGTCATAGAGGATATCTGGGCGATGTGTGCGGCCCACTCTGCTACAGTTGGTCTGGTGGTGCACACACACACGCACACACCCCCAATCCACTTGAGCAACACTTTTCCTGTCAAGGAAACCAGAGTCTAATAGCTCACACATGTCGGTCATTACTGCAGAGAGTGATGAGACCCTGATGAGCCTCTCTGTTTTTCCTTCTCTGTCTCTTTGTGTTTCTTTCTCCCAATTTTGATCCTTTTACTGCCTTATTGTTGTCCTAACCAACCCCCAAGACCAAGAGTACTATTGAAATACAATGTTCAGAATCATAAATCACATGAAGAGTATATGGTTTGACCAGAACTGTTTGCATTGCAGTTTTTGGGATCTCATAGCTGAGACTAACTGACACCATAGTCTGAAGCTAACTGTAAATCAAACAGATCAAGGATCCACTTTAAAACATTATATTAAAGATGTACTATTTCGTTTTTAAAGAAACAACACAATCTAACTCTTCCTTTAACAAATGAAAAGTTTAACTCACATGCAATTCAATAGACTCAGGGGTTTTACTGCTAGTCTTACTTGGTCTGTTGTGAACAGTAGCTAATGATGGCTAATGTTAAACTTTAGATAGATACAGTATTGATATGTTACTGACATCATTGAGTCAGTTAGCTGACTTTATGACTCTCTTCTACATGTGCTACTGTTACACTATGTCTTTGCATGTCACAGATAAACATGTAAACAGAAAAAGAAAATTAAAAAAAGATCTCACACCATATCCTGTTTTAGAATTGATTTTAAGATTTTACTGATTACATTTAAAGCACTTCATGCTTAAGCTCCCAGTTATATTGCTTAATTCCAGCCTCAGATCCTCATGCAGGACTCTGCTGGCTGTTCCTAAGTCCCGGCTCGAGACTAAAGGTGACCGGTCAAAAGCAGTGGGGTCTGTGCGAACTCCCTTCCCCATCTTTTTAAAAACGCTTTTTATTATTGCCAGCACATTATCTATCTATCTATCTATCTATCTATCTATCTATCTATCTATCTATCTATCTATCTATCTATCTATCTATCTATCTTCTAAATCTTCGCATGCCTATTTTGCATTTCCGTGTCGTTTATTCATCACGTTCCTGGTGTGCAAAGGCCTTAATTTGTGCTGCCACACAGTTCGATAACTCCACTGTGCTCCATTAGATGCAAACTGGAACCATTGACTGCCACAGTACACAGAGTGATTTTCTGTGTTCAATTCTCTTATTTCAAAGCATGAGAGGAATGAACTTGGAAGTGTTGATGTATTTTGATAGCATGTGTGAACATTATTTGCTTCTGATTATCTTTATTCACACTCATTAATTGTGAGTCATGCACTTGAGTTTGGTGTTTTGCTGCAAACCGAGCATCATGAATAAAGAGGTTTCCTCGTTGGCAACATTAGAATCAAGCACTGTGTTCAAGTTTGAGACAAGTCCTAAAGTTGTATGTGAAGGCACAAGTGAACAGTAACATTTAGCAGGTGAAAACAGCCCCATTAATAACACATAGTGGCTGCAGGATATTGTGGAAAAGTACTTAAGTGTGGAATAAGTATAACTGCAGGTGTTTTCCCACTTGCTTTAGACTTTGATTGATGCTTTGCCATCCGACAGCAGAGTACATGCGAGTGGCCTTTGCCCCATCAAACCCAGCCTATTTCTCAACACCTCCTCTCTGACCCCTGCAGCCACAACACACATCTGTCATGTAGACTAGCAGGGAATTGTAACTTTAGGCTCTGCACGGTATGGCAATTTGATCTCAGACAAAAAAAGAAGAGAAAAAAAAAAGACCAGAGATGATAAGCAGGTTTGACAGTATTTAGAAGGAAAAATAATAACTGAGGGGTTTTTTTTCCTAGAAGAAGGAACATCACCACAGTGTTAAATTCCCCCAGCAGCAGTAGATATCCACAGGAAGATATCTGGAAGCCGCGAGCGAGGGAACAACACCCCTCGTGTTCAATACCGTCCCTAAGATCTGCCACTGTTTACCTTTCTGATGCATTAATCACACAACGGCTGCAGCAGTTTAACATTTGACCCAACACTCACCTGAGCACACATACAGGCACATATTTGCACTATACTCTTGGACGACATCAACCAGTGGCAGAGAAGTGTAGACCAGTTTCCATGGTGAAAACGCTAAAACTAGAATACTGTATTAATGTAACCCCAATGCACACCTACAAATATTGTCTTTTGAAAATAGGAGAAATGTAACTATGATTTTAGGTAAATGGATAGGAATTACCAAATGGCATCGATATCCAATGGTCTTGCTCACTAAAGAGCAAATAAGATTAGCTTTCTGCCAGAAGGCCTTTCTAACATGTGGGTAACGGCTGCGGTTGCGATTGTTACGGTGAACACCGCACTGAAAGTAAAAGCACGTTCATTTTTATTTATTTTTAATAAAACTGTAGTCAAGCCGGCAGATATTTTGGTGGGCGACAATCGCGGTCAAATGTTACAGATAATGCTCCACCTGTTTGCAATTCGCCATTAAAAAGAAGACGAAGAAGAAGAAGCGTTCAGATGTTGCGATCGTCATTCCCGATGCACAATGGCAGTGTTTGATTTCACATACTACGCAAGTAAGTACATAGTGCACACAGTATACTACATGGAAGTGTACTAACAGAAGTATCTGAATTGGGACACAGTATGAGATTTCTTCCTCCACCCAAATACCACTAAGCCAAAGACAATTGTTGTTGTTCTACAGTATTGACATACTACTTTTAAAAAAGTCAACAGCAACTATTATTTATCTATCTCCAGATTCAGTGTCTCCAGGCTGCATTGTAAACTGGGCAAAGCAGACCCTAATGGCCTATGGTTCACTGTGTGGTAATGTTATTATTGTGAATCTGTTTAGGAATATGAAGAACTAAAGCAGAATATGAACTCAAATAACAAGGTCCATAAGGTGGTTCCTACATTTTTACCTCTACAAGATAGAGCCTTTACCTGAGGCTCTATCTTGTAGAGGGGCCCACAGCTCATTTTTGCACCTACTTAGTGGGCCTGAGTGTTGCTGTAATGTTTTCATTGGGTGGACTCTTATTTTTCAGTAGAAAGTACCAGTAAAGACGGAGAAAATGAAATAAAAACTACCTGCATGACTTAATACAACTAGGGATAAATTAGAAAATGTTTTTTTTTGTTATTTAGGTGAACTGTTCCTTTTAATAGGAAACCACGTTATCACTTATTTCTATGCATAAAAGGTGGTTTAATGTGTGTTTACACATCACTCCATGCCAGTAACTAATATTTTCAGTTAAGTTGAGGAAGTCAAGAAGCTCAAGAGTCAGGACACGATCTCATACTCCATGTCCTCTGTGAATCTCTGGACACTTCATCACCTCCACAGAGCTGTTTGTTCTTCTGCTCTCTGCTGACACTTAATTCGTACTGTAGGTGTTTAACAGGGTCACTGTTTCCCGGCAACAGCTCGTTCTGCATCCCGAGCTGTGCCTGTAAGCCGGCAGCGGGTCTGACAGGAAGACAGTGCTGACTAATGAGACTGGATGCATGGGCGAGCATCACCCGGGGCCAGCCAAGTTAATCATTTCCATTCATGGCAGCCGGGCCTTTGTACACAGCCGATGGCTAATAAACTCTCGGTGGGGGGCATTTTGACTTTATCAATGACTTTCGGAGCCAGTGAGAGGGAGTGTTTGTTGGTACAACACACACATTATTAAACACCGTTGGCCTTTTGGAGGGGACAAAGAGATCCAAAGTGACAGTGATGTCTGGTTGGCACTCTTCCATCTGAGGTCATTGTCTGAATTCCCCTCATATTGCACTGGCACACTGTCCAAGCCCCTTGAGAAAACAGGACAGAGCCATCCACCAGTCAGGTTTATCCAGCCCTGATACGGATCAACGACTGTCAAGAAAATGTCATTTTTTTCTCTCCTCCTGCGGTGCACCGGCCGCTCTCGAGATGTGGACGGGCCTGCAATTTCCCAAAGACTTTCCCCCATCGCACCCCTAATTAGGTAGGAACTTTCCGTGCTCATAAACGCCAATGCGACCATCAAACGGAGGAATGCTCGGAAACAGAGAGGAAAGCTCCAGGAATCACAATCTCCAGGCTGACGGAAGCCTCACGGATTACTATTTACAGTGTCACAGGCCTGGGAAGTCAGGGAGGAGTGGAAAAATGACATGAGTTTAGAGTGATGGAATATCTCGTAGAATGTCTGGCCAGACCGCTTAAACATTGCATATAATAACTTACAGCAACCACCAAACAGCTATACATTTTCATACTGGGGCTTTCTGGACTTCGGAACAAAGGAGTTGGACACACACAGAAGGGTACATTATGTCTAGAGGCGAGTGGCTGATGCATGACGGAACATAAGGAAGGTCAGAAGGTCTTGCCCTGGAGCTTTCAACCGTCCTGTTTGTTGAAATGTGATCATAATATGACATGAACGCATCCTCAGCATGAATTCCTCTTTTCAACATGGTTTACATTGTATTATTTTTGATCACAGATATTACTCATCTGAGACACATGTATGTAAGTGTAAAAGGACAAACTTACTCAAGAGCATCTCAACAGTAGCTACTCAGGGAGGGGTGATTGTACCTCATTCTTTTTCACCATCCACATCTTCATAACTGGACCTAGACCTTGTTCAAATATTGATTCCTATTATTTATAATCGTGCAGCGCAAAGCAGGGCTTTCCTACTGAGAAAATAACCACTCTGGTCTTAAACACACTTTAATGGAGCAATTGCTTTGGCCTTCAAAAACTATGAGAAATGTCCTTTAGGAAAATGAGAAACACAGAATCCATTGTGAGTGGAAGTGAAATGGTTCTTGCAGCCAGGCTGGGAGAAAACAGAGGCAGTGCTGGTGTTTAATTAGCTAATAGTTCTTCTAGTGAAAAATTGAAGCAGCACCACGTCTTGCTTCCAGGTTGAATTTAGCCAAAAGTACAGATTAGCAGATGTCCAAAATTCAGTGTAGTCACTAACCTTTTAGAAAGCACGGTTTATATAGTGAGAAATGTATACATATATATATATAATTAACGGAATTAACAAACAGTTTGACATTTTGGAAAACACACTTGTTCACTTTCTTTCCCAGAATAAGATCATTTAACTGATACCAGTCTCCTGTCTCTGAGTAAATCAATTAATAAAGGAATTAGCCTAGCTTAGCTTAAAGATTGGAAACAAGGGGAGACAGCTAGCCTCTCCACCCACCAGCACCTATAACATTCACCAATTAACATGTTGTATCTTGTTTGTTTAATCCATACACATGATAATGTGAAAATGACTATTTGTAGTTACGTTATTTAAAGAGATGCTGCTAGCTTCCCCCCTCCGTGCTTCCAGTGTTCATGCTAAGCTAACTTAACGCAGAGCAGTGAGAGTGGGATAGAGCTTCTCATTTAACTCTCAGCAAGAAAGCGAGTAAACGTATTTCCCAAAATGTCCAACTATTCTATTTCTTCTGTTTTGTCACTTGACACGTCTCTTTAAACGTCCTGATTTTATACCCCCCCCCCTCCTTGTTTACAAATCATTCTCTCCTTGTTAATTAGCTTATTAGCCGTTAGCCATTAGCCACTGGGCATCTTGCTAGTGTTGCTGGTTATTGCAATTCTCCTCTCTTAAATGCTCTTATGTGTATAAGTAGCGCATTAGTAGTAGGCCATGGTACAGAACAGATTAGCCCTGCAGTGCTCACAGCTCCTGCAGGTACACCTCTTCACTAACCATATGTATGTACATACAGTATAATTCGTATTAACGTCATTAGCCTACTGTAGCTTTGAAGGAGGGGTTGGAGCTGTCTCTTAGAAAAAGGTGATACGTGCAAGGCTACTGTCAGCCTTTACATTAAATATAAATGGTGGAAATGTATTTTAAATGTTACTTTTTTATGTGAGATATGATTTTTAGATCATAGTTTAAATGCAAAAGGGGTTTGGTCTTACAGAATCTCTTTCCAAACTCCTTTACTGGATATTCTTGGGCTTCTACATAGTCCTATCTGGATCTCATATGTCTTCTGACATGATTCTCTGGATACACCCTCAGCTTCACTGTCACTCACACACACCAGTCTGTTATTAATGAGCAGGCCTCCTAACAAAATAACTGTTTTTAGTTTACATTATTAGGCATTTACGTTTTGCCGAAGGGGTTTTTACTTCGACAGAGTAATGCTTTTACTGCCATGGCTCTGTAGGGGAAAAAGAGGAAATTGCTGAAATATGCACAGAGCCTAAGTAATAGCACAGCAGGTCAGAGCTTGCACAGCATTTTATGGCAGTATGAAGGTGAGGGGAATATCTCCATCTGTTTACATCTTTAATAACCTTTTAATTGTCTTGTTGTCAATCATAAGACAGGTAATCAACAAGTGGACCTTTATGGTACAGCAACAGGCTAAATTGGCTGCGTGCAAAAGCCAAAAAATAAATAAATAAATGCACTTGACTTAAACGTCTCACTGTCTCCGTCATTTTTGCATTTCCCCATTCGCCTTCATTCAGCAGCCCTTTCATTAACATTCCTTGGATTTTTTGACGTGAGCCAGGTGGAAGCGTTTGGTCAGCCTGACAGGAACACAAGCATATGGCTGACATAAGGAGAGTGGAGCAGACGTGATTTCCTAAGGTGAATATGGTCCTCCACTTCTCTTCGCGCTACATCACATATGTCTGTGCCCTCTCTTCTCATTAGCAATTACAGAAATCCACTTTGAGATATTGCAGGCGGGATAGGACTGCTAGACAGATGTGACCTCATGTGAAGGGGGCATTGTGTCATGGTGGTGGAAACAGTGGCACTGTCACAGCCCATGTCCATGAAGAGGAAAATGACTAACGTAGAGCTACAGAGACTCTTAAATGTGCCCCCCCCCCCAGCTGTAGAGCTGATCTGATGACAGGATTTATAACAGATGATTACTGCGCTAGTCACGTTGCAGAAATATGCACCGTGTGTTATCATTTATTGCTCCCTTTTGCCAGTCTGCTAACTATTGCAAGGTGAAATGAGTGACAGAAGTTAAAGGGTCAGTTCACCTAAATCACAAAAACACATATTTTCCCCACTTACTCCTACTGTAGTGCTATGCAGATTGTTTTGCCAGGTTTTAAAGATATCGGCCACAGGGATTTCTGGCACCACTCCAATAATGGAGGTGAATGGAATTTCGTTTGTGGCGCTCAGAGCTTTGGAAACATTGGAAGAAACATTCCAGAAAAGATGTTGCCATTTCTCCGGATAATCCACAGACCTCACTCTCAACACGTTTCACTATATTTTGCTGTCAAAAGAAAATCAGGTACATTTTAGTTATAGTGGCCAAAATCACAAATTTTCCTCAAAGGGCTTTACAGTCTGTACAAAATATGACATCCTCTACCCTTGGACCCTCCATTCAGATGAAGGAAGTCCAAATGAAAACTATCACGGGGTCTGTGGATTATCTTAAGAAAGACATATCGCTGCTGAATTTTCCAAATGTCAACACCACAAACAAAATTCCATCCACCTCCAAAGTTGCCACACTGCAAAAACTCAAAATCTATATTAGTATAGTATATTTGTCTAATTTCTAGTCAAAATATGTCATTACACTTGATATAAGACATAATCACTAGTAACATTTCCGTGAGATATAGGGTCTTGTTTTTAGACAATGCATCTTAAGTATCTTATTAAGTCAAAGACTCTTGAAAACATCTTGTTTTGAGTTGTATCTCAGATGAAACAAGTTTTTTTGACATGTCATAAGGTTTTTAAGCTGCTTGTTTCAAGAAATAAACCTTACTTGATTTAAGAAAATACATTTTTATTGGAAAATCACCAACTCACATCAGAAAACAGTGCATACGATACAGGACTGAAAATTGTGCATCAGTGTGTGATAGGCAGTCTTCACATACTCACATACTTGTATTAAGGGAGTGATGCGCAATGATGTCTGTGAGGTCATACTTAATTGGAATGTACTTGCTATTATTGAAGGTCAAATAGTAATATGCTGTATAATCAATAAGTTGTTCAGCATCTACAAAAACATTGGCTTGAGCTAGGTAGGGAACTTCCACCTCATACGCTAAATAATGATCATTCCATTCAATTGTAGAGCGAGGCTGGCATTCAAAACAATACATTGACGTATTTACAATATAGATGTTTTCACAAGTCCAAACTCTGGAATATTATTGATGACATTAGAAATAACCAAAGTCTTTCCACATGTATACTTATTTCCATATTGCATAATCCACGGTACTGAAACTATACATTCAACTTGCTCTATTCCAAAGAAGTCTTTAATTTTTCCTTCCACATAGTTTCACACACACACATTTTTCACCTCAGAGACTGGGCCCATTTCAAATTCACTTGAAAAAATTGGATGTTTCTCATGCACATTCAGACTACATTCGTATAGTTTTTACTATATATAGGATTTACAACTATTCTTAAAACTACTTTTCAAAGCCCACTGCTTGAAAAAGCAATGCTTTTACTCAAAGTGCATACACATATGCCTCACTGTAGGGCCAAGTGCCTTAATCTGAGAGGGAAGATGCAGAAGGTAATGCTGCTTTAGGTATGATATTTACATCTGGAAATAGTTGTTTGAAATGTTTCAAGTGTTGCTCTATTAAAAGCTTCAGCCTTGAGAGAGTTGAGAGAGCAATAATAGGTGAAAACAGAATTTTGACAATCTCTAAAAACTTAAGCAGCATTTTTGTGTATTCATTTTCTCCAACTGTGTCAATGAGAAATGGCAGGATCTTTAACAAAATCAGCATCTGCCCAGCAGACTGTTTCAGTTTATTGTCATTTGATGACAGTGTATTTACAGACATGGGGCAAGGCTTATCCCTTGCATCTACAGGAGAATAAGGGAAACCAATTATTGCACTATTAAATGTGTCTAAATCCATAAGACCTGAAAGTACAAGATGCTTTAAAGCACATTTGATTTCATATGGGGCAACACCTTCGAGAATGACATGCATAATGTCTTGTGGGATTTGATTGATTAAATCAAAATGAGGAAATTCTGTTAATTTGCTTCTCCTGTTTATACCATATGTTGTTTTAAGATTTTCTTTGAGAAAGTCAGTGCTTGCCTTTTCTGGTTTTTAATGGAAAGTACTCTGGAGTCTCCACTTTTCACATTTCATACCGAATGTTTTGAGGTGATAATTTCTGGTTCAACTTTGTTTTAGCAGTTCTTTGACTGACCAGTTTGTTGACCCTTTCAATCAAGTTGCTACAACCCATTTGCAGAATAGGACAAATATCCCCATTGCGTCACTCTTCAGTTGATCCAGATCCCCCGAATGTCTCTCAATCACATTACTTATTTGATGTTTTAGGTGCTCCAATAATGACGCCTGATATTGCTGGACTCCATTCACCATCTGGTTGACAGCTCTCTGTGGAGAGTGAAAAAAAACAAAAACATGATGAATCTCATACAAAAATGGAATGGACATGCATTTTAGGTAATGTGAGGACCATGCAACAGTTGGAGTTGGTGTAGAATGGAATGTTAAAATAGAATACTAATAGTTTCATAGTCCAGTTTGATTTCTTTTGTCTTCACCACTGTGATAAAGTAGTGCAAAATTAAAGACAGAGGAAGTTAAAATGTATAGATTTCTAATTCTTTGTTGAGACTAAATAAATTAACTTTCAGTGGAAAGAGCTGGCAGCCCCTCAAAGAAATTCAAAATCAGGAAATCAATAGTTAGTGTGCTCATAATATTCACAATTAACCTCATTCATAATTATCCATATAATGGAAATTCACCAAAATCAACCTATTATTGTAAATCATATATTGTCCCATCTCTAGTTTAGACTTGCAACGTCAACCAACTATAACATTCCATTCAGCCCATTATTTCCAGCTGCTTCAACATACTTTAAGTCATTCTTTATATTTTAAAAGGCATGCTATGCAGGATGTGTAGGTTGTGGGCTGCCACACACTTCTACTGGGTCATAAATAATGATTGAGAAGGATTATTTGGTATTTGTATATGCATTTTTTTTTTTAGGAAAATCCTGCATTGTATGCCTTTAAGCCTTACTTCTTTTACACTTGCTACTAACATTGACATACCATTCATTGTGAGAAAAACAGTTTGAATTACCTGTGTTAGTCGATGGATTTCTCTGGCTTGAAGAAGAAATGCAGTTGCTTGTTTGAAAAGGTCCATGTTCACATGACCCTCTCCACCTTCTTGAAATCCACCCTGAAACAGATAAATCTCTCTAAATATCTAAATACATCTAAAACATCTCTATTACAACAGGGTGAATGTTTACATTGGTAACAAACATTCATTCAGCATTTTTATTAGATGTGAAACAGAGCATTTAGGAAACAATAATGTCATTGCCTCATTTCGTGCAGGTTATCATGAGCATTTTTTAATGGAGGAGGAAAGATCGGTTTAAAAATTATTTCTACACAAATAGACAAGGCTTGAACACAAACAATGATTACGTACAGCAGAGCTGTTCACAGTAGTTTGGTTGTTTGTGACCGTCGTTTCACGTGTTCCCGGTGAGCCATGGAGAGTCGATCCTTCCTCTGCCACTTCGACTTGAAGAAGATGTGCGTGCTTTTGCTTTATGTGATAGTAATAGGAGTTATACACCCGGTACTCACTAGGACAGCCATCAATGCCACACACCATGCGAAAGTCAGGGCTGCGGCTGTTCATAGAATTAATATGACCTAATAGTTTTTTCAGGGTCAGTGCTACAAAAACATAGCATATGAAACAACGCCAAATCATCCTGGAAGAACAGGGTCTCTAGCGGGTTTCACAGCGAGTCCACACAGGAAACTGGCAGATGAGCAGATTCTGTTGGAGCAGATAGATACAAACAGTCAATATCCTCAGGGATCAAACTATCCTACAACAGTAACTTTTAACATGTTTGTGGTAGGCCTATACACTTTAAGTTACACACGTGTAGAACTGTTTATCAGATCAGATTGAATAGTATTCTAAAGAAAAGCAAAGGTAAAAATGTAATTATTTAAATCTGTGAAATAACTTGGTGGAGTGGCAAGTGAAAACCGGGACAACCTTATGTTATATGTAGTACAAAATGGTGGATGGCTATCACGGACACGTATTGCTGCCACGCCAAAAAAAAAAAAAAAAAAAAAGGATCATTATCACGTTATAACATAAAACATATAATGTTAAAATGTGAAACTTATCATGTTATAAGGTGATACTGATCCATTTTTTTTTAATGGGATGGCAGCAATATGCCTCCATAGGCTATTGCTAATGGTAGGGGAAGCACTTAACATTATACATTATTTTTTTGATTTATACAGAAATTACTTCACCAAACATTTGCCAGTCCACACGAAAATATTTGTCATTCTCTATAGAAAAAGAAAAAAGTAAGTAAAAAAGAAAAGAAAAAGAAATCCACATATAAAAAAACATTACATTGCAGTTTGTGTTAACACAATAAAAATGACATTTTTACCATGAGTTCATTACTTTATTGGCCGTGTTGGTCAACGAAGTGACATAGATGACTCAAGTGACTCGACAATAATTCTAGATCACTCCTCGGATGGAAGTAGCATTCCAGACTCAGGCAGTAAAGAAAGTGGTAATATTCCAACTTTGAATTTACAAATGTACCCTTGTGTGGTGTTCATATTTCTGTTACACTTGTGATGGTCACAAATTTAATGAAGTCACATGATTGGGTCTTATAAACAATACAGAACGATTCTGTGAGCCCCTGGTGATATTTCACATTTTAAGCATTTTGGGTTTCATTGCATTAATTAGATATATCAAGTGTTAGTTGATGTGGTCTTGCCATATGTGCTTGGGGCACACATTCTTTGTTGAGACGTCAAAATAGAGACCTGAAGCATCGAAACTCTAGTGTGTGGTAACTTCTTCTACTTCCTATAACCACCCACTCATGTCAAATAATGTGATGTTTTTAATTACGTATTTTTGTATTTTACAGTTAACATACATGCAGGCATCGACAGTCCAGACACTGACAGTCCAGCAACCAAGGCCAATCACAACAGCACCCTACAGGCTCTGTGTAAGAAAAACAATTCAAACTATGAGTCTGTCTCTCAGCTCTGGATTTGTAGCCAGAAGAACATTCATTATCTCTGCTAAGGAAGTTATGTTTTTGGTGCTGTGTGTTTTACTGTTAGGAAAAACAGCTAGGCTGATTTGTATGAAACTTTGTGGAAGGGTGTATCATGGGCCAAGGAAGAGCGCGTTAAATTCTGGAGCAGTTTGTACAGTTTTGGTAATTATGTGTCATCTACTAGCCTTGGCGGAGGTCTGCACTCCTTGAGCGCCCTTTTAGTTTATTCTGTTTGTGTGAACTGTTTGTGGGTAATTGTTTCTTGAGATGTAGCTGCTGCAGGCATTTATTAACCTTTCCTGATTCAGCTTCCAGACAGTAGAAGAAATTTAATAATCCATAGCTCTGACCTAACCAAATCAAACTGACATCACTATTATTAAGACAACAAAAACGAAGAATAGAATGTTCATTTATTTTTTATAGTGTAGTACATCAAATTATTCTAAACATATTGTGGCTTTTATAGAACATTTTTCCTAAGAATTTAAATAAAATGTTTTGATCAAATCTATCATATCTTAAATACAGGATAGTTGTTAAGTCAATGAAAGCCATATTGGCTTTGTATTATAGGCTCTATTATACAACCGATGATATAAACATCCCATTATCTGCCGATAATTTATTTTTGCAAAAATATACTGTGCTTCCTTAAAAAAGTTAGTTAAAGTTCCTGCTTTTAACTGCAATGCATGTCCTATTCACATGTATTCTAAGCCTTCAAAGACACTCAAACATCTGATTTTGGAAACAGGATTTTCTCTGGTAACGTGTGTAGCTCTCATTATTGCAGTAATGGACACATTACATGGTTTGTAGCAGGTTTTAGAGATCTAATGAAGAATAGCTTAGCCTGGTTAACCCAACCAATCTAAATACATTCTCATAAATTCAAATGCAGTGTGTTTAGCAAAACAAGTTTGTACAGCAAGTGCACATATACATTCTTACATTCTTTAAACCTTGAGTTCAAAATATACATATTCAGTGTTTTGGAAGGCTTAAAACCTTTGTGAAAAGGAAATGCATTCAAGACAGTTAAAAGGGCTTAAGTTAACAAGCTCTCCTGTTCTATTCTAGGCTACTACAGTTTGTTTGGAATTTTGCAAGTTTCACACAATGTTAATGTTAACCCCAAACGCTCAGTTTGAATGTTGCAGATACATTGGCCAGATATACAGCAGTTTTTTTCAGTTGACTTCATAGCTACAGAAATCTCACATTATACAAATCTTGTTCTATATTGTTATGCTATTTTATGACATTTCCATACACACCGTAAACCAAACCAAATTGAAAAAACTCAGTGCAAAATTGTGTTAATTATAGGAAAATGTTGTGAATAAGCTAAGTAAGACCTCTGTCCATAGGAGTGGTGAATGGTGCCAGATTGTGAAAGTTTGCTGGTAAGAAAATAAACTGTTTAATGAAAGATTTGTTTTCATTTTTACAGTCTTATTTGGAGGATGTGATAGTTCTAAATCTAGTATCACCATTGTAGAGCTTACAAAAAGTTAAATACTCTTGAATTAAAATGAAGAATTATGGCAAAGCCCTTCATAATACTAGTAACAAATGCTTAATAGGAGTATTTCCAGGTAACTGAAAAGTCACATTTTCTCTTAAATAACACTTTCTAATCTTATTTCAAGTAAGAGTGCCACTATTATATAACTTGAAATAAGGTCAATGCGCCTGAAATGAAGAGGATGACATGAGGTGAAAAATTACAAAGCTACTTTTGAGGGGAAAATACTATTTTTGAGCATTTCTGGCTTATTTTGTAACACAACATTTCCTGATTCTGGTAAAATATAGTTCAAAATTAGTTTTCCCAGCTAATTTCAAGATTTCATTTATCTAAATATCACATCTTATTTCAAGAAATCTTACCAAGCAAATTTTGACTTGTTCTATTGGCAGATTTGTTTTTACTTATTACAAGCTAAAACACCTTGTATTCATTATTTTTTTTACTTGTTTTTCCAGTGCAGATTGTTTTTCTTCTATCTGCAAGGTACCCCAAGGGGAAAGAGAGAATGAACTAAACCTTAAACATAATGTACAATAGTAATGTGGGCATTTTTAATTGCCATTAAAGTGCATGGTTGACATTGTTGCTTTGATTACATACTGTAGAAATTGCTAGTTGCACATTCTGCATTGCAAATCAATGGTCTGAGTGTTGCAGCTGACTGATGGACTGTAAAGCCCAGCTCATGAGTACATGGCACCTCTCATCCTGATTCACTTAATATGTGTGAGTTGGCTGCTTGTTAAAGATGATCCTAAGCATCTAGTTGGCAAATAATGTGATATGTTGGAGCAATTACTGCAATTACTGCTTCATTTGGAGTCGTGTTTGTGTCGACCATGGATGTATAAAGAGAACTGAATACAGTGTTGGAGGCGGGGCCCCGTTCATTCCTATGAAAGTTGCTCAGTGGCGCAAAAAGCCAAAAAAGTGTGACTTCCAGGTATAAAATTACCCAGATCTTCCTCATAGCTTGAGCTTGTGCAGCCCATAGAGCAAGCACTCTAGTGTTTCCTTTAATCCTGCCTCCCAACTGCTCTGTCTCTGGCTCACTCAGATGAACTGTGACTCTATAACTCTGCATTAGGGAATTTTTTGTACCTCAAAAAAGTATCACGTGATGGTAGCTCTGTTTTGTTCTCCACCAACTCCTGAGGGAAATAGCTGCCTCTTTCGCTGCTAAATGCTCCACTATTTTCACTATGTTAGCTAGCCGCTTGCTTTGTCTACTGTTTGGTGCTGGGAAGGTAGTGTACAGTGGGTTTATCAGAATTTTAAACAGCTGCCTGTTGCAGCAGGAAGCAAGGTTGATGAGAGCTGTGAGACTGAACCAAAACAATAAAGTTGCGGGCGTTAAAACCAAAACAATGAGCTGAAAGATGCTAAAACGCTCTGTAGAGCTGAGGGGAACTGCAGAGGTGAGAGATAATTCTCTGTGGGTTTGTCACTACAAGTGACCCTTATAGTATAATAGATACAGTGATGAATTTGATCCATTGTTAATATAAAAATATTGATTAGTGCAGCTTTAAAGGACTTTGTGGTTATGCTTTATGCTAAATGCTACTCGCCTTTTTCTTTTTACCTCATTATATTGTACTATCTTCAAATCATTATTATTATTATTATTGTATTGCTTCAGTCAAACTACCTTTTGATTAAGAGGTTGACTAACTACTCCAAGCACAGCATAGCATCTCTAGCCAATCAGAAAGACTTAAAAAAGATTATTCCCCTTTTCTTGAAGGGGTTAAGTACATGCACTAAATGAGACGTTTAAGCCAAGGCGGCCTCATTTGATATGTCTGCTTGTTTCCCTTGACTCTGAACCAGAGAACACATTTACACTTACTGCTACAGTGCATTTAAAAAAATCACAGATCACAATTTCACTCACGTTACACTGTGCCTCGAGGATCAGCATAGCGGATGTTTTTCTCACAGTTCTCGTGAGGCGGGTTGGCTGAGAGGCTTTCCTTGTATTTTCCACGATTAGGCACAGAGAATGAGCCAAACCATGACGGTGGTATGTTGAGGTAAAGACTAAAGATGCTCTGATACAGGTTTCGTACAGCTTTATAGGAGTAAAATTCAAGCACTTTCAAGGTACCTAAACCAAACATTTCCAGACTCTTGAAGTCTTTATCATCACATCTAAATAGTTACTATAAATGCCAGGAGACAACAAACAAATAGATGACAGGATCGTTTCATCTCAAACATCAAAAGATTTTTGGTTTACATGAGTGATTGTATAGATGATGAAATACCAGATTATGTTGAAAATCAAGCATTTTCAAGGAGTATATTCGAATTCAAGCATATTCCTAACCTTGAAAACATAACGGTTGAAATTAAGCATTTTCCAAACTTTCAAGACTTTGTACAAACCCTGTCTGATAGGTATGATATATCTGTTTCTCAACCGCAGTGGGCCTAAACAAAGGAATGAGGAAGGACAGCGAGTTGATAGAAATGGAGGTTGGATGGATGGTAAAATTATTTGACCAAATAGTCTCCTCTATTATTTAAAGCAAAGATACTTTCAGCTTCTTTTTACACACAAGGATGAAATCACACAGCTCACACATGCCAGCACACAAAAGACACGCGTGCAGTTCTTTTATTTCCTTTTTATTTGCAATGCTTTTATTTACTGCTTTGGCTCCGCGCGACAGGAACATAGGGTATATTATGGTGGAAAATTCCTGGTTCTGGTTTCCTGGATTAATACGGACCAAATATAAAGTGTCAGCTTCGATTTGGGTATTTACGTGAAAATGAAAAGGGGGAATTCAGTCGCTGGTGTTGAGTCAGAGTACAGAACAGCATGAAAGGGGTTTTAGCTTCCACTGGTTGTCCCAGTGGTTGTGACTTTAAGCGGTGTCACGTCTGCCAACACAAGGCTATGATTAAACTAGTTTGTGTGGTAATCGGCAACATTTGATGATTGACATGGAATAGCTGTTGTAAGCATTAAGTGTCTGGTTGGTCTTTTCTTTTGATACATGATGTATTATACATTTCTCGTTTGTTAAGGATGTAAAGGATCTGAGCAGGCTGCCATTTGTGGTGACTGAACAGTTAAAGTTGGCCTCCTAAAGAACTTCAAACTTCTAAATTGTCTCTTAGGTCTTTCTCTGGAAAACATCCTCTGATGCGTGGGACACAATGTGTTTTACATTTCCCCTTCATTCAGTTACCATGAGCTGTGAACCACCAAGACTAAAAAGACAAAGGAAAAAAGCACCATATTCCCATTGATGTCCCATGATAGGATAGCATCTGTGTTGACATTCACAAAAGCACACAGTTTTTTATATTTTGTGGCACGGATTTGTGATACCATGGGATTAGTTGCATGTGACCAAAGTTTATATGAAGCACTACATTGTTTTACCACAGCTTTTGATGCTAATGTCATAAAGTTGCAAACCAAGTGTCCAAAAAAAAAAAAAAAGACTCATTTGGGCTCTTGATTCAATCATTTGTGCACAGAACATAAAGTTAAAACGATATTTGTCAGATTTTAGCCCTTGTTAAGGAATGTCAAAGATAACTCAACAAAGAGCAAATGTTAAATACTAAATTAAATACTGATTAAATGGAGTTTTTTAGTATTCTGGACAGAGATACGTGGGTATACTTCTGATTTTGCCTGTTGACCAACATTGTTATCATTGAATCCCTTAAAGCTGAATTGACTCATTTTTTGGCCGCTTGGGGGCAGCAGAAACAAGCTGTAAGCACAACACTGACATGTTAGCAACATAAAGTTCTCATACTTCCAGCAGATATGGAGCAACATTAGCGTTCACTTGGAGTCGTGTTTGTGTCCACCTCATGAATGTAAGTCCAATATTCACTCTCCTTTTCGCTCTGCTTCCACCAACTCCTGAGAAAAATATCTGACTCTTTAGCTGCTAGATGCTCCACTACGTTCACCAGCTAGTCGCTATCATCATAGCAACTTTAACAAGCGTCACGTTATGTTCTGTTAATTTGTGCCCACAAATTATTAATTCAAGAGCACAAATTAGTCATTTGTGCACATAATTTGTTTTTCTCCATGGCACCTGCTTGGCTCCATACAAACCATTAGTATTTTAGTAGTAAATTAAGTCACAAAATAAAAGTTACAATGCAGGAAAGGAGGACTCGCACACAGAGAACAAAAAGAGATTCAGACTGGAGTCTGGATTTAAATATATCTATCTGATACATTACAGGGCTGTACAGACAGTGAGAAAGAAAAAAAAAAAACCTGAGAGACAATCAACAATGAGACATACAAACAGTCAACAATGGGAGAGACATCTACACCACGCTTTTTACTAAACCCACAGACAGAAACTGTCTTTTACACTACTCAAGCTATCAACTGTTGAACTGAACTATTAAGCAAATGTAAACCCGAAAAGCGAAACACATTTGTGTGTGTTTAACACTACTTGGTTACAATTTGGGCATGACATATGTAATGTTGTGAAAAAACTCTGGAACATTGTATCTGCAGATAACATTAGCAAAGAGATCTTTAACTCTCATACACTTTTCTCTTTTTCTAGAGTAAAGAATGTTCGGGATACACTGGTACATGCTGACATACGAAAAACTCCACCCACCAAGGATGTCAGTGCCACAGGTTTCTTGCCAAAATTGTGCCACACGCTCTGATTGTAAAAAGGTCCATACTTATACCAGCTTTGTGACCTAAAAGTTATACAAAATAAAAGATTAACATGCAGCTTTAGTAATGTTGCCTACCTTCCTGCATGTACCAAATGTGGCATCCAATATGTAGGAAAAACAAGGAGACATCTTAGATTTAGAATTAATGAGCATAAAAGTCCTAAGAGTTACATATGACCTGTTTTCTGTGACTCTCTTATCTTTCTATACCAGTGGATCCCATTCCCAGTGTACAAGCTAACATTTGTATGTATTTACTGTATATGAGAATGTGTCAATGCTATGGAACTATATTCTTCTGACGTGTTTGTAATAACTTGACCTGCTGGCAGTTGGCTTCATGTGTTTCTAATCAAGCCCTAGATCATTGACTAGGTGCACCTGCACAGTAACCCATATATAGGGCTACTCATCATGCATGCCTCATTTTGCACTGAGGAAAGTCCAACATGGACTGAAATGTTTGCACTCTTTCTCACTGTCTGTACAGCCCTGTAATGTTTCAGACAAATATTTTAAATCCAGACTCCAGTCTGAATCTCTGTTTGTTCTCTGTTTGCGAGTTCTCCTTTGCTGTATTGTAACTTTTCCCCTGACTACTGCACCGGAGAAGAAGACAAAGGACAGTTTTTTTAAGGAGCAGCTCGACCCCTGTGAACCACAAAATAAAAGTTGATATAAAATCCTACCATGCATGAAGCACAGCGTAGGTTCATCTGTTTCATTCATGCTTTAAAATCACCAGCTGCGTGGCTACCAGCTGACTAGTCACATCCAAACATAATAATGCAGCTATACAGTGCAGCCATTATAACCTGACGCTTCTCACTATTGCTCTGCTGATCAATAATGCCAAAGCTGTTGGCTGCCACAGCTCCTTCGCCACCCCAACCTCGTATTGTTTATTTAACTAAGACAATTCCTTGCCTTACGTCTCTGACTGAAATAGGGTAGCTGCAATCTGTGTTCTGTCAAATCAGGGAAAAAATATCATTGACCAACACTTTCCATTGTATGCTTGCTGGAATTTTCTGTGATAGAATAATATCTACTGGTTACATGAGCACAATCATCATGTATCTGAGTGACGACTGTGTCCAGCTCTCCAAAACATAATAAATTAGATGAGAACAGTGACCAGCGACTTTCTGATCTAATGTCTGTCTGTCTGTGCTGAGCTGGATGTTAATGTGCATTGGTACATGGATGTGATGGCTCAAGGACACCTTGGGACTTGGTGGTGGTGTTGTTGGTCCCAGGCCTCTAAGCTGCATGTGCCATTCATACAGCAGCCACAGGGAGAGACATTATCCTTGGTCTGAACTCCAGAGAATCGGTGATCTCTAGCTTAATCTGTATCTGTTTTCGCTGCTGTGTCACCGTGTCAGGTTGTTCCAGGTTGTAGATTTGAATCCAGTTTTTAGCTTCTATCTAAATCCATGAGAGGCTACACCAAAAATAAACGAACGAAACCTGGACTTTCACATGAGTCCAAACAGATAATGATTCAATCTCAAGCACTTATCTTATGCTTCCTGATATCAGTAAATGATCAAGACCTGGTGGTATGTAACAGAATGCAGGTACATTCTCTCTAATTAAGAACAAAGAAGTAGACGGGAGAAAGTGATGACAAGTCGAGACCAGACACAACAGGGTGCCTCAGAGCCTGTTAAGTGGATCAGAGTCCATTTCCCCTGCGCAAGATTAGTCGTCTTGGTAAATGAGCACAAGTAGGTATTAGCACAGTGCACAGCTCCATCTCCTCTCCCCTGGCTTACACAAAACACTGACTGGAGCTTCCTGGCTTCTGCAAACACAGCCCTGGATTAAGTAAGTGTGAAAAGCACTGTGATGATTGAGTGACTTTAATGCCACAGCAAAATGTAATGGGATTTTGATAGGTAATATGGTGACGCAACCCTTTCGAAATGAGAAAAAAAAAACCTGCATGTTTGTATGTCTATACTTGTGTCACTTCTCTAAGATCTAATATCTCTTTAAGACTTCCTCCTGCTCGTACACTGTGACTGTCCAAGGATTGGCAGACCTTATACTTACTGTATCTACTGTATCTTTACAGTATTGTAATATACTGGCTATATTTGTTCACACTCTCTACACTTGATACCGCAGTGCACCAAGAGCCAGGTCCCAATGTAGCGCAAGTTGGTTCATTGAAATAAAAAGTTGGTGGCGTTAATTCTCCAGTCAGGCGCCATAAAATCACTGCAGAAGAAGAGGGTGCTACAAGTTAGCAGATTAAAAGAGCTCCAATCAAACCTCAAACGATGGAAAACCGTGTGGAAAACATGATGGAAATGTGACAGTTCTGTTTGTTTCATGTATTAATGTGAGAAAGGTTACAGTCTCCTCATCCCTACAAGGATCTGATGTTTTCGTCTCTTCAGTGGAAGTGATGAATAACTCACATGCTTCATGTATGTCAGGATTTATTTTCTAAGTCTGTGTCCATTGCACTTTGTCACATTTAATATTTATTCATACACCAACTTTTGCACCTCAGCCAAGCATAAAACCTTTTTTTATTTTTTATTTCCGGTGTTTCCACTTGTGTACAAATTGAAAATGCACATAAAAATAGGTGGATGGAAACGCATTTAATGATAAATGAGAATTCCTGTAAGGATTCCCTCTGACATACACATATCTTGAAGTACAATCCAGGAAGTCCAGTTGGAGTAACAGGTTTAATAAGTTTTCAAACAGGTTTGGAGAGCCTCTTTTAACGATCCTGTTTGGCTGATCGGTAATACTTACTGAATCCTGTATTGACAGTTATGAGTAAAGTTTTGTCTGTATACACAGCAGTCATCTCTATTATGAGTTTTTATCACATCTGGCATTTTTCCAGTGTGTGGCATATTTTGAAGAAACAACAGGATTTTCATTCTAATGTTAGGATTATAGTGTCTGTGCTCTTAACTTGTGCAGCAGTCAAACAGTAGGTATTCATGCTAATGTTACTTTTCTATTTTTATGCTAACGTTACTTGAGTGAGGGGGCTTCTGTGCTTTTAACCCATGCTGTCTGTTAATGGTCTGGAACACACACAGGTCATCTCTCACTACCTGTAGAGCTAACGTTGTGTAGTCAGGCAAGTGTTATTAATGCTACTAGCTGCCGTTTCTCACTGGAATATGTGTGGTGTTTGCTAGTCAGAGCCGACAGATATCTATCAAAAGGTGGCGTGAGGTAAAACAAAACGTTTTGGAAATGCGAGGATGAGTGTCGCATACAAATTCACCTCTAAACAGTATTTTTACTGGTTTCCAGCAAGTTGCTTAATTTATAAATGGTGGCAATGTCCATATATAAGCTAACATGACATTGTGGCAATAGGTTTTTTTTTTTTTTTGGTGCCATGCCAAAAATGTCCCATTGGACCTAAAGCCCATTTGTGCGACAGCCTGTTATCCCGAAAACAAACGCCCATTGCTCTGAAGGACCAAAATTTCATTCTCCAATAGACTAGATTTGATCAAAGCTTCCATCAGTGTGTTATTGCTTTTTTTAGATCAGCCTACATTGAACGACTCGAGTGACGGAGGCGCTCATCAACTGAGGTAAAACTCTCATGATTTTATTCCGACATTGGAAATTTGTCTGCGACAGTAAAATCGCTTGAGATGTTGTTCGGTGTAAGGCCAGAAAGATAGCCTATGCCCCGCTGATTCAGCACCATGGACAGGGCCGGTGGTCGCTGAACTAACAACTGCAGGGAGAATGTGTATTTTCGGAGCAATGGGCATTTGTTTTCGGGATAACGGGCTGTCGCACAAATGGGCTTTTCTGACTATTGCAGTTTCGGAATAATGGACCGTCAGAACAATGGGCAGTCCCCGAGTTTTCTACCCCCTGCTGCGTGTGCATCCTGCATTGTCTGTAAACGGGAAACCCATCTATACAACATTCTAGACAACATATTTTTGACAGCAGGGTTCTTAGAAGATATGCATTTCTAGGAACTGAGACTAGTCGATCGACAGTGTCTGGCTATGTGAGTCAGCATCATTTTCTTCCTGTTTCCACATGAACTTAAGAATTGTTTCAGTAACCATAAATCTGTGTTACAAACATTTGTGTTGTGTGTTGTAAATGTTAGCATGAGGGAGTGTGTGTTTGATGTACCACAGGTTCATTGTTCCAAACAAGGGATTGCTGATACAACTGCAAATCAATATCCAGCCAAGCCTGAAATGGAGCTAAAGGCACTTCAGCTTCCTTTGCCAAAACCGAGTTTGTATGCAGTAAACAGCCTCTCTGCTCTTTGAAAGGGTGAAAGATACTCAACCTTGACGTGAGAGGGAAACAAAGGCTGTTCACAAGAGAATTCCCAGCAGGGCTCCGATTACAGAAAGATGCTTCTCATTTCTAGAGATTAGTCACAAAATACAAAGCCAAAAAGGTCTTTCCTGCGGACACTTTCTGACAGTCTCTCCTCCAAAGGCATTAATGGTGTTGCACTCGGTTGTACACACCGAAAGTGACTCAAGGAGTTGCGTGAAGAATGGGGGGGAAAAAAAGAGAGCTTGAAAGAGAAATCCAACCCCTGCTAACTTTTTCACCACTATGCACCTTGCCGTGTGAACTTGTTTGTCAGATTTAGAAAGTTACAAAAATTGTTGGACATGTCGTGCCCCCAATGTCGACAACAGATGGGGTGTGTGTGTGTGTGTGTGTGTGTGTGTGTGTGTGGTTGGTTGTTTAAAGCACATTGATGCCTTTAGATCACATAATGACAATTCCATAACTAATAAAGGGTGAGAGTGAGATCAGCAGCTGAACCCTACGGTGGCCCTGAAAGCTCAGCGCACTGCAGCTTAAGCAAAAAGACATGCTAACAGACAAAACACAAGCAGATGAAGAAAACGGCTTCGTCAATTTGACAACACACGCGCAGTATTTAGAAGAAATCGTTAAAAGATGAGAAAACACAACCAAATACAGAAAACTGACCTAGCTACAGACAACATGCTATTTGTTGCCATAGTTTGTGGCTCATGAAGTTACTTTAGATGCTTTTCAACATTGTTGTTGCATGATTCAGACTGCAGTCATTGTTAACCTATTCAAATAATGTTACATAATATCTGAATCATGCAATCAGGATGTCAAAACTAAAAGAACACAGGCTACATTGTTAGCTCATTTCCATTAAGTGAATTACACTGTTTTGTAACTCACTTCCGTGTTCTGTTTGTGCAACTTGCAGTGTTTCTGTACTTGGTTGTTTTTTCTCACTTTGCAGCCATTTTCTTTCTAAATTGATGACGCTCTTCATTAGCTTTTATGCTATTTGCATGTGTATTCTTAAGTTGCAGTTTTCAGAGCCACCTTAGATCTCTGCTTGTACGTGTCTTAATCACTTTGAATAGATGTAAATGATTTGAGGATAATGTATCTACTTTTTATTAGCCACGCTAGCGTCATGACTCTGAGGTTCATCACTTTGGTCCAGACTGAAATATCTAAACTTCTCTTGGATGGCTTGCCATGACATTTTGCACAGATATTCGTGATCCCCATGATGATGTAGCCTAATGACTTTGGTGATCCTGACTTTTCCTGTTGCGCCACCATAAAGTTCACATTTGTGAAATGTCTCGCCAACTGTTTTGTCAACTGAGTTGTCATGAACTTTGGTACAGACATTCATGTTCCTCTCTGGATGAACTGTAACAACTTTGGTGATCCCTTAACCTTCCATATGGCTTCAGGTCAAAATTTTAATTTGTCCTATATTTTGGTTTATGACCAAATACCAGCAAAACAAATGACATTCCCATCAGCCTCAGGTGTACTGTTTCTTTACTGCGAATAAGCAAATGTTAGCATGCTAATACACGAAACTAAGATGGTGAACATTATACCTGCTAAACATCAGCACGTTAGCATTGTCTTTGAGTGTGTTAGCATGCTGACATAAGCATTTAACACCCCTTAAGCATTGCTAGCATGGCTGTAGTCTTGTTTCTACTTGCGTGCAGACATGTAAATGTGTGTGTGGATGTTTATGCTGATGTACTCTTTAGTCCATTTATACACCGCTCCTCTCACACACAGAGTTGTCTCGTGCCTTAACAGCAAACACATGGGTCCTATGTGCAGCTCTCTGTTATGACACCCGGTGTAGTGGAACTACAAACATGCACAGTATTTTTAGTTTGGCACCAGTTCACGCAATATGCAAGTGAGGAAGGAGCATAAGTGGGCCATGCATGGTGTCAGGAAGAGTGGTGCTCTTCACCAGCCTTTGACACTAAATGTTTGAGGGGGCTGTTGTGAATATGATCAAGGAGTCTTTTGTTGCCTTAAACTGGAAGGTCCTTGTCCCTTTGCCTGTGAATATCCTCAGCGTCGGGCTCACAGCACGTGTCAATGTAGCGCTACCAGTGTGAGGGAAATGCACAGAGAAGGTCAAATAGGCAGCTTGCAAAGAACCACAGAGTTTGTTCACAGACAGCCTACAGAAAAGATTCCACATATGTAATTAACTGTTTTAGGTAGGTAGCAATAAAACTGTATTTGTCCGTTTTCTTGAATTCCTCCATCCAGCCACTGAGACTCTCTATCATGCGGGCTTGACCCAGAGGTTGCCAATTTGTGTTTGTCTTTGTCTGCAGCCCTAGTACAGGCTTGTGGCTTTGGCGAGGAAAAAGAGAGGAGGACAGCGTTGTGGCGGCGCACTGGGGGACAGAGACGGAGATGGAGGAGAGACAGGACAACGAAGAGGAGGAGAGGATTATGTATTTCAGCCTAACAAGCCATAAACGGAGCTGAGGTGAAGAGTTCATGCCAGGGGAAGGAAGTCTATATAATTTCAGGTTCAAAAGTATAGAAATATACTACAATGGAGCTCTGGCCACAACAGTGAGATAAACACAACCCTCATATTACTGGAGTTTTTTGTCCATGAAAAGAGATTCGTTGACTCTATAATATTTGCTAAATGGCCAGTGCATAAATTCAAATGTTCTTCCTTTCATTTAATGCACTCCAGTCCTTTTGCCCTATCTGAAATTACTCTATCACCAAAACTTCTCTGAGCCCAATTTACCCTAGTCTGTCATTGTGCCTCGGGACCAGGCCTTCCTCGCTGCCATCCCCGCGAGACCAAATAGTCAGCACATTTCTGGTTGCTGATGTCATCTCCACCATTTAAATGATTGCCCTATAATCAGCCCCATTCTGCCCTGTGATTGGAGCGGCAAGTCCAATCTGACCTCGGTGACTTCAGTGGGACAGATGGAAGTGAAAGATGAAGGAACATATGGCATCCTTTAAAGTCTCTCTCTCTGTCTCTCTCTGTGTGTGTGTGTGTGTGTGTGTGCGCGTGTAAGTGCACTTGGTGAAAGCGATGACTTAACTGATCATTTGGACTTTTTCCAAAATCAAATTTAAGCTACTAATAAATGAGAGTTTGCTCCGATGTCTTTCAGTTATTAGTTATTCTACTCAGGTCATGATGCTCGTTCTGTTACCTTTTTTTTTTTTTATAAAGGTTTTTGGGGACAATTTCCTGTTATGAAAACTTACTGTAATAGCTTTAATATGTGTGATAAATATCCGGCATCTTCATTTTTGGTGCCAACATTCACCATTTAGTTCATTTAAACCTGCAACTTGGCTTTTTACAGTATATGACCCTAAAAATAAAGGCCTGTGTTTTAGAAGTAATGAGGAAAAGTCAGTCATGATGGGTTGGGCTCTGCAACTTGAGCTCTCTTGTTTCTGCCCTACAATGTTCTTATTATGTGATCAGAAGACACCAATTAAAGCATTCTAGGAAAAATTGCCCACTTTGAGTCCTTCGTCAAGAGCTGCTGAAGTGGATGGGGTTAGTATTGAATAGTACTGTACTTGGAAATTTGACCTTAAGTATGAATTACTATGATTGCCTACAATTACTCTTTCAAATATATCCACAGTATATATCTGCTGTTTGCATTTTATTTATGCCCAAATAAAACGCAATACGGCACAACAACCTGTATTTAAGAGCCACACTCATTCGTAGCTGTTCTGATAAAAACCAGGCCTCTAATGTATATGGGATCTACCAGAACACCTCAGTAACCAGGGAGAGAAACGGATTTAAGGTTATGAAATGCAGAGTGCATGGCATGTGAGGGGCCGCCGCTGACAAAGAGCGACCCGGGAGTTCAACAGTCTCTCACAGCCCCAGATGACTGGCCTGCTGCTGACCCCGGACCAGGCCTGTCACTCCAGTGCACATCAGCTGTCAGCCTGCAGGGAGCACTGATGCCAGCCACAACAGAAAAAAACAGCCTAGTCTGCATGCCAACATATGAAATCAAGAGCAACAATCTGGGGTTAAATCCAATACAATTACAGGAATATTCTATTCTTTATATTTCTAGAATAGATGCTGTTTTTCTATGCATTGCTGGAAAAAAAACCAGTGATAACTTTATTTATTACTGTTTATTTGCTGTTCTCTAATCCAGTGGTTCCTAATCTGGGGGTCAAGCCCCCAAAGGGGTTGCAAGAAAAGTCTAAAGGGTCATTAGTTCATTAAATTAATTGATTCCTAAATGTGAATTGATTTCTGTGGCTGTTCATGAGTCTTACAGCTTCTGAAATAGAATTAAACTCCCTTCTGTTTGTTTTCCATACGGGCATCTAAAACACATTCCTGGTGGAATAAGCTTAAGAGAATTCCAGAGATTTAGCATTGCACTCCTAACATTGTTGGATTCATGATGGACAGCTGAAAAAAACTGATGCAGCAGAACCAGAGATCGCCTGCATTACCCACAATGCAACTTGACTGCAGGCAGTTCGGTCTAAGATTCGGTGTGCTATGCTAGCAGCGGTTAACGAGCCTCTAGCCTGCAGCAGAGATGAGGAGCGGGCTACAGAGGTCTGGCAACCAATGGCCCCAACCAATGCTGATTTAAGACTAAGCTGTTGAAGCACTGAATGAAAACAATTTTTTAATTAGCTAACAAATACCCCTTTTCCACCCACATTGAACAGGTTCCGTTCCGGTTCGCACACCTAATTTTGAACTGAGAAATATATTGGTTTAGAACCCGAAAAGTTGGTTCCCAGCTGGAACCAAAAAAATGGCAGGTTGTCTTGATGACATCAGTGGGAGTGTCATATTCTATCTATCTATCTATCTATCTATCTATCTATCTATCTATCTATCTATCTATCTATCTATCTATCTATCTATCTATCTATCTATCTATCTATCTATCTATGTATCTATCTCTCTCATGCACACATGGTGCATATTCCTCTTTAAATCTGTTTAATTTGTTTACTTGAAGGTAACAGCACAATGCACAGGAAGATGATGGTGGTGGTAGTGGTGCAGGCCAGGGTATCAATAGGGGTCATTTTGGCCCTAGGGCCCCTGAGCGGGTTAACCTCTCCAGATGAAGCATTTACCATAGCTATTCTTCTTGTCTTCTCATTTTGGAAAGTACAATTATTTATTTTCAGTTAGACTTCAAAAGAGCCATCTGCCTGGGATGACTGGACTTATTCTTGAAAGAAATAAGACATTCTTTTGTGGCTGCAGGTTATAGAAACCATCTGTCACTGAGGCTTGTTAAATAAGAAAGTCCAGGAGGGGATGGAACCTTTTTCTGTCCTGGATTTATACCTCCAAGGCCAGTGTGATACAGTCTTCATTTTCACATTCCAGAGGGTAGGACTTCTCTTTTTTTGAAGAGTAGCAAAAGAAATGAGATGAGAATTGACTAATACAGAGTAAAAGAAATGTGACTTATATCCTGTGAGTTTTCCACCCCCCTCATCCTCCTGGTGTCTGGGCCAGCCAGATATTCTATGATGTGGCATCACTGTCCCCTGCTGGTGCTGCTTGGAAATGTTTGTTTTTTTGTTCCACCTGCCTTTTATTGTATAATTTCCTTTTTATTTCTCCCAGTCATTTTGTATTTTGTGGCTTGTAAATGACTCAAAGCCAACAAAAGAGAGTGTAAGACATTTAAGAGTCTCACTGCCAGCTCATATTCCAGATGTGCATATAAGTTTTGTATATGTATTCCTTTAAAATGCTCAGTTGCACTTCATTTAATATGGGATTTAATGTCTCCAAACCAGAGATGATGGATGGATAAGGGTTTTTTCCCACCAAAGTAGCCATGCAAAATGTTAAAAGATGGAAGAAAGACGATATGTTTAAGCACCACAAGGTGGCAGCAGTGCAATGTCATTTCATAGGGTTCATTTAAATTGGCAGCTGATAAACAATCTGTTAGTCTTCCTCTAGTTTATCTTTGTCTAATGGATGAATGACTCAGACATCACCCCACAGAGCCACGCACAGATAAGACTGTTGTGTCTCTGATTTGAAAGCATACAGCTGTCCTGACAGGTGGATTCAAAACTTTAGGGAGGTATCGCCGACGTTTGGACAAAAAAGCCCACACACCACCTGGGGCCATCAACAAGTCGGCTCTGTCACGTGGCTGTGACAGTGACGATTTGGTGTTTGTCCCTGAGCCCAAACAACCATACATATAAATCATGCTGCGTGCTGTTAACATCAAGTTACATTTGATAGTTTCTTTTCATGACTTGTTTGAAGAGCTGTCGGCCTGATCTAGAAAAAAGTAAATTCCCAGAACGATAAAACAAAAGCTCAGTCAGCACACAGCACTACTGTATCTAATGAACAATATTTATTTTCATGCTTGAAATATATGACCGGTCTCTAGCTTCATTCCCGTCCCTCTGGGCTCTGTTTATTATATGTCAAAAGGTCACACACGACCACTTTTCCAATAACTTTACAATATATACAGCATCCATACTGCAGGAATCCCAACTTTAACATTCACCCACATTTCACATTGGAGGGGTCTTACATGATGAAATTGCCTGTTCCATCAAAAAGCAATTTGCTCTAATGAAAAAAGATTACAGATATGGGCAATGAAATTGGTCATACATTGGAGTGACGGCCTTGATAAGTGTTTGTCTGGATTGCCAAGTGAGTGGGAGATGAGATCTGAGCTCGGGGCTATTCTCCTTCAGATTCATACATTCAAATGGTGAAGTAGCCTTTCGACCTCGTGTGAAAGCGGCAGATAGATGCATGGGAGGAAAGTCTGCGCAGAATAAATTCACAAAGCTTGGTGATTTTTTTTCCCACCCAAACTTGTTTGTTTTGTGAATCATGACCCAACAGATTTGCTGGCTGTCATTTGGTTAAATCAAACCATATTTACTTCAGGAGTGTTATATTTTCCTGGGAAGGCCTTGTCAGACGTACAGTACACCCTGTAGTAGCTTGTAACATTAAATCCCCTCAAGTGATTTTGTTACAGTTATAAAGAATGCCCCCCTTCTATAAAACCATGCCCCAGTTTTTTCATATGTAAAATGAGTAAAAAGACTAAATTTGAAGCTGAAATAAATGAATGCCACAAACAACTTTACTGTAACTACTTTATAGTTACAACAATTTCTAACTACAAATAGCCTACAGCTATCATACAGCCCCCAATATCACACAGCTGCTTGATGACTCATAGTCAGACTGACTTGCTGTAGATTTCACCTCAGTTGCTCAGATGCCAAAGCCATAAAAAAGATATGCTGGGGCAAAATGCAGTGCAATAGTACAGTTAATATTGCTGAGATTCTGTTTCATGCCAACAGGGAGACATCCCAACTTCTAAGGGCCTGTTCACACCAACAATAGCCTGCAGCAGAAACACAGGCATCACTCATTTCATTCAGTTTCTTTTCATCCAGTTTGAAAGCTTTATTAGATACCAACATGTCCTTTTGATTTTTTAACTCTGGGAACTTATCACAGTAGCTACTTGGCTTCTCTGTCATGACACTTGAGGAGGTGAGGTACAGTACACATCAACAAAATGCTACAAGTGATCCTACAAATCCTAGTACCTTGCATGTGTGCTTGCAGCTATATAATTTGTCAACGCTTTGGCAGCCAATATTGGATCACGCTGTGGCAAAATGTTGGAAGATTTGCACCATCAGACTTAAATGTCTCAACAACTGCTTTGTGCAGATGTATGGTCCCCAGAGGATAATGACTTTGGTGATCCCTCAACTTTTCCTCTAGAACCATCACCAAGTCAACATGTTTTGAATTTCAACATGTCCATTTGTGATGAAATACCTGCATGACTAATGACATTCCTATCAGCCTCAGCTGTATTTTGTGTTTAGTGCTAGTTAGCATGCTAATACATTAAACTAAGGTGGTGAACATGACAAACTTTACTTGCTAAACATGAGCATGTTAGCATTGTCATTGTGAGCATGTTGGGATGTTGAAGTTAGCATTTAGCTGAAGGACCATTGTGCCTAACTACAGCCTGACAGAGCCACTAGTCTTGCATTTTACCAACAATACTGTGTTTTTTGGGAATCCTCTTTGACAACACCTATCCTGTTGAAATAAATGAGGAAGCTGTGCTTTTTCACACAGTCTCAGCCTAATACAGGAGGAACTAGACATTTAAAGGCTGCCACAATTTGCTGGACAATTCTTTTGATGGATTCTCCAGGACACCAGAATAATGGTGCATGTGATATGATTATGATTCAGAAATTGCCTGGGATGGCTTCTGCACTTTCTTAGCTTCCCTGCTACTAGTATGTGTCATCAATCCTTCCGCTGAGATGCAGCTTGTTGAAATAATGTATCCTCTATTGCACATGCAGTTACTTTATAGTCTGTAAGCGACTCCCATAGGCATCTCCAACACTGTCCATCATGGTATACGTAATGAAAGCACTGGTATTACAGAGCTGCTTGGTAGCAATTCTCTGAGGTCAAGGCAATAGTTATTAAGTCACTCTTTGAAAAGTTATTACCAATTAGCCCATGGTCACCATGTGTGACTTTGTAAAAGGCATTTCATCAGCATGTATGGAATTTAAAGGGAAAATTATACGAGTGAGAGGAGCAAGTGTACCATTTATTAAAATGGATAACTTATAGAAGTAGGCAATGCAAGATCAGTTGGCAAGGGAATTGTGTCACAGCTGGAGCATGAAATATAGGAAGAAAACACTTAGCATTTCATTTCAAAAGCTTTGAGGATACTATAATCTTTACTATGCTGTAAATGACGATCCGAGAGGAAGTTAATAGGAAAACATTGCACTTGTGGTTATTCTAGTCTTTTTTCTTGCTTTAGGGCCCCTGATTATGTGCAGCACATGCTTCTTTAGTCTCCAACTGAAATGAGACTGGAGGACTGTTTGCTGCTTTTCATGTCATCCACTGGCTCGAAAACGAAGGGTTTTAGCTGGCAGTGACCCCAGAGACCTCAGAGACCCCAGTGGATAGAGAATCTCTCTCGGGTACAGCAAATTCAATTCCCCTGGGGGAAAAGACCATTAAGATTCTGTCTTCCAACTTCACATCTTTGTAGGAGCAGCGGCCGTCTGTCAGGCTTCAATCTCAGGGGAAGCATCAGTGGAAGAACCTACTGGAGGATAATATGGTATGGTGTTCACTATCTTTGCAACAAAGCTATTTGTGATTAAACCCTTGATTTATTCAAACAAATGACATTTCAATTTAAGGTTCTATGGAGTGGAAATGGAGAATGAAGCAATGATGTGAGACCAGAGAGTTTCAGCAGTATTTTGCCTTTAATTTGGCTTCATTTAGGGACCCACGAGACATCAACAGCAATTACTGGTGACAGTGCATTGTAGCAGGTCGGACAGGTTTAAATCATAAAAACCCCCTGCAGTGTTAGTAAAGTGAACACAGTAATGATTTCTTATGCAGAACAAATAATGACTTGTCTCTGCAGGCACGCCAGTGCAAATGGTCAGCGCAATCATGGTGTCAGAGCACAGCACTTAGACTCCTATTAGTGACATTAACTAGATTCATGTTGTTCCCCATTATTCTTGGCAGGTTGCAGTGCACTCACATTTCCCTTATGAATGAGTCGCTGTGTGTAGATCACTATCACAATGGATCCAACAGCGAGCAGTCGTGAAGTTATTTGGTCGTGATTATATTTCTGTCACTAAAATGTAACAGGATAGCAGACGGACCAAAATTCAACCCCCATTCATTTCAATAGGGAAGGGGGTAAGACGTATTCGCTTCTGGACACAAACTGATCCAACCTCTTTCGCACTGATTGACGCTTGACACACTAAGTCGCAGGACTCTCCAGACAGTTTGAGAGAGGGGGTGGGTTTGACTCATTTCCTCATTCCCGAAATATTGATTGTATGCTTCAGAAAGTTTCAAACGAAGTGCTTGACAGATCATATTACACCTTTTGAAACCTTCTTTCGGTTGAAGCAGTTTTTTTTTTTTCCATCCTTCACACAGCTACTAGAGAGAGATCAGGGAGGCAGTGAGACAGTCAGGAGGAGGCTGTGATGACAGGCTTTTGGTCCCACCTTCAAGTTCGGCCATTTAGAACAGCTATTAACACTTTTGCCTTCAGATGTGGTAGGACCAATCAGATGACCTAATTTTTTTAAATCATACAGAGACCTTTACAACACTACCCACACTGTTCCCTGTCCTGCCTGTTTTCCAGCATATAAATTAGCCTCTTTGTCAACAAATCCCATGAAAAGACCAAAACGAACAATGTGTCAGTCCAACCCCTCAACCCTGCTATTGTCACAATGCCAGCCAACTCCTAGTTCTCACATTCTCTTGCTTGCTTGTTAGCCCTATATTGACCCACTTCCATGCATTCTCTGCCAAAAATTATCATTCATTTGTGTTTCTGGCCACCTGAGGAATATAAATTCAATATTCACACTTGTTTCGCTCTGGTTTGGTTACCAGCTAGCTGCTAATTCTGTTTGTCTACTGTTTTGTGCTGGGCATGAAGTGTACAGTGGGTTTCAGAGCTTTTTCATTGAAAAAAACACCTGCTCTATTCGAAAAAGTGCCCTGAGAACTTTGTTATGATATGGCGCTATATAAATAAAACTGAATTGAATTGAATACTGCCTGCTGTGGCTGTAAACGAGATTGACTAGATCGCCGAGACAACCACAATGAGCTGAAAGAAGCTAAAATGCTCCATAGAGCTGAGAGGAACTGCAATGTTTACACAGTCATTAAAAAAAAAAAAATACAGATCAATGTAGCTTTAAAGACAATAAAATGGTTTATAAGAAGCTGCATAACTTACAACCTTTGGACTGCTGTTGGCTCACTAGCCATGCTAGCTCCCACAGGTTGTGCTTACCCTACCCACACTTTTCTCTGTTCTCCCTCCTTTTCACTAACGCACGCAAGTACGTTTTGACAGGCAAAATCTGCTCTCATGATCTCTGATCTCATCATAAGGCTGGAGTTGTTCTATATTTTTTCTTATTGTCAACAAATCCCATGAAAGACCAAAACCAATATTGCATAAATACTTTCTGACTTTCCTGCTCTGCCTGTGGCCTCCAGTTCCAAGCCACAAAAGTCTCAGTCCAAAATACATTAATTAAAGAAAAAACCCTAAGCAGTTTTCTAGATTTGGCTTGGTTTGGTCTCTTCGTGGGATTTGTTGACAATAAGAAAAATAGAATATCGACAGCCTAATTTTTTAATGTAATAGAGAATTGGAAAAGAAATAAGAGGTTTTGATGCTTTTGAGGTAATAAACAGAGAAGGAAAATGAATAGGGAGGTGATTTGAGATATTTTTGAAAACCTTATTATTCTTGAAAAAGAAAGGCAAGTGACTCTGTTGCTCCAACGTGACAAACAATACAGTCCCTCCAGGATTTTCCAGTGTACAGTAGAATGGATATGTGATAGGGATGAGGGATGATCAGTTTGTGTCCAGAAGCGAATACGGGGATTTGGAGCGATGCCTTGTCGTCTCTGGGGAAACAGAAGGCAACAATGCAGAGCTCCGAGGGATTTGGAAGGTCTTCACTCTTCTTCAAGGTCTGCTGCTCAGCAACAGAGCTGATCAACCACTGATTTTATATGCCTTATTGATCTCGCTGCTCCTCTGCGAATACAAACCATGACTGTTGCTCTCTCCTTTAAGAAAAAAACAATTTCACTCAGCATGTTGTCATATTAACACCCATACTTTTTATATTTATTTGTACGTCTGTATCTGTTTGCGAGTGCCAGTCTGACATTAGAATAGGGCAGCCAGAGTTTTAATTAATCCATGTTTATTAGCTGACTGGAGACCACAAGACATATGGTGTCACCTTCTGCCAGTGACACGTTGGGCTTTTGTTTGAGATCAATTAAGTTTGGTAATTGAAGCATACAGTAGTTTTAGGCCATGACTGACACCTGTGGTTTTCTTCTTAATTACTCAGCAGTCCAGTCCCGAACCTTCGAAGCATCCTGCAGCACAAATATTACTGTAAATTGTTCATGTCCAGACTTGAAAAACAGTTGAAGGCAAGCAGCCGGACGAGATCCCTGACTGCCACCAGCGTCAATGTGATTAACTGTCATCTAACTGGCAGGTCTCTGCTTTGTTCCACCGACATTCTGGATAAAAGGGGTGACCTCCTGATGGTAATATTGTCCCTGCTGATACACGAGGGAGAACCTCCCATGACTGTTACTCACTGTGGCTGTCTGAGTTCAGCTGCTTTTTCTTGAAAGGATTTTTATTACAGAATGAGCACTACTGAAATAAGTGTGCAAGGTCTGATGCTCAAGTCAGGCTTCAGGGAGACATTTTAGTGACATTTCGAGCTGACATGTAATGGTTGTTCGTCTTGGTTTTTTGTTTCATTATACATAAGGCTTTATTGTGACGTTGATTGATGTGATTTTCAATGCTTAGGCTTCCAATGTTCATCCTCAGGGTTCATCCGATGTCTGTCATCATTTCTGCAGCATGGCTGAGCCCTGACTGTTGCCATAGCCACTGGCTGTGACCACCACAGGATGGGCGCTCAAACAAAACTTAATGTTAGCTAGAATCAAAGCAGTAAACATGTATAAGGTCAAGGTTTTTCAACACTTTAGCAGTCATCAACCTGGTTAAACATATGTTATGTTTACTCTGCTGTCTAGCAAACTGCAGAGCTTTACATAATGTGGTAGCAATCAATTTTAAGCTTGGTGATAGGATGTTTCTTGCCGAAATGCACCTTAGGAGTCATAGTTAACGTCTACGTCGAAGCTTGTACCTTTGACTTTTTATCAATTAATTATTATTAAAGACCAGATATGTTCATCTTTTGTACTGTTGATTTAACCAGGAGAGTTTCATGCCGATCCAAGCAGTAGACATGCATGACTGTGAGTCACGTAACTTTGTCTATGGGAAAAATGGGAATGGGAATGTTACTTCCGGAACCAGGGGCACCCAAAATAGCTCATGGCTATAGCCCTAAGCCACAGCATTGGGTGTGCCCACTCGTGCTGCGCTCGCAGCCAGTAGATATTGCTACAGTTTGAGCTTGGCTTTCCTCCACTTCTACCAGATTTGTCAGCCAATATCCCTTGAATTGCAGGTTCAGTGATACTTCTTTATTAATGCTACTCCAATATTCTGTTTTTTGATTCCCCTTCTGAAATTTAATTGTTAAATATGTAGTTTTTGACCCTGTAAAAGCATACATATTTCGTGAATCTAAAGAGAGACTTGGATCATGCAATGGTGATGTAACTCATGCTTTGAGCTCAGTGTTGTTTTTCTGCTCTCTGGTCAGACATTAGTTGTCTCCATCAAGTGACCTTGAGGTGATGGGGGGGGTGGGGGGTGATAATGCCTCGACAGTCGGGCAGACAGGCTGCCTTTCATTCACTTACACAAGCACGGTGGAAGACAGAGAGCTACTTTGCCAATGACACTGAGAAAGCAATAACAGCCCATCAGTACTGTCTGGAGCTGCTATCGTTTTAATACAAAAAACAGAAGGCGGCACCATCAGACGAGAAACAGAGAGCGATTAGGGTGGTGGGCAGGTACATTTACCTCCATGAAATAGATTTGATTTCCAAATCACACCAGGGAAGATCCCATGGAGTGAAGTTTTATTATTGCTTACATTTTCTCTTGTGCTCCAAACCTTTAAAATGAACATTATCTCAGTGTTATCTCCATTTTGTTGTTTGGTCCCAGCATCTAACGCACAATAAAATCAGTGCTCTTTAACTACTTTTTCTACAGAAGCCAAGAACGGCAGTGTTTGCAATTTAAAAAAAAAAATGCTGTTATATCGAGATCACAAGTTAATTATTTTGTTATCGAGATAACAAAGCTTGTTTTCTCGTGATAACGGGTCGATCATCTCGTTTTCTCGATAACGAGAAGAAAAAAAACATGGAAAAATAAAATATGGAAGCCGAAAAAAAAAATATGGAAGCCGAGAAGCCGTTCTCCACTTCCATATTTTTCTCACAGTTTCTTGCACTTTTTCCCCCCATTTTTTCTTTGGAGGATTTCCTCATCATCATGTTGGTGGTGCCAAGTGGCTAGATAAGTCGACAAGTCCTCACACCTATATGATAAAAAATGTCGTTTGTCAGTGTATTCCAAAAGAACCCATATAACTATACAAAAATGATTAAAACAAGTGTTTTTTGATCTGCTCCATGGTTAAGGTTTAGTTAAGTTTAGGTGACAAAAACAGAGATAATTCAGTTGCTTGTCAGGACATAAACGTAGGTCTGAGCATGGAGGTTAATTCTTGACCCTTTGGGAAAAGTATATGTACCAAAATAATTTAAGCTCAAAGGTCCACTTACTACAGGGTTTCTGCAAGGACATCAAGTTATATGTAAGACTTTTTAAGACCTTTTTCAATACCACATAAATGCAATTTAAAGGTGGGGTAGCCAGTATTTTTTTGGCGTCAGTGGGCAAAAATTCCATAACAACCATTCAGCATATTGTAATTTTAAGTGGTTTGAGAGAAAGCTTGCAACGGCATTGCAGCTGCCTCTGAAGCCTGGGGCACTCTACCCTGCAGCCGTGAAGCGCTGGAGGGGTGTCTTTGAGAAGACAAGTTGCAGCCAGAGGGACCAGGGTCTCCATGAGGCCCTACGAGGCATGAGGTTTCACAGGGCAACTGACTCCTTTCGCTGCTGAGGGGCTTAGCGGAGTAATAGGAGGCTGCAGAGAGAGAGAGGCGGAAGGTTTTACATAGGTTTGCACAGGTTTTGCCTACTGCCAGAATTCCATAACTACTAGAACTGCTGTAAGCAGTCATTTTGACCGTTTAAATTCTAAACTCTATAATCTCTAATGATAAATACCCAATTGAGAGATTACTGCATTTATTCCGTTAGGATATCTTTTAAAAAATAAAATAACACCAAAATTTACATTTTAAGAAGTTTAATCATGCATTTATGCATATAAATAATTATTGCGTATATTTACACCAGTATTTTTTTTGTAGTATTTGGCCAGTATTTTTCATTTGCATTTTAAATTAATCCAGAATTACTCAGAACAAGAAAATAACAATTTATGTATTTTTTTAGATTATAAAACATTTTACGTAATCTACTGTTCACCAGCAGAACTAATGAATAGCCCAGGCTATAGCGCAGTGCAGGGCAGCAGAGCATGGTGCAGCGTAGCATGGCACAGCAGGGACTCGAGACCACTCGCGACATTTCTATGATAGAGACAATGATAGTTGCTAAGCAACCAAGATGCATCTCCAACTGCGAAAAAATAATAGAATCGCGCGAAATTCCATGCAGTCAATATGACCGCCTTTGGCCGAAATAGATAAAAATGGTCATATTTTCTTCCTTTTGTGTAATTTATAGAAAATTTTAAATGAAAATACAGACTTTTAGGAAAAGCCAGGTACCAGCAGCATTGTATTTTTTAATTCAACAAAGTTATTGCACGTAATGACCGTCGTGGCCGTTCTAGTTAAAGCTGGGGTAGGCAAAATCTGTGCAACCTAGGCAAAACCTTCCGCCTCTCTCTCCACTGCCTCGTATCACTCCACTAAGCCCCTCCCACCAAACCCACAACTTCGACCGGCAGCAGGAGTCGGTTCCCCAGTGAAACTGTATCCCTCGTAGGGCTCGCTCTCCATGACATGAGCCTCAGAGACCGCAATCCCTCCCGCGTGACTTGTTTTCTCAAAGACGCCCCTCCAGCGCTTCGCGGCCGCAGAGCAGAGCACCCCAGGCTTCAGAGGCAGCTGCAATGCCATCCAGCAGCGGGAACACCACACACACACACACACCACTGTCCCCAGTCAAAAGTTATTCCCCACTGTTTGTCATCATGCCTTTTTGCCACTCGTCGTTATGAACGCCATGGCATTGAACGTATAAACCGCTGTAGGCAAAGGAGGTGTTGAAAATTTATCACAGGTTTCAGGATTTTCGGCAGGATTTTCCGCCATTGAATCAGGCTTTCACCTTCTGAAGGGACGTGTACACACATCTGCTCTTGTAGCTTAGCCAATACGAACGCACCATCTCAGAAAATCTAGCCCGTGACGGCAGACTTTAGCCTATCACAGGTTATTTCAGAAGCCTGAAGATAGAGCCAAGAATGGGGGCTGAAATGGAGGTCTGCTCTCAGACTACTTGAATTACAATATGCTGCACGGTTAATATGGCATTTTTGCCCAATGACACCAAAAGAAAACTGCCTACCCCAGCTTTAATACCTGTTTCACAGTCATACTGGCCAAAGTATATGGGAGGAGATTGTAACCAAAAATCAAGAATGGTGTTTGGGGTCAAACATGAACTTAAATTGCATGTTTTATCTGACCTATAGTCCAAAACCAAAAGATATTAAATTTGCTATATATTATATATGTGTATACACACACACACACACACACACACAGTATATTTATACCATATATGATACAAAAAGCAGCACATATTTGGTTGAAAAATGACAAATGAATCATTAACTAATAATTATTATCGAAATAGTTGCCAATTAATTATCTTTTGATTGACTAATTATTTAATCGACTAATCATTGCAGCTCTACAATCATGGCAGAGAAAGGATTTTTCTAATACACCTTGCGGTATACCTGCTTCGGCGTCCTCTGCTGTAGATGAAGTCTTGCTTCTCACAGTTCCAGGGCTCCAACAGAAATCCCACAAAATTAAGATCTCACTGCCACTGCCCTCTTCACCATGATGGAGAACTGTTAAAAACAGCACAGGGCACATGTGGATCAGCAGCAATAAATTGATTAATCTGGGCCGCTGTGGCTCAGCAGGTAGAGCGGGTCGTCCAGTAATCCTGGGCACCTCCTGTCCACCTGTTGAAGTGTTAGGCAAAACACAGAACCCTAAGTTACCCCCGTGGAGGCCAGCACCTTGCATGGCAGCTCCGTCGCCATCGGTGTAGGAATGGGTGGGTAAAGCGCTTTTTTGGAACCGATAAGGTTGAAAAGTGCTATATAAGTGAAGTCCAGAAGTTAGCATTTACCATTAATTTAAAAGACGAGCGTCATCTGAGGTGGGAAGCAGCAATGAAATGCCATGATATATATGATATGAGAGTTACTGGTTACTGGCTACTTAATTATGAAATCCTGTCATATCCTCCTTGCATAAAGCCAAGGTAAGTGATGGAAACATGTACTGGTTCATATTTGTTTGGCTAAAACTTCAGACACTTGAACAGTGGTTTGATGGAAACAGCAGTGTATGTTTTTTTTTGCACCAAATCAAAAAAAAAAAATGGCACTGAATAAATGCTACATATACAAGATAAGAATTGATGAAAAGCACAGCCCATCAGCTAACCAGGACACAGTCATCCCTGACTGAAGGAAAAAGCAATTTACAAAGTACAATTAGGAATTATTTTTTCCTTTCAGCAGCCTTTTTCCTTTTCCTGCAGCAGGTAGTCCAAGTATATTTTGTTCCACAGCAGGTAGAGCAGCTGAGGCCTGTATGCTATTTTTTGCAGATCTGTGGGGCTTAATTGGAAATCTCATGTCCACCATGCAGGTCCTTCACTGTTCCTTTGGGTTGTTTGGTTCCATTATTGCTTTCCCTGATTTCTGTGAGACTTCAATTAGAAATCTTGAGGTCACTTTTTTATTTGCTTTTGTGATAATTCAGCTGCATTTGAAATGAGGAGAATAGGGACAAAGCAAGGCAGTGGGGTTTTACTTCCTAATTTCAAAGCTGCATAACCGAGAATAAGCAGAGACACTGCAACTGGATGGACTTGACTATCTCACTGGTTCATCTAAGTTTAATTTTTTTTTTTTCCAGTATCGGGCTCACTGGTTATTATCCATACACAAGTCTGTAGTGTTCTACTGCTCTGCATTGACATTATTTTCCTGTCCACTTTGCCCTTTTATAACCAAGGGCAAATTATCCAGTATCCTTAGGAATTCTATACATATTGTGGCTGCTAATCTGAGGTCGAGTTTGTGTCCCGACTGATTTTCAATTAATTTTTGCTTTTTTTTTAAATTTTTTTTTACAATTATATTTCCCTACCCCTAACCAAGTTAGTTTTAGTGACCTACCCTTTACTAAAGCCTATTTGCCTCGATCTCCCTAACATTACCCTGTGTAGTTGTTATGTGCAATATAGTCTGGTGCTTGAATTAAACCAAGAAAGATGTTTGTTTTTTTTGCCACCCGTATTCCGCGAAGACACGCCCCGTACTCTGCCTCTGACTGGCTCTGACCCTGACATTTTTTCTAACCCTAACATCTCACTCCTCATGCCTAAACCTAACCAACCAAACCAATGAAGGTAACAAACACTGGCCAATCAGAGGAAGAGTAGGACGGGTCTTCGCGGAATACCGGTGGGGAAAAGAATCAAGCGTTACACGGGTGTTTAGGGGTGCGTACCTAGACTCACCAGGGGACGCAATAAGTAGTAAGAGTACTCACATGGACAAAAATCAGAAGTTCCGGTACCCAGTACTGGTGAGTACTGGCCCATTTTAGGCACTGACTATAGTAGAAAGAGGCCTCATTTTCAAAAACACTCGCATTGAATGCTAAAAAACATTGGCACAGAATGTAATCGGGAGTTTTTTAGAATCGTAAATCAATCAGAATATCAATGTTCTTATCTGGAGAGAGGGTTGCCAAATCTTTCTCAATATCACATGGGGCTGGATTAAACATCCACCCAGGGCTGGAGAACACCTTGTCAGAAAACTGAAGAGTAACCACACCTTGCAGTGCTCCAGGGAACTATTCAGTTTGAAAAGACACCTGAATTCTTTGTATGTCTGCTTTCTCTACAGAACTGACCAACAGGCTACAGTTGTTTCTGGTTGTCTGTAGTTAGACACATACAGGTATAATGGATGAAAATAGACTTGAAGCTGAAAAACATGCTCTGGGTCGCCGCTATTAGCATAATGGGCGAGTAAAGCATGACCCGTCAAACACGTGAGACAGACGACTGAAAAATGTGGCCAAAATGCCTCCTTTGAAGAAAAGTGCACAGCTATTCCAAATGAGCATCAAGAACAAGTGGCCATAATAAATTGAGCTTTCAGTTGTGACCTATTGACCTATTATAAAACAAATGATTATATTTTCTTGGTACTGTAGCATTGTGTAAGAAAAGATGTTCAGTGACGGAAGATAATTTCAGTCAGACAACTCACGTTTGAAATGTTTATTATAGCAGCAGAACATAAAGTTTGGCATCTAGGCTCTGACCTCATCACCTCACCCCAGCATCCACCTGCATGCTCCGGCTAGGGGGTTTAACATATTTGCTCATGAGCAAATGTGTTAAACCCCCTAGCCGGAGCATGCAGGTGGATGCTGGGGTGGTGGTGGGGCTGAAGGAACAGGCAGCAATACTGATGCAGGGCAGCAGTGGCGTTGACAGGCAGAGGGAGAGATGGGAAAATTTTGCTGCTTAAATAGGCCGCCTGAACTAGCTTGCAGGCGTCGCTCCATTATTGTGTTGAGGCACCTATGGTGGCCACAAATTAACTGGCAACATGTGGTTATAAAAGCCCCAAATGTGCCAATTAACCTTGATTGGAATGCATTTCAGAGCGGTGGAGACAAAAAGATAGTCTATCCACTCATAGAACAATGCTTACACATGTAACCTTCTGTTATTCTAAACACTGCTGGCGATGGCTTGGTGGAATGAAGCCTCTAAATCCTTACTAGATTTTCATTTGTTTACTTTGTATATTTGCAGATAGTGAAAACAGTTTATGGCTGCAGCTGATAAGTTTATGAGGCAAGCTGTGTTTTATTTTGTTTGCTGCTCGCTCAACGCTGTTGGCAATGACAGTACCAGCACACACTGTTTCTTTCTTTCTGTAAGTAATCCCATTGCTTGGAGTAACTACACGCCTAAAGGCTGGCAGCCAATAACAATTATAATCCTCAGCTATTACAATAAAAAAATATTTCTGAATCGTTTCTTGCAAATGTTATGTATTGCTGATTAAAAACAATGGAAATATTAACCAAGAGGTGATAAGGGAATTGCTTTGTCTTTTTTTGTTGTTTCAGCTATGGCACAAGTCTCGTTTATCAGTCAGATTTAGGCCAAGCCTCCAGAGGAAAACTATCCAATAAGACTCATCTGTAAATTTTCTCCAGTTCTCTTGCGTAGGAGTTGTATTTTGCCTTTCAAAATGGGCTTCATGCTGTGCTGTATGCATCTCAACTGTCAGCTCCAGGCAATCAGTGAAGGCCGTCATAACAAACTGCAGCTGTGCACTAGATTGCTTTTTTCGCAAAACTGAGGACACCAATTTAACACGGCTTTGAATGTTGAGCACACCTCGATGCTCACACCTCTCAGCTGGTGGCTGGGCCGCCGAATTTCAATCTGCTGATTTAGTCTAATCACACCAACTGTGCCTGTGTGAGGAGACAACAGACATACAGACCTTTAGTCCCACCTGTTTTCTTTGTGTGACATTAAATACTGAACAACCACCAATACAAAATTCATCGCTCACAAGGTGCACTGCACTGTATATTTCAATTCTCACAAATCTATGGGGCTACTGCTACACTGGAGAAGGAGACCACCCTGCCTTTGCTACCAGCTCCAGGGCTGCTGGACCTGCACGACCCTGACCTCTGACCTCCAGCTATAGATAGAACATTTTACTAGAGGGAACGATAAAATACCACATCATTTTTATTACTGAATACCAGCTTTATTACGGAGGTTTATCAAGATCTCAGTGTTAAGTATGTCCTCAGCAGATATCTCATTAACAATAGAATGATACCTGGCCTTCTAAATGAAGCAGAACTTCAGCATTTAATTATGCACATAATCCATTAACCTTTTACCACCCACTGTTCTGCCTGCAGGACGTTAGCATTATGTAGAACTTTCAAAGCCTGCTAATACTTTGAAAAGTTTAATGAATATGAATATGTAATATGTATTGCTAGGTTAGACTCATCTTTTTCCTCATTGAGGTATTGAGCGCCATGCCATAGAAATAACAACGGTACAATGCACAGCAGAGTATATAACTGAAACCTTAAAATACGATGTCTTCCTAACTTCATAGCAGTCTGACAGTCCAACAATGATCCTTATAAATTTCATTTCCAAATTCATTGTAGGGGCCTACATGTTAGCGGCTCTGTGAGGCTTCACAGCAGTGCTCTGAGATATATGCTAACTTCAGCATGCTAACCATATCCATGATGCCAACGTGCTCAAGGACAATGCTAACATGGTGATGCAAAGCAGGTGTAATCTTTACCATGATCCCCATGTTAGTTCAGCGTCTTAGCATGCTAACATTTGCTGATTAGCACCAAACACAAAGTACAGCTGAGAGTGATAGGCATAAACCAGTGTATTGGACAAATTAAAATTTTGACCTGATGGTGGCGCAAGTTGAAGAGTTAAAGGATTATCATCTTCATGACGGGGAACATGAATGTGTGTATGAAACCACAGGGTTTTAAGTGAAATGTTTCAACAACAATTGGGTGGATTGCCATTAAATTTGGTATCATGGTGGCACTAGAGGTAAAGTCAGTGGAATCACCAAAGTCACTAGGATTCATCCAAGTTATTGAGATGTTTCAGTCTGGACCAAAGTGGTGGACTGAATGACCGGATGGACCGACATTGCCATCTATATTCCCTCTAGCAAGGCTAAAAAGTCCATTTGTATTAATTTAGGCAGAAATTGTGTTTGACCAGACAGACGGTCTCCAAGAGGTTCACAGATCCATTCATTCTTTGCAGGTGCTAGCAATAATCTACACTAAAAGACGGAAGAGCCTACAGCCATGCTGTGAGGCTGTATTTAGATGCAGCAGTGCTTTGAGCTAAATGCTAATGTCCACAGGCAAACAGTCATAGTGACAGTGCGAACATGCTGATGATTAGCAGGTAATGTTTACCATGTTCATCATCTTAGTGTATTAGCATGCTAACATTTGCTAATTAGCACTAAACACAAAGTACAGCTGAGGTTTAAGGGAATTAGTTTAATGGGTATTTAGTCATAAAGTACTGGACAAACTGAAACTTGATAGCACTAGATGAGAAGTTAAGGTATCCCCAAAGTTATTACAATTCATCCTGTGTGAAACATGACAGTGTGTACAAGGGTTTATAGCAATCCATCCAAATGGTGAGATATTTCAGTCTGAGCCACAGCAGAGGACTGACAGACTGACCCACGTTGCTAAGTTACAAATACAGATAGATGACTGCTAGTATACAACTTAGCTCTGTTGATAATGAGCTAAGTTACAAATTGGCGAGCTAGTGAGTGACCGTAATTCACCAAAGGGCTGATAAATGAATGAAAGCAATGGCAATGTGTGTGGTTACTCTCAGTGGTAACATTATGACAGTTACGTGTAACTTAGTGTTATGCTTCTGCCGAATAAAGCTAACTAACGTTAGCTTCCTTTGGAGCAGTCGCCCTCCTAACGTTAGGATACCGGCTCATGCTAACCAACATAACAAAAATGGAACTGCCACTTAAACATAATTTCTTTCATTCGTGTTATTGTAGGACTAAGGGTTACTCTTGTCACCATTTGTCACTTTATTTTTTGGTCTGCTGACCCTGTTTCTTCTTACTTGTAAAATGCTCTGGTGGATGGTGTCAGTTGCATTTCCTTGTTGTTTTATGGTGGCTGGCAAACGATGAAGTGATGCACCTCCGCCACCTACTGCTATGGAGTGTGCCTTTGCTTTTCTCTCCAAACTTCTGTTTACACCTTGTTGTACCCAACCACTTTAGAAAAATAGGCTGTAGCGGCCAAAACAGAAAACAGGTTGCGTGCGGTACATTTATTGCTTATGAATCTAACTTGTTTTTTTATGGAGGAAGAATGTACTTTTGTACATTTAAGTTAGCTTTGCTTCAACCAATTTTAGGCAAACATTAGGAAATAGGTTATATGCACTGGTTTAAACCAAGACACCCACCAGTATCTGTACAGAAGATGGGAAAATCTTTCAGGATGCTCTGACATTTCCTGTGTGCTCCTACACGTGTGAACCATTGGCAGGTTATGGGAAAAGGTCAGCCAGTCAGACAGTGACTGTAATAAGACAGAAACTAATTTAAGTAGTTCTGCTAATGAATATCACACCTCAGTCATTTTGAATGAGTACAGCAGAAATAATTTCTCTGAACACTTTACATTTATAGCACTGCAGCATTACTGCAGATTGCTTCATGTTCTGGGTTCAAACCTGAACTTTGGCTTTTTTATGCAGAGTTTACATTTTCTCCTGATATCTATGTAGGTTGGATCAACCAGAGGCTTTCTATACAAGCAGTATAGAAAATGGATGGAAAGTTATATTTTGCACCCGATTTGTTACCTTTGAAATCTACAGACCTTCTTTCAGCAACATTGCACAAAGCTGACCTGTCAGGTATCACAGCCTATTGTTCAGCAAAATGACTGATTAGATTTATAGTAAAGAATATGACTAGTATGATCTGTTGCTTGCTGCCGGTGATAGCAACATGCTAGTTAGCTTGATGTGTTGTTAGATGGTTGTTATTAGCTTAATTAGTATTGTGATCTTCTCACTGGCAACATCATCATGATGTTCAGATACAGTAATAAAGGCACATAGTACCAGTAACACCAAATGTCCAAATGTTCATGTATGAGTCAAATCCACAGTAATACAGACAATATGTGACTGTTTTCATTTCACCAGCAGAGAAAATGTATCCATAATTACTGACAGATTTGTCCGAAGAAAAGATCCCTGGCTTCTTGCTGCTCTGCCTGCAGATGGTTTCTGATTATCAGCTTGCCAGAATTCAATTAACAGTGAAAAGAAAATGCAGGTTGCCACAAGGCATAATTGTTTTGCCTCACGCTAAATACAGGAAAAAGAAACTTTACTGGGATGTATGGAGTGACCTTGAAGACACTTAAGAGAGATTAGATGAACTCTTGGGATGGTCACATACTCTGAACTCATGCTTTATACAGCAACCCCCCTGACAGGGATATGCAAGATAAATGACTTGAAAATGAAAATCTTACATTCATGAGAAACAAACTGGAAAAATAATGCTAGTACCCTGAGGACCTGCATGGTTACCACTGAAGCCAACTAATCAGATGTGGTGCTGTTGCAAAGCACAATAACGTAACAGACTGCCATGGCATCAAAACAACACCTGTGTTTCTTCTCAGTTAGTCAGCATTATTTATTCTTGGTGCAATACTTAAGTGACACTGTTTCAAGTACATCTGAAAAGATACGATAACCTTTTTAAAAATGTATGAATGACAAAATAATCAGAAAGCCTGTTGATCTCTGGCATATCCCATTTCCTTCAGATAGTCCCTACCTTGCTTCACAACAGCATTTGAGAAGAGAAGACTTGGCTCTTATTCAGAGGGAGCATTACAGCACAGCTGGATATCTTTTAGGAAAACAGAAAACCCTGGAGGTTGGCATGGCCTTTTGTAAAATGAAACTTTCATGGGGTTTCAAAGTGTCCAATATCGTTAAGTATCCAATCTTAACTTACACTTTATAATTCTGTTGGCAGTGAGAGCAATCCTTCACTATTCAGTTTTAGATAAGAGATGGACTACCAATAAAATGAATCCATCTAAATAACTATAAGAAGGTGCCAATTGGTGTTCCTATTGTCATGATGAGCCATCAAGGCAGCAGGGAGAGGTCCCAAATGCAGACAGGCGAGGAGACTGGAGCAATTCAAAGATTTATTAACTACAAAATAAACTTACAAAATTCTGGAACTGATACACATAGTCTGACACTGTGGGTCCCTCTTCAGCCAAAGGTGCAGTTATATTTATTTACATTTTGGCAAATTGGCACCATTAAAAGTATGCCGAATTAGTTATTAATAGTTTTTGTATGCAGTGTTAAAGTGGATTTACAGACAACTGTCTGTTATGCGGTCTGATTGTTTCCCCCTGTTCCTCGTTACGTTGTGTATTTATAGTCCGTGTCTCCCTTTGTCCTTTGCCAGTTCGTCTTGTCTTCGTGCCTCAGAACCAGCGTTTTGCCATTCAAGTAGCTTGTCAAGTGCCCATGTCTAGGTCAAGTGATTGTTCTGTTTATTCAAGCCTGGAGTGGTTTTTTGTTTGTTGAACTTTTCTTCAGTAAAGACTCTTTTGATTTTGATGCTTTTTTTGTCTGGAGTCGTGCATTTGGATCCTGTTTGTGTGATCAGTTGTAACCCTGTCACCGCATTATTTTGATACTGAAGAAAGAATTAAAAACGTAATGATTCTCAGGCAAGTTCTGGAGTTAAAAGGAGTGACTTTTTTCCTATGGTTTCTATATTTCTGGCTTATTCGCGGTGGACATTGATGATAATAAAATTGTAAGTCAAACTGTTTCTTTAATTGGCTTTTTAATTTTAATGGTGATGCAATTATACAGATTATACAACAAACTTGATAGACACCCTTTAAAATCTTTCACCAGATTACTAATATGTTAAGGTAGTTAGTTACCTATACTAACCTTCTGCAAAAAGAGTACTGCACCTTTAGCTGATGCTAAATTGGTACAAAATTGTACCCTCAACTTGCAGCAGCTGCTTTGTTCCTTTTTAAAAAGGTACACATCTTTAAAATTGTATTGCTCCTGTTCCTCTATTTGAGCGTGTAATCACTTGAAATTGCTCTATTGACACATATGAACATCAGTGGAAGTGGGACAGGTGGGTGTAATCATGTAAATCTTTTCATGCTTAACTGCGAAGTGAACACTCCATGTTGCATGTAAATTTGCATGCAAAAAAACCCAGCAACATATGTTGTATAGAATATGTTTGAATAACAACAATACACTATTTGCTCCTTCTAAATAGCTAACAAAATGTCATATATAGCAGTCTGATTTATTGGAAAATGTTATGTTATATGAAAGAAATAACTAAAGTGTTTCCTATGGCACTTTGCTTTTTGTTGACTTCATAGTCTGAAGCAGTTTTTATGAAGAGACTGAACTAAACTGTGTGATTTGGCTTCTGGAGTTATTACCAGTTCTCCTCAGCTCCATCACCAACAGAGCTAATCTGAGAGTCCAGGAGTTCAGAGATACCTGCACTCTTACAAATGGAGCAGTTGCTCGATCCTTCAGGCAACCTTTGTTCTGAGAAACAGACATGTAATATTCTCACTAAGTTTTGTAACCAGATAATTGGAAAAAAAAACAGTAGCCAGCCAATGGGCTCCAGACTTGTTGCACAGGCATCCAATTTGGTGCTTGCTTACACACTCTCATGGTTCTCTGTATTCCACAATGTGTGGGGATGCACAGATTAGAAACTTGCAGCTGACATTGATAACTAGAAATCATTAGTGGCCATAACAGCATGTTACATGGTATCTGATTTAGAGACAGTTTGTGGAAGCACAAGTCAGAGTTCCTATTACTTCAGCCCTCTTTCAGCAGCGTTTGCTATTATGAGAAGCCAAATAGCAATTTTCACAAACCCAGGTTTCTAGCATCACCTTGACATGCCATTGCACTGCAGGTCAGGTGGTAATATACGGTGATAATTGTAAAATAAAGAAAAGGTATAGTCTGTTATCTAAAATCTGAAATCTTACACATTATAGCCATAAATCATGGCTGGCATCTGATAAAACAAAGAATCTAAACAGTGCTGACATGATAATTATATATTGTGAAGCTTGCTGTTAGAGACAAACCTTATGTGATCATTTTGTCTTTCTTGAGTATTTCTTCATATTACATGATAGCCTCCAGTGGTCCTGAAACATTGAAGTCAACAAGAGTAATTTACTGCCATGTTCCTTTCTAGGAAGGCCTGAAGTCAGTGTTACCAGTCATATTTGCTACTTAACTTGGTAGTTTCCATACCTTGAAAGAAACTAAATTTGGACTTAAATATTTTTATATCAACAATGGATCAAATGACTGTGTAATGTGAAAGGTGTCATGTGTAGTGACAAGCTCATTAAGAATTACTTCCCAACTCTACAGGTCCCCTCCGCTCTACAGAGCGTTTTAGCATCTTTTAGCTTTTAATGGCCCATAACTTTGGGCCAGGATTTTGGTTCAGTTTCACAGCTCTCATCAACGGCGGTTCCAGCTGCAGCACACACCTGTTGTTAGTTTAAAAAGCTCTGATAAACCCACTGTACACTACCTGTCCAGCACCAAACAGCAGACAGACACAGTCATTTAACAGCTCTGCTCTTTCTCAGGAGTTTGTGGAGACTAAAACAGAGCTAAAAGCAGAGTGAATATTAGACTTATACCTAATGTTTTTTACTCATCCAGCAGATGACAGCTTTATAAGGTGATAAGAGCCAAAAAGATAAATTATTACAGCTTTAAGGTACGAAATAGAGGGCTGTGCTAATTGTATTTTATATAAGTTCATCGTGAACATACAGTAACATTATTATGTGATTATAGAGAGCTGCAGGGATGATGTATTGTTGTAGGCCAACCTGGAAGTTAGCGTCGCCCTGGGTCCCTCAACAAAACACTAATAGGATTTTTCCATTGGCTTTTGGATTATTGCAGAAAATAAGCTCTGTGGCAAACAAAAGTTTGATACGTTTTGTCCGACGAGATAATCTTCACAATTGAACACCACTTTTATGATTTTTGAAGTGTAAATGCAATCGCCAGAAGTAAAAAGCTAACGTTAGGCTATAAACAAACTACACCACGGTCACATGACTTCAATGTCACCACCACTAAGCTTCCAACTTGTAATTTTCTCTTCTACAAAACCTTTGGAAAAGTTCGAGTTACAATAGTTTACAAGAGCGCGAGTATAAACACAACGAGGCTGTAAAGGTGGACGAGTGAGTAAATGAGTTTCTGTGTTTGGTGTGATGACGTTTAATGTCCCCGACAACCTCTGTAGTGTCATTTAGCTACTTGTTAGCAACCGCTGTTTTTAAGACATGTAAAAGCTTAAAAATTCACGAGTTGGGGTATTTACTGCCGTATTTTGTGTCGTAGAACAATATCTCTTAAATTTGTGTTAACCACAGACCTTATGTCACCATTGAGTGCTGCAGGAATGAGTCCTAAAACCCCTGAAATAAGACATCTGTGCAGGCAATTGGAAACAATTGTCAATAACTGTGTTCTGTTAGGACCAGCTATTTGGATCGCAATTGATTCAAAGTCAGAAGAACACCCAAAATTACCTGTTTAACCAGAAAACAGCCATTTTCAAAATGATGTGCTTTTAATTGCAACCATATCAGTGTCAGAAAATGTATATGTTGATTTAACAGAACAAAAAACACTGGCCTGTACGACACAGCAAGCTGGGCTTTTTCACATCCTTCACCTATCTGCCTCTGTTGGTCTGATATAAATCTGTCACTACACACATGCCAGCATTATTCCATCTTTCATGGCTCTCTGCTTCTCCAGCTGTCTCTGGCTGCTCACTCACCTGTCGCTCTGGATAAAAAAACACTTCTGTGCACACGTGCATGCCATGATAACAGGAGGCTCTGTTCATTTGGAGTGATTAGACAGAGAGCTGACTGCAGCTCTAGTTTTCTCAAGTTTTGAAGGGAAAATGTCCAAAAGTAGCCAGTTGGTGACTAGTTACTACACAGCCAAAATTGGCAGCTGGGGGCTTATTGACAACACTGAACCATGGCTGAAAATGTGTTTGGGAAAGTTGGAAGAAGTTGCTGGAGAAAAGGTTGGCTGCTCTGCTGCAATCCAAGATCCTAACCTGGATAAACGGCTAGAAAGTGGGTTTGTGTTTGAAAGGATGGAGTCTTCCACTTGTCTCTACGAGTCTCCATATCAGTTCAGTTCCATGTTTGCATTGCTGGGACACCAGTCCACCACTCTCCTCATTTGCATGTCCTGTAGACAATTCAGAAAAACATTAATTGAACCACTCTAGTTCAAGTTCAGTAACGAACGTGCTTCATGTTCTGTATCTACAACTAACTTGGTTCATGAAAATAAAGGTCACAGATTTAAATAAATCGGAACGTTTTATAAATGTTTTATTACTTTCTCTGTAAATGTTGGGCTACACCCATCCACTTATCCATTCTTGTTTATCCTGCACAGTCACAGGGGGTGGGGGGCATCCATGTCAATCACATAGATGACCCATTAACACTTGGGCATCCAGTTTCCAAGTCATCTAGTTTTATATTAAATAAACAAATACATGGCTCGCACACTGCAGGGCTCCAATATTCGCCATTTATAACATCAAGGTAACGTTTCGAGCACTAACATTAACACTTGGGCATTCAGTTTCCAGTTTCCAGCCTGCATGTCTTCAGATCTGTGACAGTGTAACAACTGTGCAGTGCTCCTGCACCTTTCTAGTTGTGTTTCTGGCCACCTGGCGAAAAATATTCACTGTCTTTTAGCTCTGTTTTTTTCTCTACCAACTCATGAGAGAAATATGTGTAAACCTGCTGACTGTGTCTGTCTGCTGTTTGGTGCCGAGTAGGTAGTGTACAGTGGGTGTTTAGAACCTTTTTTCTAAAATCAGCTAACTGCTGCGGTCGAAAATGACAATATGAGAGCGGTGAGACTGAACCAAAACAGTAAAGTTGTGGGCTGGACAGCTCAACAATGAGCTGAAACTCACTATAAAGCTATAAAGCTGACTGAGAGTGAGTACAATGGGACCACAAATAGAAAACAACAAGCTTGTCTCCTGGTGAGGGACTGTGTGTTTAGTTATTTTTCTTTTGTGATAAAACTATCAAATATTTAGCTCGATATAGACTAAAAAAAGTTTCTTCTACAGGAAAAGCGTTGCCACAAGGTGAGAAAGCACAAAGAGAATAAAATATGAACATGAAGGAAAGGCTGAGAGTTAAGTAAATGCCAAAATAATGAACATGTTCAAAGGCACCAAATGTTAGCATTTGGTTAGACAGGATTGGTTCTGCCTAATTTGAGCGGCCCACTCTCTGAAGCCTCCCAACTCATTCTTGATGGGAAATATGCGTCCCTGTCTGTGTCTCCAAAAGGCATGCATAATGTAACAGCTTTTAAAGGGACTTGTATTACGAAAGTATATTGTATGGAAGCCTATAGGGGACTATATTAAAATGACAATATAAACTTGAAAATGAAAATGTAATTCCACAATAGCATTATAATTTCCCACATGTATGTGTTATTTGAGAAAAAATGAAAATGCAAAAATCTAATTTGCATTTTCATTTTCGCATACTCGTACGGGCATTCTTTGACCATATTGAAATGAAAATGGAAAAGCTATTTGACATTTAAAGTCGTACCCTGCTGTACAGTGCACAATATTCAAATGTTAATTCAAAATTGAAAATTAAACTGCAATATAAACAATGTAACCTGATTTTCCATTTATGTAAGCAACATTTAAGTGAATTTAAAAAAAGCTATTTTCTAACAATTTGAAAATGAAAATGTAAGCGGCATGCAAAATGGATTCTTGAATTCTCATTTTTACTCAACTAACATACATACTTATGTGGAACATTATAATGCTATGTTGAATTACATTACAATTTTTATTTTCAAGTTTACATTATCATTTTAATAGTCTCCTATAGGCTTCTATAATATTGGGATACAAAATAATCCAATACACTGAAGTGTAACTGGATCTGAATGCTCTTTGCATGAAAAAACTCCACTTTACAGAACCTTTCATTATTAATGAAGGCCTGTCTTTGTAGATGATGTTTTTCTGACGGGTTCTGAATAAATAAGCAGCTTCTGTTACTTTTTTTTGCATAAGGTCTCATTGGAGTAAGCATGCTAATGCATTAGAAACACTTTGTTTCTTTTACTTTCAGCCATCACCAAGATTTCCCCTTTCAGTGCTTGTTAATGTTGCATCACTTTACAGAAAATGAATCATTGATTTGAAACGGTGAAGGGCAGTTTTATTACACATAAGCTTCTACAGCAGAGTAGAAGATCACGAGCAATCATGAGTTACAACAGCAGAAGCAAAGCAGCTGCTGGACAGGTGTCAAGTTTTAATAATGTAGTAATGTTTCAAAATAGCTGAGAAAATAAAATAGCTGTGAGAACACAGTATAGATCAATAAGGGGCTGACTGTATCTTTGCCAGCATTACTTCTTTGCCAGTTGTTTTCTTTGCTGCTATGTGGTGAGGGGTTGGTTAAGTAAAAAACAAAAAAACAAAAAAACATTGCTGATGCTTTAAACATGTTATTTTAAGTAATGCAAATATCTTAAATGCTATTTATCTCAAAATATATTTAATATGACATTTGAGCTAAGTTTACTTGGAAAATGTGAGGCAATCAGTTAACCAGCATTTTCCAAGTAAATTCTACATGTATTTTCAATGTACAGTGAACATATGCTGTATATGTTGCCAACTACCTGCTAGTCTTGCAGTGACTAGAATAAACCATTAACAATTACAAAGTCTAACAATTATGAAGTCTTTTTACAATTTTCTTGTTTTTCTCCAAGTTCTCCAAGCCTTTAGCACTTAAATGCATACAACATTTAGTAGACTGAACTGTTAGTCAGCTTAGCTTAAGATCATAAACATCAAACATGGTCTTTATGGTCTGAATGGTTTATTTCTGGAGCTATTTCAGGTGAGCGTCCACGAGTTCATCCAGCTGTGCAATGATTTTAGTTTTACAGTCATCGCCCACCACATGGAACGTAGGCTCTGCTTGCTCATAACAGTTTGTTATTATTCAAGCACAATTTAACATCAAGGCTTCCTGGGGCTCAAAGTAGACCAAGGGGCCCAGAAGACATAAGACAAATAAAAAAACATATTCTGCTGCACTGGTAGCTGAGATGGAGATAGGGGTATGATGTGAGAGGTTACCAAGGCAGACCGAGTTATGCCACGAATAGAGTTACTGTACTAATAACTAATGTGTCACTTACAATGCTTTCATTCATGATATAAGTACTGGATAATACACAACAAGATGTATGTTCCATGTTAGTGAATTTATTATTTTCCAAATTTCATGGGGTTCTGAGTTTTAGCAGCAAAGTTATCCAAATACCTTCCTTCCATGTGAGACTTGCCCCAGACAACACCCCCACAATACTGTTCTTGTACCCAGTGTTTGAATCCATTTTGTGAATACAAGAAGACATTGTTCTACATTGAACCCATACATCTCTCTCTTTCACTGTGGCTCATGAGTTTAACTATGATAGATGATTTAAGTTGTTCCTATTCTGTCTGTTGTAAAATATGGATATTAAGTGGCAACATGCAGTGGCACCAAGGGACTGAAGCCCTCCGGCCCTGGCACTGTACACACTCAGAATTCAGATGGAATAGATTGTGAATTTCTGCCAACAAACTGATGAGTTTCCCACATTTATACAAAATGTTTTCAACTGGATGAAATCCACGTGGTGATGGCAAATTGCAACATCATGCTTATGCAAACAGGAGAATGCAGACTGGAGCCATTGTCTGTTCCAGTGCAATGACTAACCACACGTCATGCCTAAATGATGTCAACATCTATGACTCACCTATCCTGATCGAAACAGACCCATCCATTCACAGCAGGGTCTGTGCAGACAGATGGAAAGATGGGAAATATTCTGGAAATATTGTGCGCATCAACTCAAAATGTCACCAACAAACTGAGGTTATATTGGGAGGCTTAATGAGGGGTTTCATTGCAGGTTTCCAAGATTTATTTGGCAGGTTTGGGCATTGGATCTGTCACCCAATGTTACACAAACTTGACAAAACAGACACCATTGGAAGCAACACACACAAAACAAAAAAAAACATCCAGGAAAGTTGACAGTAATTGATTAGCTTGAAGCAGATTTGATATAATTGGATTGTAACCCTAACCCTTTCCTGATGAAATACAGCAGTTTAAGGAATTCACTAAAAATCAGTTAAATTGCTCAGGGCCTTTTTAAATTAATAAGCTACACCTCGGTAGGACACTCCTCAGAAGTTGAACCATAAGATCAGCTGCTGTAGAATGGAACAAGACAGAGTAAACCACTTACTTTAATGTCTACTGAGCTACATTCATTTAGGGCTCTTAAAAAGTCTATTTTAAGGAAGGCTCTGTCAGATCTGCTTTAATTAAGAACACTCCAAGAAAAACTACTCCCCCTACTCCCCCTTATTTTTCCTCATTACCAAGTTTTTACAGAGTTTTCTTTGGATACTTTAAAGGAAAACCAAACTGAAAATCTATCTTTTCAGTATCAAAAAATAAAGGTTACCTGGTGTAACCCCAGTTCTATGAGTACGCGCTCCGCCCTCTAACGGGCTTCGCTATTGGTTCATCCCCTCGAGGCTCCGCCTCGGCACCTGAGTCAAAGTTCATGCACTCACCGTCCAATCAGGAGGTAGTCCCCTTCCCTACAAAACCCCAGTAGGCGCATTGCTCGTTTCCCTTGAAGACTCAGCAACCGTCACCAGGGTCAGCTGGGCTGGTAGTTAGAGGGCCTCGCACGTACTGGGGTTACACCAGGTAACCTTTATTTCTATGTCGTATGTGCTCCGCCCTCTAACGGGCTTCGCTATTGGTTAAAACCGAGGCGAAGGCCGTAGGGATGAGATGTACCCCCAGCTGGGCCGAACCCACTAAGGGCCACTATCCCTATACACAGTAGTTCCCCGGTCGAGTGCCACCCACCGGGGAGACTTGTGCCAGGCTGTGATGACAGCCGCTGATCAGGCATTGTTACGCCGAACCTCCATCTAGACTAGCTGAAGGTTCCGTCACCTGTGCACCCAACACAGCATGTGACACAGAGCCAGCAGTCACATCTCTTAAATAAGACTGCACAAAAGTCGACGTCGAAGACCAGGAGGCGGCCAAGCAGATGTCAGCCACCGACACACCCCTGAAAAGGGCCACTGAAGCAGCGATGCTCCTCGTAGAATGTGCCCTTAGCCCCACCGGGGGGACGCGCCCCATCGCCTCATAGGCCCCCCGGATAGCCGCGCAAATCCAATGGGCTAGTCGCTGAGAAGACAGTGGAGCCCCCTGAGCCCGACCACCATAGCAGACAAACAACTGGTGAGATCGCCGAAAACCCGCAGTGCGCTCAACATAGATGCAGACTGTGCGCACCGGGCACAACGTATGAAGCCGTTTCTCATCCGCCGATGCGTGCGGTGGGGGAAAGAAAGCCCTCAAGCGAACAACCCTAGACCTGAAAGAGGCGGTAATGACCTTCGGCCGAAAAGACGGGTTCGGACGCAGCTCCAGCGTCTCCCCGTCATCACTGACTGACATGCAATCAGCATGCACAGACAAGGCCCTCAGGTCTCCTGCTCTCTTTGCTGAGGTCAAGGCTAGCAGGAGCGCCGTCTTGATTGACAGGGCCTCCAAATCTGCCTGCTCCAATGGCTCGAACGGTGGGCCTGCCAGGCCGTCCAAAACCGTCTGAAGGTCCCACTGGGGAACCAGGCGTCGAACAGGGGGCCGCAACCGATGAGCCCCCCGTAAGAAGCGTTTAACTAAAGGGTGACTCTGGGCTGTGAAGCGACTGAACCCCTCGTGGCCAGCCGTAATAGCTGCCGCAAAGACAGCTACAGTGGCCGCCGCACGACCGCTGTCAAACAACCCCTGCAGGAAACCCAAAACGTCCTGCAGGGAACAAGAGCTGGGCCTGAGGTCCCTGGCCTCGCACCAACCTGTGAACAGCCGCCATCGTGATGCGTAGAGTTTTGTAGTGGACGGAGCACGAGCATGTTGAATCGTAGAGACAACGGCGGCCGGAAGGCCCAAGCCTTCCAATCTCACCCTCTCAATCTCCAGACCAAGAGCCGGTGACCCAGAACCGGGCGCGAGAGGATGGAGCCCCCTGCCTGCCAGAGAGCCGTGGGTCGATCTGGCACCGGCCACGGGCCTGCCTCCACTAGCTGGACACCACCGGGCCCCGGGACTGTCCGGCGCCACCACTATCATGACCAAGTGCTGCATCCGGATCCTGTGGAGCAACTGCATCATCAGCCTCAACGGCGGGAAAGCATACAGCAGACCGTGAGGCCAATGTGGATGAGCCAATGCATCCACCCCCAGTGGGGGAGCGTCCGTCGGCCTCAGAGAGAACCATAACGGACACAGAGCGTTCTCTCTGGCCGCAAAAAGGTCGGCCACCGGTAGTCCGAACCGCTGCCAGACCAGTGCTGCCACCTCCGAGGAGAGGCTCCACTCCTCCCCCAACAGACCCCCCCGGGACATCCTATCTGCCCCTGTGTTGAGGGAAGCCGGAACGTAGCGAGCCCTCAGGGACGATAAGTGGCGATCCGCCCAGGTCAAAATAGACACCGCAAGTCTGTGTAGTGCTGGTGATCGAACCCCCCTTGCCTGTTCAGGTAGGCCACAGCCGTGGTATTGTCTGACCGTACCATGACATTCTTCCCTCTGAGCTGAGGGGTGAAGTGGTACAGCACCTTCTGTACTGCCGTTAGCTCCAGCAAGTTGATGTGCCAGGAGGAGTTCTGCCACATGCCCCCCACACTGGCCTGGTTGAAGGTCCCGCCCCAACCTGCCAGAGAGGCGTCCGTAAACACTTGCACGTAATGAGAGACGCACCCCAGTTAAACCCCCTGGCGAAGACGAGTGGGCGAGTCCCAGAATATGACATCCCGCCGTGCCAGCCCCGGGACATGAAGCTTGCGGTGACGTGGGTGCAACCGAAGCCGAAGAAACCAGCGCTGCAGGTTCCTCATGTGCAACAGGCCCAGACGCATCACCGGATGGGCTGCCGACATCATACCGAGGAGAGACATGACACTGCCTGCTGGGACTAGCGCCGAGCCCCTCACTCAGCGGACCAGTTGCAAAATTGCTGTCACACGCGCTTCCGACAGCCATGCCGTCATGGCGCGGGAGTCGAGTATAAGCCCCAGATACGCTGCCTGCTGACTCGGCCGCAGGAGACTCTTGCTGGGGTTGACAGCGAAGCCCAAACGTGTGATGTGCTGAATGACCAGCGCTGTGTGGGCCTCGGCCTCCTGTCTGGAGGCGGCAAGAATCAGCCAATCGTCTATGAAATTCAGGATTCTCACCCCCTATTCCCTGAGTGGTGCCAATGGCGTCTCCACACGGAACGGAACGGAAGGTGACCGAACTGATAACACTGACCCTCCATCGCGAAGCGCAGGTACTTCCTGTGACGCTGTAGGATGGGGACATGGAAGTATGCGTCGGTCAGATCTATGGATGTCATCCAGTCGCCTGGCTGAATGCATTCCATAAGCTGCCTGACCGTCAACATGCGAAAAGGCCTGCGCGCAATGAACCTGTTCAACTCGCGCAGGTCCAAAATTGGCCGCAGCCCCCCCGACTTCTTGGGTACCAGAAAATACGGGGAGAAAAACCCCATCCGTGCTTCTGAATCAGGAACCATGGTAACTGCTCCCTTCCGAAGAAGCGCGGCTACTGCCTCCCTTAATACCGCCGTCTCTGCTGGGTCGGCAAGCGATGTTTGCAAGATGCCACCGAACACCGGGGGTGTGCGGCAAACTGCAACGCGTAACCCCACCGCAGCGTTCTGTCCATCCATGCAGAGAGAGGGCTGCACAGCCGTACCCACATGGAGTAACGGTCCGTGAGCGGGAGCGCAATGGGCTCGGCGGGAAGCAGTAGAACGGGCCCACCCGCACCGACCTTCCCGCCTTGGGGAAGGACGGACGGGGGGCCCTGGCAGAAAGGGCCGTGACGCAGCTAAAGCTAACAACGAAATAGCTGCCTCTCGTGCACCCTCCACTGGTGAACCGACCGCCGAGAGCGACGGAGAACCATCCACATCAAGACCGGACGAAGCCACCGCATTTTGCCATGGGTCATGATGTTTACTGGTTCCTTCTAACAAAGAGACAGTACTCACGTGAGGAAAGTCAGCCTTGTACTCTGCTGCCGCAACGTTACGACAGCCATTTTGCGTCTGGTTCCTACCTGACTGCACATAGCGCTCACCTCCTGACGTCATCGGTCAAAGCAGAGGGGTCAAAGCCAAAATGGCGGCGACTAGCACCGCTAGCCGCGCTTACCATGCTAGCGGAGTTACGCGGCTCTACTTGAGACCGCTTATGAACCCGCGGGACCCCCGACGTGTGAATACCCCGCACCGCTGATGATGCCGTTTCACCACCGTGGGTTAAAACTCCATCACCCGCCGGCGCTACCACATGCGTGGCGTCGATCTCTGGCCTACGCCCTGCCCGGGTAGTCTGCCGAAGAGATCGACGGCGACTAGCAAACCAGTGACCCATAAACAACTTATTAGCCTGCTTACTAATGGTTGTGAACTCACGGCTAGCCGCGCTAACCTCTGACCCGGGCAGTGCCACAGGCAGGGAAGAGCTGGAAGAAGTTCTCTCAGAGACCATATACCATTTACGCCCTTTATTTTTAAAATACACCGGCTGCTGACGCTGTCTCTGTCCAGAGACAGGCTCCCGCGACGGTCCCGCGGCGTCCCCACCCCGGCCACGACCGCCAAACCTAGGCGGGAAAGCCGAGGCTTGACCGGGTTGGCTCGTGCTGGCCGATGCCGCCCTGCCGGACCCCACCCTGGACCGTTCTCGCCGAAGATCCTGCTGGCGGTGTTGCTGCGACTGAGACTGAGCCTGAGACTGCCGCCGCCGCTGCCGAGGGAGAGGTTGCTGAGGGCGGAGATGCGCACCTAGGTGCTCCGACGCCCTCTGTGTACTCTCCAACCGTCCCACCATCTCCTGGATATCCGGCCCAAAGAGGGAGGTGGAGGAGAGAGGGGTGTTGAGGAGCAAACGCTGCTCTCTCTCCTTCAGGGCAGACAGGCCCAGCCAGAGGTGCCTGTGCCCCACCTGAGCCGCACACATCGTACGGCCCCCGTTGATGGCGAAAGCCTGGGACATACGGCCGGGCCAGAACGAGGCAGAGGGAACAAGACAAACACGGACCTCGTCTTCGATGGGGGGCACCCCTCGGTCCCAGCCCCACCCCTCAACCGTGGCATACGCCATGGCCGGGGGCTTAGCACCAAGGGGGGCATGCCACTCCCGTTGAGCGTGTGAAAACACCGGCCCCATCTGAGGAACGACGACACAGGGACGCAACCTGCCACGCGGCTGGCCAAGGAGGCCCGAGGTAAAATCCGGGACCTTGGCAGGTGGCTGTGGGGGCAGAGGAATGGCCATCCTGGCTGCCGCCGACTCGAACAAACCTGGCAGATCATCCATCGGGTAACGATGGTCCGCCGGTGTCTCATCCCTCTCACCGTCGTCGTCCTCCATGAAGAGAGCCGCCGGGTCCTCTTCCTCAAACACCCGCCGGTCGTCCTCCTCGTCATAGTCAGCCCAGGACTTACGCCTCGTCCTCCCTCCCCCCCCGCCAGCGCCGGGCTAGCACGGAGGGAGCGGGCGGCCTCGGTGAAACGTGCCCGACGCTCACGCTCACGAGACAGTCGAGGCAGGTGTCGACCTCACCCTGATGCCCTCGGCCCAAACAGACAAAGAACGACGCGTGCGGGTCCGACATCAGCATCGGGGCGGCACACGAAAAACAAGGCTTAGAAGCCATACTCCTTTTCCTCTTTCTCCAAAGACAACTTTCAAGAACGCGACACCGGATGGTGACAAGATTCGCAGAACTAGACAACAGGTTGCTGAGTTGAAAAAGGGAAACGAGCAATGCGCCTACTGGGGTTTTGTAGGGAAGGGGACTACCTCCTGATTGGACGGTGAGTGCATGAACTTTGACTCAGGTGCCGAGGCGGAGCCTCGAGGGGATGAACCAATAGCGAAGCCCGTTAGAGGGCGGAGCACGTACAACATAGAACCCATACTGTCATGATCCCACATGGACACGGTGTGTGTTTGGTCTTGTGTCTGGTTTTATTTTTGTATTCCCAGGTCTAGTTTCTTGCATGTTTATTTCCTGTTTTATTTTGTAATCCTTTCTGTCTTGTTCCTGTCCTCATGTCTCGTTTCCCGCTCTTTTGATTAATTTCACCTGTGTCTTGTTTCTCACCTGTTACTGTTTCCCTCGTTAACCCCTTCCCTATTTATACCGGTCCTCTTCCTTTGTTTCCTTGTTGGTTCATTGTTGTTGGTTGTCTCTCTGTGTCATGTATCTCGTGTTTCCCTACGTGTGGCTTCCTGAGTTTCTGTAAGTTTTTTTTTTTTTTTTTTTTTTGTGTGTGTGTTTAAATCATTCATCTGCACCAGTCTGCCTGTCCCGTCTGCGTTTTGGTCCTTTCCTTGCTGCCTTGATGGCATACCGTGACACATACCCTGTAGGTTTAAAAGATGGCTTTGAAAAGTTCTCAATTTGCTTGTTGGTGGAGGTCGGCAGCTTTTGTCAACTTGAAGTCACAGTGGTTAAAAGCCAGACTCACTATTTCACATTGTAGCTCTGTCATATTTTGGAATGAAACATTTTTGGTTGTAGTTATTGGGTGTTTTGCTATCCCACCTTTCTTTGTGTTGTAATTGACAGACAAAAGTAATCCCATACTGACATTACTGAGTCTGTTCACTGACTTGACACCTATTTGTACTACTGTTGCACAACATTGTAGCATTCATCATTGTCCTGTAATAGTCACTTGTGTGTTACATAGTCTTGCTTTAAGACTCCTGTAATGCTGAAAAGGAAGCACCTTTAGAATTGATCATTTAAAAGCCAGTTCCTTTTGCATCAAAGGCTCCAGCCTGGTTTGGAGCTGGATGAGGTAACGGAGGCAGACACTTCAAATAGACTGGAGGCAGTTCATCATGATTCTGTTTTTATGTACTCCGGTCAGGAGCTGCCAGGTACTTCTGTCAGCTTTAGGGTGTGGTGGGACTCATCAAATCTCTAACCTGTGTTTGACATCAGCTAATGTCTGCTACAGTAACAATAGTAGTGTGTTATAATCTGTATCATCTCATATTTAAGATGTTTTTCATTGTTAAAGCTAGAATACATGTCCTTCTAATTAGACCCAGCCTGCATCTGATTTCACAGCTCTTAGACTGAGGTTCCTCATGACGGGTTATTTACCATTGTCACACATTCTGAATAGCTGTTATTTGGGCTTCACATAGCAAGACATTCCAGAATTGTTAATGTGAAATACATCTAACCGTTTTTGCCATCATGTGAGTGAAGTGCTCCTTCACCAGATGTTGTGGCTGCAGAGAGGGGATGTGATGGCTGTAAGGCTGTGCATTTCTACCACAAAGATGTTGAAGTATCAATATCCAGTGTGACTATCTCACAGCTTCGCTATAAATGTCAGCTGCTGGTGTTAATACGGTCTCGTTTAGAGATACATCTGCTTCTCTGTCTCACTTGGTTGGTTTTTCACCACTGGAATATTTAGGCCTATCTGTCTATAAATTTCAAGGGCAAGACTCCCATTTGTATGTTTTTAATTTACAATTCTTAAAATCTTTCTAATTTAGGACTTAAGGCTTATCAGTAGATGCATCCCTATGACAGTTCTCATTCATATCATGTCTTGTACTTTCTTATGGCTTTTATGTAGATAGTGTAAATTTGCATGCGGCACAGGGCAGTCATTCTGCATGAAATCCTTCTGAAAAGCTTCTGTTCATTGATCCTTGCAGAGTTTCCATATTCCTTGGGAGCACTCGCTTTACGTGACCTTTAGATGAGATTTAAACAGCACTTGTAGGGGATGTATGAACATCTTTTTCACCTTTTTAGATATAAAAGACTGAAACTTTGTCCCTGCCCTCACTTAATGACAACACCAGAGGCTTAAAAAGACTCAGGATATATGTGCAAAAAGATAACCTTACAGTGTTTTAAGAGCTAGATGTCTGCTAGTCAATCTGTGGCTAATGAGGTGAGTCTACGAGTCCTTTTCAAGACTGTTCAGCTTCTCCAGTACTGTTGGGAAGAGGCTACATTTATTTCCTGTTAACTTTGAGTCAAGGGACCACTGTTATTTCCACTCTCTTGACCTTGCTGTAAAACAAACCTTTGAATTCTGCAAGACCCTGTTCTGTACCCATAAGCTTATTCTCATCAAGTCTGCCTAAATCATTCTTAATGGATGAATTCCAGTCCAGCTTCTGTATTTTTCATAGTTTAAAACTGCTCTGGTCACGGTTACACTGTTTGCTGCCAAGTCTGGTTATTACTCCGTTTTAATTCTCCTTGATCATAGCTCAGCTAATCGGTATCAGTGAATCACCTCTGGGTTTATTTAGCTTCCCCCCTTTTTCTGTAGGCTACTGGTGAAATCCACCTTCTTGTGGGGTTCACCAGGGTTCCCTTTTGGGCCCTTTATACTGTATGCTTTCTTTGAGGTGCATTATCATTAGATACTATTATCACTTTGAACACTGTTATCCTGCACTATCTCAGTCAGTCAACTTGTCCTGTTTGTCTAGGAGCAGTAGTGGGAGAAATATTCAGATCCTTTACTTAAGTAAAAGTAGCAATTCAGCAGTGTAAAAATACTCCGTTATTAGTTGAAGTCCTACATTCAAAATCCTAATTAGAAAGTATGAATTTATCAGCTAAATTTACTTGGTGTGTCTGTCTGCCGTTTGGTGCTGAGCAGTTAGTCTACAGTGGGTTTTCAGAGCTTTCTCTTTGAAAATGGCTGCCTGCTGCGGCCCAGATCTCCTGAGAGCTGTGAGAGTGAACCAAAACAGTAAAGCTGTGGGCTGGACAGTCAAAACAATGAGCTGACTCTCACTATAAAGCTCCATAAAGCCAAGGGGAGCTGCAGATTCAGGTGATTATTTTCTGTAAGTTCACCACTACAAGCCACCCCTTTCACATTGTCACATGGTTTCACATTGTCATTTGATACTTTGCTATAGTGAAAATATTGATTGCCTCTTTAAAGCCCCACTCCAGTGTATTTCGACATTTTTATATTTCATATCTGAGTCATTTCCTGACAATGCTGATGAACTACATTGTTTGCCAAATAACTTAATTTTGTGCTGAAGTTTAAAAAAAAAACTTAAGCTGTTGCTAAAACGGAACTATGACGTATGACTGTAGTAAAAGCTACAGGTCATACATTGTCCTCCAAGCTTGCGCAGGCATACTGTCCGACCTCTTTGTGTCTGAGTGGCAAACAATAAACATTATTGTGAGCTAGCTAGTCAGCTTATTTTGTATTTTCACAATTGTAGCATTATAGACTTAGTTATATCTCTGTCTGTTTTATCCGTCAGTTTGTTTTTCTTGTTAGCTAGCCTAACTGACTGCATGAGCTTACTAAGGGTCTTCATTTTATATTAGTTTCGTCCACCTTAGTTTAGTGTGTATTTATCACAATGGCATTTGTGTGTGCGGTGAAAGAGTGCAATCAACGCAGTGGATTACATGAAATCCCACCGGCAAACAAGCTTTGGGCCGTCTACAGTGGTTGGACTTCTTGGGATGGAGGACAGACGACAGGCAACGCGCCGCATTTTACTATGGACTGTTTCACCAATGCAGTGGAAATGGGGTATCGGAGAAGGCTGAAGTTGAGGAGCGATGCTGTCCCAACCATCAGCGTTGATGAAACGGAGAGTTGTGCACTGAAGTTTTTTAATGATTTATTCACACTAGTGAACTAAAGTTAGTTGACGGCTGCTTATTTTTTAAAGATGTGTCCCACACCGCTGTCATCTGTCAGTGTTAACGGTAGCTGATTGTCTGAATATGACACTCACAATCACATTGTACATTATTTGGATAGGCTCTCAGGACTAAAGGGAGAGGGTGCCAGACAGACCCCCCCAGTGACACACCTGTTCCCAGCACGGAGAAGTAAGGGTAAGGATAATGAGGGTACAGTGTGAAGGGCCAGGGACAGCTCCAGACTCTGCTAGACTAGTCACACAGTTGTGGTTCACTTCTTAGTAGATGTGTGATTCCAGTGATGTTGGACAAATGATATATAGGCAAAGCTTTCGTGTGTAGGCTCAGTTCTGTAAAATAATAATCAGTGTTCAAAACTAAATCTGCATATAGTGTGTAAACTATGGGATTTAAACTATGTAAACTAAATGCTTTTTTCCTTCATTTAATTGTGTGTGTGTGTGTGTGTGTGTGTGCTAGCTGTTCAAGTGTCCCTTCAACCTGAGAGGAAGAGTCTCATGCGAGACTGAACCTGAAGCCCAATACACTTCAACCTCCATTTGCACACCACTGAAGAGATCACGCTTGGACTACTCCACAGATGATTCCAGCTTTAGTCCTGGTGACAGCACTTTGAAGATCAGTAAGATTTTATCTTTAACTCTTTCAGCTTGTGTTTTAACGTTCCTTAATTAACAAATGTTCCTTAATTGACATGTGAGGTGTCATCTGTGTGTGTACAAATATTAGATCCTATATTTAAATTCATGAGGCTGGGTTTGAACCCAACCACGGGCCTTTCTGTGTGGAGTGTGTTCTTCCTGTGTTCGTGTTTCCTCTGGGTGTTCCTCCCATGTCACGCATGTTGGTGTGTAGAAGGGCACAGCTGAAAATACTCGGCAAGCCTACCCTGGGTAAATAAGTTAATAAAGTTATTTGTGATAGTGCCTAAACCATATATGAATAAGAGATGATTAGTCAAAAAAACATGTCATCAATTAGGTATATAGAGTTTTGTAAAGGGAGTGTTCTGTCCTTTATGCATCTGGCGCATGTGTTGACAGGCAGCTAAACGCTTTACTCCAATGAAGACTCCTTGTAGGTTTACCATGTTTATTCTTACTGAAGCAAAGGTGAAACTAAAAGGAAAATAATAAAATTACCAAATCATGTATGTTACATTTTCCCAGATGTGGAAACATTAAACAAACATCCACATGACATACTGAAGCACTGTATTACTAACAATAGCCTGGCTAATGGCTAATAAAACAGAGCTAGTAATGCAAAAAAATGTGCCTACGATTAGTATACAACATCAATACACCGCTAAAATATTGGCACATGAGAGCAAATGTACACAAACACATCAATAATACATACCAACGATGCAACTCGAACAAAGTACGCCGGTGTGGCTGATACAGACATGAGCTGCCAAAGGTGTATACTGTTCTCACTTCCGGGATAAAGTTTTGATTCAAAATCGACAACCACTAACTGCTGAACTAAAACTGGCCAGTAGTTGGCGGTACTGCACTTTCAATATTCTCAAAACAATCAAATGAATACACAAAATGCTTTTTAATGACCCAAACACAAATCTCATAAAAACGGAACAGGGAGCAATGAGATCAAGTCCCTTGCCAAGCAAAAGGCCAAGTGAGAAGAGCAGCTGCACAATCGTAGGTCGCAGCTACTCTGATGAAGAGAGATATAGATAGATAGATATAGATGATAGATAGATAGATATAATTATACACTGAAAAAAGTAATCTGGCCTCAATTATGAATTCTTGTGTTTATATAATACATTCTCAATGCTCTCTCAAATTTAAAGGGCTAAATAAGCTTCATTTAAATGTATTTCAGCACAAGGAGCTTCATTTTTAAGAGGCCTAAAGAAGAAAATGCTACTGTAAAACGTATAATTACGTTGGCGGATTCAAAAATTAAAGACCTTGAGGAGGAATGAGAGGAATTTGCTCCAGAGCATGTGGTAAAATGCTGCCTCTCTAAACAACCCATCACTCTGCTGGTGTATGAAAGGTCCTAATGGATGGCATACCTTCTGATTATTAGCCTCAATAATTATTAGGTTCTGGCATATATTAAAAGGAGCTGCCTGTCAAGCCAGCAGGTTCATTATTGGCCCACAACAGTGTTTCAAATTTAATTCCCAGGGACCCTGTCCTGCACATTTTACATCTAACCAAGCTTTAACAAATCTATGTTTGCCTTAGACAATTTCGAAAGAAGAGTTGATCAGTTAGTTTATCTGCCATTTAGGCAGTTAGGTGGGTAGTCTCGGCTTGCCTGAGGATCTTTGCCAGAAATGGCTGCCTAATGTTTTATGAAGGGATTGGTGAATTTTTACATTTTATTTCATTTTATTCAAAAACGGTTACATTTTTTAAATATCTTTTTACTGGGCATTGCAGTGTTTTACAAAGTACCCAACCTTTATGATGGGATACTGGCTTGTACTGACAAATATATAGCCATGCACTCTGTGTTTGGTCCCCCTCTGAGAATACCTTATTGTGTCAATAATAATGAGGATATAATCATTTATATTTCAGACACAGAAGGCACTAAATTGGTTGAATAGGATCAGACTGGAAGACCCTGCCTTGTCCTTGAAGGCTGTATATAAATAGTCATGTTGCAATAGAGCCATTGTCTCTGCTAAGTTCATGTATGAGCCTATAGCTGCTCATACTGTGATGAAAATGCTATGTCCACTTTATGCCATAAACAGTTTAGTCTGTGTTGGGGTATTTTAAGCCCGCAGTGATTTATAACGGCAAAATTCTGGACTGAAATCAACTGATCGTTCCCCAAACCCCTCCCCTGAACAGCGATTCCAATTATAGTGTAGCAACTCATGATACTCTGCATCTAAGGAGTGTGGAGTTAGTTGGTTGGAGATGGTTTCAAATAACTAAAACATAAGAGCCAAATTGTAAGGAATGGATTAAACACCGTTTGTCTGCTCTTATGTAAGCTGCAATAGTAAGCATATCCGGCTAACTGCTTACAGCAGTAACCTAACATGAGGCTACTTCCAAAGCCAAGGAGTATAGCTAACTGCATTATTATGTGGGATCACAGGTTACATTACAAAAAACCCTGGTCAGAACTGACACATCCATTGTGTGGTAGCCAAGATGCTACTATATTACAGTTTAGGCTAACGTTAGCGACTCTGCTCTCCATTGGATTTAACGGAAGTTTACACTTCAGCAACCCTAGACCTACCCGGCTAAACTTGTTACCCAAGATATCGTTACATTTTGTCAAACTCATCGGTTAGTCCTCATCCTCAAAGACTTTCCTTTTCGTAGAAGTGAAACATACTATTTGAAAATAAGAACAAAAAAGCAAAAAAATATAAAAAATAAAATCTAACCTCTGTGTTGCTTGTTCAAGAATGTTTTTCTATAGTAACTATCTGAACAAGGTTATGTTAAACAAAATTATAAATACATTTTTATTTACAATACTATAGCATTAGGGCTAGTACAAGAACAATGCTACTCTGTCTTCTACATGGATTATAACCAATGAGGACTCTGACTTGTTGCCTATAGTAGATGTAACTTTAGCTAGTCATTTAGAAGATGTATGTAGCCTGTGGGAGAAAAATCCCAAAGATCATTCACAAGCCATCAAGTACATATTTTATACATTTTTCAGCCAACTCACGGAGTTAGCAATTGGCTAACTACAACTGCTAAAATCTGCTAGCGAGAGTTGTCATGACGGCTGTTGGCAAGAAATGAGAAGCCTGCTTTTGTTTACTTTGTGAAATCAAAGATATGTTGCTCCAAAATGATGAATTTTGAGTGGTAAACCTACACATGTGCTGTGCTAGCATGGGAAACTTGACAGGTATACCAACAGTAACATGGTGTAAGCCTGCACCTTTTTAAAGGTCATGCTCATTTCACAGATGTGAAAGAATCTCATGACAGGCAAGTCGACCAACAGGCCAATCTCCCAAAACCTTCACTGATTTGCATTCCTTTTAAAAGCTAATTCATCATTGTGACACATAAGAATTGAATTATGTTACCTATTTTTCTCCTGCTGAGCTTCAGCAGTTGGTTGAGTATGCATAAAAGTGATCAACAACTGGGCTTACTGAAGTATTGAGCGGTGGAGCTTGTGGTTTTAGATAAGCCAATAAATCAGGATTTGTGAGTGTTTTACTGCACAAAACAGGAGGCCCAGAGAAGTAAAGTCCCAGAGTGAGGTGCTGAGAGAGCATCTTCACTGTCGTAGTGATGATGTGGGTGAAATGTAGTGTGGAGGTGTCTTGAGGGATTGAATACCCTCTAGGAGACACGGCAGGCCTGACCACAAGCAAGCAAACGGTGTTCGGTGAAGTTGAGCAGAAAAATGAAAGGATCGATGGGAGGATGATGTTTTGAAAGCAGCAACTGCCTGGACACAAAGCGCGGAGGTGGAACAGTAAAATACTTACACGCTGTGTACTGTAGTGTATAAGGGAAATTGTGTTGTTAGTTTTCACTTATCTCAATATGTGCAGTCTGGGACATTTTTTCAATAACAGCTTGTTCCTTCTGCAGGACAAATATAACACACCCACCACACCCTATTTCTGCTAGTTGAACAGGCCATAAGCGCACAATGACAATGCTAACATGCATTTAGCATTCAATATTTACCAGCTTCATGTTAGTTTAGCCTGTTCATAAACCAAAGTATTGGACACATTTAAATTTTGACCTGATAATGATGCAATGTGAAGAGTTAAGGGATCACCAAAGTCATTAGAATTTATCCTCTAGGGTCCTTGAATGTCATTGGTGATCCTAATAACTTGGGACTCACCAAAGCTATTATAGTCCAATCTATCCCATCATTGTTGAGGCATTTCACTCTGGGACTAGAGGAAAAGTCAGGGGATCACCAAAGTCATTAGGACTCAACATCTGGGGACCACGGATATCTGAACAAAGTTTCAATGCAATCCATCCAATAATTGTTGAGATATTTCAGTCTGGACCAAAGTGGTGGACCGACGGACGACACCAACCAACACAATGCTAGCGTGGCTGAAAGTAGAATCTAATGTCTGTCTGCACACTGATCAGAAACATGGCTCTCTAGCTCTTATCAAAGCAATTTCTTTAACTGTACAACAGAACAAACGACTAATAAACACTGAAAGACATTCTTTAACTCCTTCCCACTACATGTGAAATGTCCTCAGCTCTTCCTCCTGTTTGATCTTGTAATAGCTTCTCCATCAAAGGATCATTAGAAATCACCACAACAAGATGATGGGCAGAGAAGACATTGGTGTGAATGAGCTGTCACGCTGCGGAGTGTCCCACAGGACTGATTTATTGAACCGAGAACAAGCGGGCCGCTGCCTTAAGGCGTTTACCTGCCACCATAACTCTCAGCATTCTTTTTTCTCTTTAAAATCACATTTTGTCACTCAACTCTTTTGGAAAGAGTGCCAGGCCAGACTTTACAGTCTGTCTACTCCCCCTACCTCCAATATATGTTCATCCTTTGTCCACCTCTCTCTCTCCTCTGGCAATTTTCTCCTTTGGGCTTTAGGCTTTTTACCCACGTCCTCGTCTTTGGCTGAGGAGAACAAAGGCTGAATGGCTGCTTATAACAACAAAGACATTGTCCTCCATATGATTTTCCCTACCATTTCCATCCTCCAATACCCAACCATCGTATTCATTTCAGAATGAATTCCCTGGTGAGTGGTGAGTTTACTCTACAGGCAAAAATCTTCACATTCAAGTGTTCTTTGTGGTCACTAAAGTGGTCACTTTATCTCAGGCAGAAACAAACTGCTCAGGCAGAGGGAAATGGGAGGTATTCTTCAGGCCCTGTTAGCTTGTACAGAGTACAAACACAGCTCTGACCTGAAGAAGTATGGCTCCCTGATCTCTGATGTGTCACTGACTGCATTTACATGCACACTCATTTTCCACTATTATTCTGAATGTGACAATATTCCAAATTTGATACGGGTCATGTAAACAGCATATTCTAAATGGATATTCTGAATTAGGTCTCATTCCGAATGTAACATTTTCCAATTAAGACGTGGGATATGCCGATATTCGGGTTTTAGGAACATTCTTTGGATATTCGGAATATGTGTCTCAGTTGTGGTTATCAGCGCAGATTGCGACATGCGGCCTCTTGCCTGTTTAAGGTCATCTCTGTGAGTTGTAAACAAACCAACTAGGCAACAATATGCAAGGCTGGGGTAGAGATGTATGCTCAAAAGAAAAGCCCACATTTCTGGTGGGAAGGAGAAACACACCTACTTTTAAACATTCTGAAAGACTTCAACAGGGTTTTGGATATGCGCAAATATTGCAACGCCGATCTTTTCAAGAAGGTGGTTGAACGAATGAAAGAGGGAGGCCGAGTTACCACGGTCGAACAAGTCCACCACCGTTGAAAAACTCCTATTCTGATGAAAAGAAGCAAAATGGCTCAAGCGGCTCCATCTGTTCCACTTTTCCATATCTATTGGGTTTTGGATTCTAAACAAGGAACTATTACCTAAGTTAACATAAGTCATGGTGTATGTTACTCCAGGTCATATTTAGTGCATATCTCAGAGACAAATATCTATATCTATCTATCTATCTAATAGTGGAGTCTGGGGCATAACACTGTCTATCTCCAACGACCTTGGTCTCCTGGGAGACGGAGCCAGCCTTGCCTTGTCAGGACAGCTGTGTCCTGACCAGTCAACCTTGGAGACAGAGCTGATCTATTGCTCTGAATGAAACGGTATATGACCTAATGCTTTTTAGGTTTACAAATGACCCGAATGTGACCTGGGGAGCCACTGTGTCCTATTACTTTTAGCCTAAAGAAGGAAAGTTCCTTCACATTAACCACTTAGTAGAAATAGTCTTTTTCAGAAAAAGGGCAAATATGAAGGTATATTTGGTGCAAAACACCTGAGCACCTGTGACAGTGGAATTTGTAGTTGTAGAAGATAGTAAATTTGTCAGAAAAATGCTTTACAAAAGTAGCAAACCTGTAGAATCATACGCTCACATTTTTGCTACACTTGCTGCAGTGAATATGGTGCAAAACACATTCACACACCTGCATAAAAAAATGAAGTCATGAACAAAATTTGCACATCCATGCAATGAGTTGCACACCTGTAGAATATTTTCTCACAAATATATAAATATTTTTTTCTTGGATATATTTCTTTCACAAACACAAGTCAATAGCTACAACTGCTTGAATCTGCCACTACGAGCCTCAAATGCTGTTTTCTGTTCTGCGCACTCACTTTTGCACCATATCTCAGTAAATGTGGAGCAAAAAAGTGGATTTGTGTACTTGTAGCGTAATATGTTGTAGAGCCAGGGGTCACCAGTAGGTGGCAGTAATGCAACGTCGTGGATGCCAACTGCCTGCCTTGGCACCCAAACGAGAAAACAACAAAAAATAACTCCAGCCTCTTCGTTCCCTGTGACATCGCTGGAGAAAAAGCTTCTTCCTGACTCAGCAGAGGAGCTGGCACCTGATGTTTAATGTTTTCTGATATCACCCACCATTATACTTTTATTTATCTTTTAAATAAGCACGCTGGTCAGCTATGTTGGTTTCTTGGTTAGGTTAGCTCCTCTTGCTTCTCGAAAGGTAAGCTAGCTAACGCTAACACTGTTACGTTAGCTTGCTATCCAATTGTCTCTCGCTAGTTGCTAAAGATAACCCCTAAGATATAACCAAGGACGAAGGAGACTGTGTGTCAGGCAAGTAACATCCCAGGCAAACAACAGCCAATAACCAATCTTTTGATGTCAGTATACCAGGTCAGTCACATCAAAGTCCAAAGGACTACAGTGACTAAAGTAGAACAGGGAGGAAATGCTTTTACAGTAAGGAAGATTTATTTGAAAGCCTGCAATTTACACCCCGCTGAAATATTGTCTTTGTATAGCCATTATCGACAGCGGAAGGATTCAAGAATTAATTTGTGCAAATATCAGGTCCTTTTGACATAACTCTGGATAGTACTCTCAGGAAGTCCATTAGAAATATGAAAAGTGGTGCACTGATCTTTAAATAATGCACTCTCAGCCATGCCTGCTTCCTCAACTCTTCTGCAGACTGTTTTGTTAACTATAAAAAAAACCAGCAGCAAAAAACTCAAGTTGAGAGCTTTTTTTTTTTTTTTTTTTTTTTTTTGCAATATTCCCCTAAAATTTGAAGGCAGCTACAGTATATCAGTTCCCAACAGTGAGGACTTTTACTTGTCCTTGGACGTGGAAGATGTCTGGATTGGAGTCTGAACTGTGCCATCACAGCAGATCATGCTGTTAGAATGATTAAGGTCTCTTACTGAGGGCTGGCTTTGGCAACAAATCGGAGGAAAATGTGACCCATTTTAACCTAGAGACACACCACATTTGTGTCTGAGCAGCCATGGCCTTGACCATGGGTATCACAGCTCCATATAAAGCTTGGGTTTGTCACTCTAGTGTTGGATTAGAATAAAAATAGCCTAACAACCAGTTTATGAGCTGTGTTGTTTCCTACTTACTGCACGGAAACACTTTGGTATAAAAAGGGTAAATTACAGGTTGTCCTGACTTGAATCCCAACACTGTCAGAAGCTATAACAAGGGTCACAAGTCTCTATCAATCAGCATGTCTCTGTCAGTTACGGCCAATAAAGTCGTGTTGTGTTGTGGTCGGGAAATTGGTTCGCTGTATGAAGGATAGGTGGCATTATGGCTCAGTAATTCTAATCAGTCAAAGCAGAAATGAAACACCTTAACAGTACAAGCCTAACCACGCAGCAGGAGAGGCAGTCAAATGAAACAGTGTTGCTTGTATAAATCTCATGGTGGATTGGAAAAGAGTCCAGTGAGGTGAGTCAGTGTCTGTTTACAGGACTATACTATTTTAACTTTGACACATTTTGGTCTTAAAAAGGAAAGTAGTTTAGCACCACAAAATGAGCAACAGAAATGTACAACAGTGGAAATTACATAGAAAGGTTGTTCTAGTTAAGCAGAAGCATATGTCTAGCTGTATGAACGCACAAATTGTTTTAATGCTTTAAAGCGCCTCGGAAAAGTTTTTTTTACCTTGTTAAATTGACTGGAATAGTTTTCAGCACAGCTGGAGCGTTTGTATGGAGCCCCAAAGTATTCAATATTATATAAATAACAGACATCATGAAATAAATAAACATGAATAAACTGTAAAATATATACGTAAACCAACAATTTGTGAAATTGGTGAAGAAATGATTAAACCTCATCTCATTTTGAAATGTCATGCAAGTGTCTCCGCCCTCTCACCTTTCAGTCGTACACCCCTCTCTTAAGCTAGCAAGTTCAACATCTACTACCAAGTTTAGCCAGTTAGCTCCCGTTAGCTACAGCAACAACAATGTCAAAGTCATTCTAATCAACTATCTAGCTGCTGCTGTAAATAAACACAGTATGCAGACACAGAAACTAGGATCTTTTATTCATTTTACTTAACAAGGCCGCACATGCTACCAACCTAGCTGGCCAACTAGCAAAGCGGGGTTGTGAGCCTGGTTTTTTACTCAGCATCAAAGTGAAGAGACTGTTACCGGCAGCAGCTAATGTTAGCTGGCTAACTCATAATGTCTTTTATTCATTTAATATTGGACACTTTGGGCTTCCATACATTTTGTGTATAGTCGATACAAGCCTTCAGCTCAGCATTTAGATAAGTGCTGAAACACTTTCATTTAGAAGACAATAGGATGATTGTGTCAAGGAAATGTCCCCAAACAACTCCCACATCAATGTGGTGGACACCCAATAATCTGCTGTTTCCTCCATATGGCAATTTCAACCCATAAAAGGTCAATGCAACAATTAGAGTAGCATCACCCCAATCAGTTCAGATGGTATTGCCCATCAGATGAGCTCACCGATTGGGGTGTGGCCAGGAATGGGTTGCTATTTATAAATACATCATTAAAGCAATAGTTAGACATTTTATTTGCGTTAAATACGAAGCTGCAGCCAGTTAGCTTTGCCTAGCATAAAGACTGGAAACAGCAAGTCTTGGCTTTAAATTTACATGTGAAGTCCTTCTTAAAAAGTTCTTGGTAACCACAGACTACTTTCAAACCTTACCAAATGTAGTTGCATCATTAGAACAGAAGGAGTGCTACGACGAGAACATGAGCAAGACTTCTACAGCTGGATGGAGTTTAAATAATTACTTACTTTAATTTACTTTCAGATTTACCCTTTGACCTCAAGGATTTGGAGATTTATTCCTTCACTTTGCCCAGTAGAGTGTGATTTAGTTGCTAATGTGAGCCAGTCAACCTAGTGTAATGTGATAATGACACCCCGTATGGTTTAAAGCAAGGCCGTCTGTCTGAGTGAGCACTAAGAATTAAAGATGCACAGTAAGGCTCGGGGCTGGGGGGGGTTGTCTGTTTTTTTGCATCTCAGTCTGATATTTTCTCTGTGTGAAAATTGGGCCTAATGCTTCTGGTAGATAAGAAGCTGACATTACAGCATGAATAGGAAATTAGGAAAAATGATAGTGTGCAAAGGTAATTACACCCAAATAAAGGCTTTTCATTCATAATCAAAACGGAGTGAAATGGTAAACAGAGTGGAGAAAGTTTTCACCCATCATCAGCAAAACATTATAAAATCTGCATTTCCTTATGAATAGGGAGCAGAGTAGGCTGTGGAAATATCCAAGCTTCCTGAAAAGGGAGGCTCAAATCAAGTTAGGGCTGTTTACTGTCATACATACTGCAGAAGAAGAATCACTAAGACACAGATTTGGAGATATGGAGCAGACATTTATGAATAACAATTAGATTTAAAGTAAAAATGTACTGTAGAGAGAGATAATATCTACAGAGATTTGTTTTGTGGTCTTATATGTAAACACTATTTCTATATTCCTCATTACAATGACTGCAGAGGAGGTCAAATTCTGCCACAATGTTCTGTGCAAAATCTACATAAGAAGCACCTTGCAGGAGAGAACAGTACAGTCTTTAGGACTTTTCAAGGTTCAAAGGATAGAAAACCCAGTCTACACCAAATCATGTCATGATATATCTCCAATGCAGTGTTACCCCCGAGCTAAGCAAAATGCCAAACAGGTCACACATGAAGGGTGACAGACCAGAACACAGGCAAAAGTGACAGCTCCCGCCCACTTTGAAGAACCAGACGAATCTCATTATGTCATTGTTTCTTACAGAGAGAAGACTAAATATTGTAGAAACAGCCAATGGGGAAAGTGCAGCCCAGAAAGTAGCCTCTCAAGTAGTGTTTCCTCTGAGACTTCATACACTCTAAGGGGGTTGTGTGAAAGTAAACTTTGTTGTGAGCTCATAACTTATCATTTATTCACGTTAAAATCATCTATTCATAATTATTCGTTTGTATACTTTACAATTACATTTAGTAATTATAGGCTTGTGTATTGACTTGAATTAGTTAGTAGTCCCAGTTCTATTCATGTCTCTAGTCTTGAACTCTTACCTAGTTTCGTGTCTTCTGGTTTTTAATGCGTGTATGCTGAGCAACGTGACTCTCTAAAAAGGTCAGCTATATGGTGGAATACAGGTCCTTATATGGAAACGTTTTCTGCTCTGCAGACTGTAACTCAAGGATTTTGTTATGGGTTGGAAAGTTCCTATAGGTCCAAACTTATATAACATGTAACACTGACCAATGGAAAAGAGTTTCTTTGTCTCTCGAATACTATAAAAGCTGTGTTCTTGTATCTTCTCTTTGAGAGAGAGAGAGATGGCTGATGACTTCTGTTGTCTATCTCCTAATGTACAATATATTTTTGTCAACAATCTGTAAGTGTTTCTTGTCTTTTGTTTAACTAAGAGCATAGGCAGTTTTTCCACAACAGTTATCACACCTATAGTTGGTTTGCTCTGGTCTGAATCAGTTGATGAGTTTGTACACTCGGAGCGTTTTCCTTTTAGTTCGGTTTCTTTTCACACAGAGAATAAATCCAGGCAAACTATAATGCGTCACTACAAACCAGGTGAGAACGTTCACTCCGCTTATTGATCAGATGTGTCTGGGGCGGGAGCAAGAAAGTAAATGCAGGAAGAAGGTCCTGTGTTCTGGACTAGTGCTTATTTGTGAGAGAGAACACTGCTATGCAATTTAACATGGCAACAGCACAGTTGGCATTTGCTCATAACCGTTGTAATTATCTGGGCAATATGCCCAATGCACTTTGAGAACACATCTTAAAAATACTATACTGTTTCACACTTTGCAAATAAGATGTGCTGCCTTCAGACGACTGAGCAGAACAAGGGAGCTAATATTTAGCCCAAACTTGCTGAGTACACTGGTAGTTGGATCGGATCGAGATCGGATCAAGTTCCCACCTCAAATAAACCACTCCAGAATTCATTTGTAACCAGACTGAGACCACCTCCTCTAAAGGGTCTCGGTACGGTTGTTTTGGTCTGCAACCGAGTGCAATTACTGTGTTCATACCTGCCCAAACTACCGCACTAACCAGCCAAACACACCAGGGTTTGTTTTAACCAGGAACGTGATCTGACCTCGATCCAACCCAACTACCAGTGTACGCCGCAAGTTTGAGCGAAACGGCTCCTGTAGCCAGGTGTGCTTTGCATGCGGCAGATCATGCAAACTGTTTCTAGTAGCAGCAGCTAGCCGGAGAATGAACCAGCAATGTTTCTCGTTCACAAATATGCACTAGTCCAGAACACAGGACCTTCTTCCTGTATTTACTTTCTTGCTCCTGCCCCAGACACATCTGATCAATAAGTGGAGTGAATGTTCTCACGTGGTTTGTAATGATGCATTATAGTTCGCTTGGATTTTTCTCTGTGTGAAAATAAACTGAACCAAGGAGGTACAAAACTACCTTGGGATGTTTTGACCCAGTGTTAGTGTTATGTTTTATATATTCCTTTACCCAAACTAAAATGATTATTAACTGTTAAAATCTACTCTAGCTCACCACCTCTCCCATGGACTGTTGGACATGCAGGCAACCATAAAAAAGGTAGGCACACAAAACAAAAAAGAAAGGTCTATTGGCAGGGAGTTAAGTATGAGATCATAAAAAGAAATTCAAAAAACACAATAGTTACTAATTTTGAGGAAAAAGAAGCAGAAAGATGAGTCCCTTTCTACCTCAGTCCTTGTAAAAATTTCCCTGCTGTGGGACAATAAAGGCTTCTTATCTTATGTATTTGAACACTTTCCAGTGTAACACATGAATGCTTTTACCTTGATACAAAAGCTTAGGTCAAATTATTAAATTATTCATTTTCACTGAAGGTTTTTGCACACATAATTTCTATGATTAATGTCTAATTGAAAGCAGTAATGTTTTGTTGCCCAGTAACTGAAAGCTCTTTCCTTACTGCACCGAACAGTCCCATAATTGACTTAAATAGGACCTTCAGCTCCCACAACACGTTGCAGTGCAGGAAGGCTGTAAATCAGCATTGATCACACTGGTGTCAGTAACTTGTATCACCGGCTGCAGACCCAGTATCTCTAAGAGTGCTGGAATAGTAATAAACATCTGCTGGCCCTTGGACACCATGGTTGCAGTTCCAGCCTCAGTCCACCTGTACAAATGGAGAGAACATGATCAAAGAAATGACTCTCACTTTTCTCTGTTTTGAGGCTGCACAGTTGGAAGTTATCTGGAAACTCAGCCAAAGAGTTTGTAATTTTTAAGTACTTTTAAAGCTGCACAAATCCAAATTTGTTAACAATAACAATGTCAAATTACTGTGTGTAATGTGAAAGGAGTCGCTCATAGTGACTAACCTGACTCTGCTGTATTTTAGCATCTTTCCGCTTACCGTTTTGGTTCACTCTCACCAACCTAGTTTTTCCAGCAGCAGGAGGTAGGTGTTTAATGAAAAGCCCTGATAAACGCCCTGTATGCTAAAATGGCAGACAGGCCATTGTAAGCAACAAGCATCACTGGGCAAAAATTCCATAATAACCGTTCAGCATATTGTAATTCAAGTGGCCTGAAAGCAAACTAGACTTCTGCACCTCCTCTTGGCTCTGCTTTCAGCCCGAGATGGGAGACTTTGCCCAATCACAGGTCATTTCAGAGAGAGGACGTGTTCCTATTGGCTCTTCTACAAATGCAGATGCGTGTGCACATCCCTTCAGATGGTGAAAGCCTGATTCAATGGCGGAAAATCCTGCAACTTGTGACAAATGTCCAACACCTCCTTTGCCTGCAGTGGCGTATAATACAAAACAACACGTCCTGACTCCACACGGAGCTTCGGACTCATTATGTTCGATGCCATGGCGCTTGTATCGACGAGTGGCAAAGAGGCATGATGACAAACAGTGGGGAATAACTTTTGAGGGCGGACAGTGGTGCGTGTGTGTGTGTGCGGTAGGGCTGCCAAGATTAGTTGATTAGTTGACTAGTCACGATTACGTCGACGATTTTGATAGTCGACTAATTTAATAATCGACGTCGTCGTTTATTTTTTGAAGCTTTGTTTTTCTCTCCAAACTGCCGCTGTAGCTTCCGCTGCCTTGTCTGCCTTTCTGTCCTTGATGCACATGCGCAGTAGTGGTAATCGGGGTCAGCCGTGATGTCACCGGAGAAGTTCTGCCCAGCACCAACAGTATCATGGCTAGCCGCAAACGGAGCATTTTATCAAGAGAAATGAAAAGAATGTGCAATGCAAAATCTGCAAGGCAGAACTTGCCTTCCATGGGAGCACTACAGCGATGCACGAGCATTTGAAAAGAAAGCACGTTGTTGTGGCTGAATCTGAAGAGGGACAGTTAGCTGCTAACATTAACGTCAACAGTGAGCTACTTACTTATATTGAAAGCTGTAAACGTTAACAATAACGATAACGATTTCATCAGCCTTAGCACACGCATGTTATGTGTTTGCTGTAACGTTATAACAGTGATGTCATGTTTTATGTGATAACGCTAATGTTTTATAACGCTACGTTACAGTGCTAAAAAAATACGTTCCTCTTCAATGGACAACTTTGTTACCAAGCCAACAACATGCACACCTGGGCAGGTAAATGTCCTGACTGAAGCAATCTTGAACATGTTGGTGACGGACATGAGACCCCTGTCCATGGTTGGCGATGAAGCTGCTACAAGCTGCAAAGTTCATTAAAAGTTGAATGGACTGTCATCTTAATTGTCTTTATTTTTTAGTTAGCACACACCTTAAACACTTCAAGCTGGAAGCTAATGATGGTTATATGATGCAGCTGCATGCTGGTGCGATACGCTGCAATTTAGGTATGATCCGATTAGTCGACTAATCGCAAAAATAATCGGTGACTAGTCGATTATCAAAATAATCGTTTGTGGCAGCCCTAGTGTGCAGTGCCTCTCATCCTGCTGTTAGATGGCATTGCTGCTGCCTCTGAAGCCTGGGGTGCTCCGTGAAGCGCTGGAGGGGCGTCTTTGAGAAGTCGTGGCGAGAGGGACCTGGGTCTTAGTGAGGCTCACGCCATGGAGATCAAGTCCTACGAGGCTTTACAGGGCAACCGACTCCTTCTGTTCCCGGTCGAAGTTGTGGGTTTGGTGGGAGGGGCTTAGCGGAGTGATATGGCAGCATAGAGAGAGGCTTTTGTATAGGCCGTACAGGTTTTGCCTACCCCAGCTTTAAAATCGATATGTTTATAATAATGTATGAAAGGACAAAGTAAAAACAATGTTAAGGGAGTCGTTTGTAGTGATTTAATTATCAGCTGAATCTGCAGCTTACCTTGGCTTTACAGAGCACTATGGTGAGTTTCAGCTCATTGTTTAGCTGTCCGGCCCACAACTTTACCGTTTTGGTTCACTCTCACCACCCTCATTAGCGTTGATTTCAGCCACAGCAGGCAGTTGAGGTTCAGTGTTTTAAAAAAAAAAAAAAAAAACTTAAGGCTATGAATGTATAATTAAAATGAACCATATGATGTTTTTAAAATGTTTTCCAAATTAGTTCCCACTGAAAAAAAATTTTCTACATCTTTTATTTGTACTTCATTAGAATATTAGGGCCATATTTTATTTGTATTTATTTATAATTATGTATTAGAAATACATATAGCCTGTATACCAGAACAAAAAACGGTAACAAAAGCTGCACCAGCAGTGAGCTTTCTCTGGCCCTCTGTATGTGGATTCTCTCTTCCACTCTGCACATTGTGCTAGCAAGGCAGCCCAATGTCATGGATGGAGATCTTTCAGCTTTGGCCTGGTCTGGCTGAACAGATGGCAGACAGCAACTGATGGTCACATCCTTCGCTAACAGCAGTGGAGTCAATCCAGTGTGGTTGGCTGGAGTCTTTTGTATGTGGCCAGGAATTATAGTTAGCCAACCAGAAATGTAGTCTTGGGCTAACAAGCTACCACAGGCACATTCAGAAAAAGGCTAATTCCTTCAAAGAATGAGACCATTTACAACCCACGTTTCTCTATACCGAGTTGTATGTAAAACTGCTCATAGTTTACCGACATGCAGCTCAGCACAACAGTTAAACATCCAAAATGCATCTCTCTCTCCCTCTCTCTCTCCCCCAACAGTAACACTTTCACTCAGAACAATAATAATAATAATAATAATAATAATAATAATAATAATTATTATTTATAGAGCATTTTTCAAAATCCATGTTACAAAGTGCTTCACAAAAACATTCAAGTCATAAAATCAAGAACAGATACCAATACAAAATAACATAAAAAAAAAAAAAAAAGGAAATAAAAAAGGTTCAAAGAAATTTAAACTCACGTAAAATCAGGGAAGTCTTTCCGATAAAAGTATGTTTTACGAAGGGATTTGAAGGAGATCACTGACTCAGCCAACCTGATTTCCTCGGGCCGATCGTTCCAGAGCCTCAGGGCCTAAATGCAAACACACTGTCCCCTTTAGTTTTCAGCCAGGCCTCTGGAACAGACCACTGCAGAGGATCTCAAAGTATGTACCGACGCGTACGTTACCAACAGGTCAGAGATATAGCAGGGAGAGAGGCCACGAAGAGCCTTACAAGTAATCAGTAAAATCTATTCTAAAAACATACTGGGAGCCAGTGTAAGGAAGCTAAAACAGGAGTGATGTGATCACGTTTCTTGGTTCTGGTTAAAAGCCTGGCAGCTGAGTTTTGTACAGTCTGGAGTTAATCAATAGATTTTTGGTTCAGGCTGTTGCAGTAATCCAGGCGTGATGAGATGAAGGCATGTAAAATGGTCTATGTCTTTAAAAGTTAAGAGGGTGTATTTGAGATTTTAAAATTGATAAGATGATGCACAAGTTTTGTGGTGTGCTGCTCAAAACTTAAATTGCTGTCAAACCAGACGCCAAGATTCCTTGCAACAGGCTTGATATGATCCAAAAGGGAACCAGCATTTAGCAGAATTTGTTTTGCCATCTGCTGGGACCCAATGACGAGGTTCTGTTTTGTTTGAGTTCAGCGGTAGAAATTTTTTTGACATCTAGGTTTTTGATCTCACTAAAGGCGTTCAGTGAACACAACATTCCAGGGTCTATGGAGCTAACAGGCAGGTACAACTGCGTGTCATCAGCATAAAAATAAAAGAGACACCATGTGAATAATGTGCCCAAGGGGAAGCATATATAAAAAAAAGAAAATTGGTCCCTAAACCGACCCCTGAGGCACACCATACTTAAGAGGAAAATGAAGAGACATGGTTGTTTACAGAGACACAGAAACTCCTATTGGACAGGTAAGATGAAAACCATTGTAAAGCTGTACCAGATATCCCCACCCAGTGCCTCAGTCTGTCTAACAGGATGCTGTGATCGATTGTGATCATGCTGCGCTAAAGGTCCAGGAGTACAAGGACTGAACACATGCCATCATCAGCAGCCATTAAGAGGTCATTGGTAACCTTGAGCAGGGCAGTCTTAGTGCTGTGATACTTCCGGAAACCAGATTGAAATTTTTCAAAAATGTTATTTTCCAGTGCAGAAAGAAATTGCTTGGACACCATTTTTTCTAAAAGAAAAAAGTAAAGTTGAAATTGGTCTATAGTTTTGAGTGAGGGAGGGATCCATCCCAGGCTTCTTTTTTTTTTTTTAGCAATGGGTTCACACAAGCAGTTTTAAAAATAATCAGGGACACAACCATTAGACAAGGAACTGTTCACAGAAAGTAAAACGGCCCGACAGAATCCATTACTTTTAGTAAAAACTTTGTTGGTATCACATCAAGAGGGCTGGAAGACACTCATGTGATACCATTTCTAAAAGTTCAGACAAGGTAATGTGATAAAACTGATTAAAAAAAAACGAAAAAAAACAAAAAACAGTCTTGTTGCGAGTGAAGGACATTGGAGTAGGAGGCATTGGAGGTAATAGAGGCTCTAATTGACTCCACTTTCAGTAAAATAAGAAAAACACTTCACAATCAGCATCGCTTTCAACTTGGGCATAAGGAGGGGCTGGATTTACCAGCTGATCAGTCTTAAAAAAAATTCTAGGGTTTATTGTAGTGTACGTGGAGGCCGGACTTTTCACAGTATACCTTTGTGGTCAGATACAGCCATAACCAGTGATTCCACAGAGCATATTTTTACACCCAGGATAAAAACAAGGTCCAATATTTGGCCTGGGTTATGTGTTTGTCTGCACACACCGTTTAAAAAAGTTAAGTAGCGATGTTTAAAATGAATAAATCAGTTGCATGAACATTAGTGGGGTCATCTGCATGGATATTAATATCACCACAAAGAACTACTGTCATAATTTAAAACAAGAGTGGATACAAATTCAGGGAGTCCTGCTAAAAAGCTGCCAGTGGGTTTTGGTGGGCAATAAATGAGCAAATATAATTGGGTGGGGACTGCCAGATTTAAAAAAGTGAGAACAGATGACATTTGAAGCGCTTCCTAACACTCACTAGGCCACCACCACGACCACTGGCCCTGGGTTTGTTAAAAACAATCAAATTGCAGGGCACAGTTCAACAAGCTGGTTATGGTCATTCAATTGCAACTAAGATTCAGTTAAAAACATAAAATCTAAGTTTGCAGATGAAATAAAAATCGTTTAAAATGGAAGTCTTATTGGATAGACATCTCACATTGAAGAGTGCCATTTTAAGTGTATTTGTGCTGGGAGCTAAAGTTGCGAGATGGAGACTGTCAGTGGCAGTGAGGAAGAGTTCTGTGCAGTGACCCATGCTGTGCCCAAGTGTGCTGCAGGAATGATTTGTAATGTGCGTTTGGCGGTGGAGCTAGCGTGAAGAATGTTTGCAGCTAGTGCACGGGTGCCCTGTGGACTGCGGTGAATGCCATCTCTGTTTAAAAAAAAAACAAAAGAATAAAACTTACAACTGACTGTCAGACTGATAGGCGGCATCGTTGGCACCACCGTGGATAGCATTCCTGGCGTGAGAATGTTTTCTCAGGAGAGATGTGATCTGTTGGACTATTTTCAAAACTGTCGCTGAGGAAGCAATATGTCGTGGCCGTTTTTGACCAGAAGTTTCTGATTATTGAATCACTGATAATCAGTGAATGACCTAAACCCCCCCCCCCCCCCCCAACAACAACAACAACATCAACAACATGGCGGTACTGACTTCAGCAAATCGGGAAGAAACCTGAAAACCAGTTCCCAACCACAAAAATACAAGATTGTTTTTACTCTGAAACAAATCTGCCTTCACAATGAAAAAATGCCTCTCCAATTATAATTAAATGCCTCTTCAATAATAAATAAATGCCTCTTTGATAAAGAAACTGAAATATTGTTTTTCCTTTACCCCCCTTTATCAAGTGTATAAAGTGATTTTTTAATATTCACTCAAATTAGGCTCCAGAATGCTCAAAATCACCCATAATCAAAAAAGGAAAAGACAACAAAGAAGTCTCAAAAAGGCTCAAACAGACCAGAGTTTCTAGCTGACAATATATCTGCTAAAATGAGGTCTGCGGTAAGTTGAGGAAGGATCAGAATGACAGTACTGTGCACTTCCCCACCTCTCTTAAGCCCCAAAGAAAGGGCGTTGTCACACCCTGATTGGCCAAGAAGGGAATGCACCAAGCTGCTCTCAATTATTCTTTAGGAGCCAGTCCCCACACCCTGCACAACAGGTGATCTGAATAACTCTCCAATCAACTCCAATCAGATATGTACAGACATCCAGCATTCATTGTGTCCAAGAGAGACATCTGATCATGTGGCTGGTGGTCATAAACTTTCCACCTCCGTGAGGAAAATAATTCCTCTGTCGGGATGAAGAATGGAGTGTAAGGTGGAAGGAAAAATAACACCATGCTGGTATGGACTGTAAAAACACTCTTACCCCTTTTCCACCAACATGGAACGGGTTCTGTTTTCGTTCGCACACCTAATTTTGAACCGTTCGGAGCATACTCGCAGGTAATCAGTGAGAGCCGCCATCTTGATACTGTTTACATCCATTGTACATTGTGCAATACCCTCATGTTGATGACGAATCCTTGATTACAATGGTTCCCCTCAAAACTGGTGGAAACGCGGGCTGGTTCGCTAGATAGCATGAAGGCTCCAAGAATCCTGAAGGGAACCAGTTCAAGAACCAGAGCTAATTTGGTGGAAAGAGGACATCTGTGACTGGAAGAGAACGGTGAAAAGCTACATTGTCCTACACAATTACTGAACGTTCTGGATTCTGCCTCACTCGCCCCCTTTCCTTACCCGGCACAAGTCTTTCTTAAGGCCAGTTCAAACCAAAGATTTGCAATGAGATGAAACCATTTTAGAACTTCACAGGGAAAAGTTGCAGCGGCATGAACTGGTCCGTTTCAGCTCAACTCAAGCCGGCTGATGCCATCGGCTTGTCTCAGCTTGTCAAATCACCAGTTGCTGGTTTTAGAATGTCAGGCATGTCACCCATTTCAACAGCCAATCAGCTCGTAACAAGTCATCTCAACTCTCTTTTTGTTTTTCCCATTTCATCAATGCTAGAAATGCTGTACTAGTAAAACTGTAGCAAGTAACTCACTATCACTATCCTCATTCATATTTTAAGATGCTACAAATTATATGCAACTAAACTAAAACTTAAAAAAGCCTGAAAAACCAGGAGTTAGAATACAGGGAGTCCTTGCTATAGAAACCATACACCGTCTTGTCTAGTCGCATTGGTATATACTGGCAGGTTTCAGAATGTCACAGACCTGGCACATTGCAAGTAGTTGCAAGTTTCAACTAATCTCTGCGAATCTTCATCTGAACTGGGCTTTAGAGGTTATAGCATGAAAGTAGGCGCTCAGTGTTGTATGTCCCAACTAGGAGTTTATGCATTTTTACTTATTTTATTTCTTTTTAGATGCAGATGTAACAGAATGGAGCAAATTTCAGTCTAATTTACTAATTTTTCTGGGGAAAACAGTTCATGAATTTTGAAAAATGTGGTCATTGAATGCATTTTGTGTCAAAGCAATGATAAGTGTCTGGCTCAGAAAGCAGTAGCAGTGTCAGAAGTAACAGAAGCACAAGATTCTCATACTCTCCAATCAAGTTCTGTCTATCACTAAGATCATTCAAAGGCAGTCCTGGTGCAGAAGTAAAAAATGGTATAAAAGATCCTCCTCACCTAGTAGAGTGGGTTTTCCAACTAAGGTGGTAGGTAGGTGCACCTAACTTAGCCAGCAGAATCACTAACCTGACTCAAAGACTGAACCAGACTGAACCAAATTAGTCCAATCGAGCCAAAAACTCAATACATGAAAACAACATAACAAAGATCAGGGGAATCTGTGAAAATGTATAATGTACTTCATTAAATAGACCCTATGTTTCAATTTCTGCTGTGAGTTTACAGAATGAAAGGCAGCAACTCTCTGAATTGCCCCGGGGTTGCCAGGGGTTGCAGAGACTACTGGGAATTGAAGGGATGGCTGATAACCATCAAAGGTTGACAGTAAGCTGAAAAAGGCATTTCCTCTGAAAGTTTTGGGTGTATATGAATTTTCTCTTCCTAGAATACTGTATATATTAAATTCAAGACATCCACACAAATTAAAGCTGCATTTGTTTGTGGCCACTATGGGTCACAACTCCTCAATTAGATAAATATGACGCACCTTTGACATATTATGGCCTTATAGAGTTAATATGGTTAATGTTTTAGCAAACTATTGTCTTTTTACTGTAGATGTCCAGCAGACATTAGCTTCCATTTTGAGTCATGTTTTCTGACCACCTGATGAGTATAAGGGTGTTTTCACACCTTACCTGTTTGGTTCGGTTAAAATGAACCCTGGTGTGTTTGCCCGGTTAGTGTGGTTAGTTTGGGCAGGTGTGAACACAGTAATCTCACTCGGGTGCAGACTAAAACAGTCTGGTTCCAAATGAATTCTGGAGTTGTGGTGGGAACGTGATCCGACCTTGATCCGACCTAACTTCCAGGTGTACTCCGCAGGTTTGAGCTAAACGGCTCCTGTAGCCAGGGGTGATTTGCATTCTGGGATGCGGCAGAGCACACAAACCGTTTCTGAACCAGCAATGTTTCTCTCACAGAAATATGCACTAGTTCAGAACACAGGACCTTCTTCCTGTATTTACTTTCTTGCTCCCGCCCCAGACACATCTGATCAATAAGCGGAGTGAACGTTCTCACATGGTTTGTAGTGATGCATTATAGTTTGCCTGGATTTATTCTCTATGTGAAAAGAAACCGAACCAAGGGGAAAACGCTATAAGTGTACAAACCCATCAACTGATTCAGACCAGCGCAAAGGAACTATAGGTGTGAAAACACCCTAAGACCAAAATTCACTGTCCTTTTAGCTGTATTTTGGTCTCCACCAACTTATGAGAAAAAATATTTGGCTGTTTAGCAGCTGAATGCTCCAATATTAGCTATTTGTTAAAGTGTCTGTCTACCGTTTGGTGTTGGTGTACAATGGGTTTATTAGAGCTTTTTCACTGAAAACAGCTGCCTGCTGCTGCTATAAATGACGCTGATGAGAGCGGTGAGACTGAACCAAAACAGTAGTAAGTAGTAAAGCTGGGGCCCGTAAACCAAAACATTGAGCTGAAAGATGCTAAAACAGCTGAGGGGAACTGCATAGTCTGGTGATGATTCTCTGTGGGTTTGTCACTACTAGCTGCGCATTACACAGTGATTTGACCCATTGTTAATATAAAAATATTAATTATTGCAGCTTTAAGTGTTTAACTTTATCTGCTCTCAAGGAACGTCTGATATAAACTGCTTATGTACTACATGGTTAAGAATCTTGGAGGTCTCTGACTTCACCATTAAAAATGCTAAAATGTCAAGGCCGTTGGCATCCATCTAGATAAAGGGCAAATGTGTCCTAGAAGGTCAAGGTGTTGCGACTTAAATAACGGATGACACCCAACAATGTCAGAAAACCTTGACTAACCTTTGTCTAACTGGTGGTCTTTGTGGATGTGGACATCTGTTGACAGTTAGGCTCGGTTGGGTATCTAATCAGGCAAAAAAAAAAAAGGAGAATCTACACAGCTTGCATTGTAACAACAGTCTGCCACAGGAGCACCACAGCTTGGTGTGTTAACCCTAAAGGAGAACACATACACAAACCTTTTCCTCTAGATAAGAGGCTTTCAGTGGTTGCCACACTTACATTTGTGCAACCGGCACAATCAGTAGAAAGCATTTTACGATTATACATAGATGGGAGGACAAAAATGTGTAAACAAGCATTAAATGAATTCCGTCCCTAAAGATAGAGACAAACAGCTTTAATAGCATGCGCAATAATAACAGTACACATAAACAAATGGGACACTGGGACAATACATACAACAACTGTCTTGCACAGCTACCTCCAAGTTTATGCTGTATTTTGCTCAAGAGACCTTTTCACAGAGCTCCTCAGGCTCCAGCTGCAGTCTGAACACCTGCTAGAGTCTGAAGAGTTTTCATTAAGTAAACAGCTTGTTCTACTCCACTGCCACTGTGTTGAGAAATTAGTTTTCTTTTTTTTCTCTTCCGTCTGTCATGCCTGCAAAGTTAACAAAATATGTGATGGGGATCATTAGGTGTTTTTGGACCTGAGGAACTTTTTCATAGTTGTAAGAACAGTTGGAGGACCCCTCCCCTTTTTATTGTGTTCGCACTGCAAGAACTGGGAACAATTGTAGTTCTTAGAACGCTGTTTTGAGGGACTTTTTTAGCTCCTCTCTGCCAGCACAAGAGGAACCTTGAGTGACGTAAGTGTAAGGTGATTGGTCCAGACTGTGGTGGAAATCTGAAATAAAGTCCCCGAAACACTTGTCTTTAAGAGTTTTATTATGAACCTTTGCAAAGGGGCGCAATCACACACAGCACAGTACAAGTAGAGCTTTAATAGATAAGAGCAAGCATGTCAAGACCCTGTTTCAGCCAGGAAAGATATTGTCTGTGGTCATCCTGACCCACATGGGTGATATGAAGGGAATGTTAATCACTGCCAAGGATAGGAGATAGTAGGCTTTTAATGAGTACAGAGGATGACACAGAGGATAGAGGGGGGCTGTGAATCACCACCATAATACAAGTTTCCATTACAAGACGTGAGTGTTGATTGGTTGAACACATAAGCCAACGCAGCACCGACAATCGCCATTTTTAAAACGTGTAAAACGTTAGCTGTGAAAACAACAGCTTGTAATGGTAGCCTTAAACAATGGACGAAAACACGGACAAATTAACCGACAGTGAAGGCTTTATTGAGCTTGTTACGGGGGAAATACAGCACGATTTTGACTCATCATAGCAAAATATAAAGATTTTGGGTGTGACGTGAGTGACATTGCCAACCGCTGGCGGGCTTACTTCAGCATTCCTACTGGTGGTGCAAATGCAAATAGAAAAAAGTTCCATGCGTGTTAATACCTGAATAATTTATATTAAGAGAAAATAAAATGTGGCCAAGCACGGAACCCTGGGGCACCCCATTAAGCACAGTAAGCCAGGTTAATCTGAGCCCATTGAATTTCAAACAGTGAGTCCTGCCTGAGAGATAATAGACCCTTTTCACAGCAGATTTTTTAAATGTCCCAGTCAGCCATGTCAGTGTGTGACCAATCACAACATCAGAGCCCTAGAACTGGCTTACCTAAATGGAATGCAGCCATCATTAATGTTATTAATTCCACCTGTGTTTTTCCTGCTTTGACAAGTCAAAAAGTGAAAAGGGTCTATTAGTAAACCATCGCATGGTTGGTCAGACATCCCTATTTTAAGGTAGCTCTATGTAAACAGGCCATGATCAACATCAGTAAATAAAGCTGGACTGCTTCATGTCGAAAGCTGGCGGGGAAAGAGCCGGAGCTGGTGCAGGAGGTGGAGCGGTACCAGCTAGATATAGTTGGGCTCACCTCTACGCATAGCTCGGGATCTGGAACCAAACTCCTGGAGAGGGGCTGGACTCTCTTCTTTTCCGGAGTTGCCCAGGATGAAAGGCGCCGGGCGGGTGTGGGGATACTCACGAGTCCCCGGCTGAGCGCCGCTGTGTTGGAGTTTTCCCCGGGGAACGAGAGGGTCGCCTCGATGCGACTGAAAGTTGCTGAGAGGAAGGCCCTGACTGTTGTTTGTGCTTATGCACCAAACAGCAGTTCGGAGTACCCGGCCTTCTTGGAGTTCCTGGGTGGCGTCCTGGAAGGGATACCACCTGGAGACTCCATAGTTCTGCTGGGAGACTTCAACGCCCATGTGGGCAATGATGGTGAAACCTGGAGGGGGGTGATTGGGAGGAATGGCCTCCCCGATCTGAACCCGAGTGGTGCTTTGTTGTTGGACTTCTGTGCTAGCCATGGACTGGCCATAACAAACACCATGTTTGAGCATAGGGTGGTTCATAAGTGTACTTGGTACAAGAACACCTTAGGCCGCAGGTCGATGATCGACTTTGTGGTCGTATCATCAGATCTGCAGCCGTATGTCTTGGACACTCGGGTGAAGAGAGGGGCAGAGCTGTCAACTGATCACCTCTTGGTGGTGAGTTGGATAAGATGGCAGGGACAGCTGCCGGACAGACCTAGCAAACCTAAACGTGTAGTGAGGGTGAACTGGGAACGTCTGGCGGAGGGCCCTGTCTGCGAGATCTTCAACTCCCACCTCCGGAAGAACTTCTCGCGCATCCCGGGGGAGGTTGGGGACATGGAAACAGAGTGGGCCATGTTCAAAGCCTCCATTGCTGAGGCGGCCGCTAGGAGCTGTGGTCAGAAGGTCGTCGGTGCCTGTCGAGGCGGCAACCTTAGAACCCGCTGGTGGACACCGGTGGTGAAGGAAGCCGTTAAGCTGAAGAAGGAGGCTTTTCGGGCTTGGCTAGCCCAGAGGTCTCCTGAAGCAGCGGACAGGTACCGGGAGGCCAGAAGGACGGCGGCCTCGGTGGTCACCAAAGCAAAAACCCGGGTGTGGGAGGAGTTTGGGGAGGCTATGGAGAAGGACTTTCGGTTGGCCTCAAGGAAGTTCTGGCAAACCGTTAGACGACTCAGGAAGGGAAAGCGGGGCTTGGCCCAGGCCGTGTTCGGCAGGGGAGGAGAGCTGCTAACCCGGACTGGGGATGTTGTCGAGCAGTGGAAAGAGCACTTTGAGGATCTCTTCAACCCGACCAACATGTCCTCAGTGGAGGAGGCAGAGTTTGAAGACTCGGGGGAAGACTCACCCATATCCCTGGCAGAAGTCTCCAAGGTAGTCAAAGAGCTTCTTGGTGGTAAGGTGCCAGGGGTGGATGAGATTCGCCCTGAGATGCTGAAGGCTCTGGACATTGTTGGGCTGTCTTGGCTGACACGCCTCTTCAGTGTCACATGGAGGTCGGGGACAGTGCCTGTGGAGTGGCAGACCGGGGTGGTGGTTCCCGTCTTCAAAAAGGGGGACCGGAGGGTGTGCTCCAATTACCGTGGTATCACACTGCTCAGCCTCCCCGGGAAAGTTTATTCCAGGGTGCTGGAAAGGAGACTACGACCGATTGTCGAACCTCGGATCCAGGAGGAGCAATGTGGATTCCGTCCTGGCCGTGGCACAGTGGACCAGCTCTTTACTCTTGCAGGGCTGCTGGGGGGTTCATGGGAGTTTGCCCATCCAGTCTACATGTGTTTTGTCGACTTGGAGAAGGCTTTCGACCGTGTCCCCCGGGGGGTCCTGTGGGGGGTACTGCGGGAGTATGGGGTACCGGGGTCGCTGCTACAAGCCATCCGGTCCCTATATAACCGAAGTGAGTGCTGTGTCCGCATTCTCGGCACAAAGTCAAACACGTTCCAAGTGGGTGTTGGACTCCGCCAGGGCTGCCCCTTGTCACCAATTCTGTTTGTGATATTCATGGACAGGATTTCAAGGCGCAGCCGGGGGGAGGAGAGTGTCCGGTTTGGTGGTCTCAGAATAGCATCTCTGCTCTTTGCGGACGATGTGGTTCTGTTGGCTTCATCGGGCTGTGACCTTCAGCATGCACTGGGGCGGTTTGCAGCCGAGTGTGAAGCGGCTGGGATGAGAGTCAGCACCTCCAAGTCCGAGGCCATGGTTCTCAGCCGGAAAACGGTGGACTGCCCCCTTTGGGTTGGAGGTGAGTTACTGCCCCAGACGGGGGAGTTCAAGTATCTCGGGGTCTTGTTCACGAGTGATGGTAAGATGGAGCGTGAGATGGACAGGCGGATCGGTGCAGCATCAGCAGTAATGCGGGCGTTGTACCGGACCGTGGTGGTGAAGAGGGAGCTGAGCCGGAAGGCAAAGCTGTCGATTTACCAGTCGATCTACGTTCCAACCCTCACCTATGGTCATGAGCTTTGGGTAGTGACCGAAAGAATGAGATCGCGGATACAAGCGGCCGAAATGAGTTTCCTCCGCAGGGTGGCTGGGCTCACCCTTAGAGATAGGGAAAGGAGCTCGGACATCCGGAGGGAGCTCGGAGTAGAGCCGCTGCTCCTTCGCATCGAAAGGAGCCAGTTGAGGTGGTTCGGGCATCTGATTAGGATGCCTCCTGGACGCCTCCCTTTGGAGGTTTTCCGGGCACGTCCAACTGGTAGGAGGCCCCGGGGCAGACCCAGAACACGCTGGAGGGATTATATATCTCATCTGGCCTGGGAACGCCTTGGGGTCCCCCAGGAGGAGCTGGAAAGCGTTGCCGAGGAGAGGGACGTCTGGACAACCCTGCTTAACCTGCTGCCACCGCGACCCAGCCTCGGATAAGCGGAAGAAAATGGATGGATGGATGGATGCTTCATGTCGAAAGCTACAGTAATATCATTCACAACCTCTATTTCACCTTTGAAGGATTTATTTGCCATAAGAGCATATGAGTAAAAACAATGCGTCAATTCATTAATTCGACTCAATTCATTCTTATGTTATCCCTAACCTACATTACTGACACCATGCATTCATCCATACACATCTATAAAGACATGTTAGCTGGTGCAGAGAGAGAGAGAGAGAGATGTTTCGTTGATTTCAAAAAAGCATTTGATTCAATTTGGCACATTGGTTGTAGTGGGGGGGGGGGGGGGTAAAACATGACTTAATAAAATTCATGTACACAAAGAGCATGCACGGCATCAAGGTTGGACACAAGAGGACGACGTTTAATTCTCAGGAATGTGGGGTGAGACAAGGCTGCTGTTTATCACCTGCCCTGTTCAACATTTATATTAATGAATTGGCCACCATCTTGGAACAGTCCACAGCACCTGGTCTCACACTTCACAACTCAGAAGTTCCTGCTATACGCAGATGATTTCATCCTGTTACGACAAAAGATGGACTTCAGCAGAGTTTGAATGTACTTGAACGTTACTTTCAGACTTGGGCTCTGGCAATAAAGATAAAAAAGACCAAAACAATGATATTTCAAAAAAAGATCTAGATGTCAGGGAAACAAATATTACTTTACAATTTGAACACATACTATAGAAAACAGTTTGGAATATAATTATTTAGGTCTGAAAATAGGTTCCACTGGAAGATTCAATCTAGCAGTCAATGAACTGAGAGAGAAAGCACGCAGGGCATTTTATGAAATCGAAAGATAAATTCACATTCAGATTCCTTTTTTAATTTGGCTCAAATTACTTAAATCAATTATAGAACCCATTCTGCTCTATGGAAGCGAAGTGTGGGGCCCACAAAATGAAATATTGGCTTCATCTAAAACAAAGTGATCCACCACAAAGCCCTGCAGTGCCAAGAGATGAGCAAAGACAAAAGTCGTTATTCCCAAAGTTCAGTAATAAGCATCCACATTTTATTAACTCAGAAAACTAAAAACTGTACTAGGGTAAATGAAAGAGAGTTGCATTCTTGAAGGACAGTTTATCTCTGCCTGCCATATCTACATCAGGCCTCCAGTAAATGTATATGTATTGATTTCTTTATATTGTAAATGTCAACATCCATTGTTTGTACAGTGCTTTGGCAATACTGTATTTTGTTATGGTCATGCCAATAAAGCTATCTGAATTTGAATTTGAGAGAGAGTTGCTGAAAGCAGGATACTGTCATAAAGAAAATTAGCTACATGTACAATATTGATGAGGAGGCTGAGTGAAGTCTGGTGACATCATATGTGAAAGCATAATATATATATATATATATATATATATATATATATATATATATATATATATATATATATATTAGTGTAAGGCCCTTGGGGTACAATATGATGTCATGGTAATGACCTGTGCAAAAACTCCTGCATTCATCCCGTGCAAACATCTGCATTTAGGTGTTTTTTCTAAAATTATACTGCAGATTCTATGAGAAAAATGAAAAACAAACAGTGGTTTAGAAAATATACAATGTTGTGTAAGTTCTGTATTGTTTATAAAATAATAGACTTCCACTTTAATATGCCGTTCCAATCACATATTAAAGTAAACAATTTATGGGCTTAAAATGTAATAGAAGAAAAATGGAGGTTATTCAGAATAGGCAAAATGGGGGAATGATTTGCTGACCCAGCATGATGGATAAAATTATGAAAAGACTGTAGAGGACGGTAATACATGTTTAAAGTTGTGCAATATTTTTTCTTAATGTTTTTATTTTTTGCATGTGTAATCTTGCAACCTAACACAACCGCAGAGGTACAATGTATCCTAAAGCCAAGGCCGGATTGGGGCCCTAGGGCAAAACAGAGGTGTGGGTCCCTGTTGACACCTGCCACCTGACCAAAGGTAACAAAATCCACCTACCAGCAACTCCAAAACTCACTAATTAACAATTTATATCTTGTTTGTCCGTTCTGTACAAAAATGTCAAGTTGTGGTTGTGCGGGGGGTTATGTGCAGGACTATTTCTTGGCCAGGTGCAGTGACTTCCTGGAGTCTTGTCATCACTGTGAGGTTGCCAGGCAGCCTGCAGAGATGTTAGGAAGTTACTGCGGTGATTGTTTTTTGTACAAATTAAACAAATAAGATATAGTATGTTCATTTTGAGCTTTGGAGTGAATCAGTGGCTAAACACAGATAATATAATGTCATGTCCAGAGACCTTTTAGAACAGATTTTGGTGACTCACATTTGGCGTGACTAAGCCTACGTGGAAGGAGAGGTCCGGGAGAGGTTGCTTCTGTAATAATTAGGCAGAGCAGTGCAATTATGGTGTCAAAGGATTCAGACATTTGCACTTCTGTCACCCACCAGCACAGATCATGTGAAAACCACATGGCACAAGGTGCAATTTTATTCAGTGCTCTTTCTGTGGTTTTATGAAACAGTGCATGCATGAACAGATCCCATTTAAAAGCTGACCTGCTTTTTATGTAGAATGTGTGGATGAAATGTTATGCAATTTGACTTTTGTATGAATACATCAAGCAGGAAAAATAAGATCCATTTTTATCAAAGCTCTATAAAAATCATGATGGGACCACACTGGTGTACTGTGTCTTTTTCCAAAGAGGTTTTCAGAGAAGAGTGACAGTTTCTTTTAAAGGTCTTATAATAAGGTTTGTGTTTCAACAGACAGAAAAGTTCAGAGAGGCTGCACTTTTGGGAACTGAAAGATATGTTTTAAAGCTATTAGCATTTGTTTCTATCATCTGTCTAGCCAATAGAAATCAAGTTGTTTTCACCACAATAAACAGACATCAGTCACTAAATAAATAAATAAATAAATAAAAGTCAAACTAAAATTTGAATTCTCCTCACTTTTTGTGTAAGGAAATATAATCCAAAATGTCACTGCAGCTATTGTGCATCATTATCCATTTTTCAAAAAAAAAAAAAGGATAAAACAGTTTTGGACATATTTGAGGAAAAGTTTAAGTTTCAGGCCTCTGGGTGGCCGTTTCCCATGGCAGTGTTTAATAGAAATCTGATGACTGCCATTGCTCGGAGACAACGTGCTCCTTACAAGTCCGCCTGGTTATGTACTGTTAAGACAGATGTCCCTTTACAACATTAAACATTTAGGAGGACCCACCGTGCTATTACATTTGTATTTCTTTTGGAAAGTGGAAGCTCGCAAGCTCGGCTAACTCAGAAAGTGAATGCTAGTTAGCCTAGCTTACTAACATTAGCACTGATTCCCACTAGACGTTACTTTTGGTTCATGTTATTTCAACACCTGCTGAGTCATCAGCAGCTCTCACATACTCAGTGCTGTGTTCATCCTGCATTATAAAAAGTCTTGCTAGCGTGGGTTCAATTGTGGTGACGGCAAGTAACCAGACTGTGAAAACTGTCAGTCCGAGTAGTCTGACCTCAACACTCTGTTATGTTACTCTGTGATTCGAATCACGACACTGCATAACTAACGTGCAGAGTCCAGGCACAATCACGGAGTAACGTACGGAGTGCTCAAATCACAGTTGGGACTGTAACAGCAAAATGCAATAAAGGCTAACAACGCTGTCCCACAGCTGGTCACCTGCCTGTATATGCTCACCTAAACAGATACTTGACCAATCAAATTATGTCAGCTTTAACCAAAAAAAAACATGCCCCCCGGAGAACAGTAATGTAGGGACTGGTATCATGGCAGGATAAAAAAAAAAGGTAGCCTATTCATATGTCAATATTGGCCAAATTAATACACCAGAAAAACAAAACACCAAGGATATGCTGATTTCTCAGAAAAAAAAATGAATTCTAATTTCATTTCAACTTTGAATTTCTGCATATTCAATGACAGATCTGTGTGGCATGGTTTGCAAATTGCTGACTGCAAGACTGGACTTCCCTCCTGTGATAAATGGAAGTGTGATATATCGCTAATATGCTAATAATGTTGTTTATTGCCACACCTAGCAGCACACTGTACCTATGTCATATGATGCTCATATTGGTTTGAACATATAAATGCATTAAATATGCATTAAATAGTGCAGTACCCCTGTGGGAAATTGCTCTCATTGAGTGGAAGGCCACAGCCATTTCTAGCAGAGTCATCAACTTGAAAGAATCATCTGGCTTGCAAGGCCATATGTAGACGTGGTTGTGGTGTGAATGATTGCTAACCAGCATGGAAGTATAGAGATAAGCCACAACACAAGGAGAAGGGCCAGTTACCACATATGACTGTGTCTGCTGTGTTGTTAGGACCAGAATGCCAAATGTTTTATCTCTGACCAAGGTAATTTATCTTCATCTGCCCTCGACTGCTTACTCAAAGGCAGTCTAGATAGGATTTTTCCCCTTGAAGTAGCATGAACTTTAACTGACATGCTTCAGGAACCCTCTGGAAAGGGTTTAGAGGGTGTAACTAATGGCTAATAAATAATGGTTAATAAATCATTTACCAATGCTTTATACTGTAGATAGGTCTAAACCATTAAGAACAACTTCTGACTTGCCAGATTGTGCAAAAACTGGTGAGTCATTAACAGTCAAGTAATTTATAAATGGTCATGAGTTTCCCATTTCTAATAAGCCTACTGTTTATAAATGTTAACATCTTTTAAAAAGACAATAAACTATTAATTCTGCAGTTATACATGTTAATACAGTCATTAATGAAAAGTCATGAGTTTCCCACTGTCTAATAAGCCATCAGCAAAAGTCATCTGTGTCCTGTGTGTGGTTTTCATTGCCGTATTTACTTCCTGTCTTTGTTCCTTTTCCTGCCAATTATCCCCAGTCACCTGTGTATATATACCAGTCCTCTTCCCTTTGCCCATTGCCAGATTGTCTTGTTACCTAGTGTCAAGCTCTCCAGCGTGTCTATGTCATTTTTTGATCTCTTGTGTATTTTGACCCTTTGCATGTTACCTTCGGTTTTCGCCTATGCCTTTGCCCTTTGGATTTGGTTGCCAGCCTCTTGTGTTTTGAACCTTGTGACTGTTTTTTGGACTCACCCTTGCCTACTCCCTGTCTGTACCTCTGCCTTGTTAACTGTCCTACCTGTGTATGACCTTGGATCTGCAAGTAAAGGATTCTCTCTGAATTTTATCCTCATCTCCTGTGTGGTTCCTACGCTTGGGTCTTACCCTGTGTTTGGGCCGTCACAATCTGCATACAGTTATAAATGTTAAGAAGTCATTGATCGATTTTTTTTATTTTATTTTATTTTTTACAATAATTCATTTAGTCTGCAGTTGTAAATGTTAATAAATGAGTTCATGTCCAGTTGTCCTGCAGCCCATTTCCAAAAGGTCAGAAGACAAATGGGCCATTAATAAAAGTATTAGTTACAACTTATACGCCTTTTATAAAAGGTAAGGTATTCTATTTCTGAATGATTGTGACATTACTAGCCATAATTTCTGCAGTTCTGCAGATGTGTGATACCTGCAACCAATACCACTGCAGAAACTTTGTGAGGGCATGATTCTGTAAAATGGTACCTTTAAAGAGTAACTTAACACTAAATCCACTTTTTTTAGTTAGAACCCTCCTGACATATAAATGCAGAAATCAACTGACAGCAGTTTTAAGTATGAAGTTGTAATCTGCAAAGATATGGAGAGACTGAGAGTGCAACTGAGAGTAGTAGTAGTAGCCTAGTAGAAATGCTATGACTACTGTTACTACTACAATTACTTCTACTACTCGTAGCTGGTTTACATTGTTCACCAGTGTTATAGAGTTTGGTGCAAATTTACATCCTTCCTACTGCTTATTCACATCCCCTATTCTGCCATTCTTCATTTTTGTAAAAAGACTAACTTCAGTGTTAAGTGTCCAAAACTGCATCCATGTTGCTAGGGAGAAGAAGGCAGCCCAAAACATAGATAGGCCTAGATAAGTTATGGTTCCAAACCTGCTGCTCTGTGGTCCTTTAATGTTCAGTGTATGTGCTTGTGGCGATTTTCCACATTCCTCACAAGGGATTATCTCAGGAGGTTTCTCCTTGTGCTCTGGATTTTTTCTCTCCATTGGAAATCTGACCAAATATGGGCTATTTTCAGCCCATATTTGGCCCATTGGTAACTGATGATGCCCCTGACGATGACCCTGGGGACATATTTTCCATGAGTACCCAACTCATCTTTCATTTATAAATTCACCATTCAGGTCCAGAGAGGGGGCATCCGTAACATGATTAAATTCATGAGGCACCAGTAGAGGCCTCCCCCACACAACAGCTAGTTTTTAATAAGGCTTGTTACAGTGTCCCCAGGGAGATTTTCAGCAGTGTAGCGTCTCCATATGGATATTGTTTTGCAAGGATGCCTCAACTTTTACAGCATTGGACTGCAAGCTGAGGGTGACAGATGTCACACAATGTCTTTCTGCCTCCTCAATTTGATTCTCAGCTGGTCCTCCCAAGCTCAACACCATCGCCCAAAAGAGAGGGCAGTGGAAGAGGTCAGGATGAAGATTTATCAGTCAGCTAGAAATATGCTATGGGACACTCAATACAAGAACCCGTTTCCTAATAGCAATCAATCTTACAGGTTTTACAAGTGTTTTCTCTGAAAGCTCCTACACTGTTTCCCAAAATAGCACTTAACAGCGAACTAACACACCCTTCTAATTCAATTCAATTCAGTTTTATTTATATAGCGCCATATCATAACAAAGTTATCTCAGGTCACTCTTTATATTTACAGAGACCCAACAATTCCCATCATGAGCAGCACTAGGCGACAGTGACAAGGAAAAACTCCCTTTTAACAGGTAGAAACCTCGAGCAGAACCAGGCTCTAGGTGGGCAGTCATCTGCCTTGACCAATGTTGGCTGATGATTTTACTTGCCATTAGCCATGTCTGCAAGCCATGTTAAATAATTCCATGGTAAATTAAATAGTGTAGAAAGTATAATTTAAACAAATGACACAATATAAGCATTTTATATGCTTTGGATCATGAGCATGAGTGCTGCAATTTATAATAAGACTAAGAGTCTACACTAATGCTAGCGGCTCTGTGAAGCTGTACATAGACACAGTGGTGCTTTGAATTAAATGCTGACGTCTGCATATTGACAATGCTAACATGCTGATGAAAGCAGGTATAATGTTTGCCATGTCCAACATCTTAGTTTAGTGGGTCAGCATGCCAACATTTGCTAATTAACACTAAACACAAAGTACAGCTGAGGCGGATGGGGATGTCATTAGTTTTGCAGAAATTTGGTCATAAACCAAAGTGTTGGACTAATTTAAATTTTAACCCAATGACAGCACTATGAAAAGTCACCAAAATGATTACAATTCATTCTGAAGGGGACATGAATGTCTGTACCAAATTTCAATCCATCCAATAGTTGTTGAGACATTTTACTCAAAACCGCAAACCGCACCTGGTAAGTTACTGTCTCAATACTCACTTCCTCCAGATTTTTAACACTAAAAACCTACCAGAAATGGGTGGGATTATGCCCACAGAGCTGCAGGAAGACTTTTAATGTGAAATATATGTGCAAGAAGTGTTGACTTTCATTGACATTAGTTTAACCATGATCCAATAAAAGCAAAATGGAAGCGACTGGATTCGGCGTGTCCCAAATCCATAATACATACTAATTCTATACAGTATATACTGTATGCTAATTGTCATAGTATACTGTAGCAGTTAGTATAGACATACTTTACCATTGATACTAACAGGACTTTGGGTCCAGTCACTACCAATTAAACTTCACAAAAAGACAGCAGTCAGCAATCTTTCTTAAGATTTAATGCTCATTTGTTTTCCAGTATCTTTCTAGAGCTGTTTCACCACCACCCATACTTTATTTCAATTTATTCCATCTGTAAGCAGCTCCTCCATTTCCTCTATTCATTGCATTGTGGTAAAAAAGTGTCCATAAACAGCACACTCAAACATCAACTGTATGCATACTGCTGGATTTGAGTATAATGCTTAGAATTGATATATAGAATGGATTTGGGGCATGCCAAATTAGTCAATGAAAGCAGTCTTTCTGTTAGAGAAAAGGAACTCAGAGCAGCAGAGCATTGAGTATGACATTACTCTATAGTTGTACTGAAGGAATTAGTGCTGTGGAAATGTACATTATGCTGAATTTATCAAGACAACAGGTAAACAGCCAGTTCCAAATTAACGCCGGGTCTTTCTGCCTAATTTCAGGCCAATCCATCCAATAGCTGGAAGACCAAAAATACCAATTTACTGGTAGCGCTAGATGAAAAGTCTTGGGATCGCCAAAGTCATTATAAAGTATCGTATGAATGTCTGTCTATCCAGTAGCTGTTGAGATATTTCAGTCAGAACCAAAGTGGTGGACCGACAGACCAACATTGCCATCCCAAGTCATGCCGCTAGCATGGCTAAAAAGCATCATCTCTGGTGTTGTTTCAGAGTGGCCAAAAGAAGCTCACCAAAGCATTTTCATAAAACTTAGCCATGACAACCAAAGTCATTAGAATTAATCCTCTGGGAACCACAGATACCTGTACAAAACTTTCATGGCAATCCATCCAATAGAACCATTCTGGACCGAAGCGACACTGCCACCATGGCTAAAAACACTCTTATCATTGGATGCCAGTTCAGCAGCTTTTGAATTCTGTTTTTACAAAACCCTTCCAAAATCACTTCTACCTCCCAAATGAATTTCATTCCAGTGGGAGCAGCATGGACACTGACTTGTCTTAATGGCAAGTTATAAGAAGCACTTTGGTCGTCCACAGCTGTCTTATTTGAATCAGAAGGTAACAGGTTTTCACCGTTTTCCTCTCTGACAGTAAGACAAATGAAACGCAATGAAAACATTTCCAAGCTCATTTAGAATCTTAATTAGCCAGATCAGACTACAGTAAATTTTGTCTTTGGGTGAGGAAGATATAAATAATATGGCCATAGGCTTACTATGTGACTATAAACAGAGTGATTGATGAGTCTGTAGCAGTGAACATTAATGAGACTGCATGGACTAACTGGATTAGCAGACTGCTGGTCGAGGGTGAAACAGGAGATATACAGTATGTTACTTGTTCTTACAACCTCTGGTTTTATTTTGTCTGGTTAATCGATTGATCAAATCTCTAGCTTGAATATATAGGAATTGGGAGATTGATTCTACCTCCAAACACAAGTATCCATCACCACCAGTGTATCTGCTACCACAGCCTTCAGCTTGACACTAATAAACGAGGTAGTCCAGCAAAATCAGTAACAGGCACCTCTGCACCACATGTACATGCATCTCATCCAATCAGCATCAGCAGCCGAACATGGAAGCCATAAGAAACCGAGACAGAGGATCACCATCAAAGGGCAAATACTAACTGTGCAACCACAAGCAGTCGGCTATGACCAAAAACTCCTCATACCTTAACAAAATAGTCTGTTTGCCCATAAGACTCTCATGACCGTTTTCCTCCTCCTCTATGGTTAACGTTCTAAGACTAAAACTACTTGGGTAAGGTTAGCGAGTGATTGTAGTCCTGGTTAAAAGAAACCAATGCTGACTGTTGGTAGGAGGCAGGATGCAAACCATAGATGATCCAATTTACACATTCTGTATGGCTAACCTGCCCCAAACTCTTCCTTAATGGAAAAATATGGTTTATAACAACTGAAGTTTTATTTTTGTTGCTACAGGCCAAACCAACAAAGCAGTTAGATGATCATACAGGATATAAACAAACCCCCAGGTTGGCATTGATGCCATATATTTTCCCCCTGTGTGATCACACATCAGCGTAGAATGAAAGTGGAAAACGAGCAAAACATAAATAAAAGGGTTTGTGTGGTTTCAGAGAGGTCTATGTGGGTGTGCCTTCACCAAATAAAGTGACCAAAACATTATGGAACACAAGTGCGCTGAGCTGTCAACCTCATTCTTGGCATCAAGATTGCTGTACTGCACCTCTCCTCCCACTGGGGCGCACGCCAGGATACCAAACCAGCGCAGGAGAGGAAATGCGCTCACCAGTGCGACACTGCGTTCTGAGGGCATTGCAAATTAGCTTAGGCTATAAATGCTGTGGTGTGTGGCATTGGTTTGTGCTACATACTTTTTGCTATACAAATAAACAAACAATAAATATTTATGAGTGCACTGCCTGTCTAAAGTTCTGTTCTTACCTGTCCATAACCTGTCTACATTACAGTTTATTCATTTTATCATCACCATACACCTGCCTACCACAGTATTATATTTATTTTATTGTATTATATTTTATTCGATATATATTATATTACATTACTATATTGTAACTTCTGCACTATTTCATGTCTTAGATACTCTTTTACTTGCATGATTTTCTTTTTATACATATGGTTTGAGCATTGTTGGAGGGAGTCTGAGGATTAAGAATTTCATTGCCAGTGACTGCTTTACTGTAATTGCTGTGCATATGACAACAAAGAGCTTGAAACTTGTTGATCAAATGAATCTGACAACAGAAACAGAAAGATGTGTCAATGTAGACACCTACAGTATATGACTGGCTATACTGAAACCAAATGAGCCAAATAACCCAAAAATAAGTCATCACAGTGACTTGGAGGTAAGAAACAGAGCTTTACTCTGCTAAAACAGAGAGCTGTGTTTGAGTTTAGTCCTCACAAATGAGTGGAGAGGAAGTTTAGCTGGCATCCACAAAAATAAAGTTCATGCTCAACATTGAAAGTGTTATAAATTTATATAAAAAGGAAATTTTTCCAAAAAGACCAGAGACCAGATTTATAGTGAGATATGGGATAAACACAGTAGCAGATTATGAGGCCGATCTCCCAATTCTGGAGGGGAAACACAAAAGCCACAGTTTCTGAAGACCTTGTCTTTACCATTGGACACTTAAACATCATACTTAAGAAATATGTTTTCACTGTTAAGAGAGTCACGCTTAGAGAAAATGACTGCACATCCGTAGGCAAATACACAAATCAAGAGATTCATGAGGCAGAGCTGAACTTTTCATTCTTGTCAGGAACAAAATAATTACTGTTGCTGCAGTGACTGAACATATGAGGCTGGGGATTAGAAAAAAAGCAACATTATCGTGAATGGATGATATAGGTTGGCAGATGTGCTGCTTTTGTAGAAAGCCTTTTTTCAGGTGTCGACTGTGGTGTCATGTTCAGAGCATGGCTGTTGACTCTTAGTCTTGTTATAATGTGCTGCACACATGTTCATGATTCAAGCGTATAAAATGCTTCTATTGTGTCATTTGTTTAATTTACACTTTGTACGTGACTTAATATGTAAATGGATTGCAGGCATGGCCCATGGCAAGTAAAATCATCAGTCAGCATTAGAAGCTCAACAGATGTGTGTATTAGCTTGTTGTTAAATGCTGTTTGAAAATTGTTATTGGGAAAGAGGGTCTTCTATTGTTATAAGATGAACAAGTTCTAAAGAGTGTCCTGTACCATATCTCTAGCTGACAGTGATAAGCCTTCATCCTGACTCGGAACATCTGTACATTACAAGTACAGTTATGGCTACTAGCATGACTACTAGCATGGCTTTATACTTTGTTGTTAAATATCCCAATAATTTGACCACAAAATTCAAATCATCAGGGTCTCACTGACTCCAGTAATTAATAATTTATTTATTATGTGAGCACCTTACTGATACTTCATACTATTTCACTACATTTCAGAGGGAAATATTGTACATTTTACTGCACTACATTTATCTGACAGGTAAGTTACTTTTCAGATTAAGATTTACCGTAAAAAATGATATAAAATACAATGTATTGCAAAAGATTAAACTGGTGGTTCCAAACCTTTTGTTAGTGGAGGCGGGTTGAGGACCACAGTAAGCAGAACACAAACTCGAATAGTAGGCACAGTTGGTTTATTTGATACTTGAGGATGGCTGGGAGAGTGTACGGTCTGGGTCGAGAGTGGGAGAGGAGCCGGGACAATCCTCGTGGAGACAGAGTCTGGGCGGGCTAGGCAGGGCAGGCAGAGCTGGTACCGGAGAGATGGCAGGCTGGGCAGACTGGAGATCAACCACTGGTAGTTTCACACAAGTGTACGGAACGGAATTGAATTTGTGTATTGCAGGGGTGATTGGTGATGAGCCACAGCTGCGCCGGTGGATGACAGGAGCAGGAGTCGCAAGCCACGCCCAGGCATAGACATACAAACACAGAGAGACAGACTGAAGACAGACAGGAACACAGGGATAAGGGGAAACAGGGGAACACAAGGGTGTGAGAGGGGAGCAACCCTAAGAACTAGCTCCACCTCCACCAGCTACAACAGTAAAATGCTGCTTACACAGTGATGCATCAGTATTAACAATCTAATAATGTCAAATATATTAGTATATCACAGGGGACATTTTGTGCAGATCGATCAAGTACTTTAAGTACAATTTGCTGATAATACCTCTGTACTTTTACTTAAGTAGGACTATGGATGCAGGACTTTGACTTGCAGTGGAGTATTTTTAATGCCTGAGTACTACCCTAACCCACCACTGAGCTCCAGGGATAATCAGTAATCCTTCACCAGGACAATGTGAAATGTAATGATACCATGAAGGTCTCAACGGCTATTCAGCAGCTGCTATTTCAATCCAATATGGCTTCCAAAAGACCATCTCTCTCTTTTTATGTCCCATCTCTAACCTTGTCAAAGTCTAGTGTAAGAGTAGTTTAAGGCCAGCAGTTGCCTCGTGCCTCAGCAGCCCCAAGGCAAAAAAAAGAACAGTACCAATACTTACTTCAAATACCTTTTCTCTCTAATACAATTAGAATTTCAGCTTTTTCACCACCACCTCTCCTACCCTTGTCCTGAATTTGGACTAGGAGATGTTGTCACTTGATTTGAACCTCATTTTCTCTGCCACAGAACCAGCCCAGCAACCCAAAGAGAGAAGAACATTACCACTGCCTGCCTCCAAACTCAGTTGTAGTTTAAAGCAAATGTTAGCTTTGCCAGCACCATGGTGCTCAGAGCCAAGGACAAGTACAGAGATAGCAATAATGGTGATGATCTTTTCTCAGTCAGGAGACTGCACAAATTGAACATAATCACATCAGCACATGTTCACAAGTGTTGTTTGTATCAAGATTAGGTGATGACAGCCATAGAAGAAAATGTGATTTCAAAAGGCGACTATACATGCTGCATAACAACATACGTGTATTTCTGTGTGAAACCAAACAGTGACATTATCCTGGGAATAACTTAAAAAGTTAACATATTAAAAACTGAATAATATTTGAACATTTGAATTTATTCCCAAGACAAAAATATGTAGAGAAAGAATAACTGGGTGAAATCAACTTAACGTCCCTATAGGTGTTGCAGCTGAACATTTCTGACTCTGCAAGGTGACACTGTGGCAGACAGCAATGCATGCCAATAATTGAAAATATGCTATAATCACAGGCTAATCAATGACCGATATTTTTGCAGCAAGAGGTTAAAAGAATTGGTGGACCATCTGTGTCTGTAGTATTTCTTTTGCTTTTGAGAAGGGGGAAGTATCCTGAATAGCCAATACTGTTAATTCATGTTACAAACTGTGGCACGGGAAACAGGACTCAAATGCACGACATTCAACTCAGACATTTCAATACTTAAACTCTTTACTGAAAAAACAAGAATAACAAAAAGACGTTCTCAAGATAATGCAAAGTACAACAAAAAACGCTCACAAGGAGGATGATAAAAAGTACAACAAAAAATCACTCTTGCAGAGGAAACACTAACAAAGTCAAAACTCAAAAACGCTCCAGAAAAGAGGAAAACCAAAGTACAAAGAAAAACACAAAAACCTGACAGTAACTTGAGGCATGGGGGTACGCTGGCTCGCTTAGACCGACTGACACTCAAACTGAACAAGACGAACTGGCACAGGACAAGGGGAGAAGAGGACTATATATACAAAAGGTGAGGGAGCACAGGTGAAACCAATCCGGGGCGGGGCAGACAATCAACACGGCGGGAAAACACACAAAAGGGAGGAAGTCAGGTACAGACACAAAAGGAACCTACACAATAAAACAGGAAGTGCCAAACAAGACTATATGTGAATAACTTGACGTACAAATAAACATGACACACTTAAACTTCTCAGCAGATCTGCCGCGACACCACAATTCAGCATTGTCTGGCGAATTCACAAACAATGGATTGTGGCCGCTGATAGCACCATGAATTGTGCATCACTTGTAACCGCTGTCTGCCCCGTCTCAAGGTCCGATTCACAAAAGATATTGCATTACTGATGTCATAGCGCAAACACGGCCATAAAGTTTTGCAGCAATTTGAGTTTTGAGTGCAATTTGCCCTTGTTTTGCATCTGATTGCAATTATCCATGTGGTAATGTAGTTTATAAATGGGCTACAATAGAATCGTGAGCTACAATCAAAAATTGATATTCTCCTTCCAAATATCCGCTCCTGAGCACGCCTGGCATGCCGATGCCTTGTTGTGTCTCGTCGGATATGTTAAGTTGTAGTCACTCATGTCTAGTCTCGTCTTGCACTTCCTGTTTTATTTTGTACTCATCTTCCCCTCTCGTTTCAGATCCTGACTTCCTCCCTTTTACCCCTTTTCCACCGGAGCAGTTCCAGGGCCGGTTCGGAGCCGGTGCCTAATCTAGAACCAGTTCTTCCTTTTTCGACTGCCTAAGAACTGGCTCTCGGCCAGGAAAACTGGTTCCACAGCGGCACCAACTCTTGGCTGGTCTACAACCAAGAACCGCTTACGTCACGGGCTGGGGGCGGGATTACCTTTCTTCTTGAATGTAATCGCCGCATATAGCAATCATGCCGAGCAGCAACAACGCATCGGAACAGTCTTGTTTGGATGCCAATGTAGATTTTCAAAGCCAGGAACAACACCTGAAGAGGTACGGCGCCTGCCATTGTTGTTGTCTTCTGCCCGAAGTTGGCGCTAGTGTTGCTGGGAAACCGAAGACGTACAGAGTGACGTAATGACGTGGCTCTCTAACCCGTAAAGTTGGTGGGAACGCAAACGAGTTCTTGGTAGGTTCGCAAGTTGAACCAATTGCGAACCGGCACTAGCACCAGCCCAGAACTAGCACTAGGTTCACTTCAGTGGAAAAGGGGTATTTGTGTGATTTTCCTGCCATTGTGATTGTCTACCCTGCCCCTGATTGGTCTCACCTGTTTCCCCCTACCTCATGTATAAATAGTCCTTGTCTTCCTTTGTCCTGTGCCAGTTCGTCTTGTTTTCGTCCGTAAAAAGATTTGAGCCAAGCGTACCAGCGATTTCCCATGCATCAGGTTTTTCTACAGTTTATGTTATCTTTTGATCCTCCTTGTGAGTGTTTTGTTTTGTACTTTGTATATCCTCCTTGTGAGCGTTTTGATCCTCCTCGTGAGCGTTTTTTTGTTATATTTTACTTCAGTAAAAGATTTTGGATACACCATACTCTGTTTGATGAGTCGTGCATTTGAGTCCTCCAGTTCTGTGTCAAAGTTCGTGACATGCCTTCGCCTGGCTACAATCACTGTTGCCATGATCACTGGAAAGTCTGGGCATGACACCCCTTATAAATGCACTTCAGTTACCACCAACTCTCTGAAGACACTAATAATTTTCACCCTAACTGCTAACATTTCACCCTTTGTGGGTGCTTTGAGAATTACATTTTCTTTGAGAGTTTCTTTTTGTCTTATTTGTGCAGGTTTAGCAGCCGCAAAAGCTGCACAATCCTTTTGTGAATTTGAGTTATCGTCACAAAGGTTGCTTTATGGTTGAAAGATCTACTTTGAATCAACATTTTTACAGTAGTCACAGTTTAAATGTTGGAAAAATGCTGTTGAATGAAAATTGTATAAGCATTATGTTTTCAGTATTTCAATGCTGAAAACAAACATTTAATCAGTATTGTCTCAATGTGCCTACTGCCAACTTTCCCGCCAAAATATTTTAAATGAAATCTGAGGCGCAACCATTTTAGGGGGGTGTGGGACACATTTGTCTTAAATAAAGCACTTGTTCACTGTGATGCATTCAACTTGTTGGTTTAAGATAACAATGAGGAAAACATCTAAAAGTCGCTTTTGGAGAATAATAGATGGGGGAGAGTCAAGCCCTCCCCTGGAAAAAAAATGTTGTATTCAAATGCCCCAACTGCACAACACGCTCATCATCTTTCACCATCCTATAAGGCGATAAGTTATGATCTTTTCACTAAGTAGAATGATCAGGTCAACTCATAGCTGCATTATTGTCTTGGAAAATCACGTCTTAGAGGGTCCATCGCTGATTTTGAATGGTGTGCCTCCTCAAGAATTCAACTCAGTAAATAATTAACCTGTAAAGCGCAATTCAAAGCGTGCGTGAATAGGACCTGGCAGTTGGAGTTGGGTCATATTATGTATATTATACATTTTTGTTGCACTGATTTCCGACGAGTCTTTCACAAAACAGTGCAGCGACTAAATGAATATTAAGTAGTCTTTAGTGGTTGCTGTCTGATCGATTAGTGCTGAAAAGCAATGTTAATTCATAAATCATGTTTGAGAACTACACCAGAAACTGTGCGTTCATTTCTGCACCCTGATCATTTAATAGCATAGTTATGTTCTCCCCACCTGTTTGTTCATTTGGAGGCTGCAAGCGGAGGCGTTAAACAGCTGTTCAGCCTGTCTATACAGAGTATTGCTTAGCAAAGATCTCAAGGTGATTTATTTTGTTTAATTGAAGGAGAGTAGCCTATAGGCTGTAATGTGTCAGAAAAATTAGATTTTCACATTAAAAACCACAGATGTCAGTCTGAGGAGTGGGGACTCCCCTGCCCTGTGCGCACGCCACACACTCATACACACACACACAAATATATTTTGGAATCATACACTAAAATGACAGAGGAAAGCAAAGAATGAATGAATGAATGAATTAATATACATACATATACATATATATATATATATATATATATATACACACATATATATATATATGTGTGTGTGTGTATGTGTGTGTGTGTGTGTGTGTGTATGTATATATACACATCAGCCATGCACATTTTTAATTCTCAGCGGAAAAAATAAGAAATGTTATTAAAAACGTTCTCACGAGGTGACCTGCTCCGATTACAAACAAAAAATGGCGGGGCGCACAATGAGGAACTAAATGAATGTTAACAAATAAATAGATAAATAATCAAAAACAGGCAGAAGCTCCACGTTTTCAGTAAATCATTTTCACTTGTGTTTTCTGCTCAGAGCGTAGTGCTCAGTGAGCTGTTCTGAAAGATTCACAGTTTATACAGCGACATCATGAACAGCAGTGGAACCGTGGAGTCAGAATGTATTATTGCGCTGCAGAATTACAACTGGCACCGGTAACCACGTCAGCAGCTGCTGGCTACATGAGCTGCCTGTTCATTGTCATCAGTCGCATTTTCTGTGTTGCTCACCTTTCAATATTTAAACATGAAAATACATTTTACAATAAAGATAAATAGTAAATAATTAGCTTAATTTTGAGACCCCCTCAAAATTTGATTTTGCAGGTCTTCGGGGGGGGGGGGGGTCCTTGTTGTTAATTAGGGGGTCCGAGCCCCCCCAAGACCCCCCGTATTGCGCACACTGTTTTCATCCGTGGGACATCAGTTTCACCTGTGTGACTGTTTGCAGTGGCTGGACTTGTGCTTGATTTCCATATGGTTGGGATAGCTGTACCTTCACCTTACCATGCACCATTATCATCACTTAAGGAGTTACAGTGAACAGATTGCACATTCGACTCACTCCTGGTGACAGATATTCAAGTAAGACTTGAGTCTGTCGTCAGTAGATCACACAGTGCAATATATATATTTTTTTAATAAGAGGCTTCTGTAGTAGAGGTGTCAGTACATTTGCAGAATCATCGTCACTGACCAAATCAGTATCTTTTTGCCATTGCACGCTCCTCACTGGTGACTGGAAGCACTGTTGTCAGCTCAGCTGTGTTGAACAGTACATCACATCCTAAAAGCTCAGTGAAAGTGTGCGAAAGCTACAGAAATAATCATGATGTGATAACTTGAGCTTGTACAAGCCTAGTTTTGTACTGAACTGATAGAAACAGTACGAATCTGCAATATACCTTACTTACAACAGAAATAATAATATAACATTATGAACAATGATGAAATTACTTTGCTGAAAAGAAAGGCGCAAAGTACATAGTCAGTGACTATGAATCTTTAAACTGAACTTAACAAAACATTTTGAATGATCAAAGTGATTTGTAATTTCTGCCACTAATTTGGAGGCTGCAGTCCTTTTAATTGATACAGAATGAGTTAAGCTTTGTTCGACATGCCCTGCATTTGTTCCCTCATATCCCTCACTGACTGAGCTGCATGTACAGCCTAGCTTACATTATCATCACGCCTGTCAAGACAAGAGTAGAGAGGAGTTACACATAAAAACCCAATAAAAAGTAAAACCATCACTGCAACAGTACAACAAAATAGGAGAATTAAATGTGGACTCTTAAACATCAGATCTCTCTCATCTAAAGCTGTTCTAGTAAACGATCTAATATCAGATTATAATATTGATTTATTTTGTCTTACTGAAACCTGGCTGTGTCACGATGAATACGTTAGCCTAAATGAATCCACTCCCCCCAGTCACATTAATACTCACATTCCTCGAGGCTCAGGCCGAGGAGGTGGAGTTGCAGCCATCTTTGACTCAAGCCTATTAATCAAACCTAAACCTAAACTAAATTATAACTCGTTCAAAAGCCTTGTTGTTAGTCTTTCACACCCAACCTGGAAAACACTACAGCCAATTCTATTTGTTATCGTGTACCGAGCTCCTGGACCGTATTCTGAATTTTTATCTGAATTCTCAGAGTTCTTATCCGGTTTAGTCCTTAAAACAGATAAAATAATTATTGTAGGTGATTTTAATATTCATATGGATGTAGAAAATGATAGCCTTAGTGCTACGTTTATCTCATTATTAGATTCAATTGGCTTCTGTCAGAGTGTACATAAACCCACTCACTGTTTTAACCACACCCTTGACCTTGTTCTTGTCTATGGCATAGAAATTGAACATCTAATAGTCTTTCCACAGAATCCTTTTTTATCAGACCATTATTTAATAACTTTTGAATTCCTATTACTGGAATACACGCCATTAGGCAAACATTTCTACACTAGATGTCTATCTGATAGTGCTGTAGCTAAAATTAGGGAAGTGATTCCATCGGCATTTAATTCAGTTCCATGTCTCAATGTAACAGATGACTCCTATGCTAACTTTAGTCCCTCCCAAATTGATCATCTTGTTGATAGTGCTGCAGGCTCACTACGAATAACACTCGACTCTATCGCCCCTCTAAAAAAGAAGATAATAAAACAGAGGAGGTTAGCCGCAAACCCGCAAATTAAAGCAAACATCGCGAAAACTTGAAAGGAAATGGCGTTCCACCAGTCTGGAAGAATCACGTTTGGCCTGGCAAGATAGTCTTAAAATTTATAGGAATGCCCTCCGTGATGCCAGAGCAGCCTACTACTCATCATTAATAGAGGAAAATAAGAACAACCCCAGGTTTCTGTTCAGCACTGTAGCCAGGCTGACAGAGAGTCACAGCTCTGTTGAGCCATGTATTCCTATAGACCTCAGTAGTAATGACTATGAGCTTCTTTAATGATAAAATTCTAACTATTAGAGACAAAATTCAGCACCTCCTGCCCTCAGTTGGTACTGACTTATCTTCAAACACAGGAACCTTAGAAACAACTGTAAAACCTGATGTACATTTAGACTGCTTTTCTCCCATCAACCTTAGTCAACTAACTTCCATGATTTCCTCATCTAAGCCATCAACGTGTCTCTTAGACCCCGTCTAGGCTGCTTAAAGACGTTTTACCCTTAGTTAGCATTTCTTTACTAGATATGATCAATCTGTCCTTATTAAAAGGCTATGTGCCACAGTCCTTTTAAAGTAGCTGTAATTAAACCTCTTCTTTAAAAGCCCACTCTTGATCCAGGGGTTTTGTCAAATTATAGACCTATATCTAACCCTCCTTTTCTCTCTAAGATCCTTGAGAAAGCAGTCACCAATCAGTTGTGTGACTTTCTACACAACAATAAGCTGTTTGAGGATTTTCAGTCAGGATTTAGAGTGCATCATAGCACAGAGACAGCACTGGTGAAAGTAACAAATGACCTTCTAATTGCATCCGACAAAGGACTTGTCTGTACTTGTCTTACTAGATCTTAGTGCCGCATTCGATACCATTGACCATTACATTCTATTACAGAGACTAGAACATTTACTTGGCATTAAAGGCACCGCACTAAGGTGGTTTAAATCTTATTTATCAGATCGATATCAGTTTGTACACGTTAATGATGAATCCTCTATGCACGCCAAAGTTAGTCACAGAGTTCCACAAGGTTCTGTGCTTGGACCAATTCTATTTACCTTTATATATGCTTCCTTTAGGCAATATTATTAGGAAGCACTCCATAAATTTTCATTGTTATGCAGATGATACCCAATTATATTTATCGATCAAGCCATTTGAAACCAATCAATTAGCTAAACTTCAAGCATGCCTTAAGGATATAAAAACCTGGATGACCTGCAATTTTCTGATGTTAAACTCAGACAAAACTGAAGTTATTGTACTTGGCCCCGAACACCTTCGAAACACATTATCTAAAGATATAGTTTCGCTAAATGGCATTGCCCTGGCCTCCAGCGACACCATAAGGAATCTTGGAGTTATCTTTGATCAGGATATGTCCTTTAACTCCCACATAAAACAAACATCAAGGACTGCCTTTTTTCACTTACGTAACATTGCAAAAATCAGGCACATCCTGCCTCAAAAAGATGCAGAAAAACTAGTCCATGCGATGTTACATCTAGGCTGGATTATTGCAACTCTCTATTATCAGGCAGCCCCAATAAGTCCCTTACGACTCTCCAGCTGATCCAGAATGTTGCGGCACGTTTACTGACAAGAACCAGAAAAAGAGAACATATTTCTCCAATATTAGCTTCTCTACACTGGCTCCCTGTAAAATCCAGAATAGAATTTAAAATCCTTCTCCTCACCTTCAAAGCCCTAAATGGTCAGGCACCATCATATCTTAAAGAGCTCATAGTACCCTATTACCCCACTAGAGCACTGCGCTCCCAGAATGCAGGGTTCCTTGTGGTTCCTAGAGTCTCTAAAAGTAGAATGGGAGCCAGAGCCTTCAGCTATCAAGCTTCTCTTCTGTGGAACCAGCTCCAGTTTGTGTACGGGAGGTAGATGCCCTCCTCACATTTAAGAGTAGGCTTAAGACTTTCCTCTTTGATAAAGCTTATAGTAGGGCTGACTCAGGTGACCCCTGAGCCACCCCTTAGTTATGCTGCTATAGGCCTAGACTGCCGGGAGACTTCCCATGATGCACTGAGCTCCTCTCTCCTCCTCTCCCTCTACGTCTGTACGCACTCATATCCCATCAATGCTTGTTACTAACTCAACTTCTTCCCGTAGTGCTTTCTCTCCTCTCCCTCTCTCTTCTGTTGCTTTCTGCAGGTATTTCTGCCTCCGGAGCTGTAGAGTCTGGATCTGTGGTTGCAGGCCACCTGCTGCCCCCGTGTTCCTGCTCTGCACCCGCTGCTGCTATTACTGTTATTGCTCTTATTATTAGTATTACTATTATAATATTGCTATTAGTATTATTTCTATTAATATTAACATCAATACCATTACCACAACTATTACTTTACATCTCTATGTGGAACTGTATTGTGCTGCTGTATGTTCTCTTTCCTCCTGCTCTCTCTCTCTCTCCCGCTCCCCCCCTCCCCCATCAACCCAACCGGTCGAGGCAGATGACTGTCCACCCAGAGCCTGGTTCTGCTCGAGGTTTCTACTTGTTAAAAGGGAGTTTTTCCTTGCCACTGTCGCCTAGTGCTTGTTAATGGTGGGAACTGTTGGGTCTGTAAATATAAAGAGTCGGTCTAGACCTGCTCTATGTGAAAAAGTGCCCTGAGATAACTTTGTTATGATATGGCGCTATATAAATAAAACTGAACTGAATTGAACCTTTTCTCCTATGGAGGCTCATAAAAATGACTTTCTTATGCTCTTCATCAGTAATCGCTTGTTAAATGTACCAAGCCCGCTTTAAAGGTCCCTAAGGTCACCCTAAATCTAATGAAAAATACAATGCAGCACAGTTCCATCCCTCTTCGTGTCAGATACATGGAGAGGGTACAAAGTCTTTGGAACTCGCTGGTCTTTGTGAAATGCACTTACTGTATGTCCACCATTTAGTGTGCCAGCAGGGGTCTGAATTAACCAATTGATTGCCCAAATCATTTTACAGTCCATTAAGCTCACAGTATGACCACTGCTGCGACAAAAGGGTCTTTTTCAAGAGAAAAAAAGTGGTCACTTTCTCATTACCAGATGCTAAGTGGTGTGTAAAAAGGCTGACTTCTTATAGCTAGACCATGACTGTATGTTCAGATACAACGCAAAGCATATTTTTGCTTTATTCACACAAAATGATGTGTTTTTGTCATTCGTGTTTTCTTGACATAAACAGCTGATCTCAAAACTTAGCAGGAATCCTCTCTTTTTTTCTTCAGTTTCTCTCCTTTCTTCTCTTAGAACTATACTTTCATAAAGCAGAGTCATACAGCTTCAGGACAAGCAAACTTTTTTCAGCTAAAGTGGATGTCCCTTCGGTTCGTGCCACCGACAGCCATTAGATTGACTGCATGTAATGGTGCCCAATTAAAATACACTTAGAGATCAGAACATTTGAACAGACCGTGAAGGTACAGTTTCAACACTTTAAGAAACATGCTTATTGGCTTTCTTGCCAAAAGTTAGATGAGAAGATTCCGTTAATACCGTGACTCCTTGTTGAGCAGGAGATTAGGGCGAGGGGGTTCCAACACACAATAAAAGTGTTTGTGGTTTGAAGGTGAAAAACTGTATTTGGTGGTGGTGTACAGTTCACAAGACCTTGGTTTATCATTGCTTGCTCACTACATGCCCACATCAGCAGAAATTGCATTTATGAATTATGAAAATACACACACACACGCACGCACACACACACTTAAGGGCTTCCTGGCTGGATGCAGAGCCAACAACAATTCATCATCTTCCTCATTAAAAAACGACATCCAGTGCATTATTTCACAAGCAAGATGACTCAGGTTACTGTGTAACCTCACCCTCTTCAAATTGATGTCTACTGACTCCATCAGAAAATTCACAAAGAAAGTCTGTACTCTAACTCCATGGCTGAATGAGTTTCTCCAGGGTTTTTTTGACAACTATACGCCCAAAACGGAGAGCAGAATATTTAAGATTCAAGTCTGTCGTCACCAGTGAGAGAAGCCACGAAAGGAAAGCAAATTAATGACCAATTTGTGTAGCACTTTCTGTAGTTGATACCCAGAGAGGATAACAGGTAAACTCATCAGGGTTTTGGTAGAAGGAGGACCGGTGTAGCCACAGGGGTGTCTCATTAGCAGTGTGTATGAGACACTATCAACCGAAATCTGACTTTGATTCTGCAGCCCTGTGGGTCAGCGCAAAGGCAGAGGTGTGCTCTCATTACAGGGAGAAGGTGTCACAGATAGATAGTAAAGTACACGATGCTGTAAGACTCACTGAAACCTCGCAAGGACAAGTGGCAAAATGAGCAGTCACCATGCGGCTCACAGAAAGTAAAACATTACGAGGGGGCAAGTGATCGGGTCCAAACCAATCAAACCCAGAGTGAGTTTTGCCCTGAGGGGAAACTGTAAGATAACCTATGACTGTATTAGGTTTGTGCCAATTGGCTGTATATCGGCGATTGAAGGGATGATCGCCGATTGGTTTTTCCTAGGCCCATATAAGAAGGCAATTTTAACTAACTGACTATCAGAACTAAGATTTTATAAAATAATCTCTAGAATCTGCGCCCTACTGTGCATTTAGAGATGTTTCTGGTGGAGCGGCATGTCCGCCCGCTGAGCCCCGTTAATCAGCTAAATTAAATCCCTAATTATAAACCACACAGACGTGTGCAATGCACCAGTCTGTTGGATTTTCAAGCTTTTTTTGTAGCGGCATATCATTTGTAGCACCTTAAAACATGATCTAATTTGAGTACATTTTAAGGCTTGTGTCATACAGACACGGCTGTTCCACAAACAAATTGCTGAGGTGATCCTCTCTTTCCTCTGTCCAAAACACTGCCAGCTGACGGTTTGTAACTGACTTGACCAGCTGACCTCACTTCGAGCTGATTGGCTGTTGAAACAGGTGACGTGCCATACGTTCTAAAACCAGCCATCAGCCGGCTTTAGTCGAGCTGAAACGGGCCAGTTCACACTGCTGCAACTTTTCCCTGCAATGTTCTAAAATGGTTTTGTCTTGTCGCATATCTTCTGATCGCGATCTGATCTGACCCCCCCACCCCACCCCCTCGCCTATCACCGATCTTGAGTAACCACGATTAAATTATATGAAAGTAGAAATGAGGGCGGCACGGTGGTGCACTGCTTAGCACTGTCACCTCACAGCAAGAGGGTTCTGGGTTCACATCCGCCGGCCGGCTGGGGCCCTTCTGTGTGGAGTTTGCATGTTGTCCCCGTGTCCGCGTGGGTTCTCTCCAGGCACTCCAGCTTCCTCCCACCATCCAAAGACATGCAAGTTAGGTTAATTGGTGATTCTAAATTGTCCGTAGGTGTGACTGTGAGTGTGAATGTTTGTCTGTCTCTATGTGTCAGCCCTGTGATTGACTGGCGACCAGTCCTGGGTGTACCCCGCCTCTCGCCCAATGTCAGCTGGGATTGGCTCCAGCCCCCCGCGACCCTCTGAGGATAAGCGGTATAGAAAATGGATGGATGGAAGGAAAATAGAAATGATCGTCCAACCCTAGACTGTATAGTATTCACAGAAAGCAGTGTCTGGAGACACACACTGTATAGCCATGCATTACATTTTCAAAGGCAATCTAATTTTTAAAGTTATCTCAATTTAATTAGGACTAATGGAAAATGAAATAAGAACGCCATGAATACTGCAGGAGACAAGTTCTATTGAGCCATGACACCATTTTATAAACACAAGTAGGTGGGAGAGTCAAAGCAAAGGGAGCTGGAATTGGTATCATTTTACAAGAGTGCACATATATATATATTTATATATGCATACACATATGACTAAATAAAATAATAATGCAGAGAAGGAAGTGGATTATTTCAGCCTGCAGTCCTCATCTCAGGCTGCAACAGAACAGAATATATACATCAATCAGCCATAACATTATGACCACTGACAGGTGAAGTGAAGAACATTAATTATCTCGTTACAATGGCACCTGTCAGTGGGTGGGATATATTAGGCAGCAAGTGAAAATTTTGTCCTCAAAGTTGATGTGTTGGAAGCAGGAAAAATGGACAAGCGTAAGGATGTGAGCGACTTTGACAAGGGCCAAATTGTGATGGCTAGACGACTGGGTCAGAGCATCTCCAAAACTGCAGCTCTTGTGGGGTGTTCCTGGTCTGCAGTGGTCAGTACCCACCAAAAGTGGTCCAAAGAAGGAAAACCGGTGAACCGGCGACAGGGTCATGGGCGGCCAAGGCTCACTGATGTGCGTGGGGAGCGAAGGCTGGCCCGTGTGGTCCGATCCAACATAAGAGCTACTGCAGCTCAAATTGCTGAAAAAGTTAATGCTGGTTCTGATAGAAAGGTGTCAGAACACACAGAGCATTGCAGTTTGTTGCGTATGGGGCTGTGTAGCCGCAGACCGGTCAGGGTGCCCATGCTGACCCCTGTCCACTGCCGAAAGCGCCTACAATGGGCACGTGAGCATCAGAACTGGACCACGGAGCAATGGAAGAAGGTGGCCTGGTCTGATGAATCATGTTTTCTTTTACATCATGGCCGGGTGCATCGCATCAGGATGCACTATGGGAAGAAGGCAAGCCGGCGGAGGCAGTGTGATGCTTTGGGCAATGTTCTGCTGGGAAACTTTGGGTCCTGCCATTCATGTGGATGTTACTTTGACACGTACCACCTACCTAAACATTGTTGCAGACCAAGTACAGCCCTTCATGGAAATGGTATTCCCTAATGGCAGTGGCCTCTTTCAGCAGGATAATGCGCCCTGCCACACTGCAAAAATGGTTCAGGAATGGTTTGAGGAACATGACAACGAGTTCAAGGTGTTGATTTGGCCTCCAAATTCCAAATTCCGAGCATCTGTGGGATGTGCTGGACAAACAAGTCCGATCCATGGAGGCCCCACCTCGCAACTTACAGGACTTAAAGGATCTGCTGCTAACGTCTTGGTGCCAGATACCACAGCACACCTTCAGAGGTCTAGTGGAGTCCATGCCTCAACGTGTCAGGGCTGTTTTGGCAGCAAAAGGGGGACCTACACAATATTAGGCAGGTGGTCATTATGTTATGGCTGATCGGTGAATGTAGCCTGCAGAGTCCAGCAATCACTCGGCTGCTGCTCATTAAGTTTATTGCTCTGAGCGTATGCTAAAAATTGAAGGTGACTCGGATGAATCTATCAACATTTTTATCAACTCCTCTCCTCTGTCAAGTGGAGTTCTGCAGCGGTAAAGTAAGAAACCAATGTTTGAGAGATTTTAGTGAGAAAATCAAACTACACAAGTGAGCGGGACAAAATTAGCCATAGTCATTTACTATGAATGTGTAAACCGAGAGGAAAACATGAACATCTTGAAAAAGTAAAGGCCATCAGAATCGACAGTGATCTGTAGAGTGTACAAGACAGGCAAGGGTCTGTGAACATCAAAACATGGCAAGAAACCAAGTTTCCTGACACATACAGTATATGTGTATACATGCCCCCATATTACAGACCGTGTATTAATGCCAGCCAGCTCCTGCGAGTGTTAATGGTAACGATGTTCCGGGACAAGCTGATTTGGGAGAAAGCCTGCGCATGATTAGGGCACACAGTCTCAGCAGCCACAGTCAGACACTGTTTCATAAAGTCTCCACATAAAAAAGCTCATCCACTCTTGGCAATCAGTGTGTTACAGATATAACCTGTGCCTGATCTTCTGCCTGCCCAGCCTGTCATCTTTCCGATATCAGCCCAGCCTGCCCTGCCTCGCCTGCTCCAACCACAACCACCTCTCGGTCACTCCTGGCTCCCCGTCAGCTTATGACCCAGCCCGTCTACTATCTCCTGCCCAACCACCACCAGCATTAAAATAAACCTGCTGTCGAACTTTCAAGCTGCCGTGTTACGTGTTCTACTTTCTGCCTAAAACACTCTCTCTGTCTGCAAATGAGACAAACTGCTGTTGAATTTATTTCTGTAAAAAAATCATCATCATCATCTTGCCAACTTTTTCTAAATGTTCTTTTTTCCCTGTGCCACTGCCTCAATCGCTCCAACTTGACTGGCGGACTCAAAGCCAGTAAAGCAAGATATACGCACAGCACGTGAACAAATGAAAAACGGATCATTGATTGTTCAGGCGGTTAATCAGGCGTCGTTTTTTTGTACCTGAGTATCTTTTTGTTGTTGTTTGAGATTATAACCTGCTCTCTGTAGTTTATGTCTATAATGTAGATTGTTCAGGTTGATCTCTTATGATGACCGTTTGATCAAGAGAATCTAGAGGCTTTATGAAAGGGGGACTATGAAACTTAATGAATGAGGAGTATTCTTAAATCAGCAGAAGGTCCCTCTGCATTATCCCTTGAGACTGTTGGATTAGATGTAATTTGTGGATTACAAAAGTTCAATTAAGCAAGACAATGATGAGAAATGGTTTTATTTGAGTCTGATCAACTCTAATTATGTCTTTGATTTGAGTTAAGAGCCCGGGTGGGACAGTTTAATTATAAAATCAAGAAAATGAAATGATAGAAGTTGTTCTTGTATTGCAGGCACTACCACATAAATTACATATATTATTATAATCTCACATTACGCCGCATTACAAGTTTTTATCAGTTCATCACTGAGTGTTTCATTAGCAATTGCTGCTGACCAAGTTCTTGAAAGTGGTGCAGCAGTTTGTGATTCGTCTGCTTTGTTAATAGTTTCTGTTGAAGCTGCCGTAGGCTATAAACCCCTCTTTATCTTATACTCCATTCAGAGGGGTTCTGGATGGGGCAGCCAAGAGGCAAATTATTCTTTGACTGAGACAGATGCCAGCTAGACAGGCTGGATTTGCCCTGGGTTATCCCTGCCACCTGCAGCGCTTGAAGTCTGTTCCAAGAAGGTCTCCATGTCTTCTGTTGTCTCATAGGTGGGGGATGAGACAGACAGCATCCAGGCATGCCAAGTCAGTGGCCTGAGGGCCGGACACACTGCCAAGGCTTGGCCGACCCTCTGTTCACTCACATTTAAACACATAATAGCTCCAATAAGAAATGAAGCAGAATTTTTCATTTTGGAAGGATGAAATAGAAATTGAGAAAGGAGAGAGGAAAGCATTTAATAAAATAATAATAATAATAATAATAATAATAAAAACTCCCATATAGTGGTTATAGGGAAAAACTAAATTACATTTTGCAGGAAGATTTTGTTGTTCTGTAAAAAGAAAAGTAGTTGTGGTTCTAGGGATAGTAATATAGGTTGGTTGGTCCACCACTTTGGTCCAGACTGAAATGTCACAATAACTATTGGATAGATGGCCATGAAATGTTGTACAGACATTTAAGGTCCCCTGACTTTTATCTAGCGGCAACAGCAGGTCAAAGTCTTCATTATCCAGTGAAATCTCTGAATAACTACTAGATGGATTGGCACAATTTTTGACATTCATGGTTCCCAGAAGATGAATCCTACTGACTTTGATGATCTCCTGATTTATTCTCTAGCGCCACCAAGAGGTTCACATTTGTGGTTTTGAGTAAAATGTCTCGATGACTGTTGGATGGATTCCAATGAAATTTGGTACACACATTCATGTTCCCCTCAGGATTGTTGATCCCCGTTTTTTCATGTAGCGCTTAGGTCAAAATCGTTATTTGTCCAATATTTTGGTTGATGGCCAAATACCTACAAAACGAATTCCCATGAGTCTCAGCTTTACTGTGTATAGTGCTTATGAGCAGAGGTTAGAATGCTAACACTTGCTAACACAATAACGTGCTAAACTAAGATGGGGAACATGGTAAATTTTATACTTGCTAAACGTCAGCATGTTAGCATTGTCATTGTGAGTATGTTGCTATGCTGATATCAGCATTTAGCTCAAAGCACCGCTGTGCCTCACAGAGATGATAGTGGCTGTTAGCATGGTAATTATGAATTCAAGGGTTACGGCGTACCTTCAGTGTCACGCCGGTGAGGGAGAGTGGCAACAAGGGATGGACCCAAATGCAGAAAGTCAAGGTAGGCAGAAGTGAATTTAAAAATGTTAACACGATGATTGCACAGCAGTAGTCTCCTATTCAGTAATGAGACAAGGCGAATTAGAAGTTACCTGGAGGGAACTCTAGTTCTATAACTACGTGTGTATCGCACCCTCGCTGTACATCACACATCACAGTTACTGTGGGTAATCAAATTAAAGCATGTTGCTGAGATCACATACAATACATTAGTCTAGCTTTGCGGTAGTGGGGTGGGTGAAATCTGACAGTAAATTATAAATCCAAACCTACGCAACAGGTATCTACAAGCAGGACTGCTGTTTACCCCTTGCATCAAGACTAAACCCAGCTTTAGTCTTGTTATTTACTAGCACGAGGAACAGCTGGCTTCCAGAGGCTGAAAGGTGGTGCTTTTAAAATGGACAATAATCTAATGGGAGAATTCAACAGTACACATTTCTCCAGGAGCATCTGTTAGAAACAGCATCTGTGTTGCAAAACACTGAGTAGACCAGAGAGGTTTTCTTTTTCTTTCTCTCAGTCAGTCTCTCTCTCCCTCTTTCTGTTTGTCTCCCTTTTTCTTCCTTTGCCTCTCCTCCTCCCTCTTAGTTATTTATCTAAAATAAGGCAAATGCAGAGCCAAACACATTTAAAGACCATAATTGCTCTTGGGCACTTAGAAAGGACTTTTTAAGAAAAAGCTATTAGGGTTGATAATGTTCTTTCTCATAGACCAACTCAACCAAGCTGCCTAATTGGTTCTATTACTGATTAGAGAGCAACCTGCTTATCATTGATGCTTATTTAGCCAAATCAATTCCCTTTCCACACACAGCCTTCTCTCTCTGGGCTTTGTGTTTTCCTCCATCTCTTCCACCAACTAAGTAAGATGATGCCACACATAAATCAAAGCTTTATGTTGCCTTCAGGTGTATCAACAACGGAAGTGTGCTGTTTTGTTCACCTCTTGTATTTGTAACAGCAAGCCCGCCTCAAAGCACTCCTGTTACCCACAATTACATCACTTTCAGGAGCACAAATATTTCAGTGTTGCTGCTGACTGATTTTTTTTATTCGACCTGTAAGCCAACAAGCTCTAATATAACAGAATGAAATACAACTCTGCTCTCGAGAAAATTTGGCACATGAGGCCCTCTCTCCAGTCAACCATGTAGAGGACTGATTGGCTGAGTGATTGGCAACAGTGGGCATTTAAGGACTGTTTTGAACAAAAAACACTCTTCCTTTGAAACAAGAATAAATAGAGCTTTGAAATGCTAAAAACCCTCATTGTTTTACCAACTTCCCAATCGCTTTCAGCATCCCTTTTTTCTCTGTCTTGTAAAATTCTCTTTTACGGTTTTCATGGTGAGAAGTGTGCTGAGTCAAAAACAGCTGATTGCAATGCCAGGCGAAATAATTGATGAGCAGTTCCGGAGCTGTAAATACACACCATGTCTGTATCCATTATAGCCTCTCTCTACACCGGCCACACCATCAGTAACACCAATCTGAATTGCAGTCAATAGGTTGTTAGAAAGAACATATAAGCTGTGTGGGATTGTTGAACACCTGTTCAACCTGAGTCTGAAGCTGGGGAGGGTGCCAAAACTGTGGAAAACATCGTGTCTGGTTCCTGTGCCGAAGACCCCACACCCCAAGGACCTCAATGGCTATAGGCCAGTGGCATTGACCTCTCACCTGATGAAGACCCTGGAGAGACTGGTCCTTGTTCACCTGCGTCCGCTGGTGAGCCCATGTATGGACCCTCTGCAGTTTGCCTACCAACCCGGCATTGGGGTGGATGACGCTGTCATTTACCTACTTCACACATCCCTCTCTCACCTAGAAAAGGCTGGAAACACTGTGAGGATCATGTTTTTTGATTTCTCCAGTGCTTTTAACACCATCCAGCCCAGGATTCTGGGGGACAAGTTGGAGCACGCTGGGGTGGACCATCACCTGGCAGCATGGATCCTGGACTACCTCACAAACCGACCACAGTATGTGAGGTTACAGGACTGTGTGTCTGACACACTTCTCTGCAGCACAGGGGCTCCACAGGGAACCGTTCTGGCGCCTTTCCTGTTCACCTTCTACACAGCGGACTTCACCATAACACTTCGAACTGTCACCTGCAGAAGTTCTCTGATGACTCTGCCATCGTCGGCCTCATCACCAACGGGGATGATGGGGAGTACAGAGAACTGACCCAGGGCTTTGTGGGTTGGTGTCAGCAGAACCGCCTCCAGATCAACGCGAGTAAAACCAAAGAGCTGGTGGTGGACTTCGGCAGGCGCAAACTCCCTCCACCTACACCAGTGAACATCCAGGGAACGGACATTGAGATTGTGAGATCGTACAAGTATCTGGGTGTTCACTTGAACAGCAAACTGGACTGGTCAGACAATACGGACGCTCTGTTCAAGAAGGGCCAGAGCCGTCTCTTTTTGCTCAGGAGACTAAGATCTTTTGGAGTGCAGGGTGCGCTCCTGAGGACTTTCTATGACTCTGTGGTGGCATCAGCTGTCTTGTATGGGGTGACCTGTTGGGCCAGTGGCATCTCTTCCAGGGATAGGAAGAGACTGGACAGACTGGTAAAGAAGGCCAGCTCTGTCCTTGGATGCCCTCTGGACCCAGTGGAGGTGGTGGGAGGCAGGAGAATGGTGGCCAAGCTATCATCACTACTGGAGAACACTTCCCACCCCCTACATGTCACTCTTTCAGAACTGGGCAGCTCCTTCAGCGACCGGCTACTCCACCCGCGGTGTCTGAAGGAGAGGTACCATAGGTCCTTCCTGCCTGCTGCTGTCAGACTCTATAATCAGTACAACTCCCGGTAATCTACACTTGACTGTCAGTGTGCAGACTATTCACTACTATACTTCATCTACTGCTGTGCATTATCTTCATACATATATTGTATTCATGATGTTATCTACTTCATATGTTGCTGTGAAATATTTTTCATATACATGTATATTATATATGTGCAATATTTTTATCTTATCTATTTGTTCATACTTACAACTGCACTCAGTCACTCTATTATTTATTTCTGTCTATACTGTGTATAGGACTATTTTTCTATTTATTTTTATTGTATTTCTATATATGACACTTTTGCTGGCTGCTGCAACGCTAAAAATTTCCCCGCTGTGGGACAATAAAGGCTTATCTTATCTTATCTTATCTTAAACAGGGCACAACATGAACCAAACTGCCTCCCACGTATCTCTTTCATAGACTATTGCAAGCGTCAGCGGTGGAGTGGCTGCATGAGAGGAGACAGATTGAAAACCAGCAATATTGTTGTTTTTCTCTCCAACTTCACCTCACTTCTGTTTGCAACCTGCTCCATCTCATCATTTTTTCATTATAGACCCACACAAGCACGCTTACTATGCACTAGGGGTCTAAGGCTAAGTTGCTATCTGTATGTGTTTGTGCCACAAAAACATCTGTTGTCGTATCGGGATTCTGATTTATCTGAAGTGGGCTGGGCATGTACTTGTTAGAAATCTAGATTCTTTATTTTCTGTGTTTAATTTTTCTTTTTTACTGCCATTTATACTTCTTACTCGTTTATCTAAAAAATTAAGTCTAAACTGAGTCTAAGCTGTGTAAGTGTTATTGGTCTGGGTGGAAATTACATTTCAACTGTGGAAAAAGTCTGAATTGCACTGAGCCACATTGCATTGATTTTTTTCTTTAAACCTGCAAAAACTGCCAAAGCCATTAGGGGCCAGCAGAAACAAACTGTAAAGACAACACTGACATATTATCATCTTTTAAGATGATGTGGCGAACTTGTTAGCGAACAGTTGCCTATTTACACATCCAGCAGACATGGAGCAATGTTAGCATTCATTTATAAGTCCAACATTCGCTCTCCTTTTAGCTTTGTTTTGCTCAAAGTCTGAGGCAGTAGTTATATCTGGCTCTTTAGCTGCTAAATGCTTCATTATGTTCACAAGCTGGTTGCTAACTTTGTCTGTCTGCTGGTGCTTGGTAGGGTGATCATAACTTTTTCACTAAAAACGACACTAATGAGACCACTAAGACTAAAACAAAACAGCTGGAAAACCAAAACAATTAGCTAAAGGACGCTATAAAGCTCCGTCGAGCTGAGGAGAACTGAGCTGGGTGATAAATCTCTGTCTGTTCATCACTATGAGCGACCTGTTTCACATAAAAGTAGTCATGGGAGTCATTGCTAATATCAAACTATTGATTATAGCTGCTTTAAAACTGCAGGTTGTGTATATAATAGAAGGAGGGTCAGATGAAAATAAAGCTGATCTGAAGTCTCCCAGAAACAAAACAACAAAAAAGAAATAATATATATTATATTAGATAAAAATCTGACAAGCTCTTTTTGCCTTTTTGTACGCACTTTTGAGACGGTCCCTAACTTTAGCTCGTCACTTTCCTTACTGTCTACTCGTCAACGTGCCGCACTTTTATACTGGATCGAGATGTATAAATAACTGTTCACCATGTGTCAATCTTTATCCTGCCCTTTACAACAAATCTGGTGAAGACTGGTGAAAATTTAAACAGAATGAACCTTGCTGAATGTCAGACTATCAAACCTATATCTTTGTGTTTTTAACGTATAGCCTATTTGTCTGCATGATGAATAATCAAAAATCCTGCTGCTCTGGCTAGTTTATGAGCAGTTCCTGTTCACACCATGTAGACAACAACTACCTATATTACTTTAAACCAAGATCTGAAGTCATAAGGAGTGCCGTTTGCCTATGATTCCTGAACGACAAGCAAAGGCGGCCCACTTCACCACCACTGTGACCGTTATTTAAAGCTTGTGGAGCACAATCAGACAAATAACGACAGGCCTAATTTAATGTTCTTTGGTTTTCCAGCATCATCTTTGATGCCAAACTATTTTGAGAGCAGATGTGAGCTTGGCACCGCAGTCATCAATAAAGCGGAGATGCCAAGAGGCCGTGTGCCGATCTAACTAAGAGGGCAAAACCAGAGCAATGCTTTGACATTAGAATCGGGAACAGCAGGGCAGCCATTGTGTCAGCTGCAGCCCACTGGTAAATGCTGTTTAATGACCTTGCAAAGACATGGTTATGATTTCCTTTGCCACTCATAATACCCTCCATTAGCCACTTACATTAAGTAAGAAATGTAATGCTTGGCACAGAAATAGCACAGAGCGACAAATTGAGTGAAGTGTGGTGGCTAAAGAAGACATGTGATGCTGTAAATAGTTCTCTAAACCCAGACAGAAGCCAAGCAACAACAATAAAAATAGATTATGACTTATTGAACCCTGGAGAAGCTGAACATGTCCAACGCTGCAGCAGAGGTGAGATAGCAGCTTTTCTCTCTAGAGAAGTTGTTTCCTCAGCTTGACAGCTTCATGTCATTTCACACAGAAAAATATTTTTGCACTCAGTCTGAAAATCTGCCGAAAAATGCAGATGAAACGATCGCTGAGCAGCAATATTACATCAACTGCATGATTGCTTTTGCCTCAAAGCACAATTGCTCAACTGAAAAGTCCTGGCTTAAAATGGGAGACCAGCAGCATTAACCATATGTTATGGCAGAAACCCAGCCCCATAACAGGTCTAACGTCTTTTTTCCAAGAGTGTGAAGGGAAACAAGGCTGGAGCAAATGTGTCTCGACATTTCCCTCCTCACCCCTCCATCTGCTCCGCCGCTAATGAAGAGGCTTCCAGAAAGCTCCCAATTTTCCATTGCACAGCACTGGAGATGACACAAAGCACCACATCACCTGTTTCAACATCGGCCAGAGTCCAATAGGAGTAATGGGATCAAAGTTCATGGTTTATATCATAGAAAACTCCATGTGCTTTATACAGGGAGAGGGAAATACTAAGGGTTAAATACAGTCAGAGGCTCCAGAGAACAGTTAATTGCCTGGGCTCGAAATCTCCCATCCTGGTTCCGGATGCTGCCTGCTCTGTGTTCTCCCAACTCTAAATCAACATCATCTAAACAGTAAACACACATCAGCAGTTACAGAACAACACCTCAGCCTTATTGCAGCTAAGCTGAAGAATGGCCAGTAATTGATCTTAAATTCAATGCTCACTACCGCAACATACTGAAATAAAGACTTTTCACCAGCAAAAAGGATGACTTATTGGAGTTTTTAATGTGTTTCTACAGTATAGGCAGTTTTGGGGGATTCAAGTGGCAGAGGGTGATTATTGAATTTTGTTAATCTTTGAAAAAAACTTCATGACTAAAATATATACAGTATATATAGATAATAGACAGAATTCAAAACGATCTACAAATGGCCCCTTCTGGAATGTTCCGGTTAGCTAAAATGTTTAAAATGTAACATCTTTGGTATTAACTAGGTTCAAAACTTTTCACTGTGAATGGTCTAATAAAGCAGCCATGCATGATCATGTCTGAAAGAAATGTGATATTGTGAGACTGAAATGAAAATGTGATTTAAAAACTTCTAGTGGATAGTTAGCAATGGCACGTACACACCCTTTCAAGGGAGGGATTGTAATATACTTGCATTGTGACCTCTCACTGAGTTTAATACTGTTTGTAATCCAATATAACATCCACAGGTATGAAATGAAACTCAAGCTAATTTGAACTTTAAAAATATCCAACAGCAAACGTTCTATAAGTTTCTTTGTTTATCAAGAAAGTACTACTTTTCAGCAACTCTACAAAATATGTTTAGGCTGTTGTTATGTCTAAGGAAATGGTCGTAAGTTACTGTATATGTGGTGATTTTATCAGATAGCTTACTTTGTGTTGAAGCAGTAAGATTATTTTTTCTTCCATTTTTTGCTTTATTAATACTGAAATTATATGTAAAGTCTGGGTTTAACTGCCAATTACTTGTCCAAAATGACCTTGATCATGTTTTTTTCTTCCAGCTATGCCAGTCCTTATGCTATGCTATGGGTTTCATTGAAAAATTCAAATATTTGCTTACAAGCCACAAGGTTGTCACAAGCAGCAGAAGTCAACCAGCACAGCACAACACACTCCCACATCAGGCAACGACAAGTTGAGGAAGTTAAAAGACACAATACTGCAGAGGAGCACTTCCTTGTTATTTGGAAAAAATAAGCTGGCCAGAGGATATGAAGATTTTATAGGGCAAAGACCATAGATCACTTTCATTTTTAAAATCAAATTAGTGGAAATCCACCTACAAGTGCAGATTTGGTCTTTTGTACAAGTGGAAATTGTACAGGGTCAGGGTGGGTCACACAAACATAATGATTCATCCTCCTGAATCATGAATATACAAAGCAAATTTCAAACTAAATGTACAATTTGAGCTGGCAAAACAGAGAGGGTTCATTCTCCAGGAAGCATGAAGGTGCTTAGTAAATTTCATGCAAATATGCCCATTAGATTTGATATTTCATGTGTGGAAATGTTGGCCTGGCAGTGGCATAAGATGAAAGGTCATGGGGTCACTAAAATCATTAGGCATAATCCCTTTAGAATCATCAATATTCAGAGCAAATTTCATGGCATTCTGATAGTCAGATGGACAAACGGACCATCTAACCAAGACTTTTTGTATTTTGGTGCTTGCTTTTTGTGTTTTACTGCCAATGACCAAATCTGACGCACCGGCATTTCATTGCACCTCAACTAACAAGGATCAGATGCTTCTTTTGTTTTGCAGCCACTTTTTGTGGTTTACTCTGTCAAGATGACACATTCTAACACAAAATGTTTTATCTTGTGCAGCTTCAAACTTGAATCAATGACACTTTCAGTATAACCCTAGTAGTAGGAATACTGTCACACATAGTAGCTCCTATTTATTTACAACATGGTTTAGAAGTTGCATGACTCAGAATATGTGCCTCAGGTTTGCAAGAGACATACCTCTCACTCCACTGATAAATTCATAAGCTATGACATTCTTCGGTTGCTTCACAGACGTTTGCCTTAGCTAAACAAGACAAGGATTTTGGAGTGAAGAATAACTGAATGCCTCAAGGGACTTGAGCTGCCATGACATACGGGTGTAAGTTGAAATGTTTTGTTTTTATTTCAGTGTGCCTGCCTGTCGCTGTAGGCTACAGGGCTGTGTGTAACAGAATGTCTCCTTCAGGGGGAACGAAGAAGTAGTGGTACACTGGACTTTAACATGGATGAGTTTTTCATTTATTTATGCTTCTTTTTCAGCAAGTCCATGCTGCACATATTGATGCAGAAATTCATAAGTAGCCAAGGAAACCACAGTCTTCTAATTTCAGCCACTGAGCAGGAACAATTGACCATTTGCTTATCCCTGCCCCCTTTTAGTTATTGTTTCTACGTCCGTCAAGCTTTCCATTCTTGCACATGCAGTTTACAATAATAACAGTGGCAGACTTACCATCCAAATTTGGAGGAAATTTTGAAACAAAATAATAACAAAAATAATAATTACAGACAGACAAAAGTGGGCTTCAGATTTCAGCAACAACTGCAGCTGGCTAGCTAATTAAGCTAACTAGCTCCATGGGTATCTTCGGCTACCTTTTTAATGTTTCCAGCTCACTCATTTTAAAACAGGCATCCTGTAAAAGGGTCTTAAATATGCACTTTATGGCTACATACATATTGTGCTAAAAGCCTGAGGCTAAAGCGTCTAACGTAACCCTGCTTACATACGTCAGTATTTGTGAACAGTATGTTTTTACGTTCAACTTTTAGGATGAGGTCTAATGTACTTGGCATATGTTATGATATGTTTCGAGTAACGTTGCTGGGGTTGCTAGTTTGTAAACTTCCCCAAATCCACTTGAGACCAGGACAGAGCTGCTAATGTTAGCCTAAACTCTGATAGCATCCAGGAACAGCTTCCACACAGTGGGTAAATAAGTGGATGTGCTAGTCATGAACTTACCTAGTAAGTTAAGGATGCGCTTCTTGGCCTTGGAAGTAACACTTGGTTACTACTGTAGGTAGAAAACTAGTTTGCTGGACATGCTAATGGTTGCAGCTTACATTAGAGCAGATAAAAACACAGTGTAATCCATTCTTTACACTTTTGCTCTTGTGCTTTTTGGTTTTGGAAAGGCTGAAATATACACCACCTTCATACTCTTAAAATCTTGAGTATTGCTCTAGCTAGAGCCCCATGCACACTGCTTCGGCATGTGGAGAAAGCCAAATCTTGAGAGGTTTGCCGTGTGGTTTAGCGACAGTAAACTGAGGTTTAAGTGCTTTTCTTAAGGGTTCATCATCAGGTCAGTTGCACATGGAGTGAATAGTGTTTCTCCTCCCGCTGATTTTCACTTTTTACCAGCCAATTTTTACCTTCCAGCCTGGGGATTTGAGCTAATGACCATTCAGTCTCAGTCCACTTTTCAGTCATCACTAAGAGTGGGGATGAGAATTGATACCTCCTGTCCCTCAGTGTCCCCTCAATTATTTGTCTTGATTGTCTAACATAACACAGAAGAAATGCAGGTGTGTGGAGAAGATGAAATGCACAACAACATAATTAATCAGTGTTCGTAAGACATTTTCTTTTAGAGGTCATTAAGAATGGGGCTGCACTCTGGGAACTGCACTGAGCATAAAGCAAATGAAAAGTGTACTGCAGAGAGCAAAACTCAACACTAATTAAATGCCAAAGAGGCTTGCTGGAGAAACAGCTAGTTCAATTACATTGTGATGGCAGGGAAGGAGTCAGGAGAGCTGCAGTAAGTGATGCATTACACTCAGACACATGTATATTGTTCTGGAAAGACGGTGAAGGTGGCCAGCTGATGTGTTGTGGTCAAGGGAGAGGTTGACTGGGAGGATGATCAAAAGAGATGTGTTGGTGGTGGTGGTTCGGGTTGGTGAGTGAAGTGCCTAATGACCCATCGGAATGACACAGCACAGGTAGATCATCTGCTAAGCATTTCAGGCACATCAGAGCAATCAGATAAGCATTGATGAGCAAGTGGAAAGCGTCCAGGATCGATCAGCATTTGTCCACCCAGGAGATAACGCCGCAATTGCTGTTGGCCTGAACTTGTGGCTCACCTTGATCAATTCTACAGACGGACAGTGCATAGGAGATGTCATGTGTTAAGGCACTCTGGGTGTCATGATGTACAGTAGCTAATGCACAAAAAGGCTCTTTTCAATTGGATGTGGCACTGAAGAGAATGAAATGTGTAGAAATAAGTTGAATGTGGATATCAAGCAAAAGAGACTGTCTTTGTCATCTTGTATAACATTTCTTCATTTTTATTGGTCATTTTTATTTTTATTTCAATCATTTATCAATTGTTTTGTGTGTTAAATGATCCCTAGGGACACATGTTGTATAGGCGATACCTAACAATGAGTTTAAAATGAACTTTATTTCATTGGTGTTACTGTATTCCTGAGGTTAAAAGTTCATTCTTGACTTTGGAAAGAGCATTTGAGAAAGAAATCTCACCAAAAGCTCCATTTAGTAGTCGTTTTGGAGCTTAATCAGCAGATGGAATTTTCCCAGTTGTCATGGAATTGTAGATTTCCCATTTCCATTACTTGAGCAGTTTAAAGGACAGGTCACAACAGGATTTAAAACGGCTAAATTTCACAGAGAATTTCAAGGGAATCACAGTGACGCACACAACATCGAATTTAACTTTCATTATCTTTGACACATGAATGGAGAGCCAGAGAGTCCAAAACGGAGGAAGCTATGACAGCTTATTAGCTGTGCCACCATCCAGTTTTATTTAACCTTCCTCTGTCGGAGTATAAACTGCTCCACAAATGAGGCGACTATTATATATTATATATCAGACGACTATTGAATAAAATGTGTGAACTTATTGTCCTGTTAGCAACTGACCTAATGAGTTTGCTGACAGTTAGTTAGCTAGCTTGCTTAGAGAGCTGTTTCCCCCTCTCTTCAATAACTCTTTACTGAATGAAATTATGTGTAATCTTGACAACAAAATGCCGGAGGGGAGTAAACTGAACAGTGCAGAGAAAACACAAAGTAGCTCTGACTGACTAGCACTAACTATGTGCTCTGTTGCACCTGTTACTACACCCAACAGTGATGTCACCGCGTCCTGGAGTGCACCTGTGCATCACTGCAGCAAGGGGAAAAGTTTAATCACGGGAGGCCAAACATTTTAAGGGTGCTATACTCTTTAGAGCTCTCAGAAATAATGGAAATTTGAAAATCTGTAATTCCATAACAGCTGGACAAACTCCATCTGCTGATAAAGATCACGTGATATTTTAGAAAGCTCTAAATGGACCCTGGTTAGATTGTTTTCTCAACTGTAATATACTTCATCATCATCTTATTTATTTGCTGTGACATTTTAAAGTGATATTTAAAACTACACTTTTTTTTCCTTTTGTGTAAGGAGGGACTACTGATTTTGGCTCTCATCCCATGGCAGTCGAAACATTGTGAAACCTTTAATTTTTCTCTGTCACTCATATCCCTAGATTACTTAAATGGGAACTTTATTGATTTTTGGACTTGTTTGTTTGTTGGCAGCTGAGTTGATTATTTTCGCAGCTTGTAAGCAGACTCATCAGTTTAACTTGTATGTGCACAGTCCTTGGATCTTGCAGCCTTAAAATGTTCACTAAACCTGACTATTTTCTGCCATAATGCTTATGATTGGGTATGATTTTTTACTCTTCCAAAAGTGAGATTATTTATTTACCTTAGCTCTCAGTTTTAAAGATGAAAATCACAAGATTAAATCAGGACTCTCTTACTGCAGGTTCAGGTACGGTGCACCCATCACCTTGCCATTCCCTTTTGACGCTCATAATGCGCAGCCTTGACGTCGACGCGCGGGTATAAGAGCGCACGGGCTGTGAGGTGGGGATCTTGGAGAATATAAGAGGTGTGCACACAGCTAGAGCACACAGACACAGTTTACCGCTTCTCCCATCCTAAGGGGCCACCTTCTCCTCTCCTATTTGGACAGAAACCAGAGGAGCAACCTCAATTCTTTTACGCAGAGGCTCTCTGCTTCCACGCATTTTTGGAAAGTCTTTCACCCTCTTTTCACTTCTTGCCTTTAGTCGGACCCGCTTTCCCCATTCCACACAGTTAAGTTCCTTTTAGATAATTGCGTGAGCAAGTTTTCAGCACCACGGGCAGAGTGGACAGTGCCGCAGCATGGAGCCGTACACGGTCCCGGGAGCTCAGCTCTCCCTGTCCGACCTTTACTCCGTTATCCCCTTCAATGTCACCTTCCCGGACGAGGAGAGCGGCTTGATGGGCGACAGGCTGCAGAACTACACCGAGAAGCAGAGTCCGGTGAAGGGCACCGGGGGTATAATCATAGCCATATCCATCACGGCGCTCTACTCCGTCATTTGCGTAGTGGGACTTCTGGGCAACGTCCTCGTCATGTACGGGGTGGTCAGGTAAACACTGTTGTTGTTTTTAAATCAGTCACAATACTGAGTGTGTTAAGTGATTTAAAGGACTGCTAAGACTTGATAAGATTACAGTGTCATTGTGTGCTTGAGACCTTATGATGCCCCATGACCGACATTAGAAATTATCAGTATTGAGAGCAGTTTTAGTGATGATCTCACCAATTTGACACATTTTTGGTGCATTTCGATAAAAAGTCTAAATGTTCATTTTGTTCTTAGCTTGCTTTTGGCGTTTGTTATTTTCCCCAGTAAGTAGAAAGCACTAAATACACTCTCAAAACAGTTACCTCAATTTAATAGAAAGGTTTGATGCCATGGAAAAGGGAGATTTCCTACAAACATTTGCTAAAATAAAAATAAAAATGGGTCTGCATACAAAGGAAGTGTATGGTTTTGTGCAGAAACCTTTAAGACTGAATAAAATGGTCTGAAATATATCTTTTTAGGACGGACATGGTGTCTTTATTCTAAATTTCACAAGTAGATCAGCATTTATTAACAGCCCTCTCCTTCTGGTTGCATGCATTAATCTCTATGAGTGTGAGTTTGAGACAGGGGAGCTGTGTGCCTGCATGCTGTCTGTCCCTGGCTGCATTTGCGCATGAACTACGTGCATCCCAAACAAGTGATCTAAGGTTTCCTGCATAAAGCATGAGATGGTTCTTTCATTATTTCTACACGAAGCAACAACATGTGCAGGTTTTATGCTGAAGTGGCTTGGGGGCAGTTGAAACCTCTTGTCTCGGATGTAGTTTCTCAATTCAGTCTGAGTCTCCCGATAACTCACACAGACCTGTGGACCATCAGCTGTCCACTCCTGTCCACTGGGTTTGATGGGATTGTAAGATCCCCCAACAGAGAAAATCCTGCAGTGTACTTAGAGAGAGACATGTTATTTGGTCTTTATTTGGTCTCTGAATTAAAGTGTATGTTCTGTGTTTGCCTCCATATAAACAGGAATGATGGAAACTAACTTTTATTTACGTCTAAAATGCTTGGGCTTTGTAACGAGTAAATTGATTTTGTCCATTAGTGAATGTTTGCAGTATAATTATCAGTCCGAGGTCACAGTTTGCCTTTCCCCCTTCAGCTCTAAAAGCAATATAATTAAAGCCTACACCCACTACATTCAAGCGCCCAGTCATTTCCTGGGCAGCCACCCAGCCCCTAACCTGTATGCTTGTTGAGAATGAAACAGCTTATATCTGTTACAGCAGCTCTGTGTGTCCTCGCTCATCATATTAATTACCTACTAATCTCAAACATCCTCTGTATGTGTTCCCCCGATATCACCTGAAGCATTAATTATTCCAGCTGGATGGGCGAAATAAACAAGAGAATCCATTTAAGATGCTCCAATTTCAGAAGAAAAGGATAACACAGCCAGGGGAGGCGTCCGTTTTTCAGCCCCCAAACATGACTTAACAGGCTAAAATGTATACAATAAGATATAAACGTGGTCTAAATGGTTGTTGGTATTATTTGAATGTATAGAGTGAAAGAGGAGCAGGGGGAGTACCGACAGAGAAAAAAAAAGATGAAGAGTGGAATATAGGAAAAGCCACAAGCAAGCCATTTTCTGCAAGTGTCTTTGGATATTGAACCAAGAAAAAAATCATAAATATTTACAACTCTGCCCATTATTTCCATTCAGGAGTCGGAAAGAGAAGAATGTGCAAAACAAGGCATGAGGCAAAAAAAAAAAAGAGGGAGGGATGGAAGAGGGAGACAAAGAGGAGATGGATGAGAGCTCGGAAAAGGCAGTGAATCAAATTGTGCGCAGCGACTCGCCTGGCATTTGTGTTTGTGTGAGTGAGAGGACTCATCACTGATGCGAGACCCCCCCCAGAGACGGAGGCAGAGGGAAGCCGAGCGCATTAACCAGCCCCGTCAGAATATATGATCTCCTGTGGAACATCTGTAAACTCTGCAGGGAGCAAACTTAGACAAGACACCCAAACTTAGACGCAGATATAGTGATGTAATAAAGTAAACACTGACCTCCACAAGGTAATCATTTATCTTCCTTTAGTGTTTCAAACTGTCTATGATGCATTCTATGGATTTATAAGCCTAACAAAACCCTAAATAAGAAAAGGCTTAGGTGGGTTTATTCTGTACTCCCCTCCTGGTAGCAGTAAATGATGACGTCTGAGGCAAAGAAAAAGACAACACACAGTTTGGGTCCTTAAAATTTCAGTCCTGGTTCATTTGGTGTCCCCTGTGGTCACAGGTGGTAACACTCAGTGTGTTTTACTAATACAGGTCCCAGAGTTTCATTAGAAATGACACGTTCTAACTCAAGGTCCACTTTTTTCCAGAGCTTTCAATCGCATCCCACGGTCTTCCTCAGACCTATAATCACGTGTTACTAGTTATTATGTTAACAAAGTTCCACACTTAGGTCACTGAGCTATCTGCATGACAACTGAGCAAACTCCATCTGCTGAGAAGCAATATCATGGTGAAAAAAAAACATTTAGTTTAAAATCTTTGTTGATTCATATTTTCCTTTGTTACACATAATATACGCCAAAGACTTTTGGTTCAGTTGACACATCAGGGAGCAAATTCGAACACAACACAAAAACGACCAAGATTAAATGTAAATATGATGCTGCAAGACGGTATAATAAACCAAAATCAGTAGAGTTTCCTGCCAAACGTCCAAAAACAACATTGATGTTTGGAACAGCAAATCCTGTCAACCGTGAAGGAGGAATTCTGGCCCCACAGGTTTGCATTACAGCTGTTTCATGTTCAAAATGACACATGGATCAACCACTGGAGGCAACAAACACACTGCTCTGTTGGAAATGCAACAGAACAAGAGCAAAATTGTGGGCTGAGAGGATTCACTGTACTAACGAAGACAGTCAACAATGTCTTAACTCGTGATTCAATGTTGTCTTCCGCATTATGTAAGACGGGCATCACGTCCAGGACATCCATGCGTTGTTCTCTGGGAATCCCTTGTGCATCTCACACAGGAGAGACTGACTTCGCCAATAACAATGAAAACTACTGTATTAAGAGGCAAAGTGTAAAGACATTGAATGGCTTTTGCTGAAAAAAATGCTGGCAATAACTAAGATCAAAAATAGGGTTTGAGACAAATAACAATTAATCGATTAGCCCCTTCACAGGGAAATTACTGTGATCACATTGCGATAATCATTCGTTAAAGGTCCTTTTTCAAGGAAAAATGGCAAACATTCCTTTGTTTCAGCTTGTCAGTTGTGAGGATTTGCTACTTTTCATTTTCATTTTTTTTTTGTCTTATAATAAATTGGATATCTTTTAGTTTGGACTGTTGGTCAAACAAAACAAGCTATTTGAAGACATCACCTTCGAAAGGGTTTTGATGTGCATTTTTCACTATTTTCTGACATCTATAACTGATAATGATTTGTGAGTTGGAGCCCTAGTTTGATGCAATGAAAATCTTAAAGATTGAAACTAGTGATGCAAAAACAATTATTTCCATTATTGCTAATTCTGTCAACTATGTTTGAAATTAGTCTTCTCTAAAATGTCAGAAATAGTGAGAAATGTCCCAGAAAACCCAAAGATATTCAGTTTAGACTTATAAAGAAAGTAAAACAAAGAAAAGCAGCAAATCTTCACATTTGAGTAGCTGGAACCAGAGAATGTTTGATATATTTTCCTGATAAATAACTTAAATGATCAGTGAGTTGCCAAATTTATTGTTGATTCATCTTCTGTCAACTAATAGTTTCAGCAGTAATTATAACTTTGATTTAAGAGACCAAAAGCCCAATTGAAAGCATCTTTCTCTGATTTGTGTGTGTGCCACATGAGGCAGCTTATACATTTGGCAAAAGTCATACATTTCAGATCGTTCCCTCCACTTAGATTCCTGGATAGAGACAGTCAAATGCACACAAACTCCATTTATAGTAGAGTCTGCATGGATGCTCACATCAGTGTGAATTGGGCATTGGGCTGCTGTGGCATCGAGAGCCCTCGGCCTGATTGCTGATGGAGAGGCTGACACTGACACCTCTGGAGATTGTCCACTCTGTTACGCAGGATAGGTCAGCAGCACTAGGCTTATCTTATCGTCCAGCCATCCTCTCCTCTACCTCGGCTCCTATTCCTGCTGCCACACCTGAACTGGCTCAGTGCTCATGCAATTTATTATCAAGTGGCCTCCATTTAAAAATTCAGTTTGATGTGCAGCTAGTGGGAGGCTGGATTAGTTTGTGTGAAAGTGGATTCTTAACTGAGCTGATTCTTGTGGATTATTGTTTAATTTCTACTAAGAAAGCAGAACTTGGACAGTATTCTCATACTGCACATTGGTATTCTGGTATGGTTATATTTTGGTAAAGACAAAAGATAAAGCTACAGCATGAGTCAACACAGCTTTTTGTTCTTTAGGGACTGGGAGTGGAAATTTGACTGAAAATATCACAGCCTGTTGCCAGTAGGAGCATGACAGTGTTTGTGTGTGTGTGTGTGTGTGTGTGTGTGTGTGTGTGTGTGTGTGTGTGTGTGTGTGTGAGTGTGAGAGAGAGAGAGAGAGAGAGTCCCATTTATTTTCCTGAGCTGAATCAACATGGCCAGTGTGTCTCACTGCTTGTCTTCCATCTCACCCAGCAGCATTTATCGGTGTGTGTGTGAGTGGTGTGCATATGGCCTTCAGCCCTGGAAACACAGGAGAGTCGAGCCTGACTGTGTATCAGCGAAGACATGATTGATGGAGTCACACTAGGCAGTGTGACTCCATCTAGCATAGAGATAAAGGATCAAGACTGATTAATTGCAAATGCTAATTCTCTATAGCTCTATGTGGATCTGTAAGAGTCAAAAATATAATTGAATTAATACATCACTGAATAATAGTTATTATTTCTTGAACTAATTAAAATGTAGTGTATAAAGTGGTATACAGTTTTATACTTTTCCTTTAACCTCCAATCAGTTGATCAAATATATTAAAACTTAATTTTTCTACTTCATGGTTGTCCTATTTTTTATCCTAACACACATTTGTAATAATTTTTCTACTCTGTTTTTCCAACTCTGCATTTCCCTAATGCTTATATGATACTGAGATAGGCGTGTTCATGTACTTCCAGAGCAGTGAGTGGTCCAGGGTGTGTGTGTGTGTGTGTGTGTGTGTGTGTGTGTGTGTGTGTGTGTCACATCTGTGGAGCAAATGAGAGGACTGTGTAGCTAGCTAGTTTAACTGAAAACACTGGTGGCTAAACCATGCCCCCAGGAAGAGCACCGGGCTTTGAAGCCAATTTGACATAGTGTAATTACAACTTCCAGGTCCGTCATGTGATGCACACTGGCCCCAAGAGACTTTTTCCCATAGACTTACATTGAGAAAGAGGTGGGGTTAAAGGAAAAGCTAGTGCGCTCGCTCTATGGACCAGACAACATGGAAGCTATGCAGAAGATCCGGGTAATTTTATACCCGGGAAATGGAACTTTTTTGGCTTCATGCGCCACTGAGCAGCTGTCATAGGAATGAGCGGGGCCCCGCCTCCGACGCTGTATCCAGTTCATCCATGGGCTAAACACACTGAGCATTAGCCTTTTCGGCTAGCTACCCGTCTGAAGCTACCTTTATTCTTAAAACTACACCAGCAGCCAGTACACCTAATAGTAATCACCAATGTACTATGTACTGCTGTAGCGTATGAAGTCTTGTAACTAAATCATTTTACTTGTCACGCTAACTAACAAATTAGCTAGCTTGGCACTAATTAGACATTTTTTGTTTGGTTTATTTGACATTATGAAAAGGGAGACTTTAAATCACACGTCTATAAAATGTCATGGATAACACAAGTCCATTTTCAATGTGTTCTTTATGAAGAGAAGAGACATAAAACCATTATTCATTATACGAGGGCTACATTCTGTGTTGCTTGAGTTACTATGTTGTACTGTATGTCTGTTTATTATGAATTAGCTTTAGCAAGCTAACTTTAAGGTAAATACAGTGATGGTACAGCAGTATACAATGGATCAGTGTGTTTAGCTACCAGTGTTTTTGGTTAAGCCAACACTGGCTAGCCACACAGTCCTCTCCACCTATGTCACACACACACACACACACACACACACACACACACACACACACACTCTAATTCCACTAGAGAGACATAGCCCCATGACGGGATATCCCCATCTCATTATCATACAGTATAAGCATGAGAAATGGGATGTGTTGCGTTAATTAGGGGAAAAGATAAATGACTAAATGAAGACCCCAAAAAATAGGAAAACTAAGGAGTTAAAAAAATCTAGAGGTTAGGAAAATTATAAAAATGTTGGTGTTAAAATGTTCATGTACTTGTAAGTGGAATATGTATTGAAATATAATTGAATAGCGATTGTTGTGTAACATAAGTATAACCACTTAAAGGTAAAGACTGGAAAAGTACTAGACTTTTCTTGTGTGTCTGTGTGTAGCATGACAATCTCATGACAGGATGTAAAGAATGAGTGAGGAGGTGAACATCATCTATATGGTCATGTGCTAGATAAAGATGAGTACTGTGTTTATTGTTGCCCTATTGATCAAACTATAGGATATGTGGCTATGATAAGATAAAGCACACAAAGCAGGACTTGTTGCCCTATAGTTAAGGACAATGGATGGGGTTGTAACAGGAAGGGGTGAATCTTGTGACTTGTTTGTGATGTGTTTGTTGCCCAGTATATATACATATATACATACATATATATACATATATATACACATATATATATATATATATACACATACATATATATATATATATA